>OY728142.1:407361269-408561269 GCA_963277665.1 Viscum album
AAAAACGAACAACACAAGACCTTCGATTCACCGCGCTAGCACCTGGTGATCGAATGACGTTGTTTGGAGATCATTGGAGCATGTGTGGATCACCACTAGAGGGATCCTATCATTAGATCCTCACAATGCAACAAAGGCAATCTGAAGGGGTCTTTTCTGATGATCAAAAATCATCAACGAAGAAAGTTCATAAGCCCATATATTTATTTCTTCAGATATTAAATAAATTAATTATAAATTTGATATGCAAGATCATCGCTCGTGGTTTCAGACAATAATTATTAAAAGAAATTTTAATATATCGTCAACCACCACACACTTCCATTGTGCTCGGAACCATCAATCATATGGAATGTTTATTTTTTTTATTTTTTTATTTTTTTTTGAATGGCCTGAAGGCCTTCTTTTTTTATTTTATTATAGATAATCTCCCTTTTAAGGGTTGAAGGGGAACTCGTACATAACCCGTAGGCACAAGGCCCAACATGACCCGCAATACATGACCCGAAGGCCCAGAGACATACTATGCCCATTACATGACCCGTACGCCCAGCCCACTAGAACTGCCCCTCCCCCAGCATCTTGCATCATTGATCGTCTTAGCTCCCCACATTGCATTGTTGATCGGCAGCATTGCCCCGTACAAAGTTGCACGGTGCCTGGTCCCGATGGCGGCTGTCATACCCTCTCATTCGTCCAATCCGGTTAGCTCTGCATCTGGTGGCTGCTACTCATGTTGCTCTGATCCTCTTCTGGAGCTTGTACTGTGTGAACTGGGCTACTTCATGGTCTACGTGACCCGAAGGTCCTGTGGCCCGAAGGCCTTTGATGACCCGAATGTTTATTGATTATTCACTCTACTATAATGTGTATGCATGTTATGCTTCAGACGTTCTTGTACCCTTACTCAACATTTTAATTCACCCTTATTATGTTTCCATTTCCTCATGGTATGAAGAAGTGGGCTATGAATAAATTCTTTCAAGACTGCTAAACCGGTCGGTCTTTTGAGATGTGGATACTTGTATTTTGTACCAATGTAATAAAATAATCGTCGACTCTGAGTTATTGGAGCCGAGGTGTTACAACTTAGTACAAGTCAGCTACTTGTTACTATTCAACGAACTTTGTGCAGCTCTGATTAACCCAGAAGGTTCAGGCCCATTCATCATAGAAATTTCCTCCATGACGGAGATCTAATTATGGACTCTATCACCCACTGGGGTTGTTCAGTGAAGTGGTGAGAATTATTGAGTAATCTTGTGAGATTGGCCGATGACTTTCATTCTGATTGTTAAGGTCAATGAGGAATAGTTTGAATGTAAGATCTATCCTAATATACCTCTAGGATAGGTTGGATGTCGAGAGAATGTCCACTTGAATATGCTCTAGAGTGGTCACAAACCATGCCAAAGGCGGGTTGTGTTCCAAAGTAAGGATTGGAACATCATCGTGAAGACTAACGTTATACGAGGGTAGCATGTTGGATAGTGGATAATGCTGGAGATCTAATCTGAGAAGACTTGTAAGAGCCTCATTCTGAGATGTTCTAAGATGTCACGTGATATCATGGTTCAGCCCCAGTATTTCCAGCAATGACAACCTTCCCTTCAATTGCGTTCATCGAACATGAGAGGCAAGTCGAACTAGAAGAGATCATTGATTTATAATTCAAGAGGATGGGGGTTGCGATGAGAGATCTACGGGAGTCTCTCTCTAGTTCTTCATGGCTTCTAGGTCGACATCTCGATGGGATCACACTTGGATTGCTTCTTTGATCCTTAGGAGGTGTTTGTTGGCCCTTCAAGGAAGGATCAAGGTGCGGTGGAAGGTGCAGATCGTTCGCCGGCTCATGCGGTGAAGGCTCCTTCTGGATGTGAGGTTCACAAAAATAGGGTGTCTAATTCAGCCAAGAATCCGATCATTTTGGGAAGCAAGCCGTCTTTTAATGCTGTAAGATCTTCTAATTTCGTACGTTTTGTTGATTCTCAAGCTGAAGGAGTACAGTCGCAGAAGAAAATCACCCGCGATTAACCTATAGCGTTCATTGAGGCCAACCCTATATTTTTTCAGGACTGGCTGGAGGACTGTAAACACTCGATAATTGGGAGGTTTTCTCCGATTAGCACGAGTAATTCTTGGAAGCTGTAAAATTTGAAGAACAGGCTTCGCCATATCTGGGGCTTCGACGATTGGAGGATTGTTTCAATTGGAATGGGAAGTTTTCACTTCATCTTTCCTTCATTGGATCTCAAGTTGAGGGCCTGGAGCTATGGATTCACCTCTCTTAAGCTAAGAATCTTAAGGTTGCAGGACTGGAACCCCTGGTTCGACCCTACTACAGCTTGGAACTCAACCATCCAAACGAGGATTCGAATCAGGGGATTGAACTGGTTTTTTTTTTGCACCCGCAGATCCTTTGGGATGCTACCTCAACAGTTGGAATACCTATTAAATTTGAAAAATATACTGTAATTGCAAGGTATGGGCATTACGCTAGGGTCCTTGAGGAAGTTGATGTTGCTTGTTCGCTTATTAAAACCATTTTTTTGGTTGCTGATGAGCTTTAATTTGAGTTATCTGTAGAGTTTGAGCATGTGCTGGATTTCTGTTTTAATTGTTACTGCATAGGGAATCTTAGGGAAGCTTTCCTTAAGGGATTGAAGGGCGAAAACTATAGGAAGAGTGGGCATAGGGTTGAAAATTGTAAATTTAAATTGTCAGTTGAGTCTGACTTTAACAAGGATTGTAGGCCTGATAAGGGGCTTAATGTTACTAATCTTCTGAGTTCTCATAATGCCCGAAATGGAGGTCTTATTGTTGGTCCTTCCCTGGTTATGGAGGGCAGAGCAAATACTTCAGTTGCAGCTCATTCTCAACTGTTGTCCTTTGCTGCAGTTGTTTCTAGGTCTAAGGTTGATACTTCTAGCCCTTTACCTATTATCACCCATGCTATTGGGAATGCACAGAAGACTGGTTCTCCTGCTCTGAAATGGGGAGATATATGTGAAGAAAATGAGGAGTTTGATCATGATAGTGAAGCTGGAGGAGATCTCGTTGAAGATATTGAAGAGCAATATATGTCTTGTGGTAAGGTTGTATGTTGTACGGGCACCTCTTCTTTGCAGCACAAGAAATCCACCATCTTTGTGGGCAAGGAGATGGCTAAGAAAAAGTCCTTTGACAAATTAGGTGTGGAGGTTGTGCAATGTTCTAATACAGGTGGAGATGTACCACTTCATGTGTCTCCCATTGGGATGGCATCTGGGAAGGGTAATGCTACTTCAAATCATGAAGTTCCATGTTCTGAGGAGAATGTGAGGGAGTCTGGCAGATTTGGTGTTGATCTGCAGGATGCTTGTTCTGACAAGGAAAGGATGAGTGCTGGAATGCAGCATGCGAGGATGACTTCAACTCCAAAAATTTTCTAAATTCTGGACTCTATTAGCACCCCTTGATTTTGGTGTTTTCTATAGAGAATGTATAAAGAAAAGCTGGGGAGTTCCTTTTAATGCTGAAGTGGTTGAGGGTGCTAATAAGTCCCCCTCTCAAGGGCTTGCCATGGAGGCTATCCAATACCCAGAAGGCAGGCACTTGCTGACTAAGGATGATACCACTGTTCATCAAGATATTGCAGGTATCCAGGAGGTGCAGGTGCAGGCGGATATTGTCCATGAGGGTGTAGATTCAACCACCTTGACCAAGGCCACTAATGCTGAAGTACCTTTGAAGGATTGCCAAGATATTGCAGGTACCCAGGAAGTGCAGACACTGGTGGATGTTGTACATAAGGAGGCTCATTCCACGGTTGAAGTACAATCTTGTGATGTGGCTGAATTAGAGGATACTACAAAAGATGATCGAGGTGGTCCATGGATCACCCCAAAATAGAGGAGAGGTCGTCATCCTCGAGGTCATGGTAATGCAAGGAATGTGTGTAATAAACGTTAACAATTTGTCATCTTGCTTTGTAATCCTTTTTGGGTGTGGTCTGTTTTGTTGTTTGTGGTATTGCGTGACGTGTGCAACGCCAGTTTTGTCACAATCTCTGTCTCCCGTATTTTTATCTTTTTTATTGATAAATGTTCAGGATCATGGGCTTTAGGCTTATGATTCACACCATTTGGGTAGAAGAGATCATTCCTACAAAAAGAGGCACCAAGCTCCTTTTATGGGATGAGTCAACCTCACATCCTCTCAATTTCAATGCACAATGCCCTAGCTGCCCACCTTTGGAAAGTGGGTCAATGATAACACAGGTGCGAGAGTACAGGAAAACAATGGCATAGAAGGTTGGTCTATATTCTTTAGAAAAACATTTTTCAAAGTTCAAGGCCGCAGTTGATATACATATTTTGAGGCGTCAAACAGACAAGATTTGTGAAGGCTTATGAGAAACCCCTACAAACCCAAGAAGCAAAGGACTGGAAATTTGATTGATCTTATTCACACAAATGTGTGGTCCTATGACTCA
The DNA here is from genome assembly GCA_963277665.1 of Viscum album. NCBI lineage: Eukaryota > Viridiplantae > Streptophyta > Magnoliopsida > Santalales > Viscaceae > Viscum > Viscum album. Next base: position 407,365,744 of record OY728142.1, read on the forward strand.
AAAGGGAACTAAAGGTGAGAGATATTTTATCTGTTTGGTGATGATTACAAAGATAACGTGTCTTTTTGTTCTACACTCAAAGAAAGTGGTGTTGAGCTACATTGATAAATCACTGCGGAAGAACTATCAAGACTTTAAGATCTAATAATGGAATTGAATTTAATTCAATTGAAGTTGAAAATTATCATGAGAAACATGGAATAAAGCAAGAATTGTCATCTACAGAGACTCCAACATAAAATGGAGTGGTAGAGAATACCATGGAGTCCTACTCTGTTATGGAAAGGAGGTTGCACCTTATGAAGTAAAGAATCCAAATCTTATGCATTTTAGAGTGCTAGGGTTTTCTCCCTCGGCGTGCAAGGGTTTTCTTTCCCAGCGATCGGCATGGAGACGATCTCTGCAAGTATGTTTCTCCCTCTTCCATCCCGCTTCTCTGATCTGCACCAGTGGCTCCATCTGGAGACATTCGCGACCTGATCCAAGATCTCGTCGACATGCTGCTGCTATGGCTGTTATTGATCAGGTCAATCCATAGGGTTATTGATCTTCCGCATCTTCTCTGATGCCCTCGCCTCACCACGGATCCTCCTCTATTGTCATTGTTTCCTAGGGCAAAGATGTGTCGATGCAGACTCTAGTGACTCAGATCCCCGGTTTGATTGGCCGCATTAGCTTCGTGGAGTTTCTCCCCTTGTGTCGATGCAGGCGATCTGTCTTCCCCTATCGGATTATGGTGTACCTTCTCTCGTTGTGTCGTGCTCAGATCTAAAGCTGTCATTCCAGATCTGGTGATTACGCCTTTCACTATCGGCCTTCCCACAGTGTATTGTCGGTGTCGTTTGTCTTCCTTGTTGGGATTTCATCTTCGCTGTTGGTTTCCTTCCCTGTTGATGCCTCTAGATGGAAGGCTTGTTTGCGAGTTCCATCGGATGATGCCTTGCTTCGACGGAGCGATTTTGGCGGGTGGCGGGTGGCGGGTCGGTGGGCTTCGCTTCTGGGCCTGGGTTTGTATTTGTGGGCTATGGGCTCATTTTTCTGCCCCAACCCCGTATGACATTTTTTATTATTAAAATGCATTAATGTTCATATTGCATTTATAATATATCAATGTTTGTTTTAGTCTGGCGTTGTGCGTGATACAAGATATTAAATATAGTATTTATTTAAAGGATAACACTCAATAAAAAGGGTTTTGAAAAAAGTAGCAAGTGTTTTATTAGAAATAAAGGAAATCAAGTAAAATTTAAGGAACATTTTTAAGTCATTCTATTAAGAGTGCTTACAAATGTGTTACAAAAAGGATGAATAAAATTTTAGAAAGGAGAGGTGTGAAAATCATAGTTTGGAAATCATTTGTGTAGGACTTGGTCATAATCAACTCAAGAAAGTGATAATGAAGCAGATTTGAATGAACAATAGCAAACATATCAAGAGGGAGATTCTAAATGTGAGACAAAGAATGAAGAAGGGATGGTGAAGCAATTACGTTGGCTAGAAAACACTCGACTAAAGTGGAGAAATCCAATATTATGGGTGACAAAATATCACCTATTCCTACTAAAAGAATAAAAAATTTGAGAGAATTTCTCTACTATCTCAAGTAAAGCCTAGTTCATTTGAATAGATGGCAAAAGAGGAGTTATGGGTGAAAGTCATGAATAAGGAACTTGTTCAAATTAATAAAAATAAAAATCGGAGTTTGTTAATAAGCAAGTTGGGCACAATGTCATTTGAACCCAATGGGTCTTTTAAAACAAGCTTGATGAGTAGGGAAAGGTGATGAAAAACAAAGCCAAACTAGTTTGGAAGATATACTATTAAGTTGAAGGCATTGATGTGGAGGATACTTTTTCTCCAATGGTGGAACTTAAAACAATTGAGATATTTTTTGAATTGCGATCCAAAAAACATATAAAATATTTTAAAATGATGTGAAGATAAAAAAAAATGGTGTTTTGAAAGAAGAAGTGTATATTGAACAACGTGTTGGATTCCAATTGGATGATGATGAAATCGAAGTCTTTCACTTGAAGAAGGATTTATATGGGATAAAATGATCACCTAGGGCTTTTTATGAAAAACTTGATGCATTTCTAAAGAAGCTAGAATTTAATAGAGGTGCAGATCATAATCTTTTTGTGAAAGATACTAGTGATGAATAATTTATGATATTGGTGTATATGGATGATATCATATTTTATGGAAACAAAGTTGAAGCTTGTGAAAAGGTTGTTGATCTCATGAAAGCGCAATTTGAAAGGTTTGTGATTGGTGAGCTCACTTTTTTTCTTGGACTACAAGTGAATCAATAAAATGAGTACATGTTTTTCTCGTAAATGGAGTATGCTAAAAAGATATTAAAGAAATTTGGTATGTAGGATGACAAGAAAGTGTCAACACCAATCATGGTAGGAAAAAAACTTAGAAGGGAAGCTAGAAAGAGGGTTGATTCAACACTGTATAAGAATACGTTTGGTAGTTTTTTTATTTGACTACTATAAATCATGATATTATTTATGCTACATGTTTAGCTACATGGTTTTAGAGTGGTCCTAGAGAAGATAATCACATGGTTGTGAAGTGGATATTGAGATATATAAAAGGGACTACTAACTATGGACTAAGATATTCAATAGATTAGAAACATGATCTAATGGGCTATAATGATACTGTTGGCGCCAAAATATTGGGTGAAAAGAACGAAGAAAAGAAGGCTCCAAGGCCTGCCCCGCGAAGCCTTGACGCGGAGCCCTCCAAAGCAATGTGGCCGCTGCGAAGCAGCAGAGGCGGGAAGCCCCGCGAACGACCCTGACATTCGCGAACCCGCCACGAAGCAGCAGAGGCGGGAAGCCCCACGAACGACCCTGATGTTTGCGAACCCGCCGCGAATCCAGAGAGGCGGGACGCCCCGCGAACCCCCCTGATGTTCGCGAGCTCCCCGCGAAGCAAAGGAGGCAGTACTCCTCCGCGAACCCGGTTGACGTTCGCGACTCTCCGTGAAGCAATCCAAGCCCTCTTCGCACCGCGCGAGCGCTGCTCCGCGGTGCCCCTTGCCTATAAATACCCGGCTCCCCCTGAGTCCCGGACAGACAATCCGACCTTTCGCCTTCCTAGCTCCCGAATCGCAAAGCTCTCTTTGCTCTGCGAATCATGAGATACGCGAGGTATTTTTGCTTCGCGAGGTGTCTCTGCATTGTCTCGTTTTGATCCCCTCTTCCGAGAGGGATGCCTTTCGCGAAGCTCAAGGGCTTTCACGAAGGAAGGGGATCCCCAAGGGGACCCGGGCAGTCGTGGAGCGTTTATGCTTCGCGAAACATCCATCATGTACACGTGATCCACATGCCAAGGCAGGGTCACTGTACTTCGCGAAGCACACTGCTTCGTGGCACTTTGCTTCGCGAGGCACCTATGCTCCACGAGGTAGTGCTCCGCGAACACCCTTCCACTTCACGAAGCACTCCCCACTTGCATCTCTGCCCCATGCTAAGGTTAAGGTATCCCACTTCGCGAAGCACACCCCTTCACAAGTGCCCTTCACCATACAGAGAAATCGAGCTCCACAAGGCTCCTGCCTATGGGCCCCGCTGCTTGGTGAATCATTTTCTCGTGCGGCCCTCCAGGTCTGCACGATCTGATTTCAAAGTCCCCTGGACGATACCGCCTGTGGCGTTGCTTCACCTAATGATTCTTTGCATAGGCACGCTAATGGCTATTGCTTCTTCGCATAGTCACGCTAACGTGGACCCCTCGATGGTTCGCTCCGCGACCCCCCTTCTTCACGGCATTGCCGGTACCTTCCCTCCCACAAGGAACAGAGGGTACCGGTTATGTAAGTCCTAGGGGTGTGGAGTAAACCCACCTCGTCTGAGCTGTAGGACGTTAAACTATCAATCTCCCTCGTCCTCAACACATAACGTTAAACTGTGATCCGGCCCCGTGCCCCGCACGCAGGGTCCCCCCGGCTCGGACATTCTTTACGCCCACTCGTCTCCATGGGGATGGGATCACCCCTCACATGGGATTATATCCTCCTTCTCAGAGTGACGTTTGTCCAAGGGGGAAGGGCAGTCATCTTGGTGTAAGCCCCTAGTCCTTACGGAAGGTAGCACCCATGCACCTCCGTACTTCCCCACCGCCAAGGCCAGTGGAGGGCATGATAGAGGACGAGACACCCCTTTCCTCGGTCCCAAATCTCTCTCCCATTGCGCTTTGTCACCCTCAAGCCTCTATCCTAGAGTAAGTCCCAACACCATGGGCCGCCTAATGCGTAATCCCCTCCTCGTTTCCCACGGACGCACCCTTCGCGACGTGATCGTTAGGTCCCTGAAACCTCTTGTTTCTCACACCGAGCATGACTCACGTGAGCTTAGAGTGAGCACCGACCCTGACTCCATTTATAAGCGAACTACGAGGACTTTGATCCGTGTCAAGGCATGGTACCTAGGAAGCCTCCGTGAGGTTCAAGCCCACCACCCGGTCATTCCGACCTCATTTCACGTCGGTTCACCAAAACCTGGGCTGCCTCAGAGCGTAAGACCCAAATGCCATGTCCTACATGACGTTAAACTGTACACCCGAACTACGGGGACTTTGATCCATGCTAAGGCATGGTACGTAGGAAGACTCCCTAAGGTTCAAGCCCACCATCTAGTTGTTCTGACACCCCTTCATGTCAGTTCAACAGCCCCTTTTCAACCCAAACTATGAGGACTTTGATCCATGTCAAGACATGGTACGTAGGAAACCTCCCTAAGGTTCAAGCCCAACAGCTGGTCATTCCGACCTCCTTCACGTCGGTTCACCAACACCTGGGCAGCCTAGAGTGTAAGCCCCACACCTTCCAAGCAAACTGCTAGGACTTTGATCCATGTCAAGGCATGATATGTGGGAAACCTCCTTGAGGTTCAAGCCCAACATCCATCGGACCAAGGTCCACCTTCACGTCGGTTCCCTGACGACACCCATCAGACCAAGGTCCATTTTCACGTCGGTTCGCCGACACGCCCCAAGCGAACTATGAGGACTTTGATCCATGTCAAAGCATGGTACGTAGGAAGCCTCCACGAGGTTCAAGTCCACCACTCAGTCATCCTGATCCCCTTCGTGTCGGTTCACTGACGAAACCCAACCCAAACTACGTGAACTTTGATTCCCTGCCACGGGGATACGTATGAGGTCTCTTTGAGGCTCAAGCCCAACTTCACTATCGCCCTTGCAATGGTCCCATTTCATTCCCCCCCCCACTATAGTATTCGGAAAGCCTCCCACATGCTGGACCCAATATCGGTGATCCCTCAAAGGGGGCCCAACAATCTGGTCCACCTTTATCGGTGTTCTGATCAGTCTGATCCGTCTCTGATGGACGTTAAACTTGTGGCATACCCCGTGTTAAACACAGGAAGGTGAGGAAAACCTCAGATACATGACTATGAAATATGATTCCCCACGCTCGATGTGGTATGTCTTGGGATTCTGCACCCTCGAGAAGCCCTATAACAAGGGACAAAAGATAGACACGTCGATTCCCTAGCGTCCAGACACGCCCGTGATGTCTCAACGTGACTACTCCCCAACTGAAGGTTGCCGCCCTGACCGGACCCCTTGGAATGTCCTGACAGGAGCAATGTAATTAACCGGTGTCCATGGAAACATGACACTGAGAAGAGCTTCACGAACAACGTATTAAATCTACGAGGGAGACCCGGACTAGGTGACGAGTTCCGAGGAGGGATCCACGGAAGGAAGAACCGTCATCCCATCATCCTGGTTTCGATCAAGGAGCAGACGTTCCTGAACAAAGAGCGGATGCCACCCACCTTTGGAAAGCGGGAATGTGGGGCAAAAAAACAGTTGCGCCTCCTGCACCCAAGAGGACGGACGCCCCCCCCCCAGTGAAAGCGTCGAAAATAGAAATGGTGAACCCGATGTGAAATTCTTCTCCTCAATATGGAGATTAGTACCGCTCGAGACATTAGTAGATTGACGTGTCACCAGATCCAGCTATCCCGCGCCAGGTCCCGCCAAGCAAATAGCAGGCCTGGCGTGAAACTCGCCAGAAGTTGGGGCAGTAGAATGTTGGGCATTCTGTTCTGCAACGTTGTCGGTGTGGATCCCTCTTACCGACCACGGAAGAGGGGATGAAGTTGGGGCACTGGTTGTCGATTTCTTTTTCTCGTAGTGCTAATGAGTTGATCTCCCCACTTCCTAGGAATCAGGTTGCTGCTACAGCGACACGGTCACCGCCCAACCGCCTACGCAAGGGCAGGGGCAACACCAGCACAATTGCTCTGTGTGGCTCCACTGTTGCCAAAACGACATCTGCATCCATGAACGTGGGGTGACCACACCACCTCTCCCCATCATAAGTCATCCAACGAAGGGTGATTAACAACCTTGTACGTCGTTATGAGGAGGAGGGAATAATCCCAACCCGGGATATGGCCCGCCTGATCCTGGAGGCGTCCAGGCCTCACTGTCAATGCCGCCCATGAGGGCCACGCAGGGAGCCGCTGCTCCACACTCCAACCATCAATCATTTCGGGAGCCTGTCTCTGGAACGCCTCGACGACTACATGCCCTACGCCGATGAGGTAGAGGATGATCGGGCCCACATGGCCAAAGTTCCGTCCCAGGGGTTCCCAGCGAGGGCCCCCACTAGGCCTCACCAGCGCCGCCACTCGGATCTTTGAGTTGAAGAGCAGGTATACTACCTACCTATTCCACTAGTACCGGTCCGGCTCACCCAACCCCAGTGTCGGGCACGGGCTGAGGAAGACGCCCGTCAGGGGGCGTCAACATCAGCAGCTACTGTGGCCCGAGCCACCGCCGACATGCACCATCACCCCCTGCATATGCTGAGCAGAGGAAACTGTATGCCCGGCCTATATCGAGGCCCTAACCGCCCCACGGGTAGGCTAGGTCGACTCCCTGGGTCGCAGGCATGAGTGGTGATTTCCACGAACCAACCCATGGTGATGTCACCCCGTACGAAGGTCCTCCTCGTACCATTATTCCACAAAGTGTGGGCCTTCCCCGCCCTGAAGCTCACCATGAAGGTATGCCCCGTGCTACCCCCAACCCGAATGAAAGCCTGCCCCATGACAGTGACACTCGGCGCAGAAGCCTTTCACGTGCCCACCACACTGGGTATGGAATTTTGCCTCCTACCCCTGACCGTCGATGTGAAATCATCACCCGTCCGATCCCTCTCTAATGTGGGGATCCTCCCTACGTTCTCTCCACAGTTGGCAAATGTCCTCCTCGCCTTGGCCACCAAAGGGGTGAAGGTCAGCCTCGCTCCACTCGCACCAAGCATGGAGGTCCTCTCCAGGCTCCCACCAGTTCTGGTGAAGGTTTCACCCATTCAGGTTCTATTCATGGAGGTCCTCCCCATGTCCCCTTCGACATTTGTCCTGGTGCTCCTCGCACCCCAGCTATCTCAAGTGGAAGCCCTCTCCACCCTAACACCAGCGCGGCCCCAAGACCACATGTTGGGAATCAGCCTTGTCCCGAGGAGATGCCTAGGGGAAGGAAGGCGGGTCGTCGCCGTCACAAGAAGAATCCTGGGAAGGCCTGGACAGAGATCAAACCGGCCCGCTTCTCGAATTCTGAAGCAGAATACAACTCGGTAGGGGAACCTTCCCCTCGGTCCTCTGTGTCAAGGACCGGGGCAGGAACAAGGCATGTTAGCCTCATCCTTCCAGAATGTGAAGTCCACTGGATCCCCGCCTCTCTTCGCAGGTACATTTAGGAGGAGGAAATTTTGGGAGTCCCATATTTTCCGACCATACAGTCACCACTGGTGTCACCAGAAGCACCCTCTACCATGACCAGAGATCATGGGGAGCTATTTTGGGGACCGACAGCGGTTGAGCAACAGCGTGATCTATCATCGGTAACCGCGATCCCTGCACTATAAGTTGTGGCTATCAGCCCGTCGTATCGTGACATTGTAGCCAGGTCACCATGCTCTTCGGAGGATGGCCAGGAATTTGGCGGCCAGTCAGCTCGTTCGCCATATTCTCCGCCGCCCAGTTTACTGTCCCAGCGGTCCGCATCAGTACCGCTACTGGTTCCTCAGCCACCTCCGGTTGAAGAGTGGGGTAATACAGGGCCAGACCCTGAATTCGAGCCCAGGAGCTTCTAGAACATTCTTGCGATAGACCACTTCCCGGAGAAGTTATGGCCTGTGGCAGCATCGAACTTCCGTGTGCCGGAATCCCTCACCCATAGGAAGTTGAGTGCTTTCGCCAAACCCTATGGGTGACGCACTTCAGTCTTCATTATCATTGGGTGGTGTACCCCGAGAGCCAAGTGCACTTTGAGGAAATCGACAAACAATGTTGTCTAGTCGATTTAGCCGCAATCCCTGTGGCCCAGCGCCCTGAGTCACCAGGTTTCCAGATCACCCTCCAATAAAAATGAATTCAGAGTTTCAGAGTACTCCGAAAAATCATCAGGGAAGCTACCCCCACATGAAAGTCCGTGTCTGGGGATAGTATGTCGCCCTCCTCTTCAGTCCCATCTGGAGATAGCCCGAATCGTTATGCAACATTGAGAACATGCCCCCAAGAAGGGTCACAGTCCACGTGGTCGACATCGTGGACAAGGAGGACGACCTGGAATTCCTTGATGGAGACTTACCCCCTAAAGATGTACCACCATTGTTGGACCCATCAGGGAGGATTACTCATTAGCGGAGGAACCTCTTAGGTCTTCCTGCGCCCACCGAGTCACTGGTACTCAGTCGGAATGCCGGTAAGGGTAAAGAACATGTCGGAGCTTTCAAGCACTCCGACTCATCCACCTCAGTGCAGAAGATGGACGAAGACCCCGAGAAGGCCGCGTTGCGCCAACAACTCGCTGAGCAGAAGAGGTTGGTCGGCAAACTCTTGGTTGAGCGTGTTATAGATCGGCGACCTGACTATGGAAATCCTAGGCCGGGGCATCAGGGGCAGGAACAACTCCCCCTGGTGAGGTGCCTCCAGGAAACCCTAATCATACCGCCTCCGCAGATAGGGCTAAAGCCAGAAATCATGGAAAGAGGGCGCGATATGTCTCACCAAACCCTCCTGAGCGGCGCGGCAATCCGAGGAATCTGGCCCGGGTTCCTCTAGCTGCCCCTCAGGCCGCTTCGCCCGTCGCTCCACGAGTCGTTGATCCCACCTACCGTGTCGAAGAGCCCGACAATGCACTCATGATTAGGGATCCCCGTCAAGACAGGGACCCTCGCCCGTATGATCCTATAGCAGTACTCATCACCTGCCTCAAGGCGCTAGAAACGCGGAAGGTGGCAGTCCCACCAGATGGCAAGCCGTATCCGACGTGGGTGGATGATATGCCTGCACCCCTGAGTTTTGGAAATCACACTTTCTTGCCCTTTAATGGGACTGGGGACCCGCCGCAGCACCTGGACTACTTTTCCTCCAGGTGTGGCCCCATGTTGGGAACTCTAGCACAGTAGGAAGCCGCCAAGCTCCGATGTTTTGTGCAGACATTGGAGGGCCCTGTATTCGTCTGGTACAACCATCTCCCTAATGGATCGGTGACCAGCTGGGAGGATCTTCGTCGGCAATTCCTATACCAGTTCAGCTCCACCACACGAAAGACCAACATCTCAGACCTCTTCAAGTGAAAACAAAGGCCTGATGAGAGAGTCGTGGACTTCATCACTCGGTGTAAGGGGCTCACATACTCCCTCGATATGTCGCTAACTCAGGAGAAATTACTAACGATGTGCTTGGGGAACGTCAAGGAAGAACTGGATCCTTCCCTGATCACTCAGAACTACCCTGGGGGGTTCCGAGACTTCTCAGATAAGGCCCAGCGCCTCAAGGAAGCTCTGCAATAGGCTAGTCAGACACGTTTGTTGCCCCCTGTTATCCCAGCAAGGAGAGCTTCCAGAGTCGAGCCCGCCGCGGTGGCCCAAATAGAGGCCCCCAGGCAGCTAGAATTGCTGCCAGTAGACCCGGCTCCAAAACCTTTCATGGTCCCTCCACCTCAGGCACAACCTCCTTCCCAGCAGCGATCGCCTCAGAATCGGCAGATTCCCCAGCGCAATGCGCCACCACTGCCTAGGCGGGACAATCAGGCTCCGCCTCCTCGGCAGGCCCCTCCGACCCCTCGTCAGGGCCAGGCTTCTAGATCCCCCTATCCGGAAATAAGGCACCAGACTTACTCATTCAATGAGACTCAGGTCCCCGGTTACTTCCATAGTGCCCTAGAGTAGGGGATTGTGCGCTTACCTGAGTGCAGAAGGCCAGTAGAGGCGAATCTCACCAATCGGCCCAACTACTGCCCCTATCACTGGATCCTGGGGAACACCCTCAAGCAGTGCTATGTGTTTAAAGACTGACTCTAAGACCAGGTCAACAACAACATATTCAGGTTGGGTACAACCCCGACACAAGTGGCGGGTGTCTTCGTGAATTCAGAAAGTGGTAACGATGATGAAGGCGAGTGGCAGCAGGTTCCCAACCGCGAATCCCAGAAGTATGATGACTGGATGGCCCGTAAAACGGTTGCTCGCACCCATGGCATCATTTGGGCACACCTGAATCAGCCGAAGCCTACAGAGGATGCAACCAGTACCTCTGCGTCATCATCTCAGCCGACCTCTTCCCAGAAGGGCAAGCAGCGGCGGCGCAAGAAGAAGCAACACACTCCACCACTGTCATCATCATCCCGTACTCTCGGTGACTTAATGCCCTCTAAGATTGGGATTCCTCCCAGAATCCGCCTAGTGGTGTATGACTCCTCAATCGATAGTCAAGGGTACGCTTCGGTTAACATCGTCGAGTTGGTAAACCCTTATATGACTCCCGACGAAGGGGAACGCCAGGCAAACCTCCCCAACGTCCCCATTCGACGCCAACGGCGGTGGAGACGCGACCATATGGGTCATCAAGGCACGTTAGCTGGCACTTTCCACCAGGCCATGCATGCCACAGAGACCGGACAACATGCCCAACACAGAGCTCAACACGCGCAACCTCATCATCTAGTGTCCGCAGATCTACCTCCACCGCTGTTTGTGCTATTGGATCAGGTAGAGTTGCCTCATCCATATCGCGGCTAGTCTCGCCCTGCTACAGGACAATCTCAGTTGTTCGGTCCTCATCCTGAAGCTTCTCTTCAGGCCTCGACTAGTGAGAAACAAGACGTACCTGGCACCAGCCAGCCACCGGTCCAGCCGGCAGGCCCCGCTGTGCCTCTAATTGCAGAGCGGCCTCCTGTAAGCAGAGGCTCGCGTCTGGCCTAGAAGTATGACATTATGAAACACCTTGTCGGAATTCTGGTGAGACTTTATATTATTGAGCCTCTTCTCCTGTCGTCAGAAATGCATGAGGCGCTTGCCTATGCCCTAAGGAGCCCCCTCCAATTTGAGACGGAGGTAGCAGCCGCAGAAGCCTTCCACGCTGAGGCAATTGAGAACGCTGAGTGTCAGGAAGTTATCTCATTCTTTGGTGAAGATGAATACCCACCCATACAGGGGCACATTTGCACACTGTACATCACTGGCTAGTTCAATGTCATGGAAGTCCATCGTTGTCTTGTTGACACAGGTTCTGGGATTAACCTAATCCCGACTCGGACACTTCAGAAGCTGGGTTTGTTTGAGGATGATTTAACTCCCTCTAACCAAAGAATTTAGGGATACGAAAGGACCGAGCAGACCCCGGTCAGCAAGATTCGTTTGAAGACCTAGTTCGGTGGCCTAATAGCCAATACCGAATTCATGGTTGTCTCCCAGGACACCGCGTACAATGCATTGTTGGGAAGGCCATGGCTCCACCTTCATACAGCGGTCCCTTCGTTGTTTCACCAATGCCTCAAATACTCCCTCAATGGTCAAGTGGGAATGTTCCAAGGATACGCATCTCCTTTCGCCTCTTGTGAAGCTCATTATCTGGACGCTGACTATTACAAGAGTAAGGACAAGCAGATTCTGACAAGTGAGGTTGAACCTGCCCCGGTCATGAGTGATCCCTGGGTAGGTCTGGATGATGCCTATGTCTTCCCAATCCATCGACTAGAGGCCAAGACCCCCGAAATGGGGCAATGATTTGTCATTTTGAGTACTAGAGGAAGGCATATTCCCAGGTCTAAGCGACGGCGGGAAATCACCTCGTACTCCTACACCAACCAGGCTTGGGTGATCCCGGAACCTCCTACCCCTGTACGGTATCGGGATGTCCGCCCCATGGAAACAACGGTGCGTCATACGTGTCTATTCCGCCAGGCTGGAATTAACTGTCTTAAGCCGACGCACCACTACTGCTTTGATATCATCAGGCACGGCCCTCTGGGCTGAAGGCCAGATGGGATTGGGTCAACTGCCTTCATCGCTATGGTCTCAACGACACATGAATCTCCTGATGTACTGACCACTGCCGCCCAAGCCAGTACCAGCCTCCCATCAAAGTCTGGTGGCTCGAAAGCAACTCCCCCCCACAGAAGATCCCTCCACAAGTGGAGAATAGGACCTAGATGATGCTCCCCATGACTTTAAAGAAGGCATTTCTACCACGGTCGATGAACTGGTACAAGTGAACCTTGGTAGCGAGGAAGATCTGAAACCCACATTGATTAGTGCCACCATGTCCCTCGAAGAGCAGAGATGGTACGTGAACTTCCTTAAGAAGCACCGATATGTGTTTGCCTGGAGTTACGATGAGATGTCAGGGCTAGATCCTCAAGTAGCCATCCACCGCCTTGGTCTCCCGACGAACCATCACGGGTTCAAGCAGCCTCCCAGAAATATGCACCCTTCTCAATGTTCCATGGTTGAGGCAGAAGTTGACAAGATTATCAAAGACAACTTCATCAAGGATGTCCAGTACCCCAAGTGGCTAGCCAACATTGTGCCAGTCAGGAAGAAGAATGGACAGATCAGAGTCTGTATCGACTTCCATGATCTCAACCGCCACTGTCCGAAGGATGATTTTCCCCTCCCAGTGACAGAGTTTTTGATTGATGCCATAGCCGGGTTCCAAGCCCTCTCCTTCATGGATGGGTATTCTGGGTACAACCAGATCTGAATGGCCCCCAAAGATGAACAGTCCACCTCTTTCAGGTCCCCCAAGGTACTTTCTGTTACCAGGTTGTGCCCTTCGGCCTAAAAAATGCAGGTGCCACTTATCAGCAGTCCATGCACCGCATATTAAAGCCGATTTTGGGAACATTTGTGGAATGCTACATGGATGATCTGGTATTCAAATCCTGCCAGTGCTAGGACCATCTTAATGACCTTGAGAAAGTGTTCGGTTTCCTCCATTCCCGCCACCTGAAGATAAACCCATTGAAGTGTGCCTTCAGGGTCACTTCAGAGAAGTTTCTTGGCTTTGTTGTCAGATACCGAGGCATTGAGATTGACCTAGAGAAGATCAAATCCATTATCCACATGCCTCCCTCAAGTAATATTCGTGAGCTTCGAGGCATTCAAGGCCACTTATCCTACATACACCGATTCATTGCGAATCTGGCTGGCAAGTGTAAGCCTTTTTCACGGCTCATGAAGAAAGGCTCCGCCTATGAATGGGATGAAGAGTGTTAGGCCGACTTTGAGGAAATCAAGCAGTATCTACTCCATCCCCCGGTCCTGATGCCACTCCTCTCCGGAAAGCCACTGGTCCTTTATGTGACCACTTTGGAATGGTCTCTCAGCACCCTGCTTGCCCAAAAGAACAATGAGGGGACATAGAATAGCCTCTATTACCTCAGCCGCATGCTCCTCGATACGGAGACCGGATACTCCCCTATCAAAAAATCTGCCTTGTGCTCGTGTTTTCCATAAATAAATTGCGACACTACCTACAACACCATGAGGTACAGTTGGTCTCTTGGGTGGACCCACTAAAGTACATTCTGAAATGCCCCATGTTGACTGGCCGGCTAGCGCGGTGGGTAGTGATCCTCCAGCAGTTCGACATTAGGTTCATGCCTTAGAAGGCTATCAAGGGGAAGGCATTGGAAGAATTCCTAGCTACCCATACAACCTCCGCAGATCAATCCCTGGACCTGGATTTTCCCGATGAGGCAATCCTCTCAGTCGATCATGCCATCTCATGTTGGAAAATTCACTTCAACGGTGCCTCCCGGAGCCCCACCGGTAGGAGGATCAATGATCCTGGGATCAACAGAGTGGGTCTAGGTATTGTCTTCATCACCCCGGCGCAAGCCGTTCTTCCATACTCGTTCTTGTTGTCAGAAGGTTGCACCAACAACGAGGTAGAGTATCAGGCTCTCATCACTGGCCTCGAGCGGGCCCTTGAGATCGATGTGCCCCATTTGCACGTGAAAGGGGATTCCGAATTGGTCATAAAGAAAGTAAATGGTGATTATGTCATCAGAAAACCAAAGCTTGTGCCATTTTTGGAGTCCACCCTCCATCTAATGGCCTGGTTCCCTTCCCGACCAGAGGTTACCCATGTCCCTCGGTCGCAGAATGGTCGAGCGGACGCTCTGACCGGACTAGCTGCATCACTTGCAGAACTTGAGCAGGATGATCTGATTATACATGGGGCACACCGGAGAGTCATTGCCACCGTCAACCCAGAGGATGACGACGGCCCGTGGGTAGGCCATCTTACCACCGAACCCTCCACATCAGAAGCCACAGGTTTTTCAGATGCAGTGGTGGAGGCCACTCCTGATTGGAGGTCACCTTTTGTCTAGTATCTCCAAAATGGTTGCCTCCCGGATGATCAGGTCGAGCACGAGCAAATCTGACGCCGCGCACTGCAGTTTACCCTCCAGAGTGGTCCCAGTCTTGAGCGGATCCTCTATAAGCGGGGTTTCGATGGTGTTCTCCTCCGTTGCATTCAAGGAGTCAAGATTTCTCAGGTCATGCAAGAGGTGCATGGCGGTTCCTTCAGTGCCCACCAGGCTGGGCCGAAGCTATCCCATCAGATCCGGAGACTGGGGTACTTCTGGCCCTCTATAATCCACGATTGTATTGAGTTTTCCAAGAGATGCCACGCATGCCAATTTCATGCTAACTTCCTTCATCGGCCTCCAGAGCTTCTCCACTCCACCAAGTACTCTTGGTCATTTGCTGTGTGGGGGCTCGATGTCGTGGGACCATATCCACTGGCGACAGCTCGCCAGTGTAGGTTTATCCTAACTGCTACAGATTTCTTCTCCAAGTGGGCAGAGGCAGTTCCACTCAAAGAGGTCAAGGCTCGTTCCATCGTTGACTTCATGAGCTCCAATATCATCCACCGGTTTAGAGTCCCTCAAGATATCCTCATCGATAACGGCACCAAATTTCGAGCAGCCGAGCTAAAGAAATTATACGCCAAGTACAGTATCTGTTTGAACCATACCTCTCGCTATCATGCGCAGGAAAATAGAAAGATCGAGGCATTAAAAAAACCCTCTCTAACATTCTACAGGAAATGGTTGGTTAGAACATGAAGAGTTGGTCAGACAAGCTCCCCAATTACCTTTGGGCATATCAGACGACGACTCGCAATTCCACCCAGGTAACTCTATATTCCCTGGTGTATTGGGATGAGGCCGTCCTGCCCATCGAGATCCAGATGCCATCGCTACGCACTGCAGTCTATGACTAACTGGCGCCAGATAAGGTGGACGAAATCCATCTAGATGAATTAGAATCACTGGACGAGAACAGGTTTCGTGCCCTGCACAATCTAGAAAGGAATCAGAACAAGATAGCCAGAGCCTTCAACAAGAAGGTTCGCCTTCGCTCGTTTTTACAAGGCGACTTGGTATTGGCCCTTCAAGCGCCAATGATACCTGATAGGAAACCACCCAAGTTGGAGCCCAAATGGGAAGGACCTTAAATCATTCATAAGGTCTACCCCAACAGAGCATACTCATTGGTAACCATGGATGGTGAGCGCATAACTCCTCCCACCAACGCCAAGTTCCTCAAGCAATACTTTGCCTGAGCTTCTGGTCCCGCATGACCTTAAACTACACCTGGGTCCTGCATGACCCTAAACTGCACCTTGGTCCCACACAACCTTAAACTGTACGGTCCTACATGACCTTAAAATTGGACAGTCTTACATGAATTTAAACTGCAACATCATCTTGCACGATGTTAAACTACAACATCATCCGTCATGACGTTAAACTGCTCATTATTGTCCTGCATGACAGTAAACTGTAAAATGGTCCGAGCTCTATGACCTTAAACTAAGATCTCCCTCATCCTCACTGCGAGATGTTAAACCGCAAGCTGGTCAGGCCTTCCTGGCCAAGGCCCAGCCTCAGGCCCCATGGTTTTTCTCCGATCCAGGCTCTCTTGTGGGATTGTATGGTGTGGTATGAGATTATCTCCTCATTCACGTCAGGTTACTTGCCGCACCGTACGTGTCCCCAGACGAGATACATTTCATCGTCCTACATGACGTTAAACTGTGCTTCTAGAACTATGTATGGATTGATTCCCATCCTCATGGGATACATAGGAACGCTCTAACGCTTTGTTTTGAGCCCAAACCCAAACTCTTCTCTTTGACTACCCCCCTGGGTATAGCTTCCTCAGATAGTCCTCGCATGATGTAGATTAGGCTTCCTTAGCCCCAATCATATGAGGATTATAATGGTTGCACCATGTGCCCACTCTCGTTCTTCTATCCTACCCCGTCTTTACCGCATGACGTTAAACTGCATGGCCATCAAGAACTATGTATGTATTGATTCTCATCTGCATGAGATACGTAGGAACGCCCGGAAATTTTGTCTGTTGGCCCAGCCCAAAAGCCAGAATCTTTCTCTCAGGTCAAGACATATGGCAGGGTGCATACTTTTGCACCAATTCACGTCGAGCTAGCCTCGACCCAGCTGTATGTCCCCCTCCACGGAGATGTTCAACTCTTTCATAGATGGGTACAACTATGATTTACCCACTCCTTGACTGGGACTCCATCACATTCCCCGTCTAGAAGATCCCTCCTACCATTTTGGGCCAACTCCCTCGAGGATGTTGAGCAACAAACCAATACAGGTCCCACATTTTGAATATGGATAACGGTCGACGCTCATTTGTTGCTCCCATTTCAGGTCACTATAGGGACACTATGTTTCAAACATGGTCAACAGTTGTCCTGGATCATTGGGGTCACCCCAAGATGTCCCAAGCATCGAGCATAGTGGTTCATCCTGCCCCGTTGTATCTCCAAGCGATGAACTTCCTCTGGGCGATGCCATCCCTCAGGCCCCTTGGCCTTTTTGGGCCCCTGGACCAGATTCTCTCTTATGGTATTGTACGGTGTGGTATGGGATTATGTTCTCATTCACGTCGGGTTATCCGCCGCGTCGTACACATCCCCAGATGAGATACCTTATCCTCCCTTGTCCTTACTGCATGATGATAAACTGCAAGCTGGTCAGGACTTCTTGACCGAGGCCCAACCTCAGGCTCCTTGGCCTTCTCAGGCCCCTTGGACCAAGTCATACTCAGAGTGTACGGTGTGGTGTGGGATTACGTCCTCATTCACGTCGAGTTACTCGTCGTGCCGTACACCTCCCCTGTCCAGGTAATCCTATTCCCCAACCCTCATCCTCATTGCAAGACGATAAACTGCAAGCTGGTCAGGCCTTCCTGACCAAGGCCCCTTGGCCTTCTCAGGCCTCTTATCCCAAGTCCTTACCTGGACTGTGTGGTGTGGTGCGGGATTACGTCCCCATTCACGCTGGGTTACTCGTCGCGCCGTACATGTCCTTGTTAGGGTATCATTCCCCCTGGGTATCTTCCAGAACTACATGTGGCTTTATTCCCATCCTTATGGGATATGTAGGACCACCCGAAGGTATATGCTTTGGGTCCAGCCCCATCTCCTGGAAATCTTCATCCCACCTTGGCCCCTTGTCCTACCTTTTCTGAGCCACTTCGTCGACCATTTTTGGCGGTCCACCAATGTGCCTAAGGGTACTCTGGTTTGTCACCTGGAGCATCAGACTCTACTGGGACATGTTTCCACCCGCTTTTCAGGCTTTGTGTCCCTTCATTAGGGCTTCCATCACCTTTCACACCCGAAGGGACCCCGAGTGGCATGGATGCTAGGCCTAAGGGCTCTCCTACCATTACGGGCCCCGAATGGAATGGATACTACGCTTAAGGGCTATCCTACCATTACGGGCCAATGCCCCCAAGGGTTTCAGACAACAAATTGATACAAATCCCATGTTGTGAATATGGTCAGCGGTCGATGCTCATTTTTTGTTACCACTTCAGGCTAACGTGATATAGATACTGTTTTTCCGCCACGATTAACAGTTATCCTCCATCACCACGCCAACCCCATTAAGCCCGAAATGTCGGTTACACAATTCACATCCTTCTACACCTTCTTCTATCTAAGTAGACCTTCGACACTCTTGATGTTATTCCTCAATGCGCATTTGTATGTCAGGGGAACAAAGCTGTGGAAAGGGCATCCTTCGGGGCTCTGCACCAATTTCTCTTTGATGGGCATTCCAAGTATTTCAATAAGTATCTTCCTCCCTTTTTTACCACACCGAGTTTGACTCACGTGGGCTTAGGGATTGGGTCAAGGTCTACGCTTACTTGGAAGGCTGCCATCCCTCCTTGGTCTGAGCTCTAAGACCGTAAACTAAGATCATTTCAGAACTACGTTCAGCTTGAGTTATGCTAATTTGTCTTCTCTGCCCCGCATTTGGGACTTTGATTACAGGACCGCGTGATATGGTATGAGATTATGTCCTCATTCACGTCGAGCTTGTGATAGCCGCACCACACACACCCTGTTCTAAAGATTATCCCTCTTATTTCCTATCCTGCATGACATTAAAAGGAACCTTTCTAGAACTATGTGTGGATTGATTCCCATATTTATGGGATATGTAGGACCACCCAAATGTTTAGACTTCAAGTCCAGCCCCACCTCTTAGAGATCTCCCAATCTGCCGGTCACCTAGGCCCCTTGGCCTTTCCCACTCCACGAGGGGGATATAAAAGTGTGGTGCAGGGTTTTTGGCACCATGCCTCCCTTCTCCCGGGAATCCTCCATCTCTTGGTTGCCCTCAAGTTGAGTCCCTCGACCCCTTGCAGTGGTTCGCCTATGTGTTAAGAGTACTCTAGTCTAGGACTAAGAGTGTCAGATTCAACTTGGTCAAGTTCCTTCCACTTGTCAAGATTCGTGTTCCCCTTCATTCGGGATTACATCATCTTTCACACCCGAAGGGACCCCAAAAAAAATAGCCTGGATACTACGCTTAAGGGCTCTCTTACCATTACGGACCAACGCCCCCGAGGGTCTCAAACAACAAACTGATACAAATCCCGTGTTGCGAACATGGCCAGCAGTTGATGCTCATTTTTTTGTCCCCATTTCAGGCTAACGCGACAGGATGTTGTGTTGAGAACATGGTCAGCAGCAATCCTTCATCATCACACCAGCCCTTTCAGACCTTGAATGTTGGTTTCATGATTCACATTATGTTCCACCCCATAGTGTCCAAGCAGAATCTCGACACTCTTGGTGCTATCCCTCAGTGCACCTCTGCACGTCAGGGGGACAAAGCTGCAACATGATGTTCTTCGGGGCATCCACAATCCAAGTTCCAAGACCATAAACTAAGATCTTCATTAAGGGATATGTGCGGCTTGATCCTCATTCCCACGGGATGCGATGGGTCACCCGAACGTCTTGTATTTGAGTCCAGCTCAGCTGGGAGCTAGTTCCTCATGCCCCTTTCCTTCTTGCCCCTAGTTAGGCCCCTAGGTCCAAGGTTCCTATCTCAGAATTGCGTACGGTGTGATGTGGGATCATGTCCCCATCCACATCGGTTATGTTTCATGGCACCGTACACATTCCCCACCTAGTATCGTCTCTGCTACGTCTGCGCTGCATGACGTTAAAATGAAAGCTTAGTCCTATCACACGACCCTAAACTGTGACATTATCGTCCTAGCCACATGAAAAAAAACGGCACTGCATTGTGAGGAACTCATTGTAGAGGACATCACGTTGGGTATTGGTGATACGCCATGCCATTTGTCAACACCTACTACGGTTTGATTCTTGTGGCGACACCAGGACTTGTTACCCTAGGCCTATCGCTTCACAAAAAAAACCACTCACCTTAAAGGACAAACAAGATTTATCAAATTCCACTTATCTTGGTGCAAGGGCCACGCCCGCACTCCCCTTCTTCCCTAGAACTGGTACCTTACCGTGCCACCTTCAAGAACTACGTGCAGCTTGATCCCTATCCTCATGGGGTACGTAGGAACGCCTTTGCATTTTGCTTTAGGCCCAGCTCAACTCTCGTTTTTGGTCCCTCAACCTAAAACTCTCTGAGAAGCACATGGTGGTTGGAACCCCTAGTTCCCATTCACGTCGGGTACTTGAGTTACCCCACCACGTGCCTCCTATGTTTCCTCCCATCCCTGGTCCAAACTCTACGACCCTAAACTAAGATCTCCCTATGGGAAGGGACTAGAATCCCTCTACCTAATACGTCTCATTAACGTATTCAGATGCGTTTTGACAAAGAGCCCTAAGTGTGGAATCTTCATAGAGACATTCCTCTCATTCCATGTCCAGGATTTGTGAGCTCGCTATCTGGATCCTCATCCTCTTTCACATCTGAAAGGACCCTCGGACGACATGGGTGCTAGGATTAAGGTCTCTCCATGGATGCTGGGCCTAAGGGATCTCCTATTGTTTCAAGCCAATGCCCTTAAGGATCTCTGAAGAAATTTGTGACATGGTCCTGTGTTTCGAACATGGTAAACAGTTGACCCTCATCTGATTGTCTCCACTCCAGGCTAACATGATGTGGATGCTGCGTTTCTTCCATAGTTAACGGCTATCCTCCATCGTCACGTCACCATCATTGTGGTCCGGATTTCAAGATTCATGATTCACGCATTTCCACTCTCTCATGTTTGAGTGGAATTATGACATTCTCGGCTCTATCTCTTCTTGTGTCTAGGTGCTCTTCATGGACGTGTTAGCATCATTGGGTAGATATTTACTGAGCATCCCTCCATCTTAACATTCCCCTTCTTGTGTCGGGAAATTCCCACCATTACTTCTTGTTTCCCACACCGAGCATGACTCACATGGGCTTAGTAGTTTTGGTAGGATGTGTACCAATGCGTCCAGGCTTCTCATCATCCCGCATGACGTTAAACTATGCTTTCAGAACTACGTGTGGCTTGATTCCCATCCTCATGGGGTACGTAGGAATGTCTGACCACTCTGCTTCGGGCCCAACCTAATTTTCATTCTTGGTCCCTTGACCTAAAGAGTTTCCTCCGGGGATACATGGTGTGATTTGGACTTTAAGTCACCATTCACATCGATTTTATAACTAACAAACCACATACCTCCTAGGATCTTCATTCCAGAACTACGTACAGCTTGATTCCCATCCTCATGGGATATGTAGGGACACCCAGGCATTTCACCTCGGGTCCAGCCTCAGGAATCCTAGGATCCTGTTCCTCCCCATTTCCGGCCCACGACCTTACCCCTTGAGGGGGAACCGTGTAACTGTAACTCTACCCTGAACAAGTTTGGGATGCCCCAAGATGACGTTGGGAAGCAACAGATCCCTCACCAGAGAGGTCCTGTCTGAAAGAAGGAATGATCCATGATCAAACCAATGCGGCCATCCAGTGTGCTCCCACCACGGTGGTGTCATTTCAAGGGTATTGGATTCTGCCTGAAAAAACCCTCACTCTACATTCCACGCTTTGCGTGCCCCCCTTATTTGAACCCTCGTCCTCTTTCATGTTTGGAGGGACCCCCTAACGGTATGAATGTTTGACCTATGGTCCGCCTGTCGTCCTGAGCCAATGTTCTGGAATACTAGCAGATAGAATTTTGAGTCTGGTCCTGTGTTTTGAACATGATCAACGGTCGACCCTCATTTGTTATCTCCATTTTAGGCTAATACGATAAATATACTATGTTTCGAACACGGTCAACAATTATCCTTTATTGTCACTCCATCCACAGTTTTCTGAATTCCGGCTATCGTGAGGTACACTTCCCACTTACCTATGTTTGGACTAATCCCAAAAACCCTAGCATTACCCCACTCGTGCACCAGAGCACATCAGAAAAACGGCTTGTCAATTGTTATGAGGCCCTAATACTCTGATTGGGACCCTCCCATGTCTTCTCGAAGGATCCAGATTGGTTACATAAATCCCGGATACTCAGATCTTGTTTGACACATTATGTTTAGATGGAATATCATGGTAGTCACCCCTTGTTTCTCACATTGGGATCGACCCGCGTGAGCTTAGGGACTGACCACCGGACATTTCATGAATGTAACAGACACGTATAAAGAAAGTCTCGATAATAAAAATCATGTATTCAAAATCAAAACATGAAAGTACATTTGAGAGTTTGTGATCCTTATAGCACTCGTGGGTTTATCCCTCCCTTGGACGGGTTGACCCCGTCGAAAGAGCGTTGCAGCTCCGCCACCCTCTGACTAGTGGCATCCAGGAGTTGCTACCACTGGCTCAGCTCTCGCTCCTCCTCAGAAGTGATGGGGCGCAACTCATCAGCCTCAGTTTGGTCCCGCTTTATGTCAGCCTGAATGATGGCCATTTCTTCGGAATCTTGCCTCAGACGCTATTCCGCCTCTACCAGCTGGGCCTTAAATCACGAGATCAGCTCCGATTATTCGTTAAGAGAGGATGAGTGCTCTTCCACATGGATATGTAGCCATTGGAATTCATCTTCAGCCTCCCGAAGTTTCTTGGTGTTCGTCGCTTTCCTCCATTGCCAGCCCACGCTGAGGCCGCGATCATATTCTTGGATCTTCTCCGCCATGAGATCCCGGATGAGTAGATGAGGATGTTGGGCATCCACTCCCCCAGCACACAGATCGTGCAACCATGAGCGGAGCCTGTCTATTTCGTCCAGCCATAATGTCTGGGGGGGTCTTCTCGATAAAGTGCACGGTCATCTTCCATGATCGACGGAAGACTATATCGCTATCCTCTTCATCAGAGACCATCTTATCCTAGTCCGCACAGTTGGAAGGTTCATATGCAGGATATACCCTCAGGAAATCTTTAGCGGGATCTACATCTGGCGTTGGAACAGGCATGTCATTTGGCATCGAATCAGGTGTGTCCAGACTCGGGTCAGCCGGTCGATCCTCGTTGTCGGACCCTGCCTCGATGATCTCAGGCATGGCCCCGCCAGTGGTCCTGCCAATGATAGGGAGCGCTGCAACTCGGGTGGGATGGGTAACTATCTCCACCATTATTGGCATAACCCTGGGAGGGGCACCACCAGAAATCCCAACTAGCCTCGCTTCAGTGGCCCATGCCAGTCGAAGAACTGTACGTAACAAGGAAGGACAGGGACGTCAGTTGGCACGATCTACATATGACAAGCAATGAATTCAGTGGAGAATACTTACGGAGATCGAAATCCTGGTGATGTTCTTGAGTTGATGCTGATGGAACCCCAAGGCATGGCCCTCTGTATATTGTCAGAAGGTCTGGAGAGCCTGGAGGAGCCACCTCGGGTGACCTAGCTCCGCCAGACACAGAACTGGACGCGGCCACAGGCGTGGGTTCTGAAGGTACTGCATTGTCACCCACCAAGGGGCGAGAGTGAGGTCTGTATACAAGCTCCTCCTGCATGGTCCAGATGTTGGTAAGAAATCTATGATGACCTGATAGCAGACCCTGAAGAAAGAAACTTGGGATGTTACCTCTAGAGTCTCTAAGAAATCATCGAGATCCGAGTCTTGATCGCCGACTTCGCCTTCCTCCAACGGGCTCCCTCCACCGACCTCGTCTCCTCGAGAGGATTCATCTGATTCTTCCGGCAGAGGGAAGCTCTCTCTCAGTTCGGCGGCCGACAGCTGCGGGGGAACCGTCTGATCTAG
Source organism: Viscum album (assembly GCA_963277665.1). Classification (NCBI taxonomy): domain Eukaryota; kingdom Viridiplantae; phylum Streptophyta; class Magnoliopsida; order Santalales; family Viscaceae; genus Viscum; species Viscum album. The sequence goes on from OY728142.1 coordinate 407,389,618, forward strand.
CAGCACCCTCACCCGGTCTGTCATTGGACGCGAGACACCACTGGAATGTACGTAGTCCTCCAGATCATCCAAATATTGCTCTGCCTCTGCCAGAGACACTAAGAAACTGGCCCGGACAGGGCCTATACCCAGTAGGTCCATCCCGAGATGGTTTAGGTGTTGCCACATCTTAGGCGGGCTGAGAAACTGCCGGTTGAAATCTCAAATGTCCCAGGCCTCTAGGAAAACAACATTCTCTGGCATGTCGATATGACGCATCCCCTTCCCCGAAGCCTGGGTGGATATCCTGCAGAATCCCCTCGGTGGCCGCCCCTCTAGATAGATCTGCCCTTCTGGGACCACCGGGTCCAGTACCGCTGTTGGATCCGCCGCCACTGCCTCACTCTCAACCGGTGCAGGTCTTGCCGCCACGGCAGCCCTGCCACCGCGAGACGCCCTTACTGCCCTCCGACCTCAACCTCGGGATAGGGGAGGCCCACCATCACTAGGCCGGATGGTCGACTGCTTCAGCATTCCCCCCAGATAAGCCGCCTCCCAGCTGATGGAATACTCCTTCACCAGTCCAAAGGCGGCAGTAGGCGGAGGCAATGCAATTCGCATTTTTCTGTCTTCCTGTGTGAACATGAGCCACAATTGCCTCATCACACATGGGTTCTTTTCATGGCTCACCTCCCAGTAGAACTGTGGGGTCAGCCGCGGCAGGAACCAGAATTGCCTTGCAAACCGGTGCGGGGTGTACGGATCGTAGAGCGACTTGCGGTCCACCCATGCCACCAAAACTCTACCTCGAAAGGCCAGAAGATAGGCCCGATGTTCTTCCATTCCCTGACCATCGTCGGTGATTACTCCAGTCAGAAAGGGAAACAGGTGGAAATTGAACTCATTCGCCTTCCACACCCAGTTCAGTACTAATGGAACGATCAATTTGACTGGGAAGCTCCCGGTAGCATTCAGGATGGATGGGCGGAAGTTTGACCCCGGTGGTGATATGGGGTTTAGATACTCGTAAACCCCCCTGATGTGCACCGTGATCCACCCATACAGAAGGTGGAAGGGCCCGCATATCCTCAGCGGCTTCTTGCCCTCGCTAATGTGCCGCAACATCTTGTACATTCTGGCGAGCATCGGAATCCCCAGATTGACCCGCCTTCCCATAGCCAGCATGGACGCCATGACAAATGAGATGGGTCGTACCCCCATGTTGGTATCCCTCACTGGTAGGATCCAACCACAGATAAGGGCCATGATAAAGGCCTCCAGCCTGACTATCAGCTGTTGTTCAGTGCTGACACTGAAACCCCAGGTCTTCCACTGGCTGTCCTCCAAGAGTCGCCAATATGAGTACTCCTTACCCCGTTGAGCCCCCTTCAGACAATTTCGAGGCCTCGGGGGAAACTCTTGATCCTTCGGGAAGTTTAGGAACTGCTTAAACCACTTTTTAAAGTGGACATCTCTCACCACTTCTTTGTCCTCTCCGGGGACCAGTCCCATCAGTGACAGTGCCATTCGCGACATCTGCTCCGGATCCTCCCATGCGCTCATGACAGGGAGGAACTCATCATACATATCCCCCAAGATCGGGACCCCCGAAATCTGATGGACATCCCGCAGACAGATTCCAACCTCCCCATAGTACAGGTGAAAAGTGTTGGTCCTAGACGACCATCTTCTTAACAGCTCCAGTATCAGCTCTTTCGGTTGATAAATGTGGAATTTGGAGGCCCATGTAGCCTCATACAAACCCACTCTCCTCAGCTTAGCCCCAAACTCCTCGCATGAGGCACCTACCTAGTAATCCCATGCCCAATCATTGGTGAAGTTTCCACCCGAGCGCAGGTCCCACTCATCGGACCACCCCTTCTTTGAATCCCTCAAATATGCCTTCAGTATTGTGCAATACATGGGAGGGGACATCTCCGGTTGCAACGGCTTCCCATCAATGTTGTTCAGATGGTTGTACATACAGTCGATGGTGACAGGTGTGAAGTCCTCCTGAGCATGACCGTCAACCACCCTGAACCATTGATGCTGGCATGGAATGCTTTTGAACCAGCAAGCTGGTTCATCCCTACTCGCCTCAGGAATGGAGAAGTCATCCCTAAGCCCTAAGCCATACAAAGGCAGCTTCTTGCACAACAGATAGTTATTTTGACTCTCTGGTAGTAGTTCTATCAAATAATTATGGACTGATTGGCTTCGGACGAGCTCCCCCAGGCCCAGACAGTTGGCCATTTCATCCCTCTAGGAGGCATCTGCGAGCACCCCCAGCACATCTTCTTGATGGCCCATTAGGTTTCAGAAATCAGACAAAATTCAGGTCGGGTCGCAAAGCTCATTTGCAGAGCTCGTTCGCAGAGATCAGTCGCAAAGCCAAGACGCAGAGCCTGGCCTCGGCTTACAAGAAGATGTTCGCTTGGTGCAGTCGTGGAGTCGGAGACTCGCGGTTCACCGCGAAGCTCGATTCGCGGTGGGCAGACGTGGAGGACGCGGAGCTTCGTGAATCAAGAGTGCAAAAGGACAAAGTTGCAGAGAAGGGAAAAGACAAAAAAGAGGTTAACCCCCCTATTTATAGGCATCAGCCCTCGGAGCTTCACAGCGCGTCCAGCCCGCACGGAGCTTCGCGGCGCGTCCGGACCGTGCGACCCCTGTCTGCCTCACGCTCCTGCTTCGCGAGCCCGCATCACGAACCACTGATAATTTTGGAGATTTCTCTCAGACTTCGACCCTTGATTCCCCTACAGCTCCAAGTCTAAGGGGGGGAATTTGTTGGCGCCAAAATATTGGGTGAAAAGAATGAAGAAAAGAAGGCTTCAAGGTTTGCCCCACGAAATCCCCGATGCGGAGCCCCCCAAAGCAACGCGGCCACCGCGAAGCAGCAGAGGCGGGAAACCCCATGAATGGCCCTGAAGTTCGCGAACCTGCCGCGAAGCCAGAGAGGTAGGATTCCCCGCGAACCCTCCCTGATGTTCGTGATCTCCCCACGAAGAGAAGGAGTCGGTACTCCTCCGCGAACCCGGTTGACGTTCGTGACTCACCGCGAAGCAATCCAATCCCTCTTTGCGCCGCACGAGCGCTACTATGTGGAACCCCTTGCCTATAAATACCCAGCTCCCCTGAGTCCCAAACAAAAAATCCAACCTTTCACCTTCCTAGCCCCTGAATCACGAAGCTCCCTTTGCTCTGCGAATCATGAGCTATGTGAGGTATTTTTGCTTCGCGAGGTGCCTCTGCATTGTCTCGTTTTGATCCCCACTTCCGAAAGGGATGCCTTTCACGAAGCTCAAGAGATTTCGTGAAGGAAGGGGATCCCCAAGGGGACCCGGGCAGTCGCGGAGCATTTATGCTTCACAAAACACCCATCCTGTACACGTGATCCACATGCCAAGGCAGGGTCACTGTACTTCACAAAGCACACTGCTTCACGACACTTTGTTTCACGAGGCACCTATGCTCTGCGAGGCAGTGCTCCGCGAACACCCTTCCACTTTGCGAAGCACTCCCCACTTGAATCTCCACCCCATGCTAAGGCTAAGGTATCCCACTTCGCGAAGCACACCCCTTTGCAAGTTCCCTTAACCATACAGAGCAATAGAGCTCCACAAGACCCCTACCTATGGGCCCCGCTGCTTGGTGAATCCTTTTCCCGTGTGGCCCTCCAGGTCTGCACGATGTGATTTCAAGTCACCTGCATGATACTGCCTGTGGCATTGCTTCGCCTAATGCTTCTTCGAATAGGCACGATAAGGGCTATTGCTTCTTCGCATAGCCATGCTAATGTGGACCCCTTGATGGTTCGATCTGTGACCCCCCTTCTTCATGGCATTACCGATATCTTCCCTCCCAGAAGGAGCAGAGGGTACCATTTATGTAAGTTCTAGGGGTGTGGAGTAAACCCACCTCGTCCGAGCTGTAGGATGTTAAACTGCCAAGCTCCCTCGTCCTCAACACATGACATTAAACTGTGATTCGGCCCCGTGCTCCGCACGCAGGGTCCCCCTAGCTCGGACATTCTTTATGCCCACGCATCTCCACGGGGATGGGATCACCCCTCACATGGGATGATATCCTCCTTCTCGGAGTGGCGTTTGTCCATGAGGGAAGGGCGACCATCTTGGTGTAAGCCCATATTCCTTACGGAAGGTAGCACCCATGAACCTCCATACTTCCCCACCACCAAGGCCAGTGGAGGGTATGATATAGGACGAGGCACCCCTTTCCTCGGTCCCAAATCCCTCTCTCATTGCGCTTTGTCACCCTTGCACTACTAGAAAAACAGGTATTTGCAACGGGTCATTTGCGACAGGATCCCGTCGCAAATGGCTTTTTGCGATGGGGGCCCTTCGCAAATGACCCGTTGCTGAAAACGGTGTCGCAACAACAATTTTTTGCGACGGGCCTGCCGCAAATAGTTTTTGCGACGGGTCCTGTCGCAAAAACTATTTAAAAATAAAATAAAAAACTATTAATAAATTATTTTAATGCATATAATAATAATACTATTTGTGACGGGCATAGTATCCCGTCGCAAATACTAAAAAAAATAAAAAAAAAATTATTAATAAATTATTTTAATTAATATAATAATAATCCAATTATAATTCAAAAATAAAAAATAATAAAATATTAATAAATAATTTTAATTAATATAATAATATAATTATAATTCACAAATAAAAATAATAAATTATTTTAATTAATATAATAATAATAGAATTATAATTCAAAAATAAAAAATAATAGAATATTAATAAATGATTTAATTAATATAATAATATTAGAATTATAATTCATAAATAAAAAAAATATTAATAAGTTATTTTAATTAATATAAAAATAATATAATTATTTTACATTCAAATATTAAAATAATTCAAGTATTGAAAAAAAATATAATTAAATTATAATATTATAAAATTTTAATATATATATAAAATTTAATATTATAAAATATAAATAATATTATTATTCATATTAATATTGTTATTTAAAAATATAATATTATTAATATTTTATAATGAGACAGAAACTACGAATAGAAAAAAAATCATATTTTGATTTCACAAATTTTATAACATAAATACAAACTCTAATCTGAAGGAGGGGGGGAGGGGGGATCTGCAGATGGTGGTGGAGGAAACTCCATCCCTAAAGCATGAGTGAGTCGGCGCATGTACTTCATTTGCTCCTGATGCTGCTGCTGCCACCGACTCGTCTGCTCCTCGTACAGCTGCTGCTGGCGTCGACGCTCCTCCTCATGCTGCTGATGCATCTGCTCCTGCTCCTGTCGGAGACTCTCTATCAGTGCAGTCTGAGATCGCAACTGATCCTCATACTGTGTAGCAGAAGAAGATGCATGAGCTCCTCTCGAGCTAGACGCCGACATCGCAGCACTGCCATAATAATCTCCGGGAGTCAGTCGAGAGCCGATACCAACTACCCGGCCCTTCTCGAAGGCATACTGGGTGGCCTGCATCCATGCCGCCTCATCAAACTGACGGTCAGTGGTCTGATCTGATGACTCGGCATGACTCTCAGGCCGGGCCTGTGACGCTGCGGCCTCATATGACTCCTGTAGTTGCAATTTAAAATTAAAATTGTGAATATATTATATGCAGTTAATTTTTAAACTTGAAAACAAATAATACTGACCACGATGTGATGCTGACGATCACCTCTGAGCTCCCCAGTAGCAGGATCACTATACATCCTCCGATATACATCGTACTCCGTAATATCGGGGTGCTCGACAACCTATAAGAATAAAAAATAAACTGTTAATATTTATAGTTATATAAAATATTTATAAATAATGTACGTACCGGATGTTGTCTATGAGTACTGAAAGAACGACTCCCAGCTTGATGAGTCACCTCCTGTCTCCCCTGATTCTGCCTCCCCACCGATGATCTCCTCTGAAAGGCACCACTCAACCAGTGCGCACATAATCCATCCCATACATGGGATGAAATGTACTCTGGTTGGTGTGCTCTACATGACTCGTCAAAATATGACACTCCTGCTTTCTTCATCGCAGCTTTTCTTAAATTGTGCAAAAACTGACGAAAGCGATCACGCATGGCCACCTCTCATGCCTAGTGGATGGCGTCACGCAAGGTATCCTCGATCGGATACCATAAACCCTACAAATAAATCAAAATATCAAGTTAGAAATGAAATAATTTTCAAAATAAAAATTATTTATTTACGTACATACCAACCAATGGCCGAACATGACCTGCTGCACATCAATGGGAATCTGCTCCCATGTGGTCCACGGCTGAGAGAAATAGTTGCGCAAAGTAGCGCTGCCCTGTCCGACTGCTATATGCAGAAAACTGTAAAAATAATAAACATTTATTATGTGAATAGATTAATGAAATCTTAGTCAAATCCACAGGTTATCACACAGGTTATCACACCTCCGTGTGCGTGGATCAAACCCAAGACGTGGACGTCGCTCGGGGACGGGGTCAGGAATCATCAATCGTGCAAGACCGCGCCCCCTTATTTGAAAAATTATGTTTAAAGTTCACATGGTATTTAGTATTTCATAAAATCATGATTTGTAATTGTGTTTTAATTTTATGTGATAATACTATATAAAATGATTATAAGAAGGAAATTTTCATTGATTAAACTTTGGGTCGTTACATTCTTCCCCCTTTATGAAATTTTTCCCTTGAAATTTCATTTTACATTCTAAGATGAAAACAGGAGTGGGTAATTTTCCTTCATCACTTCCTACAATTCTCATGTTGCCTCTTCGTGTTTATGGTTCCACCATAGTAATTTGACCAGGTGAGTAGTCTTTTTATATAGAACTTTATCTCTATGATCCAAGATCTTCACTGGCTGCTCCTCGTAAGAAAGATCATTTTCCAACTGTACCACCTCTAAAGACAGTAGATGTGAAGGATCTGATATGTACTTTCTTAAGAGGGATACATGGAAGACATTGTTTACTTTAGAAATTGTAGGTGGAAGTTATAGTCTATAGGCCAAAGCTCTAACTCGATCAAGAATATCGAAGGGGCCGATGCACTTGGGACTTAACTTTCCTTTCTTCCCAAATCTCATGACCTTATTCCATAGATATATGCAGAGGAATACCATGTCTCCAACTTTAAACTCAAGGCCTCATCGATGATTGTCTGCATAGCTCTTTTTTTAGCTTTGGGCTACCTTGATGTGCTGCTGAATGGTTTTCACCTTTTCCACCATTTCTTCGACCATTTCAGGTCCTAGTAGCTTACGCTCACTGACTTCATCCCTGCACACCAGTGTTATGCACCTTTTCCCATAAAGGGATTCATATGGTGTCATTTGGATGCTGTAGTGGAAACTATTATTGTAGGAGAATTAGAAAAGTGGAAGATATTGGTCCCATCCTCCTTTGAAGCCCATAGAACATGCTCTCAACATGTCTTCTAGTGTCTGAATAGTTCACTCATATTTTCTATCAGTTTTAGGATGATAGGTCGCACTGAAGTTCAGTTCATTTCTTAGAGCATGTTGGAGACTTTTCTAAAACATAGAGTTGAATCTCATATCTCCATTAGATACAATAGATATCAGTACTCCATATAGTTTTACCACATATTTGATATATATCCATGCATGTTGATCTAATGAGAAGTCCTCTTGAATTGAGATGAAGTGAGTTGTCTTTGTAAGATGATCCACAATGACCCATGTAGTATTGTTTTCTCTGGATGTCCTTGGAAGTCTAGTGACAAAGTCTATGATTATATTATCCCACTTCCATGTTGGTATGGGTAGTGATTGCATCATCCCCTTATACTTTTTCCTTTCAGCCTTCACTTGCTGAAATAATAGGCACTTTGATGTATACTAAGCAATCTCCTTTTTCATATTGTCCTGCCAATAATTATCTCAGAGATCTCAATACATCTTTGTGCTCCCTGGGTGAAAAGATAAGGTAGTGTTATGTGCGACATTTAGAAGATCCTTATTTATCTTTGGATTGGATGGTACACATAATTGTGACCTGAATATTACGACTCCATCCTTGTCAATCTTGAACTTGGAGGATTTCTCATTTTTGATAGCTTCTACCCTTTTCTGAATTTCCACATCATTTATTTGAGAATCCTTTATTTTCTCCATGAGGGATGGTTGAGAAATCATTTGAGAAAGGATTGATGATGTTCCTCCCTTGATGATTCTCATGTCCATCCTCTACAAATCTAATAAGATTAGATCCTTTTCAATTCTCATCATTGATAAAGACGCAGGATCCTTTCTACTTAGAGCATCTTCCACCTTAGTTGTCTTGCCAAGATGGCAGTGAATTGATCAGTCATAATCATTGATGAGCTCTAACCATCTTCTCTGGTTCATATTAATCTCTTTATGTGTGAATATATATTTGAGACTCTTGTGATCAGTATATATCAAACACTTCTCCCCATAGAGATAATGTAACCATATTTTCAACACAAATATTGTAAGAACCCGGATCTTCGTTTTTAGGAATGTATTTATTTTCCTGGTGTTTTTGAGAAAAGAGGGGTTTCTGGAAATTTTTGAAGTACACGCCATGTACTTTCTGAGTACACGCCGTGTACTCCCTTGTCGCGCCAAGCCATGTGTTGGCCATGTTCGGGCCACACACATGGTGTGTAGGGGTGATGTGGAGGCCGCTTAAAGTGGAGTACGGAAAAACAGAGTACATGCCGTGTATTTTTTTTTTCATTTAACGGACCGGGGTCGCACCTAACGGACAGAATTCACTCCTCCAGGTTCTTCATCCGAGAGAAGTCGTACGGCCGTGGATCTTCTCCGAACTCCCGTGCCTCTGTCTATGCTCTGAATCGACCATCGTCGATTACGTTGGGACCGCAGCGGTAAGATCTCTCTCCTCCTAGATATTCTTTTTCCAATTCCTCCTCTTTCTCAAGTTATTGTTGGTTGAGAATTTTTGAAATTTTCTCAGATCTTCGACGTTCTAAGGAGAATCAGACATCGTGGTTCACGTATATCATTCTTCTAGCATCGAGGTAGGTGGTTTTTGTATTTCTATAGAAAGTCTTTGAATATTTTGTGCAAATTCCACCAATACCCTTGAACGGGGTATTGCGTGTTTCTTGTCTTGATTTCTTGAGTAGAGGTCATTGCTGGTAAATTTAGATAATTTATACTGTGTTCATGTGCTTTGCCTTGCATTTATTGCTTATTAGGCATTTTGCCAGTTGTCATGCCTAGTTGTAGGATAGTGGAACTGTTGAACTGTTATGCTATTGTGCCTTAGAATGATATCCAAGTAGTTCTTGAGGTTTACTTGGGCCGATACACATGCTATGCATGTTTATTTTACACAGGGCTGTGAGAACCTAGTGTAGTGGACCCTAGGAAGAATGGACATAAGGGCTTCTCCAGAGTGTCTTTAATTTACGATGCGAGACCACAGGGGGAATTGACGTTGAGTGCTTCCTCAGAGAGTCTATAGTTCCTCGACACAGGCCATAGGGGGAATAGACATTGAGTGCTTCCCTAGAGAGCCTTTAGTACGATACGAGACTATAGGGGGAATTGACGGTGAGTTCTTCCTTAGAGAGTCTATTCTTTACCTGAACCAGAGGGGTGAGACTATGTGTGCCTCCCAGAGGGTTTCTAGTACTTGTAGGTTGAACCTTAGGGGTTAGGCTGTGAGAACTACCCATAGGTTACCTTTTGATCTACTTGCTTGAGTGACTGATTCTTGTTTGTAGATTACATGCTAGAAACTGTGTATTATTCTATTTACTGCTTACTATTTACTACTTATTGTACTTTACCTTCCATATATTCACTGACTATTAGGCACAGATCTTTGGGTGGTTGCCTACTGGGACCTTGTTTCACACCCTGTTTGGGTCATGATTTTGGGCCCAAGAAGATTATATTGTTGTAGATATAGATAAGGGCAAGTGCCCTTCTACTTCAGGTTCTTGATTGTTGTGGAGTTGGAGAGCATGTGACCAAGCCGAGGCTTGCAATACTGAGGAGTCGCTCATCTATTTTTATTTTTGTACTTTGGTTTAGTACTATTTTAGCATTGTGACTTGTTTGGCTGTTTTCCTAGACATATATACATATCATGCATCATTGTTATATATGTGTGCTCCAGTTTTCTTCTTTCAGTATTCTGCTGTTTATTTCTATATGGGCTATTATTACTTTCGTTGTTGTGTGTTGTTTACTTTCGCTATGTACTTTCCAATGAGGGAATAGTTTCCCCACTATCACACCCAAATCTCTCGCTGCTAGTCGGAAGCCTCTGGCATTTGGGAAAATGCACTTGAGGCCATGTGACCAACCGGGTACGAGGCGCCTCTGGGTGGCTTTCAGAACCGGGACATTACAAAGTGGTATCAAAGGAGTTCTTTTCTCTGGATTTATTGTTTGGATCATTTAGCCAGGGATAGGATGGATTCGGTACTTGGTAATAAGTTGTGTCTGGGAGTAGCTAACCCGTGTACAGGGAAAAGTCATACTACCTCGATTATTGCAGTTTTCTGGTTTTGAGATTTTACGATTGATATGATTTCACCTAGAGTGATTCACATTTTTTTTGTTGCTACTGTTGTTTCTATTCTGGTTCTATTTCCTTCGCAGCCCGATGAGATGAGGGTATGTCATCTCATGCATCATATAGGCACTTGTTAGAAATCACATTCCATGCATTCTTTCCATGTCATCTAGGGTGCACTAGCGATTGCATGTTGTTGTGATAGACTTTGTGTAGATTATGCATGCTGTTGTGATAGGTGCTTGATAGAATCTCTGTAGTTTGATAGAAAGGTTGTTTGTTTTGTACCTTGCTTAAATGAACACAAAATTTTGGTTCTCTTGGTGTTACGGGCCCTCTTGAATCGGAAATTGGTGAGTCATTGACCTGTTTTCCTTACGTATGATTGTATTGGATGCCAAGCTTTGATTCGTGGGGAGTATGGGCTCTCACGGATCGGAATTTGGAACCTACTTGCCTTGTTTTCTGTGTTTTATGGGCCTCGGTGCAGTTTCTGAGCTACTTCCTAGAAAAACCCAGAATACATGGCGTGTACATTATATATACACGCCGTGTAGTTTTAAACCGTGTCCCTGACTGTGTGAGTAGAAACACGGGTTGTGAAAAATCTCTAGGAACACGCCATGTAGAGTTTATACAAGTCGTGTAGTAGTAAGCTGTGTACCTGGCCGTGTAACTAACAACATGGGTCGGGGAAGCTCATGTCATACACACCGTGTTGTGTATGAACACACCGTGTATCCTTGATCTCAGTACCCGACCGTGTCACGAACAACACGGGTCGGTGTTCTCTTCTCCTATACATGTCGTGTTTGTTCGGAACACGTCGTGTAAGGGTCATACGTGTACTTGGCCGTGTCGCCAACAACACGGGTCAAGAAAATCTTCAAGAACACGTTGTGTGTGTTCAGAACACGTCGTGTAGTCTCAGCCGTGTAGACGGCCGTGTAACTAACAACACGGGTCGTAGAAACCTTGTCTACTACACGCCGTGTCCACTAGGAACACGCCATGTAGTCTCAGTTTAAGAAGACCATGTGGGTTAGCCATGCAAGGAGGCACGAGTAAGGGAATAGAGTTAAGTACATACCGTGTAGAGTTTATACACGCCGTGTAGTTATGTTTTGTAAATCCTGAGTGTTTCCTTCTCCTGTTTCCATATTATACTCCTTTGTTCTCTGTCCTTGTTTTACTGACCTAAGGTATGCTTTTGATCTTTCAGAGCTATGCCTCTGAGACGTCCTCCGATCATACGTCAGTTGTCAGGTAGTGATTAGACGCCAGATATGGTTGATCAAGAACTTCCTTCTAGTCCTCCAGTCAGGCCAGCCTTGGAACCGGTTGTCATACCAGTTGTAGGCACTGATGCGCAATTCAGGGAAGGCTTTAGGAGGATGATTCAGACCTTTCAGGGAGCACTGACTCCTGCTATGACTATGGTAGACTTGAAGCGGGTTTTCTAGCAGCAGCATCCTCCTACTTTCTCGGGGGAAGGAGGACCACAGGCTGTAGAGTCATGGCTGGAAGTCATGCTGACTATCTTTGAGCATCTGGAAACACCTCCAGAGAGGTGGGTCAAGCTCGCTACCTACATGCTTCGAGACTCCTCCAATAGGTGGTGGGACGTGATCTCACAGGCGGGTCATCAGTAGGTTATGGCTTGGTAGGAGTTCCAGTGCGTGTTCTACGACTACTTCTATCTGAAGACCCTTAGGGATGATCGAGCCCGGGAGTTCATGAGTCTAGAGCAGGGTAATCTTTCTGTTATGGAGTATTCCTCTCGTTTCACCAAGCTACAGTGTTTCACACCCCTTCGGGATGAAAGTGGGGTGTTCTTATCAAGGAAGTTTGAGGATGGTCTTAGGAGGGAGATCCGCTCGCAGATGAATATCTTCCAGTTGACTTCTATCACTTCCATCTTCAACCAGGCACTGATTGCGGAGCGCAATCTGAGAGACTCCAGAGCTGCGAGCCAGGGCGGTTCTGCTTCCAGAGCTATTGTTCCTCTAGTTGATAGCAGGAAGCACTGTAGGGAGTCTACGCGCGGTGATCCAAGGAGGCGATATTCATCTTCAGGTATCCAGGTAGTATGCTACCAGTGTGGAAGGGCAGGGTACACGAGGTCGTAGTGCCAGAGAGACCCAGTGGAGTGCCGATCTTGCGGAAAGATGGGTCACCTTCAGCGTTTCTGCCAAGTTTTCTCACCAATAGCTGGTGATGGGGGTTCTTCCATGACTCCTCATTCAGGAGCAGCACCACCAGTTTCTCACCAGTCAGGAAACTGGAGTTCTTCCAACCGTTCGGGCAGAGATAGAGGTCGAGGTCGTGGCAGTCAGTCACCAGTCCTTCAGCGTCAGCAGGGAGGATCAGCTCAGAGCGCTCAGGTAGGGTCACAGGGTCGTGGGGCAGGCCATACTTTTGCAGTGGAGCAGACCTATCAGGAGCAGGATCCCAGACCTTCTACCATTCAAGGTACGATTTTAGTAGCCTCAGTTTTATCTTCAAATCTTTTCGATACTGGTGTTATGCATAACTTTATCTCTGTTACTATTGTGGAGAGCCTTGGGCTCTGTGTATTTTCTTCTGCCGACTTGTTGACACTGGACACACCTTTGGGGATGAGGACATCTAGTGTACGTCAGTGCAGAGAGTACCCTCTCGAGGTTGTAGGGTATCGTTTCTTATGGGATATCTATGTCCTAGAGATTACAGGCTATGATGTCATTCTCTGGATGGACTAGTCGGTTCCCTTCCAGGTAGTCGTCGACTGTTATCACCGCAGGGTGAGTTTCATTTCACCAGAGGGTGAATCTTTTCTTCATAGAGGTGAATGGGATGTTCAGGCGAGTCAGGCAGGACTCGAGCATCATGGGCTATGAAGGGTGACTGTCCAGATTTCTAGTCTTTATCTGGATGATCAAGGGACTTCACAGTTGGACTTTCCTCCAGTGGTGGATCGTTTCAGGGATGTCTTCCCAGAAGAATTTTCAGGTTTGCCTCTGGAGCGTGAGGTAGACTTCTCTATTGAGCTCGTTCTAGGAGTGGTACTGGTGTCCATTCCTCCCTATAGGATGGCTACACCTGAGTTGCAGGAGATCAAGAAGTAGTTGGAGGAGTTTCAGGAAAAGGGTTTCATCTAACCTAGTACTTCTCCTTGGGGTTCGTCTGTCCTTTTTGCGAAGAAGTCAGACGGTACCCTTAGGCTTTGCATGGATTATCAGAAGTTGAACCAGTTGACGGTCAAGAACTGATATCCCTTGACAAGGAATTATGATCTCTTCGATCAGCTTCAAGGATACCGAGTGTTCTCGAAGATCTATTTGAGGTATGGTTATCATCAGTTGCGCGTCATACCATCAGATATACCTCTGACAGCCTTTAAAAGTAGGTATGGTCTCTACGATTATACGGTTATGTCGTTCGGTCTCACGAATGCACCAACAATTTTCATGGTACTGATGAACTGAGTGTTCTATCCTTACTTGGAATCCTTCATCGTGGTCTTCGTGGATAATATCTTGGTGTACTCTCACACTCGACATGACCATGATAACCATCTTGAGATCGTTCTGAGTACACTGAGAGAGCATCGGCTTTATGCTAAACTCTATAAGTGCCACTTTTGGATGGATCAGATTCACTTCTTGGGTCATGTCATCTCAGAGGAAGGAGTATCTGTAGACCCAGAGAAAGTGATATCTTTAGTTTCCTGGGAGCAACTGAAGAACGTTTCTGAGGTACGGAGTTTCCTGGGGCTGGATGGATACTAAAAACGCTTCATTCAAGACTTTTCACGCCTTGCAGCACCTTTGACGGGTATGACCAAGAAGGGGGCGAAGTTCTTATGGTCAGATTGTTATGAGTCATCCTTTCAGGAGCTGAAGGGAAGGTTGTGTCAGCACCGATATTAGTCTTGCCAGAGCCAGGAAAGAGCTATATGGTTTATGGTGATGTTTCAGGTATCGGACTGGGCGTTGTGCTTATACAGGGAGATGGGGTCATTGCGTACGGGTCTCAACAGTTGAGGCCACATGAGAGAAATTACCCAACGCATGATCTGGAGTTGGCAGCTGTTGTTCATACCTTACGCTGTTGGAGACATTACCTTATGGGAGATCACTTTATGGTTTTCACCGACCACAAGAGTCTCAAGTACATCTTCACTCAGCATGATCTGAATCTGAGACAGCGTAGGTGGGTCGAGTATCTTCAGTATTTTGATTTCGAGATTTCCTATACGCCGGAAAAGGGCAACGCAGTGGCAGATGCGTTGAGCAGGAGGACTCAGATTCAAGCAGTTCAGAAGGCCAGCAGTGAGTGGCAGCTAATGGCTCTATTCTTTGAGATGCATCTGGAGGTGCACGACAGACAGGGACAGACTTACCTATCTTCTGTAGTTGTTACCTCTACACTTCTAGATCGGGTGTGGATGAGGAAGCTATCAGACTCAGAAGGCTTTGTCATACGGGAGAGTGTGTCAGGAGAGGACCCTCTTCCTAGATGGACAGTGGGTGAGGATGAGATCTTGCATTTCCAGGGACGCGTCTGGGTGCCAATAGACATACGTGAGGAGCTGATGTGGGATTTTCATTCCTCAGTTTGGGTAGTTCATCCTTGCATCACCAAGATGTATCAGGATCTTCATCGCCAGTACTGGTGGCCATGTATGAAGAGAGATGTTGATAGTTTCATCTTGAGGTGTTCTACTTGTCAGCAGGTGAAGGCAGAGCATCAATGAACAGCAGGCCTTTTGCAGCAGTTACCTATTCCGGAGTGGAAGTGGAATGATGTCGCGATGGACTTCGTGACTGGATTGCCAAGGTCGCCTCGAGGGAACGATGTTGTTTGGGTTGTCATCGACAGACTTACGAAGGTTGCTCACTTCTTACCGATCAATGAGACCTTCAGTGTTGATGATTTGGGACGACTATACATCCGTGAGATTGTACGTATTCATGGAGTTCCACACTCCATTGTTTCAGACAGGGATGCGTGCTTTACTTCTCGGTTCTGGAAGGGACTTCAGAAGGCCTTTGGTACACAGGTACTTTTGAGTACAGCACACCATCCCCAGACTGATGGTCAGTCCGAGCGTACGATTCAGGTGCTTGAGGATATGCTCCGAGCTTTCATTATAGACTTTGGTGGTTCTTGGGAGAAGTATATTCCTCTGGTGGATTTTTCCTATAACAACAGTTTTCAGGCGACTATTCAGATGGCACCTTACGAGGCTTTGTACGGTAGGTCATGCCGATCACCCTTATGCTGGCTGGAGACAGGAGAGGCAGCTTTGGTGGGACCTCGTCTTGTTCAGGAGACCTCAGAGCAGATAGAGTTGATTCGGAAGAGGATGGCTATAGCACAGTCTCGACAGAAGTCTTATGCTGATCAGCGAAGATGACCTCTAGAGTACGAGGTCGGGGATCAGGTTTTCTTACATGTCGCACCGAGGTTGGGACACAAGAGGATTCGGAGACAGGACAAGCTTTCACCGCAGTACGTCAGACCGTTTTAGGTATTAGAGAGATTTGATCCGGTTTCCTATCTGTTGCAATTACCTCAGAGGTACCGGGCCATGCACGACGTCTTCCAAGTCTCTCAGCTCCGACCTTACTTTTCAGACTCGTCTCATGTCTTTCAGCCCGAGGAGGTTGAACTCGAAGCGGATGCATCATTTGAGGATCATCCTATCTGGATTGTCGATCGTAGTATGAAGGTTCTTCGTGGGTGATTTGTTCCTCTAGTACGGGTGCTATGGCAGCACGGGCGGGTACAGGATGAGACTTGGGAAAGGGAGGCCGATGTACGATCACAGTGGCCGGAGCTGTTCGGGGTTTCTCCTCTGCCTCATTAGGGAAATTCAGAGACGAATTTCTTTAAGGGGGAAAGTTTGTAAGAACCCGGATCTTTGTTTTGAGGTATGTCTTTCTTTTCCTGGTGTTTTTGAGAAAAGAGGGGTTTCTGGAAATTTTTGAAGTACACGTCGTGTACTTTCTGAGTACACGCCGTGTACTCCCTTATCATGCCAAGCCGTGTGATGGCCGTGTCCAGGCCACACACACGGTGTGTAGGGGTGGTGTGGAGGCCGCTTAAAGCGGAGTATGAAAAAACAGAGTACACGCCGTGTACCCCAGAAGTACACACCGTATATTTTCTTTTTTTTCATTAAACGGACCGAGGTTGCGCCTGACGGACAGAACGCACTCTTTCTCTAGGTTCTTCGTCCGAGAGAATCCGTACAACCACAGATCTTCTTCGAACTCCCATGCCTCCATCTGTACTCCGAATCAACTGTCGTCGATTGCGTTGGGACCGTAGCAGTAAGCTCTCTCTTCTCCTATAGCTTCGTTTTCCAATTCCTCATCTTTCTCAAGTTATCATTGGTTGAGAATTTTTGATATTTTCTCAGATCTTCGATGTTCTAAGGAGAATCAGACATCGTGGTTCACGTATATCATTCTCCTAACATCGAGGTAGGTGTTTGTGCCTTTCTGTATAAAGTATTTGAATATTTAGTGAAAATTCCACCAATACCCTTGAACGGGGTATTGCATGTTTCCTGTTTTTTCCCTATTGTTTGTCTTCTTTGCTTGATTGCTTGAGTAGAGGTCATTGCTTGTAAATTTGGATAATTTATACTGTGTTCATGTGCTTTGCCTTGCATTTTTTGCTTATTAGGCGTTTTTCCAGTTGTCATGCCTAGTTGTAGGATAGTGGAACTGTTGAACTGTTATGTTGTTGTGCCTTAGAATGATAGCCAAGTAGTTGTTGAGGTTTACTTGGGCCGATACGCGCGCCATGCATGTTTATTTTACACAGGGCTGTGAGAACCTAATGTAGTGGACCATAGGGAGAATGGACGTAAGGGCTTCTCCAGAGTGTCTTTAATTTACGATGCGAGACCACAGGGGGAATTGACGTTGAGTGCTTCCTCAGAGAGTCTGTAGTTCCTCGACGCGGGCCACCGGGGGAATAGACATTGAGTTCTTCCCCAGAGAGCATTTAGTACAATATGAGACTATAGGGGGAATTGACAGTGAGTGCTTCCTCAAAGAGTCTATTCTTTAGATGAACCATAGAGGTGAGACTGTGTGTGCCTCCTAGAGGGTTGCTAGTACTTGTAGGTTAAACCTTAGGAGTTAGGCTATGAGAACTACCCAGAGGTTACCTTTTTATCTACTTGCATGAGTGACTGGTTCTTGTTTGTAGATTACATTTTATAAATTGTGTATTATTCTGTTTACTGCTTACTATTTACTTCTTATTGTACTTTACCTGCCATATATTCACTGACTGTTAGGCACAGATCTTTGGGTGGTTGCCTACTGGGACCTTGTCTCACACCCTGTTTGGGTCATGCTTTTGGGCCCAAGCAGATTATATTGTTGCAGGTATAGATAAGGGAAAGCGCCCTTATACTTTAGGTTCTTGATTGTTGTGGAGCTAAAGAGCATGAGACCAAGCCGAGGCTTGCGATGCTGAGAAGTCTCTCATGTGTTTTTCTTTTTGTACTTTGGTTTAGTACTATTTCAGCATTGTGACTTGTTTGGCTATTTTCCTAGACATATATACATATCATGCACCATTGTTATATATGTGTGCTCTAGTTTTCTTCTTTCAGTATTCTGCTATTTATTTCTGTATGGACTATTATTACTTCCGTTGTTGTGTGTTGTTTACTTTCATTGTGTACTTTCCAATGAGGGCATAGTTTCCCCACTATCATACCCAAGGCCCTCGCTGTTAGTCGACAGCCTCTAGTGTTTGGGGAAATGCGCTTGAGGCCATGTGACCAACCGAGTACGGGGCGCCTCTGGGTGGCTTCTGGAACTGGGACGTTACAAAGATCATAGCCGCCAACTCCATATCATGCGTGGGATAGTTTCGATCAGGGATTTTCAGCTACCTTGAGGCATAGGCTATCACTTTATCATTTTGCATCACCACACATCCTAATACCTTCTTCGGATCATCACTATACACCATAAAGATTTCTCCACTTATCGGAAGTGTGAGTACTAGCATAGTGATATGCCTTTTTTGAGCTCCTTAAATCTTTCCTCACATTCTTGAGTCTAGACGAACTTCACTCCCTTCCATGTCAGCTTGGTCATTAGGTTTGACAATCATGATAAGTTTTTCATAAATCTTAGATGATACTCAGTTGGACCTAGAAAGTTGCGGATCTCCATTATAGATATTGATATGGGTCAATCTTTGATTGCCTTTGTTTTGGAAGGGTCCACAGATATTCCTTTTCTAGTGATAACATTCCCTAAGAATGATACTTCCTCTATCCAGAACTCAGATTTACTATACTTTTCATAAAGTTTCTACCTTACCAAAGTAATTATCATAGTATTCAAATGCTCCTCAAGTTCCTCCTTGCTCTTGGAGTATATCAGAATATCATCGATAAGGACTACCACAAATTTGTTAATGTAATATCTAAAGACTTTATTCATTAAATCCATGAATATTTTCATAGCATTAGTGAGTCTGAAGGGCATCACTATGAACTCATAGTATCCACACCTCGTTCGAAAGGTAGTCTTTGGAATATCTTTCTTTCTCACCTTTAATTGGTGATATACTGACCAAAGGTCCACCATAGAGAAATAACTGGTCTCACATAGTTGATCAAATAAGTCATATATCCGAGGTAGGGGATACTTGTTATTTATCATGATTTTATTGAGATCACAATAATCATTATAGAGATGCATTGATCCGTCCTTCTTCTTAACAAAGAGGACTGGTTCACCCTATGGTCAAGCACTCGGGCCTATAAAACCCTTATCTAGATTCTCTTGTAACTGCTTCTTCTGCTCTTCCAGCTCTACAATGGTCATTCTATAAGGTGTCTTTGATATAAGTAGGGATCCATAAATAAGTTCAATTGAGAACTCAACCTCTCAATTAGGAGGAATACAAGGAAATTCTTCCGAGAATACATAATTGTAATCCCTCACGATGGGCATATCTTTGAGAAATATCATCTCATTTGTCTCGATCATTTGAGAAATAAATGCTTGCTAAAAATGCAACATTATCCACACTTTAGATGATGATTCTAAAGGATATTCATCTACCTCCTTACACTTGTACAGGATTAAAGGATGCTTTGGGATGTGAAGATTGATCTCCCTTTCCCAATAGTTAATGTTGGATTCGTATAAAGATATTCAATTCATGCCCAAAATAGCATTGAACTCCAATGGAGGAAGTATGACAAGATTTTTTGGGAGCTTCAGTCCACAAAAATTTACCAAGGAGGAGTTATAAACCTTGTATGCAATAATTTACCCATTCACTATTCTCATAGATAACTTAACCTCTAAATTTTGAGGCAATTTTTGAATTGTTCTACTAAACTTGTAAGATATGAAAGAATGTGTGGAACCAAAATCAAATAGTTTGTTCTTTATTATTGAATGAATAGCTAGCATACATATCACCACATCATTGTCTGGATCCACCTCAAGATTAGTGATAGCATAATCCCTTCCTTGTTGACTTGGAGTTTGTTGTTGATTGCCTCCAAAAACCCTTGGCTTAGAGAAATTGTCAACAGAATGCCCATGTTCCTTGCAGTTGTAACACTGCACTACAGGCTAAGTGTTGATCCAAGCCTTCCTTTCTTCTTCCACATTAGTGGAATTCTTTATATATCTCTTACAGTTCTTAGCCAGATGTCTCATTCTTCCACATTTGAAGTAATTCCTAGTTCCTTTAGATAGTTATCAGGATGCTTCTTCCCACAATTTTGACACTTTGGATGTTCGGTCTTCTTTCCATCATGGGATTTATTTTCTGAACAACCCATATTAGACTCCATTTTCCTATTTTTGTCACTAGGACCATGAGACCATTGAGAGTCTCCAATATCCATTTCAAACTTTAGGGCACAGTGGATAATCTTTTCATAACTATCGAAGTTGTAACGCCCCGACCCCAGTTACCTAGAGTCGGTGCATTATTGTGTAACATTGGCATGATCACATAAGATCAAGTCTCGAAAGACCGATTAGTTTAGTAGCCTTGGAAACACTAGATACATTCATAAGTCTTACATTACATCACAAAGTAAAACAAAACTACAACAACATCTTGTCTTCATATCCCCTCATACTATCCCTGCAGGTCATTCATAATATACTTCTTCACATCCTAAAAAAATTAAAACATTGGAAGGGGTGAGCTCAGATGCTCAGTAAGGATAACAATATAGCGGAAGCTTTCATAAATAAACATAAATATTTAAGGCAATGTATGACTAAAACAAAAGCCCTTTAAACTTGAACTTCAACATAATATGGCAAAAGTAAAATGAGATAATGTCATTTACTTATTCACATGGATATTCTACTGGTAAAATAATCACATGCAATATCAATAACCACTTTCATAATGATGGAATGAATAATGTCAGACTATCATAACCACGTAGCCAAGGACTCGTTCCAAGACTACAAATAAGATTTTGTCAAGGCCTCGTGCCAAGACACTAGTTTGTCTCATGAGACCTGCCGATGCATCGAGGAGCTATAGCAGGCTCCACCCGTCACTTATTAAGTCCAATGCATTCCTCATATGAACAGGTTTAAACATATCATAAATCATAACATAATCGTATCACATAAAACATGCATAAAGGAAACATAACATTTCCACATTTCAATCACAAGATATCAATACAACACATTGATATAAAAAAAACACTTTCAAAACCATTTACAATACCAAAATAAAAGAAAATTAAAACATTGTATTTATTTTTCATTTAAAAAAAGTTATGGCTTGTAGAGGAAGCCGAAACTCAAATAATGGTCACGGTGGCGGAGAAGTCGTTTTCGCCGCATAAGTACGACAAAAAAATATTCCTTTTTGTCATTTAGTAAAACGCTTCGTATAAAAAGATTCCTTTTGAATGAACGTAAAAGTCAAAGGGGTTAAAACACCGTATAAAAGAAATTTGTGTATAAAACAAAATATGCCTCAATGAATGGAGATTGAGACGAAGTCCCTTACAAGGATTATTTTTTAAATAAAATAGATCTATTATGTGTATTCACTATAAGTACACATAAAGAAAGTAAGAATACAAGATAGTATATAATAATATCATGGCATAATTTGAAAGTAGGAGATTAACCCAAAGAACAGAAATTGGGTTAAGAAGTTCCCTTACAAAGATCATTTTTTAAATAAAATAAATCTATTATGTGTATTCACTATAAGTACACATAAATAAATTACAAATACAAGATATGACATAATAATATCACGACATAATTTGAAAGTATGAGATTAACCCAAAGAACGGAAATTGGGTTAAGAAGTTCCCTTACCTCGTGTCCGACTTGACTCGATCGTTCTTTAATCTCCTGAATAATAAAATAGAGTTAATTTATACTTGCTTAAGAACCTTTTTCAAGTTCATTATTCCTCTTATATCACTTATTACCATGTTATGAACATTATGTAATTATTTAAGTTAATAACGGTCGTTTTGTCGATCATTGGTACTTGAGTCAAAAATAAACTTCTTATAATTACAAGTTGTTCTTGTAGTGAAATATCCATTATATCCAGAATTATATTCATGATGTAGATATCATATATATCATATATATCCAGTATATACATGAATTTATAATATTACATAACATTTAGAGGTAAGAAATGAAATGCACCGTTCATGGAGATGGTAAGCCGTACATACGCATGAACGCTACTTTCATTTCTATTTCGTATTCAATGGAATGAAATTATAATTATATAAAGGTATAATATAATTACAGTATAATATAATGTATAATACCATTTACTCCATCCTTTATACATCCCACATATGGCATTAACGATTCAAATCACATTGAGGGGGCGGTAGTCCGCACTTCCTAAAATGAAATTATCGCGTTTAACCATAATGGAAATCATAAAGGTATGCCATAAATAAAAAATACAGAATCATAAAGAAAACAAAAACATAATTTATATCATATATAAAAATAGTTTCATCATAATGGCCACCATGAGAGGTGGTAGGAGAAGATAGAACAATCATCATTTTGTGAGGCAGTAATTCGCCACCCACAGAAACAGTATGTTCTTTAACCATTAGACGAAGGTGTGTGTAGGTGTAAATAAAATACTTCTCATAAAAACATCCTAGTATATTGAATATACTGGTGTTTTTACAAAATAAAATAATAAAAAGAGTTTAGGGGGTTGGAGAAGCAAAATAAAACAAAACAACATTAGAGAAGACATTACCTTAAAATCGGGTAACTCTTTTTGATTTGAGCCAAAGGCTTCCTTGGGAACACTTCTGCCCAAAGTGAGGCTTCTAGGAGTAAGATAGGTAAGTTGGGAGAGTATTTCGGCAGAGGTTGTCCGAGCCAAATGGCTTGGAAGGTGTGAATAAGATGGTAGTGGTGGGGGCCTTTTATAAGAGGAGAGGAGGGGCGCTCTTGGAAAGATTGAAATGTTACATTATTATGAAATGTTTTTCGGATTTTAAAGGTCCCAAAATTATATATTTCAAATATAAGGTGATAAGGGTTAGAAATATACTCATCCAATAGGTTTTTTACATGTTTAAGTCTTAGATTTTACATTATCTTTTCATTTTATTTAAATCGTTAATTAATGAGGTAATCCCTGCATCATCATGGTGTCATAAAAATTTAATTTATTTAATGTCTAAAAATTATAAAAAAAATTACCATGATGTAGGAAATCTTTTTAGATTTCCAATGAATATTTATAGTAAAAAAGTTAACTTATATAACCCCATGTAATAATTGTTTTAGTAAAACAACACATGTTTGTGACAATTTTATTTTTACTTTAAATAAAAAGTTATTAATGTCATATTCTTACCCAAGTGGATCCATGGGGTCCCAAAGTAGACCCATGGATTGTATTGGTAGGCCATGACTCATCCAATAAGGGTAGTACATGTGTAAGGGTATTTTCATATTTTTATAATATCATTTTTACCTTAAATTTCACTAATTACCTTTAATCGTGATTAATTAAACTTAAAAGTTATTATTCACCAAATAATTATTTTAATCTCATTGAAACACATTTTACTTTCTAATGACAACCATGTATGTCAGATTTTTGAAAATCAAATCACAGAAGTGGTAATGTTTCATTTAAACAAAAAATCAGTTTTTTAACTACCACTTAGTGGTTTCACTATTCATCAAAAATTGAAGTTTTTCAGAACAATGCCAAAATTTCACCCTAAGCTATAATTGATATTAAAAATTAAAAAATTATGTCTATTTTACAAAATTTCAAACATATAAGTTGCATTAATTAATTTTATAATTAATTCCCTTGTCACAACAAATAGCGTGTTTTTAAGAAAAAATATATATCAAAAGATTGACAATTGTTTATGTCCAATTTCAAAGTGAAATTAATTCTAATGAACACCATTGGATAAAATGGTAAAAATATATTCTAATTATACTTTAAAACCACTCAATAGTATAATTTATCACTATAAATTATTTTTTTTTTAAAGTTTATTTTAAGTATTTTTCACTATTCATAAAAAATTGGAAGTTCTCAGAAAAATACCAAAAATTCAACATAGGCTAATTTCGATCTTACGAATACAAAAATGAAGTCCATTTTTAAATATAAAATTTCTATAATTTTAAAAAGTGAGTATTACTCTTCATAACGGCTACTTTGATTAGTCGCGTTGTGTTAGAACTCGAACTTGCGTACAATGCAAGCTATTGCATTATTGAAAGAGAAGCGTATCATGGAAGCTCGGGGTGTTACATTCTCCCCTCCTTCAATAAATTGCGTCCTCGCAATTTTGAAATTTTTCCTTTGAAAATAAAAGGTTGAAAATAGAAAATACCTTTGTGGAAAACCCACATCGGAAATAAGGTTAATAAAATTTAGCCTTAATAAAAGGGAAAGGGAAATGAAAAAGTCACCACCAAATTATGATCTCGATAAGGAGAACATTGGTGGCAATTAGAGACATATAATTGGAGGAAAAACGTAAATATTTGTAGGGAGTGATTGAGGTCATCAATCACAAACAAGTGTAAAATTGAGGGCCTTAAAGCCTTCAATCTATGTTGATTTAAAATATTATCAGTTCAACAAGACATAAGGTATTAGAATAACACATTTTTTGTTTTAATATCCCTTTACTAAAGTTTAAGAATTAATTTATTCATAAAATAAGAGATAGGTATATATATTTATGGTTGACAAGTAAAGTTTCAACCTTCAACTAATTTCTACCACAAACTCATCTTTTACTCAAAAAGATAATAGAACTCAAAAATA
Source organism: Viscum album (assembly GCA_963277665.1). Taxonomy (NCBI): domain Eukaryota; kingdom Viridiplantae; phylum Streptophyta; class Magnoliopsida; order Santalales; family Viscaceae; genus Viscum; species Viscum album. Next base: position 407,414,483 of record OY728142.1, read on the forward strand.
TTATATTTATCTTAATCGTACAGGGTTCAAAATATTGACACATACCATTTAGATTAGGAAAACTATTTTTTAAAAACTAGGGACTTCCTGTAGGATAGTGGTAGGTAATAAAGGTCTGTCACATTATGGTTGTGGGTTCGATTCCTGCAGCTTTGTCCGACGCGACGGGTTATCGCCCAACCTGCAGATTGTCATTTTCCTAAAACTATAGTATTATAATATTCCAAAAATAATCTTCATAAATGTTTTAACCTTAAACAATACTATCCAAAGTTCAACTTAATCCATTCCAACCTTTATAGTTATCCAAATTACCTCCGTCCAAACTTTCTCTAAAAGGTCCTTAAATTCCAAAATCAATTGTAACATTAGATTCCCCAAACAAAGTAAAGTTTCTCTTATTATCACATACTAAAAATATGATTACCTTCATCATATTAAAACCTTAATGAAAACAACAAGTACTGCAGTACAATTCTTATATATATCACATTATTCTTATAACCAGAATATAATCCTTGTTTCTAAAAGCACCAATACATTAATTATTCCACTTCAACTGTAGTAACAGCATAAGATTGTCCTTGATCCCTTGGCCTTTTCTGAGGTAAGGTTCCCTGATGCTTAGGACATTCATTTGCATAATTCCCCATTTCCCTACAGTTGTAGCATTCAACATTGATAGCCTCTTTCTTTCCCTTGCAATCACGAGCCTGGTGACATTTTTCTCCACATTTATAACAAACTCTCATTCCTTTTAGGCAAGTACCGGGGTGATTCTTCCCACAATTATCGCATAATGGAAAATCTTTCTTTCCCTTTTTCCCTTTATCTGTCTCTTGTTCCACCGTTCTCTTCTTCTCTTGCTTTACTTTATTATCATAAGATTTAGAGAATTCCTTTTCTATCTTGATAGCACACGAGACTATATCTTCGTACGATGAGAAAGATTTTGAGACTAAGGCTCGACGGAGAAACGGTTTTAACCCATTAAAGAAACGATCGATCTTACTTCTTGGTTTATGTATATAATCTGGAGCATGTCTCTCTAACCTTGTAAAGTTAGCCTCATACTTTGCGACATTCTCATCCTCCTTCTGCCTCAGACTCAGAAATTGTCTTTCCATATCTGTTTTATGGTCACGAAGGAAGTATTTTTCTAAGAAAAGCTTTTTGAACTCCCTCCATTCCATATTTGATACTTCATCATCTTCTTTTGTGTTTTGAATTAGCGACCACCATTGATCGGCATCTCCAGTGAGGCGGTAAACTGTCATGACAACCTTCTCCCTTTCGCTACTCCCCAAGGCGTGGAATATTTTCTCTAAGGAGTTTACCCATTTCTCAGCTAATAATGGATTTGTACCCCCATTAAATGTTGGTGGTTGTTGCCTCATGAAACGATCTAACATTGATCCTCCACGTTTCGGATCAGGGTGCTCCATACGAGTAAGGTTATTATTCATAACCTGAGTGAGTTTTCCCAGTATGGTAATAAGTTGATCAGCACCAATTGTATCTCCAGCTCCACAATAATTATCTTGAGCAGGAGGGAAATCCCTACACGGAGTGCGTGCATTGATACGGTTTCCATTCCTCCCACTAGGTGTCATTTCTAAACAATGTCATAAATTAGATTAGTTTATGAATCAAAATACATAATTCCATACTTGTAAAACACTTAACATAAATTGAACGATTTATGGATATAATCCATAATCATAAAAAGAAGTGTTTTCTTTGAGGAAGTATATACTCATAAACCCTTCATAATGGTTTGTAAAGAAAATGAGAATTATCCTAAGCATATCCCCCGGGAGTGTCGTAACCAAGAGTGCAACAAGGTTCATTGTCGTGCACCAGTTCCCGTTTGAGTCTAGCTCAAAGCGGTGTTTTCAGGGTTTACCCCTAAGTACATATGTGTCAGAGCCGCCTCTACCTGCTCGTATCTAGACAGGGATGTATTGCTCGAAAAACTCACAAAATCTCTATAATACCAAAATTATAGGAAGTTCTTCTATACTAATCATCAATGTCTATCTTAGGGCTATGTGCTCTAATCAGAGTTTATCTAAATCTAGCTTCCAAGGTTAGTACTAAACTGCCTCTGATACCAACTGTAACGCCCCGAACCCAGTTACCCAAAGTCGGTGCATTATTGTGTAACATTGGCATGATCACAAAAGATCAAGTCTCGAAAGACCAATTAGTTTAGTAGCCTTGGAAACACTAGATAAATTCATAAGTCTTACATTACATCATAAAGTAAAACAAAACTACAACAACATCTTGTCTTCATATCCCCTCATACTATCCATGCAGGTCATTCATAATATACTTCTTCACATCCTGGAAAAATTAAAACATTGGAAGGGGTGAGCTCAGATGCTCAGTAAGGATAACAATATAGCGGAAGATTTCATAAATAAACATAAACATTTAAGGCAATGTATGACTAAAACAAAAGCCTTTTAAACTTGAACTTCAACATAATATGGCAAAAGTAAAATGAGATAATTCAATTTACTTATTCACATGGATATTCTACTGGTCGAATAATCACATGCAATATCAATAACCACTTTCATAATGATGGAATGCATAATGTCATACTATCATAACCACGTAGTTAAGGCCTCGTGCCAAGACTACAAATAAGATTTTGTCAAGGCCTCGTGTCAGGACACTAGTTTGTCTCATGAGACCTGCCGATGCATCGAGGAGCTATAGCAGGCTCTACCCGTCACTTATTAAGTCCAATGCATTCCTCATATGAATAGGTTTAAACATATCATAAATCATAAAAAAAATCGTATCACATAACACATGCATAAAGAAAACATAACATTTCCACATTTCAATCACAAGATATCAATACAACACATTGATATAAAAAAACACTTCCAAAACCATTTTCAATACCAAAATAAAAGAAAATTAAAACATTGTATTTATTTTTCATTTAAAAAAAGTTATGGCTTGTAGAGGAAGCTGAAACTCAAATAACGGTCACGACGGTGGAGAAGTCATTGTCGCCGCATACGTACGACAAAAAAACATTCCTTTTTGTCATTTAGTAAAACGCTTCGTATAAAAAGATTCATTTTGAATGAACGTAAAAGTCAAAGGGGGTTTATACACCGTATAAAAGAAATTTGTGTATAAAACAAAATATGCCTCAATGAATGGAGATTGAGACGAAGTCCCTTACAAGGATCATTTTTTAAATAAAATAGATCTATTATGTTTATTCACTATAAGTACACATAAAGAAAGTAAGAATACAAGATAGTACATAATAATATCATGGCATAATTTGAAAGTGGGAGATTAACCCAAAGAATAGAAATTGGGTTAAGAAGTTCCCTTACAAAGATCATTTTTTAAATAAAATAAATCTATTATGTGTATTCACTATAAGTACACATAAATAAAGTACAAATACAAGATATGACATAATAATATCAGGACATAATTTGAAATTAGGAGATTAACCCAAAGAACGGAAATTGGGTTAAGAATTTCTCTTACCTCGTGTCCGACTTGACTCGATCGTTCTTTAATCTCCTAAATAATAAACTAGAGTTAATTTATACTTTCTTAAGAACCTTTTTCAAGTTCATTATTCCTCTTATATCACTTATTACCATGTTATGAACATTATGTAATTATTTAAGTTAATAACAGTCGTTTTGTCGATTTTTGGTACTTGAGTCAAAAATAAACTTCTTATAATTACAAGTTGTTCTTGTGGTGAAATATCCATTATATCCAGAATTATATTCATGAAGTAGATATCATATATATCATATATATCCAGTATATACATGCATTTATAATATTACATAACATTTAGAGGTAAGAAATGAAATGCAACGTTCATGGAGACGGTAAGTCGTACGTACGCATGAACGCTACTTTCATTTCTATTTCATATTCAATTGAATGAAATTATAATTATATAAAGGTATAATATAATTCCAGTATAATATAATGTATAATACCATTTACTCCATCCTTTATACATCCCACATATGGCATTAACGATTCAAATCACATTGAGGGAGCGGTAGTCCGCACTTCCTAAAATGAAATTATCACGTTTACCCATAATGGAAATCATAAAGGTATGCCATAAATGAAAAATACAGAATCATAAGGAAAACAAAAACATAATATATATCATATATAAAAATAGTTTCATCATAATGGCCACCATTAGAGGTGGTAGGAGAAGATAGAACAATCATCGTTTCGTGAGGCAGTAATTTGTCACCCACAGAAACAGTATGTTCTTTAACCATTATACGAAGGTGTGTGTAGGTGTAAATAAAATACTTCTCATAACAACATCCTGGTATATTGAAGATACTGGTGTTGTTACAAAATAAAATAATAAAAAGAGTTTAGGGGGTTGGAGAAGCAAAATAAAACAAAACAACATTAGAGAAGACATTACCTTAAAATCGGGTAACTCTTTTTGATTTGAGCCAAAGGCTTCTTTGGTAAGACTTCTGCCCAAAGTGAGGCTTCTAGAAGTAAGAGAGGGAATTTGGGAGAGTATTTGGGCAGAGGTTGGCCGAGCCAAATAGTTTTGAAGGTGTGAATAAGATGGTAGTGGTGGGGGCCTTTTATAAGAGGAGAGGAGGGGCACTCTTGGAAAGATTGAAATGTTACATTATTATGAAATGCTTTTCAGATTTTAAAGGTTCCAAAATTATATATTTCGAAGATAAGGTGATAAGGGTTCAAAATATACTCATCCAATAGGTTTTTTACATGTGTAAGTCTTAGATTTTATATTATCTTTTCATTTTATTTAAATCGTTAATTAATGAGGTAATCGCTGCATCATCATGGTGTCATAAAAAATTTAATTTATTTAATGTCTAAAAATTATAAAAAAATTACCATGATGTAGGAAATATTTTTAGATTTCCAATGAATATTTATAGTAAAAAAGTTAACTTATATAACCCCATGTAATAATTTTTTTAATAAAACAACACATGTTTGTGACAATTTTATTTTTACTTTAAATAAAAACTTATTAATGTCATTTTCTTACCCAAGTGGCTCCATGGGGTCTCAAAGTTGACCCATGGATTTTCTTGGTCGACCATGACTCATCCAATAAGGGTAGGACATGTGTAAGGGTATTTTCATATTTTTATTATATCATTTTTACCTTAAATTTCACTAATGTCATTTTCTGCGAGGAGGGCATCGGAAGATACACTAAACATGGGAGGCCTTTTTCGCGTGAAGGATTTGAATACAACTTGCTCTTTCCTTGGAGTAGGATGGCTTTCCACGTGATTCAAGTTATTATTCGTAACTTAAGCCAGTTGAGCAGGTACTGTCATGAAGTTTTGAGGACTCGTTCCAATCATATTTGGCATATCATTAGGGAAATCTTCACATTCTCTATCACAGTGATTATTGACACATGTTCTTATATTTCCTGCCATTAACTAAGAAAAGAAAGTGCAATTAGGGGGATTGAATACTTAGCTAATAAGCATAAAATGAAACTTTGAACATAAAAGGATAAACTTGTAAAGGATAAGTATATCCTAACTTACGATTCCCTTGGTTTAAATCTATTTTATCCTTGATCTGTTTCTTAAATTATATTCTTATGGGCTATTTTTTTTGTTCCCTTAATAATGGTTCATAATGAGCTTATGAATTTACCAAAGCATATCCCCCTGGAGTGTCAAACCAGGCGTGTAGTAAGTCTTATTTTCATGTACCAGGTTACCCCGAGTCAAGCCCGAAACATCTTGTCGGAGATGTTACTCCTGTGTATATTTGTGTCAGAACCATGTCCACTTGTAGTATCCAGACATGGATATATTTTCTTGGTAAACCACTTACTCTATACTTACCAAAATTTAGGAATGTTTTCTTATACTTAATTTTATCCATAAGGTTCTTACTAAAGCTCTCTATTCCTAGTCTCCAAAAATAACGAGATCTCACTCTGATACCAACTATAGCAACCATATCCTTTTATACATATCATTATATGATTTTAGGAATATTTAATCAACATATTACAAGCCAAGGATCGTAAAGTCTGGCGTCTTGGAAGATTAGGTACATAATTAAACATCATAAAAACAACTTTTATTTAATCTCCACATTGGGATCCTAACTTCCATTATGCTCAAACATCTTCATATGATAACATGGGGATAACATAAACAAATGGATGATCTAGAAGGCCCAATAAGGGAATAATCATAATAATAAATCTTAGCACATGGGTTAGAAGGCATGACATAATGATATAAAAAGGCACAGAACATGATTGAACATATGAAATCATAACATATAAAACATAGGATCATATAAACATTGAATCATAGTAATGTGGCAGTAACATAAAACATGACTTTAGTACGAGTCAAGGATCATTTCAAATAGAGGACCATGAGTCAAGGCTAACCGCCAAGACCGTTGCACATGGAGCACGAGTCAAGTCTAACCGCCAAGATTTTTGCACATAACATCTCATGAGACTAAGACTTACCCAATACATTATAGAGATATTTAGGTGCACCCATATTAACATGTTCATGAATATGTTTTCTACATAATGAATCATACATAATCAATCATACATAAACATAAGGGTACCCATGGAAATAAATAGGTATCATAATCATATCATGAAGTATAATAAATGGGTGTATCATACAAGTGTTCATGAAAGAAAGGAATTAAAACATACATAGACATTCATAAGTGAAAATAAACATATATCATGGTAAGTGATGTCAAAAATAAGTGACAATATGTAATAAGAGTATTTAAGAAATTTTATCATTAAAACCTTTTAATGTGGCTTTAATGAAAATACTAAAGAGCATTTAAAATAGAAAAGGGAATAATATTTTATATAAAACCAGAAGTGAACCAATAAGTTTTTCATAATAAAAATACTGATTTTATAAAAACAATGGTGGATTGAAACATATGATAGAGTTCACTTGAAATTGGATAAGAATTCGGGAAATTCCCTTAAAATGGGCTTGCTTATCGAGAAGAATTGAGAAGGGAACCACTTAAAAATATATATATCCCCGAAAGATAATGATGAGTGGATCTTGATACATGATTTTGGAATATTTACATAGCATTTAAAATATGTACCTAAAAATAAAGGATAGCTTTATTTGTGTAAAAAGAAAGATAGAGCAACCCGAAGGAATAATGGAGGTTCGGGTAGAATCTCTTACCTTAATTCCAAAGTTGTTCTTCCCTTGATCATAATGTCATGAATAATAAAATTAGATTCATTAATTAATAATTTGATAACCTCTTCTACATTTAATTGATTTAGTATAACCTTATCAAGTTCATTCATAGCCTTTTTGATGGGTTAAGAGGTTCAATTTCATTGTTTGGGAGCGTTTGTTTCCTTGGTTTTCATGATCGGTTTACTTATATATATGTATAGATAATCATGTAAGATGAGAATGGTTGCCAATAATTGAAGTTATATGTTATTAGAGAACATACATAAGATTAAATGGTTATAAAATTTATTTTTTTATTTAGAGCGATGATGAATCATTATATAAACTTTAATGATAACTGTTTGGGTTAATAAACGGTTTTTTATCACAATGAACTCATTTTATTTTATAAATTAACACAATTTGTACAAGATGATTCCAGAACATTACATAGGATATATTACATACATAATAATCTATTTCAACCATATGGTTTCATGACCAGAATTGAAGACGGTAATAGAAATTTAAAACTCGTCATCCTTGAATGTGATAAATTAACACATCTCGAATGGTATTTCCATTCCTAGTATAAAAGGAGGGGAAAAGAGATATGATGATGAGTTATTCAATTAGAATAACATCATTCCAGTATATGTAAGGTACTGGAGTTATCACACCATTTGGATGAGGAGAGGTGAGGATAGAAAAGAATATAAAAGAACTTAAAAAGAAATTGAAAGAAAGCAGAAAAGGGTTTTACCTCTTGATTTCTTCCTCTTAAGATCCTCCTTAAGGGATTGGTTTTTGGTCTTTTGTTAAGACCAAAAGCTCTTGGACGTGGGATAAGGTCTCAGGGAGAGATTTGTTCAGAACTTTGGACAAGGAACAATTCTTGAGAGGTGTGAGGATAATAGGTGGTGAAGGGTGGTTTTTATAGTAGATGTGAGGGGTGTTTTCTCAATATTTAATTCATTAGTTTATCATTTTTCTAAAGAAAATCAATAGTTACAATTCTTGTGACAAAAAACAGTAATAAGTGCACGTGAGTTCGAACTAGTGTCCATTTACATCATCCATGACCCAAGCATGATGCATAAATTCATTCATTTAGCATATTTCATAAATTATCGAATTTTACTATTCCCCAAAAATTCAAGTATTTCCGAAAAATACAAAAAGATCACCCTAACCATTTTTCAATGTGAAGAATCAAAAAATGAACTTCATTTTATGAAAATAATTTTCTAAATATGATAAATTTAATTTTTTAATTAAAATCATAATTTACTTGAAAAATACAAATTCTAAAATTAAAAATGATTTTTTAACACTTTGAAAAATTAAAAATTATATTATAATCATAAGACATCAAAATATTATTTTATGAATACATTTTATTAAAATAAATTTTCATTTAAATTGTTAAAATTATAAAATTGTAGTTAAATATTTATGAATTACCAAAAATACCAACACTATCATATTGTCACTTATAATATGGATAAATTTTATTTATACTTTCATTGGAAAGTTTACTATTCACTTGGCTGATTTACTATTCATAAGGTTCATATTACTATTCATAAGGGTAACATTACTATTCATTAAAGTTACTATTCACCAAAAATTAAGTTTGTCCTATCAGACTCCAAACATCTTACAGATCGTAACCGTGTATGCCAGATTTTTGAAATTAAAATCACAAAAGTGGAAAAATTATGTTTAAAGGTCACATAATATTTAGTAGTTCATTTAAGCATGATGTGGCATTGTGTTGTGATTTTATGTGATTATACTATATGACATAATTCTAAGGGAATTTCAATTGATTAAACTTTGGGTCGTTATAGGGAGTTAATGTGGTTAAGTAAAGAATAAATGACAATGTGATAACTTTTTACTTATTCATTGTACTTATTTATTTATACAAATGCATACACTGTTATTGATTAGATTTGTTTTAAACATCATTGGTGATGGCCTACTGAGTTTTACTCACACCCTACTCGGGCTGTTTGATCGATACTTGAAAAGACTTTATTGTTGTAGGACAGGTTAAGGGAAAAGGCCCTAGGTTAGATAGATAATTTGGGGACGAATATTGGATGAGGGAACAAGATGTGGTCCAGGGCCCACTTGGGATTCATCGTTGTCTTTATTTTTAGTTTTCATTTTAGACACATGATGCTTATAATAACATGGCATGTTTTCTACTTTAGTTGGATATTGTATTTCCTGCTTTGATTTTCTTGAGATACTGTCATTGCTTATGGTTATATATTCTTCCTTTATTGTTTATTTATTTATGTTGGTGCATTACTATGATAAAATAAGGTATACTCACCCCATGATCGACTTATCAGACCCTCACTTCTAGTTGGCAGCATTTGGCGTACGGGGAGGCATGCCTGAGGTCACATAGCGAACTGGCTCAGAACATCGGTGTGTGTCACCCGGGTTGGGACATTACATTATTACACCATGGTCATAGAATTTAATGTGACGGTTTTATTCCAATCAAAGGGTCGATATATCAAATTCCATAAAGATGGAAACCACAAATCCTTCCTCAACTTATCCATTAATGACATGTTACTCATGACACTCAATATATCTAACTTCACCAAGAACTATTATTGTCATGGTTTACGAAATACATATAAGTACGCGAGTTGTAGCATGAATTAATAATAATCTTCCAAATAAATCTTGGAGAGGGTGCCCCAGCTGGACCTCATGTAGTCAAGTTCATTAGCTACATTGAGTGCCTAGAGGTTCTAGGGTTTAAACTCCCTGAAGAACTGGGCACTGATCTCATTCTGGCATCACTCCCTCAGAGGTTCTCCATCTTTGTTGTGAATTTTAATATGAACAACATTGAGAAGTCTTTTTCAAATCTTCTTACTCTCCTTTTCCAAGTAGATAATGATACAAAGCACAAAATGTTTTCCGTCCTTATGGTGAACAAACGGAAAGGGAAAGCGAAGAGTTTTAAGACTAAAGCTTCTTTGTTCCCTTCAAAGAACATAAATATCACTGGGAAAGGAAGAGAACAATACGTTGTTTGTTTCACATGTGGCAAGAAAGGTCACTTGAAGAAAAACTGCACCCAGCCAAAGAAGAAAGAGGAAGCTTCAGGTGCATTTTTTATCAAGTACAATTTATTTGTTTCTACAAATTGGGTATTAGATACAACTTTTAGTGCTCACATATGTATTCAAATACATGAACCAAGAAGATTTAGAAATATTTACCGAGGAGAGATAGATCTACGAGCATCCAACAGAGCTAAACATGTTGTTGTAGTTATCGAGGACTACCACCTCATGTTGCCGACTAAAATGATCTTGGTTTTGAAAGGTTATTATTATGTCTCATCTGTTACTAAAAACATTATTTATGTATCCAGACTTGATATGGATGGATTAATTTTCAAATTTGGGAATAAATGTTACTAATTTTATAAAGATAGCATTTTTTATGCTAAGACATGTTTAAATAGTAGTATTTATGTGTTAGATTACAAGAACCAAGTAATGACAATTGATAATGAAGTTACTTCACATGACTCATACCACACCCAACTTTGGCATCACCGGCTAGGTCATGTAAACAAAAAGTGCTTGAATAAATTGTGTCAAGATGGATGTTTATATTCTTTTGAACTAAAACCACTTTGTTTAGGTCATGCGTGTTTACAAGAGAAAATGACCAAAGCCTCATTTAGTGGGAAAGGTGAAAGGGCTAAAGAGATTCTTGAATTAGTTCATACCGATGTGTGTGGACCATTTCCTATTGAAGCAAGGGATAGATACTCATACTTCATAACTTTTCCTGATGATTATAAAGGTTATGGATATGTCTACTTAATGAGGTATAAGTCAGATTCTTTTGATAAATTCAAGTAATACAAGAATGAATTTGAGAACCATATTGGTAAGAATATTAAGAAACTCTGCTCAAACCATAATGGAGAATATATTAATCAAGACTTCATTGGTTAAATATAGGAGTTTGGGATATTATCTCAAATCACTCCTTATATGCCTCAGTGGAATGTTGTAAGAAAAAGGAGGAACCACGCCTTGTTGGACATGGTGAGATCAATGATGATTCATGTGATTCTTCCATTATGTTTTTGGGGATACACATTGCAAATAGCAGCATATGTACTAAACCGAGTGCCAACTAAAGAAACAGATGGTATTCCATACCAATTATGGAATGGAAAGAAACCTATGTTGTCTTACTTACATGTGTTGGGTTGAGAAGTATTTGTTAAGGACTCTTCGGGTTACAAGCTTCCACCGCGAGGCACAAAGTGTGTCTTTGTAGTATATCCCCAAGAAACAAAGGGATGCTGCCTATATAATCCTTCAAACAAAAAGGTTGTGGTTGAAAGATGTCCCACATTTCTTGAGGAGGATCTTATCTCTAAAAGAGATAGTGGTATCAATATAGACATCGATGAAGTTCAAGCTCAAGATACTAATAGTTGGTACAAGAACAAATTTCACAAAACCTCGTGGAAGAAGAAATTGTTCCAGAGACACAATTACTACGTAGGAGTACTATAGAGGTTAGAGAACCAGAATGGTATGGTTTTCTAGTCACCGAGGATGGTGACTCATTATTAGTTGATAATAATGAGTCTATAACCTACAAGGAAGTAGTAAGTGGCACAGATGTTTCCAAGTTGCAAGAGGATATGAATTCTGAAATGGATTTCATGTATCAAAACCAAGTCTGGATTTTGGTAGACCCTCCAGTAGATGTAAAGTGCGTTGGTTGAAAATGGGTATTCAAGAAGAAACTAGACATAGAAGGACAAGTCGGTACCTATAAGACGTGACTAGTTGAAAAAGAGTTTAAACAACGTCAAGACATTGACTAAGAAGAAATATTTTTACCATTTGTCATGTTGAAATCTATCATAATTCTACTCGTCATTTCATCTTTCCATGATTATGATATTTGAAAAATAGATGTCAAAACAGCCTTCCTTAATGTGAACCTTCAGGAAGATGTCTATATAACACAACCTAAAGGGTTTGCAACTCCAAATGATTCCAACGAGGTATGCAAGGTCAACGACCCATTTATGGATTAAAGCAAGCATCCAGGTCATGGAACATTCATTTTGATGAGGCCATAATGGAATTTTGTTTCATAAAGAACGAATGTGATCCATGTGTCTATAAATGGTTTAGTGGGAGTGCAGTTGTTTTCTTAATAGTATTTTTTGATGACATATTACTCATTGGAAACAAAATACCAGTCTTGTAGTTTGTTAAGGCGTGGTTGAATTAATTCTTCTCTATGAAGGACTTGGGTGAGCCAACATATGTTATTATATGTACTAGGATAGATATCGCATGTGCATTAAGTGTGTTAGGAAGACATCAAGTTGATCCAGGTAACCGCCATTGGATGAAAGTCAAGATTGTCCTTAAGTATTTGAGGTGTACTAACGATATGTTACTGGTTTATAGAGGAGATGAGGAACTAGTCATCATAGGATATGCATATGCTAGTTTCCAAGCTGATCAAGATGACATGAAGTCACAAACGGGATACATCTTCACTTTGAGTGGATGCACAATTTCGTCCAAGAGATTGACGTGATACTTAGCAGTAAATATCTTATCACACTCCATTGTGATAATACTACAACAGTGAATCTTTCAAAAGAGTCAAGGTCACATCAACGGACGAAGCACATACTTTATAAGTAACATCTCTTGAGGTATTTTTCTTAGAAAGTTGAAGTTGTAGTGAGCAGTATTTTCATGGAAGACAACATGGCAGACCCCTTGACTAATGTCTTAACTCAGCAGAAACATGACTATCATGTGAGGTCTAGCAAAATGAAGGTCATACACAGTTGAATCTAGTCCAAGTGGGATTTTGTTGGAGTTGGTGTCATATGACCAATTGTTTGTACTTTGATTACATGTATATTCGATGTATTGAATATTAATAAAACTACTTATACTATTAATTGTTCTACATGACTCTAATGTAATAATATCCTAGAGTATATGTCATATTGATAAGGTTATTGCAGCTTCCCGTTATGACGAGAACTTTGATGTGCTATGATGATATTCTTAAATAATGTTCTGCGGTCAGATAACGTACTATAAGGGGTGTTAGGTCCACTAGGTCAAATATCCTGAGAGGGGGGGTGAATCGGGGGGTACGACAGATTAAAACTACTACCCCTTTTGGATCTTGTTTCGTCATTAAACAAAACACACTTCTTTCTTTCTCCCGTAGCAATATATGAACAGAAATGAAATCATGCACAAGACACAACAATTTTACTTGGTTCACCCTCACTGAGCTACGTCCAAGGAGCATACAACGGTGATGTGCCGATGTACCAAATCCACTAAAGCTCATTGCCAATTACAAGGTTTGGGCTAGATCTTCTATGCCCAGGCTCACTGCCTTTACAAGGTTTAGGGTCTTCTCACTACATTCCCAAGGGTCACTCCCTATGTGTCTTCCTCTAGATCACTACTGATAGGAAGGATCACCGTCTTCCTTTTCATTTCCTCACTATTCTTGGAAGGGATCTACTCACAGTTTATGGACTTGTAGTTATATTCATTTTCATGAAAGCATGCATCTTCAACTATAGGTAGATGCTCTTTTGAAGTCTCTTTTTCACCTGTAGATGAAATCCACTTTTCTGCACACTGTTAGTTAGTGAAAATTACTTTCGCAAACTATTTTAGTGCATTTGAATACTTTCTCAAGCCCTTTGCGAACTACCTTGATCTTCTGCGAACTGCGTAGCGCATATGGTTCACGGACCACCTCTTCAGTGAACTACCTCTGTTTCCATCACCGCGTACTGCCTTCGCATATAGTTTCTACATACTGCCTTCGCTTACCACTTCCGCTTCTGCGGAATTCCTTCTTATGTGGACTACTTCTTCTGTGGACCACCTTCTTCCTTTGCGAACTTCAATTCTCCGCAAACACCCATTTATGGAATCACTTTCGCGAACTGCTTCACCCTTCATGGACTTGTTTCCCGCGAACCACTTCAGACTTAGCCGAATTCCCGGAGCAAAAATGTTTTCTAATGAAAATTGCTCTCTCTAAATGAGGGGATTAGCTCTCTTTATATAGAAAAATAGATCTGCAAAATCCTCTAATCTGAGATTACCCAAATTTTCAATGTGGTACAGCCTTCACCGTATGTCGCTTCTCCTACAAACCATTATTCCCTACGTGGTCCGCATACTGTCTTTCTTCCTCCGCGGCGACCCAAATCACCGTCTCGTTTTCACCAATGATGCCCTTCGCGGCTTCTCAAATCACCGCCTCGTTTCCACGAATGACAATCCATCCTGTCACGACCCGTCCCCCGGGGCCCGTGCTGTGACTACCCCAAGCCCGCCTTCCATAGGCCAGGGGCTGGCGATTAGCACCGGAAAAGCATATCCCTAAAACCGGGAAGGCATTGCCTTTTTAACCTGTAAACTCACACAAACCAAGCACAAAGAAAGATACAAGCACAGAGTAAACTATATAGTAAACAGGATGTGTGTAGTAAGTAAAGGGGGCCGGAATACAAGCCCAACTGGAAAGTACAAGCAAAACTGAAAACAGCTCCTGTGAACACCTGCCAAGGATCCTACCTAAAGGATAGGTACAGCTCTCGAACGGTTGTCTCTGCAGATCGTCTCATCTAATGTCCTCCTCTGAGTAGCCTCAAGTCCTGGTACCCTCGGCCTCGATCAATGTTGTCTGTCGTCTGCACAAGACACAGCAAGGTGCGGGCGTAGCCCGTACAGGGGTGAGTATAACAATACTCAGTAGGAACCCTGAGACCCCCGATGGTCTCTCAAAATCCACAAAGGATAAACCACAAAGCAAGACCTTTATCTCAAAGCATGAAGCAATAGTCATCAACACTACTTAGGTATATGCTCATACATATACCTAAGTTATCAATACATATATTTATCTCACACGTGAGGGAAGAATACCACAAAGGTAACACCACGATGGTAAAAGTACCACACAGGTAACACCACGAAGATAGAAGTACCACACAGGTAACACCACGAAGGTAAGTACCATAAAGGTATTGCCACACAAAATATTACCACGAAGATATCACCACAAAGAAGTGTACCACAAAGGTAAAGACTCAACTCACACCAGGTATAACTTAAGTACAGAAGTATAGATGGTTAGTTGTATCGCTAGATCATCTTACTTCGTCGAGAAGCTCTGTTGTTGACCCACACAGGATCGTAGATGACCCACACAGGATCTGAGGATGACCCACACAGGATCTGAAGATGACCCACACAATATCTATAGATTTTTCAAATACAGCCAGCCACAGGGTTCCCGCACTAAGCGCGCTTGATTCTGGGAGGATCTGCTCCTCAAGACATAGGTCGATACTTCAACTGTCACGAAGTCCCAAAAAAAAGTATCTCAAAGGACCACCACATCATAAGGGTCCTAACGCAATAGACGACGCGTGAATTGGACGCCCAGACTGTAAGTTATTAGTGTTTCCGTTCCAAGGGCCCGGTTGGATTCGGATTCGATCCAACCTGAACGTACTCCAACTTTATCCAAAAATCAAGTGGAGTATATAAAAAAGGACCGTCTCGATCCAAGGAATCCAGTGTCGTAGACGATTCGTCAAACGGACGCCTGATTCTCAAGATATGGCCAAAAAGGCGTATTTGGGTCCAGTTGGGCCCGGGTCCGGTCCCACCCGGTCGGACCGACCCGACCCGACCCGACCCGGCCCGGACCGCAAAGGGGTCGGCCCGGCCCGCTGGGCGCGGCCCGCTCGGCTGGGCGCGGTCCGCCGTGGAGGGGTTCTCCCTAGCCGCTACACAGGTGGAGGCGCCCTCCGGAATTCCGAACGGTCCAGTGGACCATTCGGCTTGGCCAACCCGACGGCGCCATGTGGCGCCGCCTGCAGGCATACGGGACCCGTCGGAGCGGTCCCACTCGGCATGACGCGGTCAGCCGGAAACCGGGTTGGCTCCCCTTCCAGCGGCGTGATGGCGTCGCTGTCCTCCCGCGACCGTCCGGTTGTCGGCCGCCCTGGTGTGCCGCCACGGCTCAACAACCGCGGCCTCCTCCTCAGCCGGCGGCGGGGACACGCGTCGCCTCGGTTCCACACAACCGGTCGGGGTACCGGCCGCCCCTTCCACCGCCACGACCGACGGGCCACGACCTCCCTCGCTACCGGTGGCGCGGTCGCCCGCCACCCGGGTTCCACGTGGTTGGCCGATTGTCGGCCGCCACCTTCCTCTATCGCAGCCGGCGGGCCGCGGCCTCCTTCGGCGGCACAGTTGCACCGCCGCCGTCATCGCGGTCGGCCGGTGTGTTGGCCGCCGCCCATACCCTACCGGCATCGGTCGCCGGCGTCGTGGTCGGGTTCCGCTCAACCGTCGATACGCCCACGAAGTACACGTCAACAAAGAGGGAGCAGAGAGATCGGGTCGTGTTTGTTTGGCTCGCACCCACCGCGTTAGATCGATATCAGGTGGTTCGTAGATTGGAAGCAATGAATTACCACGAAGAATGAATTGAACAAAATTCCCTACCTTGTTCGTTCGTTGGAGATGGCATGAGGAAGATGATGAAGACGTCGACGTTCGTCGCTCCCACAACACGCTCCCATTTCGAGGTCGAGCGTCGTCCTCGTCGGAGGTTCGTTCTTCGTTGGAGGAGTTTCTTCGTTGGAGAATGTTTCTTCAAATGCTCTCCCAAGTCCTCTCCTTTACCAACGATTCCTCCACCACCAGAGGTGAGGAGCCAACATAATTAAGTTCAAGTTAATTACTTGTTCGATTAATGTTAGCTCATTAATTGGGGAGGTTCCAAGAGTTACAAAGGTTTTAAGGTCGGGTGGTCCCCACCACCAAAATTCAAATGAGAGGTTTCAAATAAATAAAAATAAAACTTGTTTGTTTTATTTTATTATATTTTTTTAACTCTCCCATGAAAAACTGAAAATTCAACTTCCACCCTCGACCTACTGCGGTCGAGGTGAACACTCTCTTAAGCGAATATCGGCGTTGCGTGTTCAATGGTGTGCTCAGATTTCAATTTCGAGCACCAGTTCAAAAGTTAGAAAATGTCGCTCATGCATTTACTGAACGTACCCAAAAAAAAGTTCAGAATTTCATTCCGGGCACACCGGGCCTCGGAATCATGCACCGTTAATTTTCACAGACTCGTAATAATTCCATATATTTAAAAAAAATACATGGAAAAACCCGGGTCTTTACATTCTCTCCACCTCAGGGCTTTGTATCCCCGAAAGCCACAAAAGAAACTAGGAAAACAAGTGGGGGTATTGAGCATGAATCTGAGCATCCCGCTCCCATGTGCTCTCCTGGAGGTTGTCATGCTGCCAACATACGCGTACCAGAGGTATCGATCTCCCATGAAGGACTCTCTCCTGTTAATCCTCAATCTCCACTGGAACATCTAAAAACGTCACCCCATCGTCGATGTCCAGCTCGCCCCAGTCAATTATGTGTGAAGGATCATGTACGTATCTCCTCAGATGGGATACGTGGAAAACGTCGTGTACCCGGTAGTGGGTACTTGTTCTTCACAGTCACCTGGTTCAGGCGCCGATAGTCCACACAGAGTCTCAAACTCCCATCTGCCTTCTTGGCGAACAAAATCGGGGCTGCCCAAGGAGAAACACTGGGCCTAATGAACGTCTTGCTCTGCAAGTCCTCAAGCTGTACTTGTAGCTCTCGAAGCTCTGCAGGAGCCATCAGATATGCTGGTGTAGATATTGGTGTTCTCCCGGGGTACAAGTCGATATAAAAGTCCACCACTCTACGAGAAGGTAGACCTGGAACATCATCAAGGAAAATATCAGCGTACTGGTCCACCACTACAGGATAGCTCAGACTCTCAACATCAACCGCTCTGAGGGTAAGGCTAGCCAACTGATGTGTGATCGGCTGAACCCTCCTCCGGGTAAGTCCATCTTGTGCTGCAAAGGTTCCCTTCTCGCCGGTGAAGGAAAACCTGGTCTCATCCTCGAGGACACACCGCACTTTGCGCCTAATACAGTCGATCTGAGCATGGACTGTAGATAACCAATCCATACCCAAGATGACGTCGTAAGGCCTCGACGCCGCTACTAGAAGATCTCAGCTGAAGCTCTCGCCTCCTAGAGTAAGCTCACACTGTCGGCACCAGTTTGTAATCGTCGAATCCTCTCCCGTAGGAGTCTCTAGCCGTAAGGATCGATCCAACGGCTCCACCGGAATCTCTGAACTCCGAACGAGGGTTGTGACAATAAAAGAGTGACTGACACATGTGTCTATAAGTACTGCAACTAAGGTGGAGTAGACACAGATCGTAACTCGAATCATCTTCGGGGTGTCGTGGTCGTAGGTCTCACCTGCCTGGAGCTGAACTCGTCCTTGTCCACTTTCTCCCTGTGGTCGGGGTGGACCACCTAGAGGTGGTGGCGGTAGAACCTCGAATCGCCGCCCACCGCCTGTTGCGCGACCAGCTCCTCTGCCACATCTGTCTGCTACCTGCGGACCTCCTCGATCGAATCTTCGCCTCTACCCAAGCGGTCCTTCGACCATATGCTGGTTGTCCGTACGGTGGGTCGGACAATCATGAGTCATGTGACTCTGCCCGTTGCACGAGTAACACTGCCTGCTCCTTGCCTGTCCTGCTCTGTCTCGAGAGCCCCACACAACTGACCCTGTATCATGTGGTCGTCCACCTGTAGGTCTGGTCCTCTTGGACCTCTGCATCATCTGTCTGTTGCCAGCTGCAGATGACTCTGTTATGTGACGTCTGGTGGTGGGTCTCGCTGCTGATGACTGCTCAGCAAGGAAGCTCTCCACTAAGAGTGTTCGCTCTAACACCTCATCCTGTATCGGGATGCTGAGAGAAATCATCGAAGCTCTAATCTCTCGTCAGAGCCCCTGCTCGAAGGTCTGAGCCCTAAAGAAAGGGTCTCGCACCATGTCAGTGGAGTAGCGTGAGAGGTCGGTGGACCTCACTGAATACTGAGCCACGGTCATGCTGCCCTACTGCAAGTGGAGAAGCTCCTGTATACGCACAGAGCGTAAGGTTGCTGGGACAAACTATGCCCTGAAAATGCTCTCGAAGTCCGCCCAAATGAGAGTGACCTCTTCGTGAACTTGAAGCATCAAACTCCATCATCTGTCCACTGCTGCCTGAAGAAGACTGGCGACAAGGATCACCATGAGATTAGCTGGCGTCCCTAACAATCGAAAAACTCTAACCACGGCCTCCAGCCAGTCCTCAGCCGCATGTGGAT
Source organism: Viscum album (assembly GCA_963277665.1). Taxonomy (NCBI): domain Eukaryota; kingdom Viridiplantae; phylum Streptophyta; class Magnoliopsida; order Santalales; family Viscaceae; genus Viscum; species Viscum album. The sequence goes on from OY728142.1 coordinate 407,434,058, forward strand.
TCGTCTCTCCCCGGAACCTCGATGGCCTCTGGTGTTGAAACTCGTGCAACGCGCTCAAGCGGTACACACCCTCTGCTGTTGGAGCTGGTGGCATCGGCTGCCCAACGGGTAGTGGTGCTACGGGTACACAATCTGATGGTACAACTGCTGAAAGGGGACCCTGCACCGAAGCCTCGTCGCTCAGTGGGCTGTCATCGCATACTCTACCTGGAACCATGGCTGGCTGTTTTCGTGGAGGCATCCTAGAAAGAAACAGGTGCACCACGATCAATAAGTTATACCTGGTGAGCTGACTCAAAGAGATCACAAAGAAAACTTTCCAAAAACACACACGCAATCAGTGTTTTCGTGCACTGAGTCGGAAATCAATAGTCAGGGTCCTAGTGTATGGATACGTCAGCCGCCGCACCATCATTGGATTCCCCAAACTGATAACCACACTCATAACACTTAACATTATTGTCGATTAAAAGATCAGAGTCCAAGTTCTTCGGTAGAACTGACTCCTCTGATACCAATTTGCCACGACCCGTCCCCCGGGGCCCGTGCCGTGACTACCTCAAATCCGCCTTCCATAGGCCAGGGGCTGGCGACTAGCACCGGAAAGACATACCCCTAAAATCAGGAAGACATTGTCTTTTTAACCTGTAAACTCACACAAACCAAGCACACAACAAGATACAAGCACAAAGTAAACTATATAGTAAACAGGGTGTGTACAGTAAGTAAAGATGACCGAAATACAAGCCCAACTGGAAAGTACAAGTAAAACTGAAAACAACTCTTGTGAACACCCGCCAAGGATCCTACCTGAAGGGTAGGTACAACTCTCGAACGGTCGTCTCTGCGAATCATCTCGTCTAATGCCCTCCTCTGAGTAGCCTCCAGTCCTGGTACCCTCGGTCTCGATCAATGTTGTCTGTCATCTGCTCAAGACACAGCAAGGTGTGGGCGTAGCCCGTGTAGGGGTGAGTATAACAATACTCAGTAGGGACCCCGAGACCCCCGATGGTCACAAAATCCACAAAGGATAAATCACAAGACTATTTAGGTATATGCCCATACATATACCTAAGTTATCAATACATATACTTATCTCACACATGAGGGAAGAATACCACAAAGGTAACACCATGAAGGTAAAAGTACCACACAGGTAACACCACGAAGTTGAAGTACCACACAGGTAACACCACGAAGGTAAGTACCACACAGGTAACACCACGGAGGTAAGTACCACAAAGGTATCGCCACACAGAAGATTACCACGAAGGTATCAACACACAGAAGTGTACCACAAAGGTAAAAACTCAGCTCACACTAGGTATAACTTAAGTACGGAAGTATAGATGATTAGCTGTATTGCTAGATCATCTTACTTCGTCGAGAAGCTCTGCTATTGACCCACACAGGATCGTAGATGACCCACACAGGATCTGAAGATGCTGACTCACACAGGATCTGAAGATGACCCACACAGGATCTGAAGATGACCCACACAGGATCTGAAGATAACCCACACAGAATCTGTAGATTCTTCAAGTACAGGGCCAGCCACAGGGTTCCCGCACTAAGCGCGCTTGATTCTGGGAGGATCCGCTCCTCAAGCCATCGGTCAATACTTCAACTGTCATGAAGTCCCACTAAGAAGCATCTCAAAGGACTGCCGCATCATAAGGGTCCTAACACAACAGACGGTGCGTCAATCGAACGCCCGGTCTGTAAGTTATTAGCATTTCCGTTCCGAGGGTCCGGTTGGATTCGGATTCGATCCAACCCGGTCGTACTCCAACTTTATCCAAAACTCAAGTGGAGTATACCAAAAGGACTGTCTCAATCAAAGGAATCCAGTGCCACAGACGGTTCATCAAACAGACGCTCTGTTCTCAAGATATGGCCAAAAAGGCGTATCTAGGTCCAGTTGGGCCTGGGTCTGATCCGACCCGACCTGGGCCGACCCGACCCGGTTCGGGCCGACCCGGCCCACAAAGGGGTCGACCCGTTGGGCGCGACCCGCTCAGCTGAGTGCGGTCCACCGTGGCGAGGCCCGCCCTAGCCGCTACCCAGGGGGGGAGGCGCCCCCTAGAATTCCAAACGGTCCAGTGGACCCTTCGGCTTGGCAAACCCGACGGCGCCATGTGGCGCCGCCTATTGGCATGCAGGACCCGCCGGAGCGGTCCCGCTCGGCGTGATGCGGCCGACCGGAAACCCGGCCGGCTCCCCTTCCAGCGCCGCGACGGCGCCGCTGTCCTCCTGCGGCTGGCCGGTTGTCGGCCGCCCTGGTGTGCCGCCGCGACTTAGCAGTCGCGGCCTCCTCCTCAGCCGGTGGCGCGGACGCGCGCCGACCCAATTCCACGCGGTCAGCCGGGGTGTCGGCCGCCACCTTCCACCACCGTGGTCGACGGGCCGCAACCTCCCTCGCTACCGGCGACGCAGTCGCACGCCGCCCCGGTTCCACGCGGTCGGTCGGTTGCCTGCCGCCACCTCCCTCCGCCGCGGCCGACGGGTCACGGCCTCCTTCGGTGGTGCGGTTGCGTCGCTAACGTCATCGCAGTCGGTCGTCGCCCATACCCTGTCGGCGTCGTGGTCGGGTTCCGCTCAATCGTCGATCTGCCCGCGAAGAACACATCAACAAAGAGGGAGCGGAGGGATCGGGGTCGTGTTTGTTTGGCTCGCACCCACCGCGTTAGATCGATAGCAGGTGGTTCGTAGATTGGAAGCAATGAATTACCACGAAAAACAAATTAAACAAAATTTCCTACCTCGTTCGTTCATTGGAGATGGCGTGAGGAAGATGATGAAGGCGTCGACGTCTATTGCTCCCACAACACGCTCTCGTTTCGAGCTCGAGCGCCGTCCTCATCGAAGGTTCGTTCTTCGTTGGAGGATGGTTCTTCAAAGGCTCTCCCAAGTTCTCTCCTTTGCCAACGATTCCTCCGCCACCAGAGGTGAGGAGCCAACTTAATTAAGTTTAAGTTGATTACTTGTTCAATTAATGTTGGCTCATTGATTGGGGAGGTTCCAAGAGTTACAAAGGTTTAAAGGTCGAGTGGTCCCCACCACCAAAATTCAAATGAGAGGTTTCAAATAAATAAAATAAAAGTTTTTTTTATTTTATTATATTTTTTTGACTCTCCCACGAAAAACCGAAAATCCAACTTCCACCCTCGACCTGCTGCGGTCGAGGTGAAGACTCTTTTAAGCGAATATCGGCGATGCAAGTTCAATGGTATCCTCATATTTCAATTCTGAGCACCGGTTCAAAAGTTAGAAAATGTCGCTCACGCGTTTACTAAACATACCCGAAAAAAAAGTTCAGAATTTTATTTTGGGCACACCGGGCCTCGGAATCACGCGCTGTTAATTTTCACAGACTCGTAATAATTCCATATATTTTAAAAAAAAATTACATGGAAAAATCCAGGTCTTTACACATCCCGTGTACTGCAAGCCTTCTGCATACTGTATGCCTTCGTCGTGAACTATTTGCTCCTCGCGAACAGTTCCTGTACGCGGTCTATGTCTCGTGCTTCGTGGTTCCCTTCCTTTGTCGATTTCCTTCAACATTTTGCATACCACCATTAACAGTCTGCGAAATGTCCTTCGCGGTCTGTGTACTATTCACTCATACACAGAAATCTTTCTTTTCCAAAAATCAAACTACCGATTTTAAGGCCCAAAAATTTGACAAACACTAAGAAACGGTGTCACCTTAAACATCTGCTTCGGCAAACACCAACCACACTCATTCGCGGTCATCTAGCTTTTTCAACAAACACAATCACACCCAAAACATACCGAGAGGACACCTTGAGGAATTTTTACCCAACAATGGGACACATAATACATAGATTTTCAGGTGCGAATACTCATAAGCAAATGGGACTTCTTCTCATGAAGTTCACACTTGATAATCTCCAAGACGAAAAAGATTATGAGAACAGACCTGCCATTAGAAATTTTGCATATTTTGGTGTCATTGGATATTCCTATCTACAAGCGTGTGTGGTGGTTTTTAGACTTTAATATTATTATTGATGCATGTTACAACTCACGTACTTATATGTATTTCGTAAACCATGACGATAACAGTTCATGGCGAAGTTGGATACGTTAGGTGCGTCATGAATAACATTTCATTAATGGATAAGTTAAGGAATGATTTGTCTCTTCCATCTTTGTGGAATCTGATATCTCAACCCTTTGATTGGAATATAACCGTCACATTAAATTTCATGGTCACGGTGTAATGACGTATTTATTTCAAATAGTAAAAAAAATACATATCAAGCATATATATTGGTGACACAGATGTGCAATCTACTTGATGAGATATTATGACAAAGAAATTATATTACACGATGAGTGTTCGTATGTGGTTGTCGTCATTACGATAATTTTAGAATTTAGGCAAGCCCGCCTAATGCCACTGAGAAAGAATATTAGAGGGCCACACACTAGGTGTTTCTGTTGATCTTGATTAAATTCTATTTAAATTTAATTATTGGAATAAATAATGTTCTCAAGACCGATGAATAATTGTATTTAAGTTTTATTGATCACTAATATTCACAAGGTAATAAATAATTATTTGTTTATTAATAAATAATTAATTTGATTACATGAATATATATAAAATAATTATTCATTGGATTGTGAATAAAATATTTATTTTATTTATTGAATATTTTAATATATATTTATTCGCTAGATTGTGAATAAAATATTTATTTATGAATACAATATTTATTTGGTTGTTCAATAAATGCTAGATTATTTACATAATATTAATTAATTAACAAGAGTTTTATATAATATTTTTTATTGTGCAAGTTGGCACGCGCCACAAAACAATAATAATGATATTATTAATATGTGACATGGAGTTTATTAAAGGTTTTAAATGTTATTTAATGGTCAACATGCAATTAAATAATATTTTAACCTAAACTTTAACTCTATAAATAGATGGTTATGTCTATTGTATATTGCATCCAAAAACTGAGAATAAAAAATTGTTACGCACAACGAATTCTCTCTCAACACCTCTTTCTCTCCCTCTCAAGAACGATAAGCGCAAGAGATATTTTTTTTCAAAACCAAAGAATGAGCGATCAAAAACGAACAACACAAGACCTTCGATTCACCGCGCTAGCACCTGGTGATCGAATGACGTTGTTTGGAGATCATTGGAGCATGTGTGGATCACCACTAGAGGGATCCTATCATTAGATCCTCACAATGCAACAAAGGCAATCTGAAGGGGTCTTTTCTGATGATCAAAAATCATCAACGAAGAAAGTTCATAAGCCCATATATTTATTTCTTCAGATATTAAATAAATTAATTATAAATTTGATATGCAAGATCATCGCTCGTGGTTTCAGACAATAATTATTAAAAGAAATTTTAATATATCGTCAACCACCACACACTTCCATTGTGCTCGGAACCATCAATCATATGGAATGTTTATTTTTTTTATTTTTTTATTTTTTTTTGAATGGCCCGAAGGCCTTCTTTTTTTATTTTATTATAGATAATCTCCCTTTTAAGGGTTGAAGGGGAACTCGTACATAACTCGTAGGCACAAGGCCCAACATGACCCGCAATACATGACCCGAAAGCCCAGAGACATACTATGCCCATTACATGACCCGTACGCCCAGCCCACTAGAACTGCCCCTCCCCCAGCATCTTGCATCATTGATCGTCTTAGCTCCCCACATTGCATTGTTGATCGGCAGCATTGCCCCGTACAAAGTTGCACGGTGCCTGATCCCGATGGCGGCTGTCATACCCTCTCATTCGTCCAATCCGGTTAGCTCTGCATCTGGTGGCTGCTACTCATGTTGCTCTGATCCTCTTCTGGGGCTTGTATTGTGTGAACTGGGCTACTTCATGGTCTACGTGACCCGAAGGCCCTGTGGCCCGAAGGCCTTTGATGACCCGAATGTTTATTGATTATTCACTCTACTATAATGTGTATGCATGTTATGCTTCAGACGTTCTTGTACCCTTACTCAACATTTTAATTCACCCTTATTATGTTTCCATTTCCTCATGGTATGAAGAAGTGGGTTATGAATAAATTCTTTCAAGACTGCTAAACCGGTCGGTCTTTTGAGATGTGGATACTTGTATTTTGTACCAATGTAAAAAAATAATCGTCGACTCTGAGTTATTGGAGCCGAGGTGTTACAACTTAGTACAAGTCAGCTACTTGTTACTATTCAACGAACTTTGTGCAGCTCTGATAAACCCAGAAGGTTCAGGCCCATTCATCATAGAAATTTCCTCCATGACGGAGATCTAATTATGGACTCTATCACCCACTGGGGTTGTTCAGTGAAGTGGTGAGAATTATTGAGTAATCTTGTGAGATTGGCCGATGACTTTCATTCTGATTGTTAAGGTCAATGAGGAATAGTTTGAATGTAAGATCTATCCTAATATACCTCTAGGATAGGTTGGATGTCGAGAGAATGTCCACTTGAATATGCTCTAGAGTGGTCACAAACCATGCCAAAGGCGGGTTGTGTTCCAAAGTAAGGATTGGAACATCATCGTGAAGACTAACGTTATACGAGGGTAGCATGTTGGATAGTGGATAATGCTGGAGATCTAATCTGAGAAGACTTGTAAGAGCCTCATTCTGAGATGTTCTAAGATGTCACGTGATATCATGGTTCAGCCCCAGTATTTCCAGCAATGACAACCTTCCCTTCAATTGCGTTCATCGAACATGAGAGGCAAGTCGAACTAGAAGAGATCATTGATTTATAATTCAAGAGGATGGGGGTTGCGATGAGAGATCTACGGGAGTCTCTCTCTAGTTCTTCATGGCTTCTAGGTCGACATCTCGATGGGATCACACTTGGATTGCTTCTTTGATCCTTAGGAGGTGTTTGTTGGCCCTTCAAGGAAGGATCAAGGTGCGGTGGAAGGTGCAGATCGTTAGCCGGCTCATGCAGTGAAGGCTCCTTCTGGATGTGAGGTTCACAAAAATAGGGTGTCTAATTCAGCCAAGAATCCGATCATTTTGGGAAGCAAGCCGTCTTTTAATGCTGTAAGATCTTCTAATTTCGTACGTTTTGTTGATTCTCAAGCTGAAGGAGTACAGTCGCAGAAGAAAATCACCCGCGATTAACCTATAGCGTTCATTGAGGCCAACCCAATATTTTTTCAGGACCGGCTGGAGGACTGTAAACACTCGATAATTGGGAGGTTTTCTCCGATTAGCACGAGTAATTCTTGGAAGCTGTAAAATTTGAGGAACAGGCTTCGCCATATCTGGGGCTTCGACAATTGGAGGATTGTTTCAATTGGAATGGGATGTTTTCACTTCATCTTTCCTTCATTGGATCTCAAGTTGAGGGCCTGGAGCTATGGATTCACCTCTCTTAAGCCAAGAATCTTAAGGTTGCAGGACTGGAACCCCTGGTTCGACCCTACTACAGCTTGGAACTCAACCATCCAAACGAGGATTCGAATCAGGGGATTGAACTGGTTTTTTTTTGCACCCGCAGATCCTTTGGGATGCTACCTCAACAGTTGGAATCCCTATTAAATTTGAAAAATATACTGTAATTGCAAGGTATGGGCATTACGCTAGGGTCCTTGTGGAAGTTGATGTTGCTTGTTCGCTTATTAAAACCATTTTTTTGGTTGCTGATGAGCTTTAATTTGAGTTATCTGTAGAGTTTGAGCATGTGCTGGATTTCTGTTTTAATTGTTACTGCATAGGGAATCTTAGGGAAGCTTTCCTTAAGGGATTGAAGGGCAAAAACTATAGGAAGAGTGGGCATAGGGTTGAGAATTGTAAATTTAAATTGTCAGTTGAGTCTGACTTTAATAAGGATTGTAGGCCTGATAAGGGGCTTAATGTTACTAATCTTCTGAGCTCTCATAATGCTCGAAATGGAGGTCTTATTGTTGGTCCTTCCCTGGTTATGGAGGGCAGAGCAAATACTTCAGTTGCAGCTCATTCTCAACTGTTGTCCTTTGCTGCAGTTGTTTCTAGGTCTAAGGTTGATACTTCTAGCCCTTTACCTATTATCACCCATGCTATTGGGAATGCACAGAAGACTGGTTCTCCTGCTCTGAAATGGGGAGATATATGTGAAGAAAATGAGGAGTTTGATCATGATAGTGAAGCTGGAGGAGATCTCGTTGAAGATATTGAAGAGCAATATATGTCTTGTGGTAAGGTTGTATGTTGTACGGGCACCTCTTCTTTGCAGCACAAGAAATCCACCATCTTTGTGGGCAAGGAGATGGCTAAGAAAAAGTCCTTTGACAAATAAGGTGTGGAGGTTGTGCAATGTTCTAATACAGGTGGAGATGTACCACTTCATGTGTCTCCCATTGGGATGGCATCTGGGAAGGGTAATGCTACTTCAAATCATGAAGTTCCATGTTCTGAGGAGAATGTGAGGGAGTCTGGCAGATTTGGTGTTGATCTGCAGGATGTTTGTTCTGACAAGGAAAGGATGAGTGCTGGAATGCAGCATGCGAGGATGACTTCAACTACAAAAATTTTCTAAATTCTGGACTCTATTAGCACCCCTTGATTTTGGTGTTTTCTATAGAGAATGTATAAAGAAAAGCTGGGGAGTTCCTTTTAATGCTGAAGTGGTTGAGGGTGCTAATAAGTCCCCCTCTCAAGGGCTTGCCATGGAGGCTATCCAATACCCAGAAGGCAGGCACTTGCTGACTAAGGATGATACCATTGTTCATCAAGATATTGCAGGTATCCAGGAGGTGCAGGTGCAGGTGCAGGCGGATGTTGTCCATGAGGGTGTAGATTCAACCACCTTGACCAAGGCCACTAATGCTGAAGTACCTTTGAAGGATTGCCAAGATATTGCAGGTACCCAGGAAGTGCAGACACTGGTGGATGTTGTACATAAGGAAGCTCATTCCACGGTTGAAGTACAATCTTGTGATGTGGCTGAATTAGAGGTCAGGGGCATCAAGGAGGATACTACAAAAGATGATCGAGGTGGTCCATGGATCACCCCAAAATAGAGGAGAGGTTGTCATCCTCGAGGTCATGGTAATGCAAGGAATGTGTGTAATAAACGTTAACAATTTGTCATCTTGCTTTGTAATCCTTTTTGGGTGTGGTCGGTTTTGTTGTTTGTGGTATTGCGTGACGTGTGCAACGCCAGTTTTGTCACAATCTCTGTCTCCCGTATTTTTATCTTTTTTATTGATAAATGTTCAGGATCATGGGCTTTAGGCTTATGATTCACACCATTTGGGTAGAAGAGATCATTCCTAGAAAAAGAGGCACCAAGCTCCTTTTATGGGATGAGTCAACCTCACATCCTCTCAATTTCAATGCACAATGCCCTAGCTGCCCACCTTTGGAAAGTGGGTCAATGATAACACGGGTGCGAGAGTACAGGAAAACAATGGCATAGAAGGTTGGTCTATATTCTTTAGAAAAACATTTTTCAAAGTTCAAGGCTGCAGTTGATATACATATTTTGAGGCGTCAAACAGACAAGATTTGTGAAGGCTTATGAGAAACCCCTACAAACCCAAGAAGCAAAGGACTGGAAATTTGATTGATCTTATTCACACAAATGTGTGGTCCTATGACTCAAAAGGGAACTAAAGGTGAGAGATATTTTATCTGTTTGGTGATGATTACAAAGATAACGTGTCTTTTTGTTCTACACTCAAAGAAAGTGGTGTTGAGCTACATTGATAAATCACTGCGGAAGAACTATCAAGACTTTAAGATCTAATAATGGAATTGAATTTAATTCAATTGAAGTTGAAAATTATCATGAGAAACATGGAATAAAGCAAGAATTCTCATCTACAGAGACTCCAACATAAAATGGAGTGGTAGAGAATACCATGGAGTCCTACTCTGTTATGGAAAGGAGGTTGCACCTTATGAAGTAAAGAATCCAAATCTTATGCATTTTAGAGTGCTAGGGTTTTCTCCCTCGGCGTGCAAGGGTTTTCTTTCCCAGCGATCGGCATGGAGACGATCTCTGCAAGTATGTTTCTCCCTCTTCCATCCCGCTTCTCTGATCTGCACCAGAGGCTCCATCTGGAGACATTCGCGACCTGATCCAAGATCTCGTCGACATGCTGCTGCTATGGCTGTTATTGATCAGGTCAATCCATAGGGTTATTGATCTTCCGCATCTTCTCTGATGCCATCGCCTCACCACGGATCCTCCTCTATTGTCATTGTTTCCTAGGGCAAAGATGTATCGATGCAGACTCTAGTGACTCAGATCCCCGGTTTGATTGGCCGCATTAGCTTCGTGGAGTTTCTCCGCTTGTGTCGATGCAGGCGATCTGTCTTCCCCTATCGGATTATGGTGTACCTTCTCTCGTTGTATCGTGCTCAGATCTAAAGCTGTCATTCCAGATCTGGTGATTACGCCTTTCACTATCGGCCTTCCCACAGTATTGTCGGTGTCGTTTGTCTTCCTTGTTGGGATTTCATCTTCGCTGTTGGTTTCCTTCCCTGTTGATGCCTCTAGATGGAAGGCTTGTTTGCGAGTTCCATCGGATGATGCCTTGCTTCGACGGAGCGATTTTGGCGGGTGGCGGGTGGCGGGTCGGTGGGCTTCGCTTCTGGGCCTGGGTTTGTATTTGTGGGCTATGGGCTCATTTTTCTGCCCCAACCCCGTATGACATTTTTTATTATTAAAATGCATTAATGTTCATATTGCATTTATAATATATCAATGTTTGTTTTAGTCTGGCGTTGTGCGTGATACAAGATATTAAATATAGTATTTATTTAAAGGATAACACTCAATAAAAAGGGTTTTGAAAAAAGTAGCAAGTGTTTTATTAGAAATAAAGGAAATCAAGTAAAATTTAAGGAACATTTTTAAGTCATTCTATTAAGAGTGCTTACAAATGTGTTACAAAAAGGATGAATAAAATTTTAGAAAGCAGTGTGAAAATCATCGAGCAGGTGTTTGGAAATCATTTATGTAGGACTTGGTCATAATCAACTCAAGAAAGTGATAATGAAGTAGATTTGAATGAACAATAGCATACATATCAAGAGGGAGATTCTAAATGTGAGACAAAGGATGAAGAAGGCAAACTAGTTTGGAAGATATACTATTAAGTTGAAGGCATTGATGTGGAGGATACTTTTTCTCCAATGGTGGAACTTAAAGCAATTGAGATATTTTTTGAATTGCGATCCAAAAAAGATATAAAATATTTTAAAATGATGTGAAGATAAAAAAAAATTAAATGGTGTTCTGAAGGAAGAAGTGTATATTGAACAACGTGTTGGATTCCAATTGGATGATGATGAAATCGAAGTCTTTCACTTGAAGAAGGATTTATACGGGATAAAATAATCACCTAGGGTTTTTTATGAAAAACTTGATGCATTTCTAAAGAATCTAGAATTTAATAGAGGAGGCGCAGATCATAATCTTTTTGTGAAAGATACTAGTGATGAATAATTTATGATATTGGTGTATATGGATGATATCATATTTTATGGAAACAAAGTTGAAGCTTGTGAAAAGGTTGTTGATCTCATGAAAGCGCAATTTGAAAGGTTTGTGATTGGTGAGCTCACTTTTTTTCTTGGACTACAAGTGAATCAATAAAATGAGTACATGTTTTTCTCGCAAATGGAGTATGCTAATGAGATCTTAAAGAAATTTGGTATGTAGGATGACAAGAAAGTGTCAACACCAATCATGGTAGGAAAAAAACTTAGAAGGGAAGCTAGAAAGAGGGTTGATTCAACACTGTATAAGAATACGATTGGTAGTTTTTTTATTTGACTACTATAAGTCATGATATTATTTATGCTACATGTTTAGCTACATGGTTTTAGAGTGGTCCTAGAGAAGATAATCACATGGTTGTGAAGTGGATATTGAGATATATAAAAGGGACTACTGACTATGGACTAAGATATTCAATAGATTAGAAACATGATCTAATGGGCTATAATGATACTGTTGGCGCCAAAATATTGGGCGAAAAGAAAGAAGAAAAGAAGGCTCCAAGGCCTGCCCCGCGAAGCCCCGACGCGGAGCCCTCCAAAGCAATGCGGACGCTGCGAAGCAGCAGAGGCGGGAAGCCCCGCGAACGACCCTGACGTTCGCGAACCCGCCGCGAAGCAGCAGAGGCGGGAAGCCCCGCGAACGACCCTGACGTTCGCGAACCCGCCGCGAAGCCAGAGAGGCAGGACGCCCCGCGAACCCCCCCAGATGTTCGCGAGCTCCCCGCGAAGCAAAGGAGGCGGTACTCCTCCGTGAACCCGGTTGACGTTCACGACTCGCCGTGAAGCAATCCAAGCCCTCTTCGCGCCGCGCGAGCGCTGCTCCGCGGCGCCCCTTGCCTATAAATACCCGGCTCCCCCTGAGTCCCGGACGGACAATCCAACCTTTTTCCTTCCAAGCTCCCGAATCGCGAAACTCCCTATGCTCTGTGAATCACGAGCTACGCGAGGTATTTTTGCTTCGCGAGGTGCCTCCGCATTGTCTCGTTTTGATCCCCTCTTCTGAGAGGGATGCCTTTCGCGAAGCTCAAGGGCTTTCGCGAAGGAAGGGGATCCCCAAGGGGACCCGGGCAGTCACGGAGCGTTTATGCTTAGCGAAACACCCATCTTGTACACGTGATCCGCATGCCAAGGCAGGGTCACTGTACTTCGCGAAGCATACTGCTTCGCGGCACTTTGCTTCGCGAGGCACCTATGCTCCGTGAGGCAGTGCTCCACAAACACCCTTCCACTTCGCGAAGCACTCCCCACTTGCATCTCCACCCCATGCTAAGGTTAAGGCATCCCACTTCGCGAAGCACACCCCTTCGCAAGTGCCCTTCACCATACAGAGCAATCGAGCTCCACAAGGCCCCTGCCTATGGGCCCTGCTGCTTGGTGAATCCTTTTCCCGTGCGGCCCTCCAGGTCTGTACGATCTGATTTCAAAGTCCCCTGGACGATACCGCCTGTGGCGTTGCTTCACCTAATGATTCTTCGCATAGGCACGCTAATGGCTATTGCTTCTTTGCATAGCCACGCTAACGTGGACCCCTTGATGGTTCGCTCCGCGACCCCCCTTCTTCACGGCATTGCCGGTACCTTCCCTCCCACAAGGAACTGAGGGTACCAGTTATGTAAGTCCTAGGGGTGTAGAGTAAACCCACCTCGTCCGAGCTGTAGGACGTTAAACTGCCAAGCTCCCTCGTCCTCAACACATGACGTTAAACTATGATCCGACCCCGTGTCCCGCACGCAGGGTCCCCCCGGCTCGGACATTCTTTACGCCCACTCGTCTCCACGGGGACGGGATCACCCTTCACATGGGATGATATCCTCCTTCTTGGAGTTGCGTTTGTCCACGGGTGAAGGGCGACCATCTTGGTGTAAGCCCCTAGTCCTTACGGAAGGTAGCACCCATGCACCTCCGTACTTCCCCACCGCCAAGGCCAGTGGAAGGCATGATAGAGGACGAGGCACCCCTTTCCTCAGTCCCGAATCCCTTTCCCATTGCGCTTTGTCACCCTCAGGCCTCCATCCTGGAGTAAGTCCCAACACCATGGGCCGCCTAATACGTAAGCCCCTCCTCGTTTCCCACGGACGCACCCTTCACGACGTGATCGTCAGGTCCCTACAACCTCTTGTTTCTCACACCGAGCATGACTCACGTGAGCTTAGAGTGAGCATTGACCCTGACTCCATTTACAAGCGAACTACGAGGACTTTGATCCGTGTCAAGTCATGGTACCTAGGAAGCCTCCCTGAGGTTCAAGCCCACCACCCGGTCGTTCCGACCTCATTTCACATCGGTTCACCAAAACCTGGGCCGCCTCAGAGCGTAAACCCCAAATGCCCCATCCTACATGACGTTAAACTGTACACCCGAACTACGGGGACTTTGATCCATGCTAAGGCATGGTACGTAGGAAGCCTTTCTGAGGTTCAAGCCCACCATCTAGTTGTTCTGACACCCCTTCATGTCAGTTCAACAGCCCACTTTTCAACCCAAACTATGAGGACTTTGATCCATGTCAAGACATGGTACGTAGGAAACCTCCCTAAGGTTCAAGCCCAACATCTGGTCGTTCCGACCTCCTTCACGTCGGTTCACCAACACCTGGGCAGCCTAGAGTGTAATACCTACACCTTCCAAGCTAACTACGAGGACTTTGATCTATTTCAAGGCATGGTATGTGGGAAACCTCCCTAAGGTTCAAGCCCAACATCCATCGGACCAAGGTCCACCTTCACGTCGGTTCGCTGACGATACCAATCGGACCGAGGTCCATTTTCATGTCGGTTCACCGACACACCCCAAGCGAACTATGAGAACTTTGATCCATGTCAAAGCATGGTACGTAGGAAGCCTCCACGAGGTTCAAGCCCACCACTCAGTCATCCCGATCCCCTTCGCATCGGTTCACTGACGAAACCCAACCCGAACTACGTGGACTTTGATTCCCTGCCACGAAGACACGTAGGAGGTCTCTTCGAGGCTCAAGCCCAACTTCACTATCGCCCTTGTAATGGTCCCATTTCATTCCCACCCCATAGTATTCGGGAAGCCGCCCATGTGCTGGACCCAATATTGGTGATCCCTCAAAGGGGGCCCATCAATCTGGTCCACCTTTATCGGTGTTCTGATCAGTCTGATCCGTCTCTGCTGGACGTTAAACTTGTGGCATACCCCGTGTTAAACACAGGAAGGTGAAGAAAAACTCAGATACATGCCTATGGCATATGATTCCCCACGCTTGATGTGGGATGCCTTGGGCTTCCACACTCTCTAGAAGCCCTATAAGAAGGGACAAAATACAGACACGCTGATTCCCTAGCGTCCAGACACGCCAGTGATGTCTCAACATGACTACTCCCCAACTGAAGGTTGCCGCCTTGACCGGACCCCTTGGAATGTCCTGATAGGAGCAATGTAATTAACCGACATCCATGGAAACATGGCACTGAGAAGAGCTTCACGAACAACATATTAAATCTATGAGGGAGACCCGGACTAGGTGATGAGTTCCGAGGAGGAATCCACGGAAGGAAGAACCGACATCCCATCATCCCAGTTTCGATCAAGGAGCAGACATTCCTGAACAAGGAGCAGATGTCGCCCGCCTTTGGAAAGCGGGAATGTGGGGCAACAAAACAGCTGCGCCTCCTGCGCCCAAGCGGACAGACGCGCGCGCCCCAGCGAAAGCATCGGAAATAGAAATGGTGAACCCGATGTGAAATTCTTCTCCTCAATATGGAGATTAGTAGCGCTCGAGACATCAGTATATTGACGTGTCACCAGATCTAGTTATCCGGCGTCGGGTCCCGCCAAGAAAATAGCGGGCCTAGCGTGAAACTCGCCAGAAGTTGGGGAAGTAGAATGTTGGGCATTCCGTTCTGCAACGTTGTCGGTGTGGATCCCTCTTACCGACCACGGAAGAGGGGATGGCGTTGGGGCACTGGTTGTCGATTTCTTTTTCTCGCAGCACTAATGAGTTGATCTCCCTACTTCCCAGGAATCAGGTTGCTGCTATAGTAACATGGTCACCGCCCACCCGCCTACGCATGGGCAGGGGAAACACCAGCACAATGCTCTGTGTGGCTCCACTGCTGCCAAAACGGTGTCTGCATCCATGAACGTGGGGCACCCACGCCCCCTCTCCCCATCAGAAGTCATCCAACGAAGGGTGATTAACAACCTCGTACGTCGTTATAAGGAGGAGGGCATAATCCCAACCCGGGATATGGCCCGCCTGGACTTGGAGGCGTCCAGGACTCACCATCAATACCGCCCATGAGGGTCACGCAAGAAGCCGCTACTCCCCAATCCAACCTTCAATCGTTTCGGGAGCCTGTCCCCGGAACGCCTCGATGACTACATGCCCTACGCCGATGAGGTAGAGGATTATCGGGCCCACCTGGACAAATTTCCATCCCAGGGGTTCCCAGTGAGGGCCCCCACTAGGCCTCACCAGCGCTGCCACTCAGATCCCCGAGTTGAAGAGCAGGTAGACTACCTACCAGTGCCACTGGTACCGGTCTGGATCACCCGACCCTAGTGTCAGGCGTGGGCTGAGGAAGACGCCCGTCAGGGGGCGTCAACGTCAGCAGCTACTGTGGCCCGATCCACTGCTGATGTGCACCATCACCCCCCTACATATGCTGATTAGAGGCAACTGTATGCCCGGACCGTATCGAGGCCCCAACCGCCTCACGGGTAGGCTAGGTTGACTCTCCGTGTCGCAGGCATGAGTGGTGATTGCCACGAACCAACCCGTGGTGATGTCACCCCGTACGGAGGTCCTCCTCATACCATTATTCCGCAAAGTGTGGGCCTTCACTGCCCCGAAGCTCATCATGGAGGTATGCCCTGTGCTACCCCCAACCCGAATGAAAGCATGCCCCGCTGCAGTGACACTCGGTGCGAAAGCCTTTCCTATGCCCACCACACTGGGTATGGAATTTTGCCTCCTGCCCCTGACCGTCGATGTGAAATAATCGCCCTTCCGGTCCCTCTCCAACGTGGGGATCCTCCCTACGTTCTCTCTGCAGCTGGCGAAGGTCCCCCTCGCCTTGGCCACCAAAGGGGTGAAGGTCAGCCTCACTCCACTCGCACCAAGCATGGAGGTCCTCTCCAGGCTCCCACTGGTTCTGACGGAGGTTTCGCCCATTCAGGTTCTATTCATGGAGGTCCTCCCCATGTCCCCTTCGACATTTGTCCCAGTGCTCCTCGCACCCCGACTGTCCCAAGTGGAAGCCCTCTCCGCCCTAACACCAGCGCGGCCCCAAGACCACATGTCGGTAATCAGCCTTGTCCCGAGGAGCCGCCTAGGGGAAGGAAGGCGGGTCGTCACCATCACAAGAAGAATCCTAGGAAGGCCTGGATGAAGATCAAACTGGCCCGCTTCTCAGATTCTGAAGCAGAATACAACTCATTAGGGGAACCTTCCCCTCGGTCCTCTGTGTCAAGGACCGGGGCAGGAACAAGGCGTGTCAGCCTCATCCTTCCAGAATGTGAAGTCCACCGGATCCCCACATCTCTTCGTAGGTACATCCAGGAGGAGGAAATTTTGGGAGTCCCACAGGTTCCGACCATTCAGTCACCACTGGCATCACCAGAAGCGCCCTCTACCTCGACCAGAGATCATGGGGAGCTATTTTGGGGACCGAAAGTGGTTGAGCAACAACGTGATCTATTGTCGGTAACCACGATCCCTGCACCAGAAGTTGTGGCTATCAGCCTGTCATATCGTGACATTGTGGTCAGGTCACCATGCTCTTCGGAGGATGGCCAGGAATTCGGCGGTCAGTTGGCTCGTTCGCCGTATTCTCTGCTGCCCAGTTTATTGTCCCAGCAGTTCGCATCAGTACCGCTACCGGTTCCTCAGCCACCTCTGGTTGAAGAGTGGGGAAATATGGGGCCGGACCCTGAATCCGAGCCCAGGATCTTCTAGAACATTCTTGCGGCGGACCACTTCCCGGAGAAGTTCTATCCTATGGCAGCATCGAACTTTCATGCACCGGAATCCCTCACCCTAGAGGAAGTTGAGTGCTTCCGACAAACCCTATGGGAGACGCACATCAGTCTTCGTTATCATCGGGTGGTGTACCCCGGGAGACAAGTGCACTTTTAGGAAATCGACAAACAATGTCGTCTAGTCGATTTAGCCGCACTCCCTGTGGCCCAGCGCCCTGATTCACCAGGTCGCCAGATCAACCTCTAACAAAAATGCGTTCAGAGTTTCAAAGTACTCTACAAAATCATCAGGGAAGCTACCCCCCACGTGCAAGTCCATGTCTGGGGATAGTATGTCGCCCTCCTCTTCAGTCCCATCCAGCGACAACCCGACTCGTTATGCGACATTGAGAACATGCCCCCAAGAAGGGTCACGGTCCACGTGGTCAACATCCTGGACAAGGAGGATGACCTGGAATTCCTTGATGGAGACTTACCCCCTAAAGATGTACCACCATTGTTAGACCCATCAGGGAGGATTACTCATCAGCAGAGGAACCTCTTAGGTCTTCCTATGCCCACCGAGTCACTGGTACTCAGTCGGAATGTCGGTAAGGGTAAAGAACATGTCGGAGCTTTCAAGCACTCCGACTCATCCACCTCAGTGCAGAAGATGTACGAAGACCCCGAGAAGTCCGCGTTGCGCCAACAGCTCGCTGAGCAGAATAGATTGGTCGATGAACTCCTGGCCGAGCGTGTTATAGATCGGCGACCCGACTATGGCAATCCTAGGCCGGGGCAGCAGGGGCAGTAATAACTCCCCCCAGTTAGGTGCCTCCAGGCAACCCTATTCATACCGCCTCTACAGACAGGGCTGAAGCCAGAACTCATGGAAAGAGGTCACGATATGTCTCACCAAACCCTCCCGAGCGGCGCGACAATCCAAGGAATCCGGCCCGGGTTCCTCTAGCTGCCCCTCAGGCCGCTCCGCCCGTCGCTCCACGAGCTGTTGATCCCACCTACCATGTCGAAGAGCCCGACAACGCACTCATGATTAGGGATCCCCGTCAATACAGGTACCCTCTCTCGTACGATCCTATAGCAGCACACATCGCCTGCCTCGAGGCTCTAGAAACGCAGCAGGTGGCAGTCCCACCAGATGGAAAGCTGTATCCGGCGTGGGTGGATGATATGCCTGCACCCCCAGGTTTTGGAAATCACACTTTCTCGCCCTTTAATGGGATTGGGGATCCGCTGCAGCACCTGGACCACTTTTCCTCCAGGTGTGGCCCCATGATGGGAACTCTAGCACAACAGGAAGCCGCCAAGCTCCGATGTTTTGTGCAGACATTGGAGGGCCCTGCGTTCGTTTGGTACAACCATCTCCCTATCGGATCGGTGACCAGCTGGGAGGATCTTCGTTGACAATTCCTATACCAGTTCAGCTCCACCACACGAAATATCAACATCGCAGACCTCTTCAAGTGAAAACAAAGGCCTGATGAGAGATTCGCAGACTTCATCACTTGGTGGAAGGGGCTCACATACTCCCTCGATATGCCGCTGACTCAGGAGAAATTACTGATGATGTGCATGGGGAATGTCAAGGAAGAACTGGTTCCTTCCCTGATCACTCAGAACTACCCTGGGGGGTTCCGAGACTTCTCAAATAAGGCCCAACGCCTCAAGGAAGCTCTGCAACAGGATAGTCAGACACATCCGCTGCCCCCTGTTATCCCAGCAAGGAGAGCTGCCAGAGCCGAGCCCACCGCGGTGGCCCAAATAGAGGCCCCCAGGCAGCTATAATTGCTGCCAGTAGACCTGGCTCTGCAACCTCGCAGGGGCCCTCCACCTCAGGCACAACCTCCTACCCAGCAGCGACCGCCTCAGAATCGGCAGATTCCCCCGCGCAATACGCCACCACCACTTAGGCGGGACAATCAGGCTCCGCCTCCTCAGCAAGACCCTCCGGCCCCTCGTCAGAGCCAGGCTCCTAGAGCCCCCTATCCGGAAAGAAGGCACCAAACTTACTCATTCAACAAGACTCAGGTCCCCGGTTACTTCCGTAGTGCCCTAGAGCAGGGGATTGTACGCTTACCTGAGTGCAGAAGGCCGACAGAGGCGAATATCACCGATCGCCCCAACTACTGCCCCTATCACCGGATCCCGGGGCACACCCTCAAGCAGTCCTATGTGTTTAAAGAATGACTCCAAGACCAGGTCGACAACAACATAGTCAGGTTGGGTACAGCCCCGACACAAGTGGCGGGTGTCTTTGTGAAGTCAGAAAGCGGTATCAATGACGAAGGCGAGTGGAAGCAGGTTCCCAGCCGCGGATCCTGGAAGTATGATGACTGGATGGCCCGTAAAACGGTTACTCGCGTCCATGGAATCATTCGGGCACACCTGAATTATCCAGAGCCTGCAGAAGATGCGACCAGTACCTCCGCGTCATTATCTCAGCCAGCCTCTTCCCAGAAGGGCAAGCAGCGGCGACGCAAGAAGAAGCAACGCGCTCCACCACTGTCATCATCATCCCGCACTCTCGGTGACTTCATGCCCCCTGAGATTGAGATTCCTCCCAGAATCCACCTAGTGGTGTATGAATCCTCAAGTGATAGTCAAGGGTATGCTTTGGTTAACACCATCGAGTTGGTAAACCCCTATATGACTCCCGATGAAGGGGAACTCTAGGAGAACCTACCCAACGTCCCCAACTGACACCAACGACAGCGGAGATGCGGCCATATGGGTCATCAAGGCACGTCAGCTGGTACTTTCCACCAGGTCGTGCATGTCATAGAGACCAAACAGCAGGCCCAACATAGAGCTCAACACGCGCAACCTCATCATCTGGTGTCCGCAGATCTACCTCCACCGCCATTTGTGCTACTGGACCAGGCAGAGTTGCCTCACACGGCCAGTCTCGCCCTGCTATAGGCCAATATCAATTGTATGGTCCTCATCCTGAAGCTACTCTTCAGTCCTCAACTAGTGAGCAACGGGATGTACCTAGCACCAGCCAGCCACCGGTCCAGCCGGCAGGCCCCGCCATGCCTCCAATTGCAGAGCGGCCTCCTGTAAGCAGAGGCTCACGTCTGTCCTGGAAGTATGATGTTATGAAACACATTGTCGGCATTCCGGTGAGGCTTTTTATTCTTGAGGATCTTCGCCTATCATTAGAAATGCATGAGGCGCTTGTTGAAGCCCTAAGGATCCCCCTCCAGTTTGAGACGGAGGTAGCAGCCGCATAAGCCTTCCACGCTGAGGCAATTGAGAATGTTGAGTGTCAGACAGTTATCTCATTATATGGTGAAGATGAAGACCCACCCATATAGGGGCACATTCACCCACTGTACATCACTGGCCAGTTCAATGGCATGGAATTCCATTTCTGTCTTGTTGACACAGGTTCTGGGATTAACCTAATCCTGAATCGGACACTTCAGAAGCTGGGTTTGTCTGAGGATGATTTAACTCCCTATGACCTAAGAATTCAGGGATACGACAGGACCGAGCAGACCCCAGTCGGCAAGATCCATTTGAAGACCCAGTTCGGTGGCCTAATAGCCAGTACCAAATTCATGGTTGTCTCCTAGGACACCGCGTACAACGCATTGATGGGTAGGCCATGGCTCCACCTGCATGCAACGGTCCCTTCGTTGTATCACCAATGCCTCAAATACTCCCTCAATGGTCGAGTGGGCGTTCTCCAAGGAGACGCATCTCCTTTCTCCTCTTGTGAAGCTCATTATCTGGACGCTGACTATTACAAGAGTAAGGACAAGCAGATTCTGGCAAGTGAGGTTGAACCCGCCCTGGTCATGAGTGATCCCTGGGTAGATCCGGATGATGCCTATGTCTTCCCAATCCATCAACTAGAGGCCATAACCCCCGAAATGGGGCAATTCTTTGTCGTTTAGAGTAATAGAGGAAGGCATATTCCCAGGTCCAAGAGACGGTGGGAAATCACCTCGTACTCCTACACCAACCAGGCTCGGGTGATCCCGGAACTTCCTACCCCTGTACAGTATCGGGATGTCCGCCCCATGGAAACGATGGTGCTTCATATGTGTCTATTCTACCGGGCTGGAATTAACCGGATCAAGCCGACATGCCACTACTGCTTTGATATCATCAAGCACGGCCCTCTAGGACGAAGGCCCGATGGGATTGGGTCAATTGACTTTATCACTATGGTCTCAACGACACATGAATCTCATGATGTACTGACCACCGCCGCCCAAGCCGGTACCAGCCTCCCATCAGAGTCTGGTGGCTTGGAAGCAACTCCCCCCGTAGAAGATCCCTCCACAAGTGGAGAAGAGGACCTAGAGGATGCTCCCCATGCCTTTAAAGAAGGCGTTTCTACCACAGTCGATGAACTGGTACAAGTGAACCTTGGTAGCAAGGCAGATCCGAAACCCACATTGATCATTGCCGCCATGTCCCTCGAAGAGCATAAACGGTACGTGAACTTCCTTAAGAATCACCAAGATGTGTTCAACTGGAGTTACGACGAGATTCCAGGACTAGATCCCCAAGTAGCCTTCCACCGCCTTGGTCTCCCGACGAACCATCACGGGTTCAAGCAGCCTCTCAGAAAGATGCACCCTTCTCACAGTGCCATGGTTGAGGTAGAAGTTTTCATTAAGGAAGTCTAGTACCCCAAGTGTCTAGCCAACATTGTGCCAGTCAGGAAGAAGAACAGAAAGATCAGAGTCTGTATCGACTTCCGTGATCTCAACCGCCACTGTCTGAAGGATGATTTTCCCCTCCCGGCTACAGAGTTGTTGATTGATGCCATGGACAGATTCCAAGCTCTCTTCTTCATGGATGGGTATTCTGGGTACAACCAGATCCGAATGGCCCTCGAAGACGAAGAGTCCACCTCTTTCAGGGCCCCCCAAGGTACTTTCTGTTACCAGGTTATGCCCTCGGCCTGAAAAATGTAGGTTCTACTTATCAGCGGTCCATGCACCGCATATTAAAGCCTATTTTGGGAACATCGATGGAATGCTACGTGGATGATCTGGTATTCAAATCCCGCCAGTTCTAGGACCATCTCAATGACTTTGAGAAAGTGTTCGGTTTCCTCCGTTCCTGCCACCTGAAGATGAACCCGTTGAAGTGTGCCTTCAGGGTCACTTCAGAGAAGTTTCTTGGATTTGTTGTCAGATACTGAGGCATCGAGATTGACCGAGATAAGATCAAAGCCATTAGCCACATGCCTCCCCCGAGTAATATTCGTGAGCTTCAAGGCCTTAAAGGCCACTTAGCCTACATATGGTGATTCATTTCGAATCTGGCTGGCAAGTGTAATCCCTTTTCCTGGCTCATGAAGAAAGGCCTCGCCTATGAATGGGATGAAGAGTGTTATGCCACCTTTGAGGAAACCAAGTAGTATCTGCTCCAGCCCCCAGTCCTGATGCCACCTGTCTCCAGAAAGCCACTGGTCCTTTATTTGACCGCTCTGGAACGGTCTCTCAGCACCCTGCTCGCCCAGAAGAACAATTAGGGGATAGAGAATAGCGTCTATTACCTCAGCCGCATGCTCCTCGATATGGAGACCAGATACTCCCCTATCGAAAAAGCTAACTTGTGCTTGTGTTTGCCATAAATAAATTGCGACACTACCTGCAGCACCATGAGGTACAATTGGTCTCTTGGGTTGACCCACTAAAGTACATTATGAAACGCCCCATGTTGACTGGCCAGCTAGCACGGTGGGCGGTGATCCTACAGCAGTTTGACATTAGGTTTGTGCCTTAGAAGACTATCAAGGGGAAGACATTGGAATACTTCCTATCCACCCATCCAACCTCCACAGATCAATCCCTGGACCTAGATTTTCCCGATGAGGCAATCCTCTCAGTCGATCGTGCCATCTCATGTTGGAAAATTCACTTCAACGGTGCCTCCCGGAGCCCCACTGGTAGGAGGCTTAATGATCCTAGGATCAACAGAGTGGGTCTGGGTATCGTCTTCATCACCCCGGCGCAAGCCGTTCTGCCATACTCATTCCTGTTGTCAGAAGGTTGAACCAACAATGAGGCAGAGTATCAGGCTCTCATCATTGGCCTCAAGCTGGCCCTTGAGATCGATGTGCCCCATTTGCATGTGAAAGGGGATTCTGAACTGGTCATCAAGAAGGTCAATGGTGATTATGTCATCAAAAAACCAGATCTCGTGCCATTTTTGGAGTCCACCCTCCGTCTAATGGACTGGTTCTCTTCCCGACCAGAGGTTACCCATGTCCCTCGGTCAAAAAATGGTCAAGCGGATGCTCTGGCCGGCCTAGCTGCGTCACTTGCAGAACCCGAGCAGGATGATCTGATTATACATGTGGCACACCAGAGAGTCATTGCCCCCGTCACCCCAGAGGATGACGATGGCCCGCGGGTAGGCCATCTTACCACCAGACCCTCCATGTCAGAAGCCACAAGTTCTTCAGATGTAGTGGTGGAGGCCACTCCTGATTGGAGGGAACCTTTTATCGAGTATCTCTAAAATGGTTGCCTCCCGGATGATCGGGTCAACGCGAGCGAATCCGACGCCGCGCACTTCAGTTTACCCTCCAGAGTGGTCCCAGTCTTGAGTGGATCCTCTATAAGAGGGGTTTCGATGGTGTTCTCCTCCGTTGCATTCAAGGAGTCAAGATTTCTCAGGTCATGCAAGAGGTGCATGCCGATTCCTTCGGTGCCCACCAGGCTGGGCCAAAGCTGTCCCATCAGATCCAGAGACTGGGGTAATTCTGGCCCTCTATGATCCACGATTGTATTGAGTTTTCCAAGAGATTCCACGCGTGAAAAGTTCATTCTAACTTCCTACATCAGCCTCCCGAACTTCTCTACTCCACCAAGTACTCTTGGACATTTGCTATGTGGGGACTCGATGTCGTGGGACCATATCCACCGGCAACAGCTCACCAGTGTAGGTTCATCCTGACTGCTACAGATTTCTTCTCCAAGTGGGTAGAGGCAGTTCCACTCAAAGAGGTCAAGGCCCATTCCATTGTTGACTTCATGAGCTCCAATATCATACACCGGTTTGGAGTCCCTCAAGATATCCTCACCAATAACGGCACCAACTTCCGAGCAGCCGAGCTGAAGAAATTGTACGCCAAGTATAGTATCCATTCGAACCATACCTCTCGCTATCATGCGCAGGAAAATGGACATATCGAGGCGTTCAAAAAAACCCTCTCTAACATTCTACAGGAAATGGTTGGTTAGAACATGAAGAGTTGGTCAGAAAAGCTCCCCAATTCCCTTTGGGCATATCAGACGACGACTCACAATTCCACCCAGGTAACTCTATATTCCCTGGTGTATGGGGATGAGGCCGTCCTTCCCATCGAGATCCAGCTTCCATCGCTACGCACTGCAGTCTATGACCAGAAGGTGCCAGATAAGGTGGCCGAAATCCATCTAGCTGAATTAGAAGCACTGGACGAGAATAGGTTTCGTGCCCTGCACAATCTGGAAAGGCATCATAACAAGATAGCCATAGCCTTCAACAAGAAGGTTCGCCTTTGCTCATTTTTACAAGGCGACCTAGTATTGGACCTTTGAGTGCCAATGATCCCTGACAGGAAACCACCCAAGTTGGAGCCCAAATGGGAAGGACCTTACATCATTCATAAGGTCTACCCCAATGGATCATACTCCTTGGTAACCATGGATGGTGAGCGCATAACTCCCCCCACCAACGCCAAGTTCCTCAAGCAATACTTTGCCTGAGCTTCTGGTCCCGCATGACCTTAAACTACACCCAGGTCCTGCATGACCCTAAAATGCACCATGGTCCCACACGACCTTAAATTGTATGGTCCTACATGACCTTAAAACTAGACGGTCTTACATGAATTTAAACTAAAACATCTTCCTACACGATGTTAAACTACAACATCATCCATCATGACATTAAACTGCTCATTATTGTCTTGCATGACAGTAAACTGTAAAATGGTCTAAGCTCTGTGACCTTAAACTAAGATCTCCCTCATCCTCACTGCGAGATGTTAAACCGCAAGCTGGTCAGGCCTTCCTGACCAAGGCCCAGCCTCAGGCCCCATGGCCTTTCTCCGATCCAGACTCTCTTGTGGGATTGTATGGTGTGGTATGAGATTATCTCCTCATTCACGTCAGGTTACTTGCCGCACCGTACGTGTCCCCAGACGAGATGCATTTCATCGTCCTACATGATGTTAAACTGTGCTTCTAGAACTATGTATGGATTGATTCCCATCCTCATGGGATACGTAGGAACGCTCTAACGCTTCGTTTTGAGCCCAAACCCAAACTCTTCTCTTTGACTATCCCCCCTGGGTATAGCTTCCTCGGATAGTCCTCGCATGATGTAGAGTAGGATTCCTTATCCCCACTCATACGAGGATTATAATGGTTGCACCATGTGACCACTCCCGTTCTTCTATCCTCCCCCGTCTTTACCGCATGATGTTAAACTGCATGGCCATCAAGAACTACTTATATATTGATTCTCATCCGCATGAGATATGTAGGAACGCCTAGAAATTTCGTCCGTTGGCCCAGCCCAAAAGCCAGAATCTTCCCCTCAGGTCAAGACATATGGCAGGGTGAATACTTTTTCCCCAATTCATGTTGAGCTAGCCTCGACCCAGCTGTATGTCCCCCTCCATGGAGATGTTCGCCTCTTTCATAGATGGGTACAACTATGCTTTACCCACTCCTTGACTGGGACTCTGTCACCTTCCCCGTCTAGAAGATCCCACCTACCATTTTGGGCCAACTCCCTCGAGGATGTCGAGCAACAAACCAATACATGTCCCACATTTTGAATATGGATAGTGGTTGACGCTCATTTGTTTCTCCCATTTCAGGTCACTATAGGGACGCTGTGTTCCAAACATGGTCAACAGTTGTCCTGGATCGTTGGGGTCACCCCAAGATGTCCCAAGCATCGAGCATAGTGGTTCATCCTACCCCGTTGTATCTCCAAGCGACGAACTTCCTCTGGGCGATGCCAGCCCTCAGGCCCCTTGGCATTTTTGGGCCCCCATCCCAGATTCTCTCTTATGGGATTATACGGTGTGGTATAGGATTATGTTCTCATTCACGTCAGGTTATCCGCTGCGTCATACACATACCCAGATGAGATACCTTATCCTCCCTTTTCCTTACTTCATGACGATAAACTGCAAGCTGGTCAGGCCTTCTTGACCGAGGCCCAACCTCAGGCCCCTTTTCCTTCTTAGGCCCCTTGTCCCAAGTCATACTCGGAGTGTACGGTGTGGTGTGAGATTACGTCCTCATTCACGTCGAGTTACTCGCCGTGCCGTCCACCTCCCCTGTCCAGGTAATCCTATTCCCTGACCCTCGTCCTCGTTGCAAGACGATAAACTGCAAGCTGGTCAGGCCTTCCTGAACAAGGCCCCTTGGACTTCTCGGGCCTCTTATCCCAAGTCCTTACCCAAACTATGTGGTGTGGTGCGGGATTACGTACCCATTCATGCTGTGTTACTCGCCGCGCCGTACACGTCCTCGTTAGGGTATCCTGCCCCCTGGGTATCTTCCAGAACTACATGCGGATTTATTCCCATCCTTATGGGATATGTAGGACCACCTGAAGGTCTATGCTTTGGGTAAATCCCCATCTCCTAGAAATCTCCATCCCACCTTGGCCCCTTGGCCTACCATTTCTGAGCCACTTCGTCAACCCTTTTTGGCGGTCCACCAATGTGCCTAAGGGTACTCTGGTTTTTCACCTGGAGCATCGGACTCTACTGGGACACATTTCCACCCGCTTTTCAGGCTTTGTGTCTCTTCATTAGGGCTTCCATCACCTTTCACACCCGAAGGGACCCCCCGAGTGGCATGGATGCTAGGCCTAAGGGTTCTCCTACCATTACGGGCCCCGAAAGACATGGATACTATTCTTAAGGGCTATCCTACCGTTATGGGCCAATGCCCCTGAGGGTTTCAAACAAAAAATTGATACAAATCCCATGTTGTGAATATGTTCAGCGGTCGATGCTCATTTGTTGTTACCACTTCAGGATAACGTGATATAGATACTATTTTTCCACCACATTTAACAGTTATCCTCCATCACCATGCCAACCCCATTAAGCCCGAAATGTCGGTTACACAATTCACATCCTTCTACATATTCTCTTATCCAAGTAGACCTTCGACACTCTTGATGTTATTCTTTAGTGCGCATCTGTATGTCAGGGGAACAAAGCTGTGGAAAGGGCGTCCTTCGGGGCTCTGCACCGATTTATCTTTGATGAAAATTCCAAGTATTGTAATAAGGATCTTCCTCCCTTGTTTCCCACACCGAGTTTGACTCACATGGGCTTAGGGATTGGGTCGAGGTCTACACTTACTTGGAAGGTTTCCATCCCTCCTTGGTCCGAGCTCTAAGACCCTAAACTAAGATCATTTCAGAACTACGTTCAGCTTGAGTTCTGCTAATTTGTCTTCTCTGCCCCGCCTTCGGGACTTTGATTACGAGACTGTATGATATGGTACAAGATTATGTCCTCATTCATGTTGGGCTTGTGATATCCGCACCACACGCACCCCATTCTAAAGATTAGACCTCCTATTTCCTATCCCGTATGACATTAAAAGGCACCTTTCTAGAACTACGTGTGGCTTGATTCCCATATTTATGGGATACGTAGGACCACCCAAATGTTTAGACTTCAAGTCCATCCCCACCTCTTAGAGATCTCCTGATCTGCCGGTCACCTAGGCCCCTTGGCCTGTCCCTCTCTACGAGGGTGATATATAGGTGTGGTGCAGGGTTTTTGAAACCATGTCTCCCTTCTCCCGAGAATCCGCCATCTCTTGTCTGCCCTCAAGTTGAGTCCCTCGATCCCTTTCAGTGGTTCGCCTATGTGTTAAGAGTACTCTGGTCTAGGACTAAGAGTGTCATATTCAACTTGGTCAAGTTCCTTCCACTTTTCAAGCTTCATGTTCCCCTTCATTCGGTATTACATCATCTTTCACACCTGGAGGGACCCAAAAAAAAATGTCCTGGATATTATGCTTAAGGGATCTCCTACCATTATGGGCCAACGCCCCCGATGGTCTCAAAGAGAAAACTGATACAAATACCACATTGCGAACATGGCCAACGGTTGATGCTCATTTGTTTGTCACCATTTCAGGCTAACGTGACAGGATGCTGTGTTGCGAACATGGTCAGCAGCAATCCTCCGTCGTCACGCCATCCCTTTCAGACCTTGAATGTTGGTTGCATGATTCACATTATGTTCCACCCCATAATGTCCAGGAATAATCTCGACACTCTTGGCGCTATCCCTCAGTGCACCTCTGCACGTTAGGGGGACAAAGCTGCAATACGACGTCCTTCGGGGCATCCACGGTCCAAGCTCTAAGACCATAAACTAAGATCTTCATTAAGGGATATGTGCGGCTTGATCCTCATCCCCACAGGATGCGATGGGTCACCCGAAAGTCTTGTATCTGAGTCCAGCTTAGCTGGGAACTAGTTCCTCATGCCCCTTTCCTTCTTGCCCCTAGTTGGGCCCCTAGGTCCGAGGTTCCTATCTCGGAATTGCATACGGTGTGATGTGGGATCATGTCCCCATCCATATCGGTTATGGTTCATGGCACCATACAAATTCCCCGCCTATCATTGTCTCTGCTACGTCTGCACTGCATGACGTTAAAATGCAAGCTTGGTCCTATCACACGACCCTAAACTGTGACATTATCGTCTTGGCCACACGACAAAAAACAGAACTGCATTGTGGTGACCTTGTTGTAGAGGACATCACATTGGGTATTGGTGATATGCCATGACATTTTTCAATGCCTACTATGGTTTGATTCTTGTGGTGACACCAGGGCTTGTTACCCTAAGCCTGTCGCTTCACAAAAAAAAACCACTCACCTTAAAGGACAAACAAGATTTATCAAATTCCGCTTATCTTGGTGCAAGGGCCACACCCGCACTCCCCTTCTTCCCTGGCACTAGTACCTTACCATGCCACCTTCAAGAACTACGTGAAGATTGATCCCCATCCTCATGGGGTACGTAGGAATGCCTTTGCATTTTTCTTTAGGCCCAACTCAACTCTCGTTTTTGGTCCGTCGACCTAAAACTCTCTAAGAAGCATGTGGTGGTCGGAACCCCTTGTTCCCATTCACGTCGGGTACTTGAGTTACCCCACCATGTGCCACCTATGTTTCCTCCCATCCCTGGTCTGAACTCTATGACCCTAAACTAAGATCTCCCTATGGTAAGGGACTCGACTCCCTCTACCTAATACGTATCATTAACGTATTCAAATGCATTTTGAAAAATAGCTCTAAGTGTGGAATCTTCATGGAGACATTCCTATCATTCCATGTCCTGGCTTTGTGAGCTTTCTATCTGGATCCTCATCCTCTTGCACATACTAAAGGACCCTTAGACGACATGGGTGCTAGGATTAAGGGGTCTCCATGGATGCTGGGCCTAAGGGATCTCCTATCGTTTCAAGCCAATGCCCTTAAGGATCTCTGACGACATTTGTGACATGGTCCCGTGTTTCGAACATGGTCAACGGTCGATCCTCATATGATTTTCTCCACTCTAGGATAACATGATGTGGATGCTGCGTTTCCGCCACGGTTAACGGTTATCCTCCATCGTCATGTCACCATCATTGTGGTCTAGATTTCGAGCTTCATGATTCACACATTTCCACTCTCTCATGTTCGAGTGGAATTCCGACATACTTAGCTCTATCTCTTCTCATGTCTAAGTGTGCTTCATGGATGTGTTAGCATCATTGGGCCGGTATTTACTGAGCATCCATCCATCCTAACATGCCCCTTCCTGTGTCGGGAAATTCCCACCATTACTTCTTGTTTCTCACACCGAGCATGACTCATGTGGGATTAGTAGTTTTGGTAGGATGTGTACCAATGCGTCCAGGCTTCTCATCATCCTGCATGACGTTAAACTGTGCTTTTAGAACTACATGTGGCTTGATTCCCATCCTCATGGGGTACTTAGGAACTCCTGACCACTCTGCTTCGGGCCCAACCTAATTTTCGTTCTTGGTCCCTCGACCTAAAGAGTTTCCTCTGAGGATACATGGTGTGATTTGGACTTTAAGTCATCATTCACGTCGATTTTATAACTACCACACCACATACTTCCTAGGATCTTCATTCCAGAACTACGTATGTCTTGATTCCCATCCTCATGGGATACGTAGGGACACCCAGTTATTTCACCTCGGGTCCAGCCTCAGGAATCCTAGGATCCAGTTCCTCCCCATTTCCGGCCCACGACCTTACCCCTTGAGGGGGAACCATGTAACTGTAACTCTACCCTGAACAATTTTGGGATGCCCCAAGATGACGTTGGGAAGCAATGGCTCCCTCACCAGAGAGGTCCTGTCTGAAAGAAGGAATGATCCATGATCAAACCAATGCGGCCATTCAGTGTGCTCCCGCCACGGTGGCGTCATTTCAAGGGTGTTGGATTCTGCCTGAACAAACCCTCACTCTACATTCCACGCTTTGCGTGCCTCCCTTATTTGGACCCCATTCCTCTTTCATGTCTAGAGGGACCCCCTAACGGTATGAATGTTCGACCTATGGTCCACCTGTCATCTTGGGCCAATGTTCCGGAATACTAGCAGATAGAATTTTGAGTCTGGTCCTGTGTTTTGAACATGATCAATGGTCAACCCTCATTTGTTATCTCTATTTTAGGCTAATACGATAAAGATATTTTTTTTCGAACACGGTCAACAGTTATCCTTTATTGTCACGCCATCCCCAGTGTTCAGAATTCCGGCTATCGTGAGGTGCACTTCCCACTTACCTATGTTTAGACTAATCCCAACGCCCCTAGCGTTACCCCACTCATGCACCAGAGCACATCAGTAAAACGGCTCTTCAATTGTTCTAAGGACCTAATCCTCTGATTGGGCCCCTCCCATGTCTTCTCGAAGGATCCATATTGGTTACTTAAACCCCGGATACTCAGAGCTTGTTTGACACATTATGTTTAGATGGAATAGCATGGTAGTCACTCCTTGTTTCGCACATTGGGCTTGACCCGCGTGAGCTTAGGGAATGACCACCGGACATTTCATGAATGCAACAGACACGTATAAAGACAATCTCGATAATAAAAATCATGTATTCAAAATAAAACATGAAAGTACGTTTGAGAGTTTGTGATCCTTATAGCACTCGCGGGTTTATCCCTCCCTTGGACGGCTTGACCCCGTCGAAAGAGCGTTGCAGCTCCGCCACCCTCCGACTAGTGGTGTCCAGGAGTTTCTACTGCTGGCTCAGCTCCCGCTCCTCCTCAGCAACGATGGGGCGCAACTCATCAGCCTCATTTTGGGCCCGCTTTATGTCATCCTGAATGATGGTCGTTTCTTCAGAATCTTGCATCAGATGTTATTCCGCCTCTACTAGCTGGGCCTTAAATCGCGAGATCAGCTCTGATTATTCGTTAAGAGAGGATGAGTGCTCGTCCGCCTGGATCTATAGCTGTTGGACTTCATCTTCAGCCTCCCGAAGTTTCTTGGTGTTCATCGCTTTCCTCCATTGACAACCCATGCTGAGGACGCGATCATATTCTCGGATCTTATCTGCCATGAGATCCCGGATGAGTAGATGAGGATGCTGGGCATCCACTCCCCCAGCACACAGATTGCACAACCATGATCAAAGCCTGTCCATTTCGTCCAGCCATAATGTCTGGGGGGTCTTCTCGATAAAGTGCACGATCAACTTCCATGATCGACGACGGACTATATCGCTATACTCTTCATCAGAGACCATCTTATCCCAGTCCGCACGGTTGGAAGGTTTATATGCGGAATATACCCTCAGGAAATCTTCAGTGGGATCTACATCTGGCGTTGGATCAGGCGCGAAATTTGGCATCGAATCAGGTGTGTCCAGACTCGGGTCAGCCGGTCGATCCTCATCGTCGGACCCTACCTTGATGATCTCGGGCATGGCCCCGCCGGTGGTCCCACCAATGATAGGGAGCGCTACAACTTGGGTGGGATGGGTAAATATCTCCACCATTACTGGCATACCCCTAGGAGGGGCACCGCCAGAAATCCCGACTAGCCTCACCGCAGCGGCCCATGCCAGTCGAAGAACTGTACGTAACAGGGAAGGACAGGGACGTCAGTTGGCACGATCTACATATGAAAAGCAATGAATTCAATGGAGAAGACTTATAGAGATCGAACTCCTGGTGATGCTCCTGAGTTGATGCTGACGGAACCCCAAGGCGTAGCCCTCTGTATATTTTCGGAAGGTCTGGAGAGCCTGGAGGAGCCACCTTGGGTGCCCTAGCCCTGCCAGACACAGAACTGGACGTGGCCACAGGCGCAGGTTCTGAAGGTCCTGCATCATCACCCACCAAGGGGCGAGAGTGAGGTCTGTGTACAAGATCCTCCTGCACGGTCCATATGTTGGTAAGAAATCTATGATGACCTGATAGCAGACCCCGAAGAAAGAAACTTGGGATGTTACCTCGAGAGTCTCTGCGAAATCATCGAGATCCGAGTCTTGATCGCCGACTTCTCCTTCCTCCAACGGGCTCCCTCCACCGACCTCGTCTCCCCGAGAGGATTCATCTGATTCTTCCGGCAGAGGTAAGCACTCTCTCAGTTCGGTGGCCGACAACTATGGGGGAACCGTCTGATCCAGCATCACCCTCACCCAATCTGTCATTGGATGCGAAAAACCACTGGAATGTACGTAGTCCTCTAGCTCATCCAAATATTGCTCCGCCTCTGCCGGAGACACTGCGAAACTGGCCCGGACAGGGCCTATACCCGGTAGGTCCATCCCGAGATGGTTCAGGTGTTGCCACATCTCAGGCGGGCTGAGAAACTGCCAGTTGACATCTCTAATGTCCCAGGCCTCCGGGAAAACAACATTCTCTGGCATGTCGATATGATGCAGCCACTTTCCCGAAGCCTGGGTGGATATCCTACGGAATCCCCTCGGTGGACGCCCCTTTAGATAGATCTGCCCTTCCGGGACCACCGGGTCCACTATCGCTGTTGGATCTGCCGCCACTGCCTCACTCTCAGCCGGTGCAGGTCTCACCGCCACAGAATCCCCACCACCGCGAGACGCCCTTGCTGCCCAACTACCTCGACCTCGAGATAGGGGAGTCCCGCCATCACTAGCTCAGATGGTCGGCTGCTTCAGCATTTCCCCCGGATAAGATGCCTCCCAGATGATGGCATACTCCTTCACCAGTCCAAAGGCGGTAGTAGGCGGAGGCAATGCAATTCACATTTTTCCATCTTCCTGTGTGAACATGAGCCACAATTTCCTCATCACACATAGTTTCTCCTCATGGCACACCTCCCAGTAGACCTGTGGGGTCAGTCGCTGCAGGCACCATAATTGCCTCACGAACCGGTGCGGGGTGTATGGCTCGAAGAGCGGCTCGCGGTCCACTCGTGCCACTAAAACTACACCTCGAAAGGCCAGGAGATAGGCCCAATGTTCTTCCATTCCCTGACCATCATTGGTGAGTACTCCCGTCGGTAAGGGAAACGGGTGGAAATTGAACTCATCCGCCTTCCACACCTAGTTCAGTACTAAGGGAACAATCAATTTGACTGGGAAGCTCCCGACAACATTCAGGATGGATGGGAGGAAGTTCAACCTCGGTGGCGAGATGAGGTTCAGATACTCGTAAACTCCCATGATGTGTGCCGTGATCCACCCATACAGAAGGTGGAAGGTCCCGCATATCCTCGACGACTTCTTTCCCTCGCTAATGTGCCGCAACATCTTGTACATTCTGGCGAGCATCGGAATCCCCAGATTGACTCGCCTTCTCGTGGCCAGCATGAACGCCATGACGAATGAGCTGGGCCATACCCCCATGTTGGTATCCCTCACTGGTAGGATCCAACCACAAATAAGGGCCACGATAAACACCTCCAGCCTGACTATCAGCTGCTGTTTAGTGCTGACACTGAAACCCTAGGTCTTCCACTGGCTGTCCTCCAAGAGCCGCCAATATGAGTTCTCCTTGCCCCATTGAGCCCCCTTTAAACAAGTTCGAGGCCTCTGGGGAAACTCTTGATCCTTTGGGAAGTTCAGGAACTGCTTGAACCACTTTTTAAAGTGGACATATCTCACCGCTTCTTTGTCCTCTCCGGGGACCAGTCCCATCAGTGACAGTGACATTCGAGGCATCTGCTTCGGATCCTCCCACGCGCTCATGACAGGGAGGAACTCATCATACATAGCCCCTAAGATCGGGACCCCCAAAATTTGATGGACATCCCACAGACTGATTCCAACCTCCCCATGGTGTAGGTGAAAAGTGTTGGTCCTAGACGACCATATGCTTAACAGCTCCAGTATCAGCTGTTTCGGTTGATAAATGTGGAATTGGGAGGCCCATGCTGCCTCATACAAACCCACTCTCCTCAGCTCAGCCCCAAACTCCTTGCATGAGGCACCTACCCAGTAATCCCATGCCCAATCATTAGTGAAGTTTCCGCCCGGGCGCAGGTCCCACTCATCGTACCACCCCTTATTTGAATCTCTCAAAGATGCCTTCAGTATTGTGCGATACATGGGAGGGGACATCTCTGGTTGCAACGACTTCCCATCAATGTTGTTCAGATGGTTGTATAGACAGTTGACGGTGACAAGTGTGAAGTCCTCCTGAGCATGACCGTTAGCCGCCTTGAACCATTGTTGCTGGCATGGCATGCTTCTGAACCAGCAAGCTGGTTCGTCCCTACTCGCCTCAGGAATGAAGAAGTCATCCCTCATACTGAATCCATACAAAGATAGATTCTTGTACAACGAATAGTTATTTTGACTCTCTGATATTAGTTCTGTCAAAGAATTATGGTCTGAGTGGCTTTGGACGAGCTCCCCCAGGCCTAGACAGTTGGCCATTTCATCCCTCCGGGCGGTGTCTGCGAGCACCCCCAGCGCATCTTCTTGATGGGCCATTAGGTTTCATAACTCAGACAAAATTCAGGTCGGGTTGCAAATATCGTTCGTGGAGCTCGTTCGCGGAGCTCAGTCACAAAGCCAAGACGCGGAGCCTGGCCTCGGCTTACAAGAAGATGTTCGCTTGACGTAGTCGCGGAGTCGGAGACTCACAGTTCACTACGAAGCTCGATTCACGGTGGGCAGACACGGAGGACGCAGAGCTTCGTGAATCGAGAGCACAAAAGGAAAAAGTTTCAGAGAAGGGAAAATACAAAATAGAGGTCAGCCCCCCTATTTATAGGCATCGGCACTCGGAGCTTCGCGGCACGTCCAGCTCGCACGGAGCTTCGCGGCGCGTCCGGACCATGTGACCCCTGTCTACCTCGTGCGCCTGCTTCACGAGCCCGCATCACGAACCACTGATAATTTTGGCGATTTCTCTCAGACTTCGACCCTTTATTCCCCTGCGGCTCCAAGTCTGAGAGGGGGAATTTGTTGGCGCCAAAATATTGGGAGAAAAGAATGAAGAAAAGAAGGCTCCAAGGCCTGCCCCATGAAAGCCTCGACGCGGAGCCCTCCAAAGAAACGCGGCCGCCGCGAAGCAGCAGAGGCGGGAAGCCCCACGAACGGCCCTGACGTTCGTGAACCCACCATGAAGCCAGTGAGGCAGGATGCCCCGCGAACCCCCCCTGATGTTCGTTAGCTCCGTGCGAAGAGAAGGAGGCAGTACTCCTCTGCGAACCCGGTTGACGTTCGCGACTCGCCGCGAAGCAATCCAAGCCCTCTTCGTGCCACGTGAGCGCTGCTACACAGCGCCCCTTTCCTATAAATACCCAGCTCTCCCTGAGTCCCAGATGGAAAATCCGACCTTTTTTCTTCCTAGATCCCGAATTGCGAAGCTCCCTTTGCTTTGTGAATCATGAGCTACGCGAGGTATTTTTGCTTCGCGAGGTTCCTCTGCATTGTCTCATTTTGATCCTTTCTTCCGAAAGGGATGCCTTTCGCGAAGCTCAAGGGATTTTGCGAAGGAAGGGGATCCCCAAGGGGAACCGGTAAGTTGTGGACTATTTATGCTTCAAGAAACAGCCATCCTATACACGTGATCCACATTCCAAGGCAGGGTCACTATACTTCACGAAGCACACTGCTTCGCGGCACTTTGCTTCACGAGGCACCTATGCTCTGCGAGGCAGTGCTCCGCGAACACCCTTCCACTTCATGAAGAACTACCCACTTGCATCTCCACCCCATGATAAGGCTAAGGAATCCCACTTCTCAAAGCACACCCCTTCACAAGTTCCCTTCACCATACAGAGCAATCGAACTCCACAAGGCCCCTGCCTATGGGCCCCGCTGCTTGGTGAATGCTTTTCCCGTGCGGCCCTCTAGGTCTGCACGATGTGATTTCAAAGTCCCCTAGATGATACCTCCCGTGGCATTGGTTCTCCTAATGCTTCTTTTCACAGGTAATCTAAGGGATATTTCTTCTTCGCATAGTCACGCTAACGTGGACCCCTTGATGGTTCAATCCGTGACCCCCCTTCTTCACGGCATTTTCGATACCTTCCCTCCCACAAGGAGCAGAGGGTACCAGTTATGTAAGTCCTAGGGGTGTGGAGTAAACCCACCTCGTCCGAGCTGTAGGAAGTTAAACTGCCAAGCTCCCTCATCCTCAACACATGACGTTAAACTGTGATTCGGCCCCGTGCTCCGCACGCAGGGTCCCCCGGCTTGGACATTCTTTACGCCCACTCGTCTCCACGGGGATGGGATCACCCCTCACATGGGATGATATCCTCCTTCTCGGAGTGGCGTTTTTCCACGAGGGAAGGGCGACCATCTTGGTGTAAGCCCCTAGTTCTTACGGAAGGTAGCACCCATGCACCTCCATACTTCCCCACCACCAAGGCCAGTGGAGGGTATGATATAGAACGAGGCACCCCTTTCCTCAGTCCCAAATCCCTCTACCATTGTGCTTTGTCACCCTCGAGCCTCCATACTAGAGTAAGTCCCAACACTATGGGCTGCCTAATGCGTAAGATCCTCCTCATTTCCCATGGACGCACCCTTCGCGATGTGATCGTCAGGTCCCTGCAACCTCTTGTTTCGCACACCGAGCATGAATCACGTGAGCTTAGAGTGAGCATCTACCCTGACTCCTTTTACAAGCGAACTACGGGGACTTTGATCCGTGTCAAGGAATGGTACGTAGGAAGCCTCCCTAAGGTTCAATCCAACCACCAGGCCGTTCCGACCTCATTTCATGTCGGTTCACCAAAACCTGGGCCGCCTCAGAGCGTAAGCCCCAAATGCCCCATCCTACATGACATTAAACTGTACACCGGAACTACGAGGACTTTGATCCATGCTAAGGCATGGTACATAGGAATCCTCCCTGAGGTTCAATCCCACCATCTAGTTGTTTCTACACCCCTTCTTGTCAGTTAAAAATCCCCTTTTCAACCCGAACTATGAGGACTTTGATCCATGTCAAGGCATGGTACGTAGGAAACCTCCCTAAGGTTCAAGCCCAATAGCTGGTCATTCTGACCTCCTTCACATTGGTTCACCAACACCTGGGCAGCCTAGAGTGTAAGACCCACACCTTTTAAGCA
This sequence comes from Viscum album, assembly GCA_963277665.1. Taxonomy (NCBI): domain Eukaryota; kingdom Viridiplantae; phylum Streptophyta; class Magnoliopsida; order Santalales; family Viscaceae; genus Viscum; species Viscum album. The sequence goes on from OY728142.1 coordinate 407,472,091, forward strand.
AACTACAAGGACTTTGATCCATGTCAAGGCATGGTACGTAGGAAACCTCCCTGAGGTTCAAGCCCAACATCCATCGGACCAAGGTCCACCTTCACGTCAGTTCGTTGACTATACCCATCAGACCAAGGTCCATTTTCACGTCGGTTCGCCGACACACCCCAATCGAACTACAAGGACTTTGATCCATGTCAAAGCATGGTACGTAGGAAGCCTCCGTGAGGTTCAAGCCCACCACTCGGTTATCCTGATCCCCTTCATGTCGGTTTACTGAAGAAACCCAACCCGAACTACGTGGACTTTGATTCCCTACCACGGGGATACGTAGGAGGTCTCTTCGAGGCTCAAGCCCAACTTCACTATTTCCCTTACGATGGTACCATTTAATTCCCACCCATAGTATTTGGGAAGCCGCCCACGTGCTGGCCCCAATATCGGTGATCCCTCAAAGGGGCCCATCAATCTGGTCCACCATTATCGGTGTTCTAATCAGTCCGATCCATCTCTGCTGGACGTTAAACTTGTGGCATACCCCGTGTTAAATACAGGAAGCTGAGGAAAACCTCAGATACATGCCTATGGAATATGATTCCCCATGCTCTATGTGGGATTCCTCGGGCTTCCGTTCCCTCGAGAAGCCCAATAAAAAGGGACAAAAGACAGACACACCGATTCCCCAACGTCCAGACATGCTAGTGATGTCTCAACGTGACTACTCCCCAACTGAAGGTTGTCGCCCTGACCAGACCCATTGGAATGTCCTAACAGGAGTGGTGTAATTAACCGACATCCATAGAAACATGGCACTAGGAAGAGCTTCACGAACAATGTACTAAATCTATGAGGGAGACCCGGACTAGGTGACGAGTTCCGAGGAGGAATCCACAGAAGGAAGAACCGACATCCCATCATCCCAGTTTCGATCAAGGAGCATACGTTCCTGAACAAGGAGCGGATGTCGCCCGCCTTTGGAAAGCGGGAATGCGGGGCAACAAAACAGCCACGCCTCCTATACCCAAGTGGACAGACGCACGTGCTCCGATGAAAGCATCGAAAACAGATACTGATTGGGAAAGAGATTCATTGGATAAAAATTCAACAAGTGTAGGAGCTTTTTATGTCAGATAAAACTTTATGAGCTGCTTAAGAAAAAATCAAGATAATGTATCACATAGTACTAAATAAGATAAATATATTTTTACTATTAAGTCTTGTAATCAGTTATTATGGATGAAACAATAACTAGAAGATCTTGATGAACATGTGGATTTTTTAATGTTGATTTTATGTGAAAACGAGAGTGTTATTGGCCTTACTAAAAATATAATTCAGTACTAAAGGACCAAACATATAAAAATCAGGTATCACTTCATTAAAGAGAAAGTTTAACAAGGAACGGTCAAAGGGAAGTATAATGGAACTAGTGATCAAGTGGATGATATTTTTATAAAACCAGTTGCTAAATCATCATTTGAAAAGAACAATTCAAACCTTGGTATTGAACAATCTCCCCTATATTGAGAAGATCTGGAAGTTAACCTTCTCCCCATTTTTTCTTTATTATCTAATACCTGGTTGTTTGAGTTTGTAGATTAAGGGGGTGATTCAATCCATGGAGTTTTCATTTATGAAAGATAATAATTATTTGGTGGCTTCTCTAAGGTTGTAGAGAAGTGAACAAAATCTATGAGTATGAAGTTTAATAGGTTTCAAGATCATTTTTATTTTTTATCTCACATGAAGCTTTGACTCAATTGATTTTAGAGATAATGATGAAGATACATAGTCTCTTTATACTTAATCATTGAAAAAATATTTGGGTTTTTTCCCATTGGATTTTAGTGTCAAAGGGAGAGAATGGATTAATATGAGCAGTGTCTTGGAAGAATAAAATAGATTGGGGGAATCTATGCTTGAGAGAATGGTTTAGGGGAGTTGTATCCTCAAATTTATGGGGATAATCTCATTTTAAGGAATTTTTAATGATAGGGGTGTTTGAGATGGAAGAAAATGATAATGATAGGTTTCTTGGGGTGTAATGACCCAAAATTTTATAAATGCAGTTCCCTTTTTGAATGAATAAATTAATTATTAAGTAATGTATTTATACAAAAAACATGCACTACTTTGGTTATTTTGGAAAATTATATTCAGTTGGATTTAAAATACTATTAATCATTATAAACGATGATAATATAGATGTTTTACAGTGACCATTAAGATCAATGTATTAAGGGTTATGATAAAGTCCAATTATCATAGATAGAAGGAGCGATGACCTTGACTAGTAGGATCATACCCTATGAAACCCATTTATCAGATATTTTAAGAGAGATGGAATCACTAGGATTTTTTCTTAACTAGACCCAAGTCAAGATTCAACAAATAAATCATGAGTGAAACCAGTTATAGGAGAAGTTCAAACTCATCAAGAGCATGACCCAAAGCATGTTCGTTGAACCACCCCAAGAAAATCTCACCATCACACACCTTATTCTTAAGGAATAAGATGATTTAATGAGGGGTTATGTATCTAGAATCTAACAAAATAATGAATTTTTATATTTTAATTTTTAATAAAATAATGATTATTTTTTCCTCTTTATTATTAATTTATAAATGATTAAATAATGAGTTTGGTAAAAATCAGATTTTGATGCGATGAAACACCAATCGTTTTTTGGGGAATATATAGTTTTTATTAAGACACTATTTTGATGAATTCAATAATTTTTGAAATAAATGTTATTTTAATAAAATATTCTTATTAAATAATATTTATTTAAATATAAATGATAAAATAATTTTACAAAGTAAAATGTAATTTTTATAAATGTCAGAAAACTATTATTGTCAAAAAACTAAAAATTTTCAATAAATGTGGGTTTTTTTACAAGTGTAAAATATCATATTTATAGAATTATTTTTGGAAAAATAAATATATTTTTTGAAATCATCATGTTAAAATTATCCAACGATGAATTTTTCATAATTTTCTGAGACAGTTGAATTTTTAGGAAAAGATTAAATATGGTATAATTACACAGCATGCATTATGAAATCACAAAAGACCACAAGTGATGTAATAAATACTATAAAGAGTATACATGACCAAAATTATGTTTCTCCTTTAAAATAATTTATTCTGATGCTATTTTATTAATTTTATAAACCCTTAATGCATCCTCCAAAACTTATATTATATTCTAAGGTTTTAAAATAAATTCTTTATAAACATGACTCACTTTCACATCACCAAGGGTATTATTTTAATGAGTTAGGTTCTTATAATAATAAAATAATTAAATTCAATCCTCTTTGGTATAAAACATGGAAAAAACCATGATTTTTTTTTGTGTTTTGGATTAATTTATCATATAGAGTCCGAAACCTAAGTTTAGATTTTAATAAAGAATTCCCTTCTCCTTTTCCATATAAAATCACCAAACCTCCCATTAATCTCCACTAAAAAACCCTTGGATCATGAATTTACTCTAAACTTCCCTCTCTCTATCCCTCCCAAGGTTCCCCCATGCTCTTAAGAATCTCCTCCCCAGCTTTTAGAAGCACCCTCTCATGGTAAGAGATCATTTTATTCTCCTGTTTATTCAAGAACCTTCTTTGTATTATGCCTTTTGTTTTCTAATTTTTCATGTTTGGAAATGTTTTTACACATCCCTCTAACTTTCCTTATGATTTCAATGTGATGAGATATCCCTTTCACTCTCATTTAACCCTTCCACGAATATTTATGTACCCCTATTATGCTGCCGAAATTATCATGTGATTTTCCATGCCAAATATTTGTGTACTAAATAATCGTCCTCATTTCCACTCAAGGATATTCACCTATATGTACCTATAATTCATTGATTGTAGACTTACATTTATGTAACCCACACTCCTTAATCATGGGATTAAAAGTGATTAAAGATATCCTTATGTTTTATAATCTATGTGGCACACTTATGCATGTGTATGATATGAATGTGATAGGTAGGCCTGAAATTATATAGATCTATAATGGATTTGGTAATTTTTTTATCTCATGATATTCCATGTATGGTGTGTGAGAGGTTATAATAATCACACTATGTTATGTTGTCTTGGCAGTTATCCTTGACTTATTTTTACGATGTTATGTTTTATGTTATTGCCACAGTCTCATATTGCCTTAATGTTATCATGTTATATCATGTATCATTGTTCAAGATTGTGATTCTCACCCCTTTTATTTCATCTTGAGATTCCTCTTGACACACATGTATTACGTTCATCATGTTATAATATGATTATTCCCTTACTGGGATTTATATCTCACATCTTTCTTATATGCATCCCCAAGCTATCCCATGTAGTTTTAGAAGATCCAAGGAATATAAGGGCATGTTTCTGAGTTTTGAAATAATGATGTTGTACACATGTTTTAAGTTATCATGTCCTATAAATTATTTCAAAAATACACTATGCCTCATGATCTTATGGGGTTTTATTATGTGCATCTTTATGTAATAAATTATGAGATAAAGTGTATTAAATACATGAGTTGTCATAGTTGAAATCTGAGCAAAGTCCAAGTATTTTTGGGGATTAATATTATAAAACTCTAGTGAAAGACTTAAGAATAAGACTAACCATATTAAAACATCACTAAATTTTGGTAAAGTATTGAGTAAGTGGTTTCCAAGAAAATGCATCCCTGTCAAGGTCCTATAAGTTGATGTGGATCTGGTAAAATTGTACTTAGGGGTAATAACCCCCAAAAGGGAACATTGAGCTAGAATAAATCATCACCTAGTACGTACAAATGGGACTTTCTATACACATGGTTTGAAACTCTCAGGGGATATGATTCGATAAATTCAAAAGATCATTACAAACCATTATCAAGGTGATAAAAATGCCTATAAGATTTTATATTAGGAAATAGATCATGGATGACTTAGATTGAAACCTATAAATTCATAGGTTAAGGAATATATGTCATTTATGAGTTATCCCATTAATGTTCATATTTTCCCATTTATGTGTTTAACAGTTTATAAGTACTCATCCCTAATTTTCCCTTCATTCTAATCAATGACCGAAAATATGAGGAACCAAGTCAACAACCAATGCAAGGGGTAATGTGATGACTTTCCAAATGATATACCCAACTTGATGGGAATAATAATCACAAACTTCATGAAAATAATTTCAAAATTGACCCAGGTTTTGAATAGAAACCCGGATCATGAGGAACACCCAAACCTCCCTAATAAATAGAAAGTTTTAGTTGAGACCTTTATGTGATGCATGCCTCCAAATTTATATAGATCTTATGATACCTTAATCATGAAACAAGAAATAAACTATATTGATAAAATATTCTCTATCCTTCATTGCTCTGAGTAAGAGAAGTCCATGTTGGTTTTTTATCATATGGAGGGAGAAGCTTATCAATGGTGGACATTGAACAAAAACATGAAGCCCGATGAGGATATCAAAGCGATGGAGTGGAAATAATTCTGGAAAATATTCTTTGATAAATATTTTTCTCACAATCTCTAATTGAAAATAGAGAGTTAATTCCTTATCCTCAAGAAAAATTATGATGATTCCATTAGGTTGTATGAGGAAAATTTCACAATACTTGAATGATACATATCCTTCTTTTTTATTTCCTCTGAAATTAAATTTGACTACTTCTTTGGTGGGATAAAGATGAGTCTATGAAGAGCCTTAGCCATTAAGTACATTGACAACTATGAGGAAATTGTATTATGTGCCCTCAAAGTTAAAATAGTGATCAACTAATCTTAAGGTTATCACGGTTCTAGAGATAAGAAGTAGAGAATGGATTTTAATTATAACGGTGCGATGGAAAATTCTCATGGGGGGAAGAAAGTACAACATTCCACTTGTTAAGAGTGTGGAAAGAACTGTCCAAAAAATTCCATGAAGGGGGAAAGGAAATGCTTTAGGTGTTTAAAGGAAGGGAACCTAGCTAGCAATTGTTGATGGAAGAAACCCACCATTGAGAGGAAAGAAAGGAATGCTCCATCCAACCCTCAACCTATCATCCAATATTTCAACTACAAGGAATAAGGACACTATGAAAATCAATGCACTAAGCCAAGGGTTGTTGATGAAAACTGAAAAAACAACAACCTCAAAGTCCTAGAGAGAAAGGGAGAGCTTAATACAATCAACAATGAAGTAGTGACAGGTATGTTATTCATTCATTCAAGGATAGCCAATATACTATTTGGATCTGGTTCTATGCATTACTTCATATCATGCAAGTTCATTATGACTATTCAAACACCACCTCAAAACATGGAAGTCAAGTTATTGGTGAAAATAGAAAATGTGGGAATTATTTCATCCCAAGTATATAAATCCTCCTTAGTCTATATTTGTGGGATGAACTTCCCAATGAACCTTATGATACCCCCTTTATTATAATTTGATGCAATTCTGAGTACGGATTGGATTTCCTTATATAGATCCAAAATAAATTTCTAAGAGAGGTAAATCAACCTCCATATCATAAATCATCCTATGATTATATACAAGTTCAAGGAGGAGGATGAATCTCCATTGGTATCATCATCTCAAGAATGGATGTTACTGCCCTATGAGTAAGTGTATCTTTCTCAAATTAATGAGACTAAGGAAAATATCATCATTGAAGACATGTCCATTGTAAGGGAATACATTGAGGTGTTTCCCGAAGAATTTCATGGTCTTCCTCTAAGCTGCGAGGTTGAGTTATCAATTAAGCTCATACCCAAATCTTTTCCAATATCCAAGACTCCATAAAAATGGCCACTATTGAACTTGAGATTCCAAAGAATAAATTATAGGAGAATCTTGATAAAGGGTTTGTATGCCCATGTGCTTCACTATAGGGTGCATTAATCCTCTTTATCAAGAAAAAGGATGGGTCAATTCACTTCTGCATTGATTATAATTAAATCAAAAAGACCATGATAAAAAACTAATATCATCTTCCACATATTGACAACTTGTCTGATCAGATATGTGCACCCCAATAATTCTCTATGGTGGATCTTTGTTTGGGATATTATAAAGTAAATGTGAAGAAGTATGATATCCCCATGACTTCTTTTCTTATAAGATACAGTCACTATGAGTTCATAGTGATGCAATTTATACTTACTAATGCTCTAGTAATTTTTATGGACTTTATGAATAGATTCTTTAGGGATTACCTAATTTTTTTGCACTATTTATAGATGATTTTCTAATCTACTCCAAATGAAAGGTGGAACATGAGTAGCATTTGAATTATGTACTAAATACTTTGTAAAAGGAAAAGTTATTTGAGAAGTACAATAAATGAGAGTCATGGATAGAGAATATAAATTTCCATGGGCATGTTATCACCAGTAAATGGATATATGTGGATCCTTAAAAAACCAAGGTAATTGAAGGATGACCAAGACTAACATTTGTGATGGAAATATGAAGTTTCCTTGGATTCTATGGGTACTATCATTGATTTATGATAAAATTATAATGATTTTCAAGCCCACTAACCATGATAACTCAAAGGGGGGTGAAGTTTTTCTAGATTGATTAATGCAAAGAAATATTTAAAGAGCTGAAGAAGAGGTTAATCACTGCACATGTACTCACATTACCCACCATTTAAGAAGGATTTTTGAACTAAAATGATGTGTCAAAAAAGTATTGGGTTGTATACTCATTCTAGATGAAAAAATGATATCCTATGCCTCTCACCAATTAAAGATACATGATAATAACTACAAAACTCATGATCTAGAATTAGTTTTAGTGATATTTTCATTGAATATTTGGAGACATAATCTATATGAATAAAATTATGAAATATATATAGATCATAAAAGCCTCACGTATATATTCAAAGAAAAAGAGATTAATGTGCTCCAATAAAGGTGGTTATATCTAATCAAGGATTATGATTGTTAAATCTATTACTATCTTGGGAAGGCGAACAAAGTAGAAAATGCTCTGAGTAGAAAGGATCATAAAACCCTATCCATGACAAGGATTTAAAGAGATATAATCTTCTTGGGCATGCAAATGATGGACATGAGAATTATAAAAGGATATTCATCATATCTTGTTCAAATAACCACTCGAACATCTATTCTTGATAGGATAAAGGAGGCCCAAAAAGGCGATGAGTTGCTACAAAAAAGGTAGTGGATATTCTAGAGTTCAACTTTGTTAAAGATAGAGTTATAAGGTTTTGAAATCGGATATGCATCCCATAAATCCATCACTAGATAGGGAACTTCTACATTATGTGCATAGATCATCCTTATTTATTCATCTAGGAAACACTAAGATGTATATAGATTTGAAGAAAAACTTATGGTGGGATAACATGAAGAGGGAGATTGTGGAGTTTGTATCTTGACTCTTAGTATGAAAACAATTCAATTAGGAACAACAGAAGTATAAGGTTATTATGAAACCATTTCTCATACCAATATGAAAATGGGAAAACATAACCATGCATTTCATAATTGGACTGTCCAGAACACCTAAAGGTAATACACCATCTGGGTGGTAGTCGATCACCTAAAAAATTCAACACATTTCATTAAAATCAAGGAAGATTTCTCTCTCAACCAACTCGCTAAGATATACATAAGAGAAGTGGTGAGACTGCATAGAGTGACACTATCTATTCTATCTGATCAATATATAAGGTTTACCTAAAATTTATAAATATTCCTTCAATAATAATTGGATATAAGGATGAGTTTCATTACTACTTACCTCCCTTAGATGGATGGTTAGTATGAGAGAGAATTTCAAACTCTATAGAATATACTAAGATCATATTCAATGTATTTACAAGGATTTTGGGATCAAAAACTTCCATGAGTAGAGTTCTCATATAATAATATTTTCCATTCCAACATTCAAATGGCACCTTATGAGGCTCTGTATGGGAAGAGGTATCAGACACTAACATGTTGGGATAATGTTGGAGATATAAAGCTGATGGGACCTAATATTATCCAAGAGATAAAAGATAAGGTTTAAACAATTCAACTTTATATGAAATCCACTCAAAGTAGATAGAAAATCTACATATATAATCATTGAGGAGTATTGGAGTTTGAGGTCGGAGATAAAGTGTCTTTCGTATATCATTGTGGAAGAAATTCATGAGGTCTGGGGAGAAAGAAAATATTATTCCAAGATACATTGATCCCTTGAGATCCTTAATTGTATTGGAGAAGTGTCCTATTGACTAGAACTCACAACTAATCTATCTCAAACACATGATTTATTCCATGTATCCTTCTTGAGGAAGTACACATCAGAACCCTAATATGCACTGAATCTAGAGGTGGTACAATTGGAGAATAATCTTTCATATGAGTAGCATCTGATGAATATCTTAGAACATAGTGACAAAATTCTATTAAACAAGACAAATCACCTGATCAAAGTGTTGTGGAGAACAACAAGTTTGAGGAAGCGACATGGGAACCAAAAGAGGTGATGAAACAAAAGTACCCTAATATTTTTAGTGTATGGAATGAAAATTTCAAGGGAAAAATTTCTAGAGAGGGTAATAATGTCACAAACTTAACTTTTATGAATGAAATTCTCTTTTTGAATGAATAAAATAATTATTAAGTAATGTAGTTATAGAAAACATATGCACTAATTTGGTTATTTTTTACAGTTATAGTCTATTGGATTTAAAATTACATTAAGCATAATAATCAATAATAATATAGACATTGTAAAGTGACCATTAAGATTAGTATATAAAGGGTTATGATAAAGTTCAATTGACATGTATAGAAGGAGTGATGGCCTCAACCGGGTGGATTGTACCCCATGAAGCTCATTTATCAGAGATTCAAAGGGATATAACATCACTAGGCTTTTCCCTTGACTAGAAAAAATCCGAGATTAAATAAATAAAGCACAAGAAAATCCGTTTGTAAGAGAATTTTAATCTCATCGATATTATGGCCCAAACCATGTTTTCTAAACCACCCCAAGAAAATCTCACTATCACACACCTTACTCTTAGGCAATACACTGGTGTAATAAGGGGTTATGTATCTAGACCCTAACAACATGAATTTGTATATTTTTATTTTTAATAAAATAATGATTATATTTATCCTTTTTATTATTACTTTATAAATGATTAAATAACGAGTTTGGTAAAAACTATATTTTGATACGTTGAAATACCAATCATATTTTGGGAAATATATTATTTCAATTAAGAAAAACTATTGATGAATTCTATAATTTTTGAAATAAATTTAATTTTAATAAAAAAATTCTTATTAAATATTTTTCATTTAAATATAAATGATAAAATAATTTTACAATGTCAAATGTAATTTTTATAAGGGTCAGAAAAACGTTATTGCCAAAAAACTCAGTATTTTTCAATAAATGAGGATTTTTTATTTAAAAGTGTAAATTATCATATTTATTGAATTATTTTGAAGAAATAAATATTATTTTTGAAATCACAACATCAAAATTATCTAATAGTGATTTTTTCATAATTTTATGAGATAGATGAATTTTTGGGTAAAAATTAAATATGGTATAATGATACAGTATGTATTATGATGTCATAAAATTCAAAATGTGATGTAATAAATACTATAAAGAGTATCCACAACCAAAATTATGTTTCCCCTTTAAATTAATGTGTTTTTATGTTATTTGATTAAATTTATAAAACCTTAATGAATCCTCCAAAATCTATATTATATTAAAAGGTTTTAAAATCAATTTTTTATAAACATGTCTCACTTCCACATCACTAAGGGTATTATTTTAATGATTTAGGTTATTATCCTTATAAAATAATGAAATATACTCATATTTGGTAGAAAAAATGGGTGAAAACCATGACATGTTTTGTGGTTTGGATTAATTTATCATATAGATTTCAAAACCTAAGTTTAGAAATTAATAAAGAATTCCCTTCTCTTTTTCTATAAAACCCACCCAAACTTCCATTCCTCTTTACTCAAAACCATTAGATAAAAAATTTAATTTTCCCTTCACTCTCTATATTCCTCACAAGGTTCCCCCAATCTCTTAATAATACCCTCCCAATATTTTAGATGCACCCTCTCATGGTAAGGGATCATCTCCTTCCCCTCTTTATTCAATCACCTTATTTATATTATACCTTCCATTTTCCAACTTTTCATGTGGGGAAATGTTTTTACACATCCCTATCACTATCCTTATGATTTCCATGTGATGATATGCCACTTACAATATCATTTAACCCTTCCACAAATCTTTATATACCTCAGTTATGATGTCAAAATTATCCTGTGATTTCCCAAGACAAATATTTATATAGTGAATAAAGGTCCTAATTTAAACTCAAGGTTATTCACAGAGATATACTTTATTGATTGGGGAATTCCATGTATGTTACCCACACTCCTTAATCATGGTATTAAAATTGATGAAATATATATGTATGTTGTATGATATATGTGGCACACTTATGCATGTATATGTTATGAATGTGATAGGTGGGACCTGAATTATATAGCCCTCCAATGCACTGAGTATTGGTTTTATCTCATGAGATTCCATGTATGGTTAATGATAGGCTATCCTATGCACACTATGTTATGTTGTCTTTCGAGTTATCCTTAACTTATATTTATGATTTCATGTTTTATATTTTTTACACATTATTATATTTCCTTAATGTTATCTTGTTATATCATGCCTCATTATTGAAGATTATGATTCTCACCCCTTTTATGTCATCTTGATATGGTTATCTTCTCACATGTATTAATTTCATCATGTAATACTTTGATTATTTCCTTACATGGATTTATATCTCACCCATTTCTTATGTTTGACCATAGGCCATCCCATGTAGTTTTAAATGATCCAAGGAATATAATGGCATGTTTTAGAGTTTTTAAATAATGATGTTAAACCCATGTTTTAAGTTATTATTTCATGTACCTAGTTTTCCAAATACACTAGGCCTCATAATCTTCATGGGTTGTATTAATTGTATCTTTATGTAGTAAATTATGAAATAAATTTTATTAAGGATATGGGTTTTCATATGGGGAGAAAGAAGTTAGTATCCGAATGGATAATAATTTATTTCAATATGTATCTATAATTATTTTTTAGAAAACTAGAATTGAAAAAAAATAAAAAGGGGAATATTTTTGGAACTAGTAAATAATGAATAATTCATATGTTTTATTATTTTTTGACATTGGTATTTAGTTGCAACGAGTATTTTTCAGTGAAATGTTATGTTTTAAAGAAGCTTTTAAAGTGTTTTAAGAAGTTTGGAGAATAATGAAAAATTATTAATCTATATAATATGAAATGTATTTTTTCAAAGTCTATGTTTGAATGGGTTGAAGTTTCATAGGTGATACATGAAGTTTACTCTACTGATGTAAGATTGAGTTATAGATTCGATTTCTCATAGATGTTTGAATAAGAGTTTCAACTACTTGTATATGATTGAATGGAAAGTTGATCTGGTCATATAATTTTGGTTGAGAAATTTAATCTTTTTATGTATGATTTAATTAAAGATTAAAAAGGTCATTTCATATTTATCTGGTGTTATGTAATGTTGATTAAAATGATTTATTACTCAAGTATGAGAAATCTTGATATGAAATTTTAGTAAAGTATGGACTTAATAAAATTAAGTTAATTATTAAAAATGATATGGACCAATTTTAAAAAATATTCAAAGGAAGGAAAATTTATGTATATATAAAAATATATTTGACAAACATTATAGAAGTTTTAATTTGAAGTTTGGTTACCTATTTGAAGTTTGAATGTGTATGTTTTTTGGGAAGATAAGAACAGAGAATATGGACTAATTTGGTATAAGATATTATTCTCTATATTATTTAGAAATATATAAAGAGAATATATTTGATGAGTTTGAGGAAAACATCTTATGATCTTTGGAAGTGAAAGAAATCCCAAACACGTTTAATCTATCCATGATAGAATCAATATTTATATAAAACAAGGGACATTTCACCTGTATAACTAAATCAGTAACCCCTATATCAATGGAGTTATATTGATGAAGATTTCCCAAGTAGCTGAAAAAATACTCTTGACTCTGATGGGATAACAATGGCCTTCAATCCATGATCATATCACAAGGATTCCTAAACATCAATGAGCTGATAGCAACTTCACTATCTGAAAAAGGTGTTTTTAGGAAGAAGATAGATTATATAAAGATTTTCATTAAATTGATGATCATAATCAAACCTAATGAATGAGGGATACCATTCTATTTACAAGTAATTCCATTCCTAACACTCTTTTTTCAATGAAAAGCACCATCCTATATCATATACATTACTACCTATTTGGATGATTCATTTAACTCCTTAAATGAACATTATACATTATTTAAATAATCAATATAGTGGATTATAACCAAAGGAAAACCATGATGGGTGATGTAGTTTTCATGAATAAAGGACCTTGGGATCGGCCTGTATACATGCTTTAAGTAAAATCCTCACTTTGATTCAATTTATGAGATGTTGCAAGTTATAAAATCTTACTTTCTATTTTGTTCCCACTCTACTGTGGGAGTTAAGGGAGTTCTTTTTGTGCATAAACGGACCTGGGATTGGGAGATAGAGTGTTTAGAGGAGGATTGGATTGATGGGTCTATAAAGAGCCCACCGACTCACTAGTGGACTCTATCGACCAACTGGTGGAGTTTTCGTAGGTCTACAGTTTGCTGAAGACCCCAAAGGATAGCTGGTGCACCCAGTATAAGGGTGAAAATAATTCACCTCATGATATTTTATCTAAAATCATTTTTTACCCCATTAAATTTCCAATTATGAACCTTATGGCCTAAATCAGAATTTTAAACTTCCTCTCATGAATCATGACTTTCCTATTATTCTCCCCTTTCCTCCTTAAGCTTTGACTGATCTAATGATTCCCAAGAAATGAGTTTTTCTCTACATAAATGAAAAAATAGTCTTCCTCTTAGTGATAATATCATGGATCTATTTCGAATCTATTTTTTATATGAATATTTAATGATTAATTTCTCCTTTATTAATATATTATTGGTGGATCTAGCATGTTAATGTCATATATTGATCATACTAAGATCTAACTTCGACAACAAGTGCTCAATGGGTAAGTTTTGATGAATCATATTCCTAGAACACTTCTTGATAGAGAATATATATTATAACCTTAATCCATTGATGAATTATTGGTAGATTGGTGGTGACATCAACATATCAATGACATATCATTGACCAAAGCTAGAATTCTCAAGAACAATGTTGTTTTCAGGTAAGTACTTCTTGAATGATCATCTTGAGAATTTCTACTTCTTGATTATCATATTGAATCTATTTCCTGATGATGTATTATTTATGTAATGATGATCATTAGTTAGGCCTAAGAACCTCTTATATAACTGACAATGAACTCACAATATTTTATTCATTCAAAGATAGATTTTGTGAATCAACATTTTTTCCTTTGACATACCTCGAAATTAAAATTGTTGGAGATCACTTAAAGGTATGTGATTCTAGAAAAAAATTCCTAATATGTAATTCTCTTGAGTCTATTTTCTAAACCTAAATCTTGAAAACCAAAACCCAAGTTAAGAACCCTTGACATGTGATCTTCTTCTCTATGGTTTTAAACGTTGTTCATTATTTGATCCTTGAAAAACTTGGGTGTTTTTTATTAATAATCATAAGGTAGGAAGTTTATTACCTATTTGTGGATCTTTTTTTTCACTTGTTTCCAAGGTATAACTCTTGTGTTGGTATACTTGATTACTATTCTTAATTGTGATCACTTGTGGGTGTGTTCATATCCCGTGAGGCCTATATATGATACTTGTTTCCATGTGTACATTTATAGATTGTTTATTCATGTTTGATATTGATCACATGTATTGTGTGTTGTTACTTTTTCTCATGATGATATTATATTATTTCTTGTATGATCTACCCTATTATCCATGCCTTTAGAGGTATTTTTCTTGGTGTCCAAAGTAGTTGAAATGTCATGACATGTTTATCCCTTAGAGGGGGAGTGTGCATGACTTGTGACGATAGACCTAAGAACATGGTAGGGATATGAAGTTTCCTCATAGGTTCCATGGGATACACTTGATGCTTAAAGGATACCTAGTAGCATGTTACTCGATTCCTAGTAGATGTCGAGTATCATGATTACTCGATGCTTAGTGAATGAAGAGAACCTAACTCACTTGATTACTATGGGATATTGGGTATTACATACACATGATGACAAGAAATATGTTAATTAGCCTTATAGATAGTTCTTGATTACTCATGATATCTTAAAATTCCTTTTATCATAAAGCTAAAGAAGGTACGGTCAGGGCTTATGGTGGATTTTTTAAAACATGGGTGCTCGGTATGGGATTGTTATATTGCTTGTGCATTTATTATTATTATAGAATACACTTTTTTACATGAGAACATCATTTAAGGACATATTGGTGGTTTCCTATTGAGTTTTATTACTCACACCCCACATGGGAATCTTGATCCATGTGAAGACTTTAGGTATATTCATCTAAGTAAGGGAAAGGGGCCCATGTAAGATGGTTGACCCATGGATCATGGAGCTGGAGAGGTACCAGGACATACTGCAGAGGATTCTATAGTTTTATTTTATTTATTTACTAATTGTTCTTAAACTCTAGTTTGGATTAACACCTTAGGATCCCTTTTATTTATTTATCTTATGTCATGTATTCCATATGATGTCACGACCCCTCCCTCTAAAGGTACCCCTCTTGGGATAGCAATGAAATAATAGAGATAATGACCCTGAGTCCCATCTCCAATAGGCCCTGGTTTGGTGACTAGCACTAAGGATATAAATATATCATAAATGGGAGGCATTACCCTTTATAATAATAGGATCAAGATATAAGATAAATGAACTACAAGAAACTCCATAACATAATATAAGATAAAGAAAACCAAAACCATAACACAATGCATGTATATGTGAAATAGATATAGATAAAATTATCCAAATAAAATACCAATAGAAAAGATATGGTAGTGACACAAAAAATAGTCTAAAGGTCTGAGTTAGTAATGTATAACAAGGTCTACATAGCCCCCTATAAACCTTAAAATAGTTTGTATATATGTAGGGTGAGCATAAAAGTATACCCAGTAGGGTAACAAAAGTTTCTCATTCATATGTGAAAAGAGAATACTAATGAACCCATGAGAAAATAGAAGAACCAACAACACCTAAAAAGGTCAACTATCTAATATCATCATCACCAAGGTACTCTCACCAAATAATGAAAGATAAGTATAATAACATAATAAGAATCATATCAATAAAGGGTACCACACACTACTTTCCCATTGATTCTCTACTCTCACACCCCAATGTCGTACATATTGGTACTCTCATCTCTTCAAAACATCACATCATGCCAAACACCCTATGTGAAACTCGACATCACATCACATCTATTCCGAAACTATAACCAGAGTAGTAGGGTATTATGAACATGAAGGAAATCAACCTCATGTCCTCCACCTTCTATGCACAGACCCCACTATAATCCATCTCATCACACCTCACCTCATATCACCTAAAGATACGTGTGCCATCACATCACATAACATCTCGACAGTGCACTTTTGACTTATGGACATCAAAAATCATGAATGTCATTATCTATTGGAGGAGAGAATGGGAAAGTGCGAGTAAAAAAAAATCTATCCTTACCATTGGGATGTTGGGAAAGCGTCTCCTAAATATATGGGTGTTCGCACATGGTGCTCGATGTGGGTGGGGTGTGTATATAAAACTTTAAGGAATATACATGGTATATATATAAATCCACATAGAATCTGTAGATATGGGTTCACAATACGAGCACCAAACATCTCACAACATCACCATATCACCTCACAACCTCCACCACTTTCATTACCACCACTAAATGCACAACACCGCATAATAATCCACAAGAAACATTTCAATTTTCATCTTCTTTCTAAAATTAATCCATTTTTAAAATTTCAAACCACCAACCAATTTCATTTAAACAACCCATTAATTTCATATTTCCACCTCACTTATTTTACATTTAACATAAACCATTTTAACTACACATCTCATCCCAATTTAGCATTCATTAGACATTAGGATTTAAACATTAATTTTTCATTTCAACCTATAAACCATTTTTGTTTCAAAATTTAAAATTTATTCCATTACTACCTGGGAAACTAGAACAACACACCACATCACAAAAAACCCATCACAATAAGAACAATATCCTATTCATCCCCCTTTTTATTCCAAAAATCCCCACATGATTATCATCACACATAACTACCACTTTCCACCACAACCATCCCATAGAATGACCACACAAATCATCACATAACCACCCCACATCATGGCCACACCACAACACATCAACCCCAAACACCAAAAACACACATCAAAACACTTATCACTTCACATAAATATAATATTTTTTAGATTTATTAAGGGGTTTTTCATCAATTCCACTTCTTTATTTTAGGGGAATTCTCACGCAAGCCATAAATCTCATGTGGAAACCATTTCCTTAATCAAATATAAGTGATTATCCAATTGAATTTAATTTCATGTAAATGATCACATCAAGCAATGTTTCACAATACATTTCAAATCAGCACAAAAGAAAGCACCCAACAACCAAAATTTTTTGTGGGGGAATTTAGCTCATAAAATCACAATATTAAGATAACCTCAAAAGTTGTAAAGACATGTGAATCAGTTCCCTTACCCTTCAATATGATTTAAACCAATTCTATATTTTTAATTAAGATGATGTAACTATCTTCCCAAAATGTAACAAGAGTAAAACCCATACCACATGATAAACAAGATGAGAAATGAGAGATCCCCTACCTTAAACAGAGATTTCCGATCCATTATGTAAGATTGGAACAGGAGAAAAGTTACCACCAAGAACCACAAGGAAGAATAACACCTTACCAGCCATGAACAAAACAACCACATGATCCCCTTATCAAAACTACACCAATACCCAAAATTACCTAGAATAAAACCCCTCCTGAATGAAGGAACATGGATAAATTGGATGATAATAAGGAGGGGACTTACCAAAAACTAATATGGATCAATTCTCAAAGGATGAGGTTGAAATCCTCTGAAAGTGGGATGAGATATATCTTTGGGATGCACTTGGGTTTCCTAATAAATGAGATGAAATACTAAATAATGATTGGATTTGATGGAATATAGGAATTTATACCCATACTGAAAAACATAATACCAATATGTAGACCATAGGACTTTGATGTAGCCTACCAAAAAACTGAAGGGACCACGTCACAACACCCCTCACCATGCTGCAAACCTATTGGTCAAATAAACTCAAAGAAACATTACTAAATTTGTCTCATAGATCCTATAAAATAGGAAATTAACTACAACACAACCCATACTACTATGCCATAGACCCCCAAAAACCAGAAAGAGGTTGTGCTACAACCCTCAATCTATAGAGAAACTATGCCAAAATTGGAAGAACCATTGAAAACTGACCCCCATGAATCCATTCCATAGCTGGGGTCTCCAAGACATAGTGTCTAAATTTTCTCTTTATCCCCTTACTCTATGCTGAAACCTTGCTAAAAAAAGTATTGGAACCCCCTCTTCATCCAAAACACCTCCAAAACACCTTGGAACATCCTCCAAGTGCCTCAAACACTCAAAAAACATAAAGGAAAGAGATTCCAAGGTCCGAGACCTTACATTAGATACCTCTCAAACTATTATCTCCATTTAGAATAAAAAATAACTTGTAAATAAAAAAGAGAAGATGTCTAAACAACCATCATATGAGATACCTCTTATAGATCATGTTATATTCTGAACATAACCACACCACCAACCAAAAGAGAATTCCCACCTGACATCCCATACAACCAAATTATCACACCACTTCACCATCTTCCCCACCAAGCACAAACTACCTCCCTCACATATAACCATACACATAACTACCTCATACCCCAAAAATCTTGAACCAATGACCACCAAAACCACCACACAATAGATCCCCAAACACAAAATCCAAGAAATTTTCTCTTCCATGTCAAGATATTATCTACTTTGGGAGGCACTAACTCACTTTTATGGTTTTAATCATTTCAAAGTATATAATGTCACTATTAGGAATAAGTTTTTACTTCCTAAATTTATATGTTTTATCACACATCACATCAATAGAAGAAACACATATCATAAACCAACAATATTCAAACATCACATCATTGGGAAAAACAAAACAAGACAAAACTAAAAAAATATGGGTACTGGGTAGGAATCTGTGTCTCACACTCCAAATTACTCTCCTCAAAGACACCATTATTTCATAACACACAAACTAAAATAATGATCCATCCACACAACACCTTCTCACAACAATCCTAGATATCCATTGGATGCTCCATAAACATCATGACATCCTCAATATCTATCTCTCCCCATTATATGACATGTAGGTCATCATGAAGATACTTGGATGACATCATGGATCCATTCTTGCCATGATGGAAGTTCCAACCAATAATTCACTTCACCAATGCAGGCCAACACCTCAAAAGGTCCCACAAACCATGGCAAGAGCGTACCCCTTTCCAAACCTCCACTACCCATGTCAAGGGGAGACATTTAGAAACACATGGATTCTAACCTCAAACTACAAGGGCCCCCACTATGATCGAATTAAACCTTGTACTGGTCCTATGATGATTTTATCCTCTCATGAACAACCTAAACCTTATCTTTCATGCTTTTCACCCCATCAAAATGAAGAACTAATGACTACCCAACCTCAGTCTAGCACAATAGAGAATGAAAGGGACTATCGTACAAAGCATAAAATGGGGCCATGGAAATGGATGATTGAAAAATATTGTTATAAGAAAACTCAACCAAAGATAATTGTTATGGACTAGATCTGCTAAAGTATAATATTTTGAAGGTGGATCAGAACTCGACCGCGGTGTGAAATTTCCTTAGAAGGCCTCATACTCTGGATTGTTCTGAGGGGAGGAGGGTCAGATGGAATCCTCCTTACAGTGAGTTAAAACTCAACATGGATGGCTTCAACATGCATGGGACCATGATAGGTTATGGGGTTTTACGTGATTCGAGCAGATCAGTGCATCTGGATTTCAGTGTCTCTTATGGTCTGGGAAATTCACTGGGGGTGGAGGATTGAGCTCTTCTTATGGGGATCATGGTTTGTAGGAGTAGGGGTTTTTAGGTGTCTGAAGTGGATTAAGACTCAGAAATTCTGGTTAAAATTTTTCTGGGGAGGTCGTACGCACCTTGGGATATGACCTATATCATTAGGAGGTGTGATTTGGAGACCAACCAAGAGAAACTCATTCATCATAGTTGGAGGGAGGGAAATTTTTTTTGCAGATGCGATCTCGAATATTGGGAGTCCCGAAGAGGATATCTTCATCTATGAAATCTTGGGCTCCCTTCCTATTGAGTGTTGGTCCTTTGTGATTGGGGATGCCTTTGGGTTACACCATTACCGGCCTCCTTGAGGTCCCTGTATGTATGTTCTTAGGCCCTGGACTCTTATTCCATTTATAAAAAGTAATTTTCAGTTAGTAAGATTCATGCCCACAACATATGATCTAGTGTCTGGAGAGTCCACTCCATCTTTCCCTCTTTCTAAGGATGGAAATAAGTGTTAAGGTATAAATGAGTTCCAAAATCATGTTGAAATCCCCTCTAGGATTGTGAAGTAAAATGTACATCCTGATCTAATAAAATGGACCTCGCAACTCCATTCAACTAAACCAACTCATACATATAATGATGCACCAAAACATCCATGATGCCCAAATCCTTTATTTCTAGGAATCAAATAGATATTATCAACTGATCCATGATTAACTAGATAAAATCACAACCTGCTTGATATTGGGGAAATCCTATGATGAAATCCATTGAGATTTCATACCATTTCTACTCAAGAACATTCAAGGGCTATAAAAAACCTCCAAGAACATGGTACTCAACCTTTACCTTCTGGAAAACCAAACATCAATCTATAAACTCCACCGCCACCCATTTCATCTTGGGCCACAAAAAAAACTATATTCTCAATCCATGCTACATTTTGGTCAATCCTGGTTGTACCACTAATGGTGAGTTATGAAACTCATGAAGAACTACCTCATGCATCACTACCGAAATAAATACCTCCCCTGAAACAACATATAGTTCCAACCATCCCTCTAAAACAACGCCATGTCCAACATAATCATGTATCAACTCTACCTTTGAGTCTCCCCATGGAGACTCCTCCATATACTACATCAGAGAGGATAAAACCACCATCTAAAACATGAAACCTCCATCGTCAACCACCCTTTTGTCTAAATGAAGGGCTTCCAACTCCTCCATCACCCTCCAAGCATCTCTAGACTCCCAAATAATATCCTTTTAGTAATTTATACTCAGATAGTTAGCCACAACATTTCCTTTTCATAAGGTGTAAAATATATCAAAGTCATAGTCCTAAAGAAACCTCCACTATCACATATTCAGGTCACACTGAGAAAATATATACCTTAAGCTCCTATTATTAGCAAATACAATAAAAAACTCCCCATTGAGGTAATGTCACCAAAAATTCAGTTCAAACACAATTACTGCTAGCTCTAGTTCATGGTTGGAATAATTACACTCATGGGGGTGTAACAACCAAACCACATAGGAGATCACCACTCTATATTTCATCAAGACACATCCTAAGACTATATAGGAATCATCATAAAACACCTCAAACATCATCCCTTCCTTTGGAAACTGGAGCACCAGAGCATTGATAAATTTCCCTTTCAGGTAGTCAAACAATACCTGAAACTGTTTGTCCTAGTCAAAAGTGTCATGACCTGACCCGTACTGGGGCTCAAGCCGCAACTACCCCAAGCCCACCTCCATAGGCCAGGGGCTGGAGACCAGTTCCAAAGGCACAAAAAACTAGGTGAGGCCTTTTCCTAAGAAACTGTACACACACACGCAGCTAACTTAATGCAAAAGTGCAGAGAAAAGAAAGCAATATACAACACTACTACAAAAGAGAAACCGACATACATGCATCGACCTCTACACAGTACAAGAAAAGTGCTGACAATATAAATGAACAGAAAAAGGGAAAAAACACGCACCCAACTAGAAAGGTGACACAAACCGACAACAGGTAAATGAAATTAAACAACTGGTGAGTCTCACACCCGGGAATCCTCCTACATCCACTGAATACATCCTATGCTCCTATGTCCTCTACGCTCCTCTATAGTATCGATCAACCTATCCGTCTTCTGCAAGGGCACACCAAGTGCGGGCAATGCCCAAGTAGGGGTGAGTATAAAAATACTCAGTAGGATGCCCCGAAAGATCAAGGAAGCAAAAAAGGAGATACTAAAGACGGTGATAAGTATACGGAGCAAGAACCGTGTAAGAGTACAAAAGAGAGAGTGAAACACAACCTGACAAGAGAAAGGAAGCAGGCTCGTCCAACCAAGAGGAGATAAACATGGAAAGCACGTGGCATACCCCACGCGACTTCACCCATCCTATAAGGAGAGTAACTGAACCCAAGGAGTGGGAACAAAATTAGGATATATATATATGTGCTCAACAAGAAACCCGAACGAGTGTGTAAGGGGATCTTGATCTCCAAGATCAGCCTAGGAAAAGTCACCAACAGTTCTAAGGATATTCATCACTGGTGCCCAACAACCCCATACGGCAAGCATCCTCATCATTAAATAAAACACCCAAGGGTCCTACTCTGATAATAACAGAGAAAATTCACTGACTAGCCTCATAGAAAGGGCTGAGTCTGAAAGAATTCATCAGGTAACCCACTGCCCAGCCCTGATGAAGGGTAAACCACAAGAGGTCATCAGGTAACGCACTACCCAGCCCTGCTGGAGGGTAAACCACAAGAGATCGTCAGGTAACCCACTGCCCAGCCCCGCTGGAGGGTAAACCACAAGAGATCGTCAAGTAACCCACTTCCCAGCCCTGCTGGAGGGTAAACCACAAAAGTTCCTCAGGTAACCCACTACCTAGCCCCGCTGGAGGGTAAACCACAAATGATCCTCAAGTAACCCACTGCCCAGCCCCGATAGAGGGTAAACCACAAAAGTCAATGGGTAACCCACTACCCAGCCCTACTGGAGGATAAACCCTAAGGTCAATGGGTAACCCACTACCCAGCCCCACTGGAGGGAAAACCCAGAACTGGTCTGATAACTCCGCATTGCCTGTGCCATCACTCGATGTCACTAACAACGCTACCGTGCGTAGGTTCAGAGTGCATCAAAAGAACCTCCAACCAACTCCCTTTCATGTTTCCATAATTAATGAGATCTTGAAAGAGGCTCCGTATGCTCGAACAAATTACACCGTTGTAATCCTCGTGAAAAAACACGCGAGATAGACTACTTACTCACTAAAAACGGGCTCCCAGTGGAAAAGTTATTCAACACCACTTTATGCCCATACGACATCTCGTGGGGCCTGCACCTCGGTCCTAAAAGAGTTCAGGAGAACTGTGCCATCGCGAAGCTCTCATAAAAACACGCTGAATCAACTATTCACATACCCCAAACGGATGCCTAATGAAAAAGTCGCAGTACGCTGCACACAGCTCAAAAGACGGCCCATGGGGCCCACAGATCAAGTCTGGATTCAATGCCTGAAACCACCCTAGTCGACTTCGTCTCGATGTCAGGGTCACAACGCCGCTGACGGTGCCTAAAACAGACTCCGGATGCAGAATCTGCAACTCCCCTCGTTATATGCAAATGGGGCCCTATGGGGCCCACACCTTGACCCCAAAACACGTCACGCAGATCGTACCATTACGTTCCTTGTAGATAACCACGCGGTGTAGGCTATTCATTTCCCTGAATGGACTTATGAATCATAAGTCGTAAAAGCACAGCACACGCCCGAGAGCCACCTCGTGGGGCCCACATCTCGGGCCCAAATTTAGGTGGGCGGATTGCGCCATTACAATCCGCTCAGAAAAACACTTAGAAACGAGTACTCAAACACCCCAAACAGATGTCGGGTGAAAAAGTGGCGTTTCACCGTAAAACGTGCGAACTAGGCCCTATGGGGCCCACACCTCGTCTCCAACCCGAACGCTTCGAAGAGCATCTCAAAAAGTCTGCACCAGGACTGGGGTCACGCTTCCACTGACGGCGTGTCAATCGGACATCCCAAACAGGATTTAGGTCCAATGCAAGAATAATTAATTAATTAATTAATTAATTAATTATTCGCATTAAGCGTTTCGTGCCACCGAGCAACGAAACCAACCCGAAAAGGTCCAAAACCAACTTTGAAAGGACCGTCTCAACTTTAGGGCCACAGTGCCTCTGACGGCGCGTCAAACAAACGTTCGGCTCGCGAACCGCATCCGTTGCAACTTTAATAATAATTTAATATTATTAAGGTAAAGCGTTTCGGAGCACCCGTCTTCGGGCGCAAAACCCAAAATCACCAAAACCCACTTCAAATAGTCCGACTCACTGACACAGATTTGCAGCTGTAGACGACGCATCAAACAGACACGATGTTTAGAAGATAGGGCCCCCCAAACGCAAGGGGCCCAACCGGGCCGGTTCACCCCGGCCGGCCCGAACCGCCGCGGCCCGCTCCAGCCACACCGGACCCCCTCGGGTCCGGTTATCCAAAGTAGACCGACCATTTGGCCGGTCTTCGTTGTCCAGCAGGACCCTCCCTTTGCGGTTCCTTTTCCGCGGCGCACCCCCGAGGTCAGTGCCTCGGGGTTCCTCCCGAGCGCGACCGCCCGAGGCCGAAGCTCCACCCGCTGCACGCCGGCGCCTCCGCCTCCCACAGTGCACCTCCAACTCGACGCCGTCCCTATAGCCTACTGCGGCTGCCTCGTCCGCCGACCGCCTCGGCCGCCCGATCCACCTCGTCCCGCTCGAAGCCCCACGCTTTAGCGCCTCCGCTGAAGCCCCACTCTGCCGCTGACACAGCCGGGTCCGCCTGGCCTGCCTGGCTCTTTCGGCCACACCCCATTTGGTCCGGCCACACCCGACACCGCCGCACCAGACCGGCCCCTCCGAGCTCCGCCTCGGCCTACGACCCAACCTCCAGCCGCCGCCCCTCGCCGGAGCTGAACCTTCAGTCGGTCCCCCCGACCACTCTAGTAGTCAGAAAAATTTTCCGACACCGGTTTCGGGATCCTCGGGGCCAGAGCTTCACAATTCCACCCCTTGCTCATCAATCCACCATGGTTTTTCATGTCCGAAAATTAGGACAAAGAACACCCAAGAACAAGAAGTAAAAACAGGGATCAGACGATGGTCGTGTTCATTTGGCCATCGTCCCAATTCCAAAAATTATAGAAATTATATGACAAAATTGACAAAGGTGCAGAAATTAACAAGAATCCTACCTCGATCCACCTGTTTGCCGCTGGCGACGCACCCACAACGCCCCCGCTTTGATCCACCAAGGTTCCAGTGGGGGTCGCTCCTCGATTCGGTGAAGAACGGTGAAGAACGCCAAAGAACGTCGAAGAACGCTCAAGGGAGAGAGAGAGAGAGAAGGAAAGAGATAGAGAGAGAGAGAGAGAAAAATGGGTTTTCCCCAATTCCACATTTTATAAACTCTATGAACTCTGCCGACGGGCGCGGATTCCAAAACCTCCATGCCTGCTCATTTTATGTCGTGCCTAGACAAAACGCCCCATTTCGAACTCAATGGAAGTCTCAGATTTCTATTCCAAGGCTTTGTTCAAAAGTTATCTAAAAAGAACGCCAGTGATAAAAATCACTAAGTCATTATTTCAAAAATGATGATTTTTGCCCTGGGTGACATCTCTCACAGCAGGCCCGCACCCGCATCCTTTACACCCCACCTAGGGTAAACGACATGCTCCGGACGCAACTGTGCCCTCAGATTTCTGATCTCAGATACTGTTTAGGATAAAACACAACCCCACCACGTGCATAGTATAAAAACACTTAATATTTTTATAAAATTTATTCCGGGCACACTAGGACTCATAATTGCACGCCATCTTCACACCTAGCTCTGGAATTATATGAAAAAATATTCCAAAGTCTTACAGGGCAAAAAAATACGGGTCTCTACATCATTCCCTCCTTCAAGCTTTTTGTCCCTAGAAAGTAAAACTAGGAAAAACAACTCGGGATAAAGAGCTCACACCTAGATCTACCACTCCTAAGAAAACTTGCACGACACCGTGCTCGCACAACACCCAAACCAAAGGGATGGTTCATACTTATAAGGACTTACACTCTTGAGGACATTCATAGGAATACGCATGCACCT
Organism: Viscum album; assembly: GCA_963277665.1. Lineage (NCBI taxonomy): Eukaryota > Viridiplantae > Streptophyta > Magnoliopsida > Santalales > Viscaceae > Viscum > Viscum album. Next base: position 407,498,572 of record OY728142.1, read on the forward strand.
CATCGGCTGCGACACGTGGAAGACGTCGTGCTCCCATTCCTACTGTTGGGAGGGTAGGGAAAGACGGTAGACAACCTCTCAACCGCTTGTACGATTCCCAAACAGACCAAAGAAACTTGGGGGAATTTTTCAGCTGAACCTCTACTTTCCACACCGTGACCTAAATCATGGTTTGTTCCTGGAACATGGTCTCGTGATTCCCTCCTTCAAAATACCCATCTGGTGAAACATACAGGGATATCCGGTCACATAAGTTTTCACAGTTAGTGTATCACAACCGAGGCTATCTGCTAAGGGAACCTTCTACAACACTACCATCTTCCAGAACATAGATTACCTCGAAGTTATAGTCCTAAAAAAATTTCAACTAGCATCGTTGCCTCAGGTTCAAGTCTCTCTGGGTGAGGGCACACCTAAGACACTGGTGGTCTGAGCGAACCACAAAGCGCTCTCCCAGAAGATAACGTCTCCACATTCTCAGCGCAAGGACCACCACCACCAGTACCACATAGTGAAATACATAGTTCTATTTATGGGGTTTCCATCACCTTGAACTGTACTTGATAACGGTATCAAGATTGATGTTGAGCACGCAAGGTACCAACGAATAGGGTAGGTTAGAAAACTCATCCAACTGCTAGAGGCTAGACACGGAAAGCACATGGCATAACTCATGTGTCTTTGCCCCTCTTGGAAGGAGAGTAATCCCCAAAACAAGAACTCTTCCAAAACTACTAGTGGCACCTCAAGAAAAAAGGGAGGTCAAGCAGAAAAGCCCCACTGGAAAAACCGGAACCTGCTCTGACACTCCACCGCACAACCCTTCCATGAATGCACATGTCAGAGGGACTCATCCACCACACCTCAATACTATCTGATTTGGGTGGCACTGAATCTCCCTCATGGTTTTGATCGCATCACAAAAACACGTCTCAGTGGGGGAAGGACCCCTCTTTCCCATGCATTCAAAGATACGTCGGACAACACCAACACGGGGATAAACTGACTCCCTACGTCACCCTCAGTAACCCCTCGAACAAGGAGTTAAGAGAAAAGAGTACCTCAAATAGTGTCTAACAAGTTCTACTGAGAAAAGTATAAAAGACACAGAGCGTACCTCTTATCATATCTTGTGCTACAGGATTGTTGACATCCATAGCACACAGCCACCTGCAGCCCCGTCCATCAGCTCCCTGAGCCTGAAATGGGCCGCCTAGTGGTGGTGGAAGGACCTCGAAACGTCGTCCTCCAACCGCAGTTCTTACTGCTTTTCTGCCAACACCGCCTCCTTGGGGACCACCCTGTCCTCACCTGGGAGTTCTCTAATCATAACACTGCCTTTGTCATGGCGGTGCATCTACCAACTATCTGGAAAACTCAGCATATTAGGTCTAGTAGTCTCACGTCATGTGACCTCGCACATCGCAATCATAGCACTAGTCCTCCCTGGGCTATCTCAGTGATCTATGCTATCCCCGACCATGTGCCTAAGCCTCATCAAGGGGAGACCTCTGGCGCTGAGGTCCTACCAATTGATGTCCCTCTCACAGAAATTTCTCTGTCACCAGTGCCTACTCTAGCACCCTAAGATGGGTGAGGATGCACAAGGGAACTATGCTGGAACAAATCTCCTCTACAGAGACCTCGCTTAATCTTCTATGCTCATAATTTACCATCATGGACCACATCCAAAGAGTAATAAGTAAGGTCTGCGAAACTATTCGCGTACTCAGCCATTGCCATCACTCCCCACTGAAGCTCCAGCAGCTCCTGAAACCGTACAAAGAATAAGTAGGAGGGGTAGTACACCTCATGAAACAGCTGCTAGAAGCCATCCCATGAGAGTAGCAACTCATCGTGCATCTGAGTAACCCTGGCTCTACTAACACCAAACTGCTTGGTGGAAAACGATTGGTTGTCAAAGCCACCATCTAACCTGTCATTGTCCGAACAAGCCTGAAAAGGCGAACCAACAACTCTAGCCAACCCTTCAATGTCTGAGGGTATGGCTCACTGTGGTACCTCAGTGATCTATGATGCTAGAACTTATGCAGCGCGCCCAGCCTGCTCTCGTCATCAGGCCTCACTACCGGTACTATTTTCTACTCCACAGGTGGAGGTGCTACTGCCTGTCCTCCTGGAGAAAGGGTAATCGTATGATGGATCTTGAATTGAGGCCTCATTGCTCAAAAAATCGTTATCATGAACCAGAGCTAGTATCCTGGTTGGATATCATCACAGAGACATCCTGAATCTGATCAAGGAGTACCGTGGTCAAATGATCATATATATACCAACAACAAAGGGGAGATGACTCGAGAATTACAGTCAAAGAATCAGTCCTATATGATGTACAAACCAAATTCCCTACAACAAGTGTCTCAGTGTGCTGAGTCGACAAGCAGGTTATCACGGTCCTGGTAAATGGATACGTCAGCCGCCGCACCATCACTGGAATCCCTGGCCTGAGAGCTGCTCTCGAGACACGTTGACACTATTGCCCCAAAACTCAACCAATTCCTTTTTAGGGTCATCCGAATGATGCCCCAAGGAATGAACCACATTTGATACCACTTTGTCACAACCCGACCCATACCGGGGCTCAAGCCGCAAATACCCCAAGCCCGCCTCCATAGGCTAGGGGCTGGCGACCAGTGCTGAAGGCACAACAAACTAGGGGAGGCCTTTGCCTAAGAAACTGTACACACACACACACAGCTAACTCAATGCAAAAGTGGAGAGAAAATAAATAAAGATACAACACTGCTACAAAAGGGAAACCAACATACTTGCATCGACCTCTACATAGTACAAGTAAAGTGTTGACAAGATAATTGAACAGAAAAAGGGGAAAAACACATGCCCAACTAGAAATGTTCCACAACCCGGAAATAGGTAAATGGAAGTAAACAATTGGTGAGTCTCACACTTGAGAATCCTATTATGTCCACTAAATGAATCCTAAGATCTTGTGTCCTCTACGCTCCTCTATAGTCTTGATCAACCTATCCATCATCTTCAAGGGCACACCAAGTGTGGGAAAAGCCCAAGCAAGGGTGATTATAAAGATACTCAGTAGGATGCCCCAAAATCTCAAGGGAGAAAAAAGGAGATACTAAAGATGGTGAGAAGTAGACGGAGAAAGAACCATGTAAGAGTACAAAAGAGAGAGTGCAGCTCAACCCAACAAGAGAAAGAAAGAAGGATCGTCCAACCAAGAAGAGCTGGACACAGAAAGCACGTGGAATACCCTGCGTGTATTTTACCCTCCTAGAAGGACAGTAACATAACCCAAGGAGTGGGAATAAAAGTATTATGTATATATATATATGCTCAATAAGAAACCCGAACGAGTGTGTAAGGGGATCTCGATCTCCAAGATCAGCCCAGGAAAAGTCACCAACAGTTCTAAGGATATCCATCACTGGTGCCCAACAATCCTGTACGTCAAGCGGCCTCATCGCTAAACCGAACACCCAAGGGTCCCGATCCGGTAATCATGGAGAAAAGTCACTGACTAGCCTCATAGAAAGAGATGAATCTGAAAGCAGTCATCGGGTAACCCACTGCCCAACCCCACTGGAGGGTAAACCACAAGAGGTCATCAGGTAACCCACTGCCCAGCCCCGCTGGAGGGTAAACCACAAGAGATCGTCAAGTAACCCACTTCCAAGCCCTGCTAGAGGTTAAACCACAAGAGATCATTAGGTAACCCACTGCCCAGCCCCACTAGAGGGTAAACCACAAAAGTTCCTCGGGTAACCCACTGCCCAACCCCTCTAGAGGGTAAACCACAAAAGATCCTCAGGTAACCCACTACCCAACCCCACTGGAGGGTAAACCACAAAAGTCAATGGGTAACCCACTGACTAGCCCCACTAGAGGGTAAACCCTAAGGTCAACGGGTAACCCACTACCCAGCCCCGCTAGAGGGCAAACCCGGAACTAGTCTGATAACTCCGCACTGCCTGTGCCATCACTGGGCGTCACTAACACTGCTACCCTGTGTAGGTTCAGAGTGCATCAAAGGAACCTTCAACCAACACCATTTCATGTTTACACATTTAATAAGAGCTCAAAATAGGCTTCTAATTCCCAAACAGATTACACCATTGTAATTCTCATGGAAAAACACGCGATATAGACTACTTACTCGCTGGAAATGGGATTCCAGTGGAAAAGTTATTCAACACCGCTTTATCCCCATACGACGTCTCTTGGGGCCTGCACCTCGGTCCTGAAAGAGGTCGGGTGAACTGTGCCATCGTGATGCTCTCGAAAAAACACACTGAATAGACTATTCACACGCCCCAAACGGATGCCTGATGAAAAAGTCACAGTACGTTGTACACAACTCAAAAGACGGCTTGTGGGGCCCATGCCACAAGTCTGGCTTCAACGCCTGAAACCACCCTGGTCAACTTTACCTCGATGATAGGGTCACAACGCTACTGACGACGCCTAAAAAGGACTCCGAATGTAGAAGCTGAAACTCCCCTCGTTATATGAAAATGGGGCCCTGTGGGACCCACACCTCGACCTTGAAACACATCACACAGATTGTACCATTACGTTCCTTGCAGATAACCACACGACGTAGGCTATTCATTAACCTTAACGGACTTATGAAGCATAAGTCGTAAAAATGAAGCACATGCCCGAGAGCCGCCTCATGGGGCCCATGCCTCGGGCCCAAATTTAGGCAGGCGGATTACGCTGTTGCAATACCCTCAGAAAAACACTCAGAAACGAGTACTCAAACACTCCAAACAGACGTCGGGTGAAAAAGTGGCGTTTCACCGTAAAACGTGCGAACTAGGCCTATGGGGCCCGCACCTTGTCTCCAACTCAAACGCTTTGGAGAGCATCTCAAAAAGCCTACACGAGGAATGGGGTCACGCCGCCGCTGACGGCGTTTCAATCGGACATCCCAAACAGGAGTTAGGTCCGACGCAAGAATAATTAATTAATTAATTAATTAATTAATTATTCAAATTAAGTATTTCGTGCCACTGATCAACGAAACCAACACACAAAGGTCCCAAACCAACTTTTAAAGGACCGTCTCAACTCTAGGGCCACAACGCTTCTGAAGGCGCGTCAAACGGACGTCCGGCTCCCGAACCGTGTTCGTCGCAACTTTAATAATAATTTAATATTATTAATGTAAAGCATTTCAGAGCACCCATCTTCGGGAGAAAAACCCAAAATCCCCAGAATCCACTTCAAATAGTCTGGCTCGTTGACACGGACTTGTAGCCGTAGACGGCGCGTCAAACGGACACACCGTTTAGAAGATAGGGCCCCCCGATCGCAAGGGGCCCAACTGGGCCGGTTCACCCCGGCCGGCCCGGTCCGAACCGCTGGCCCACGGCCCAGCTGCGGGTCTGGCCCGAACCACCGCGGCCCGCTCCAGCCACACCGGACCCCCTCAGGTCCGGTTCTCCAAAGTAGACCGACCTTTTGGCCGGTCTTCATCACCCAGCAGGACCCGCCCTTTGCGGGTCCTTGTCCACGATGCACCCCCGAGGTCAGTGCCTCGGGGTTCCTCCCGAGCGCGACCTCCCGATGCAACTACTCCACCCGCCGCACGCCGGCGCCTCCACCTCCCGAAGCGCACCACCAGCTCAACACCGTCCCTGCCACCTACCGCGGTTGCCTCGTCCGCCGACCGCCGTGGCCGCCCGAGCCACCTCGTCCCGCTTGAAGACTCGTGCTCTGCCGCCTCCGTTGAAGCCCCGCGCTCTACTGTCGACACAGCCGACTCCAGATGGCCTGCTCGGATCCTCTGGCCACACCCCATCCGCACCGGCCCCACCCGACACCGCCGCACCAGACCGACCCCTCCGAGCTCCACCTCGGCCTACGGCCCAACCTCCGGCCGCCGCCCCTCGCCAGAGCCAAACCTTAGGCCAGTCCCCCCAACCACTCCGGTGGTCGGAAAAATTTTCCGACACCGGCTTTGGGATCCTCGGGGTCGAAGCTTCACAACACTGCCCCTCGCTCATCGATCCGCCACGGTTTGGCGTGTCTGAAAATTGGGACGAAGAACGCCCAAGAACGAGAAGTAAAAACGGGGATCGGACGATGGTCGTGTTCGTTCAGTCCTCATACCAATTCCAAAAATTATAGAAATTAAATGAAAAAATTAACAAAGGTGCAGAAATTAACTAGAATCCTACCTCGATCCGCCTGTTTTCCATGGGCAATGCGCCCACGATGCCCCCGCTTCGATCCGCCAAGGTTCTGGCGGGGGTCGCTCCTCTATTTGGTGAATAATGGTGAAGAATGCCGAAGAATGTTGAAGAATGCTCAGGGGGGAGAGAGAGAGATAGAGAGAGAGAGAGAAGGAAAGAGAGAGAGAGAAATAAATGGGTTTCCCCCAATTCCACATTTTATAAACTCTTTGAACTCCGCCGACGGGCACAGATTCCGAAACCTCCACGCCAGCTCATTTTATGTCGCGCCTAGGAAAAATGCCCCATTTTGAACTCAACAAAAGTCTCAGATTTCCATTCTGAGGCTTTGTTCAAAAGTTATTTGAAAAGAACGCCAGTGATAAAAATCACTAAGTCATTATTTAAAAAATGATGATTTTTCCCCTTGGTGACATCTCTCACAGCAGGCCCGCGCCCACAACCTTTACACCCCGCCTAGGGTAAACGGAATTCTACGGATGCAACCGTGCCCTCGGATTTCCAATCCGAGCTACTTTTTAGGAGAAAAAACTTCCCCACCACGTGCATAGTATAAAAACACTTAATATTTTTATAAAATTTATTCCGGGCACACCGGGCCTTGGAATTGCACGCCGTGCTCGCACCTAGCTCTGAAATTATATGTAGAAATATTCCAAAGTCTTACAGGGCAAAAAAAACCAGGTCTCTACAAAAAGAACGATATTTAGTAATTAGAGCTATCAATACGGTCACAATCCATTAGAAATTATACAAAAACCTTTGGTAATATCCTATAATACCCAAGAAGCTATAAATCTTTACCACATTCATAGGTGCTACCCAAGAAAAGAATTCCTCAACCTTTGATGGGTCCATGACTACACCCTTTTGGCACACCACATGCCTAAGTAAATTCACCTATTATGTCCATAACTTACACTTAGAAAACATCCCTTATAGATGGTGGAATGAAATAACCTACAAGAAAACTATGAGATGATCAACATGCTCCTGTTTGGAATTTTAGTTGATCAATATATTGTCAATGAACATGATTATGATCTAGTCTAAGAATTTATAGAACGTGGAGTTCATAGGTCACATGAACACAACTAGCTCATTCATGAAGCCAAATGAAATGAACATAAACTTGAAGTAACCATACCTACATATGAAGGTAGTATTTGGGATATATCCCCCCTTCACCCTCAAATGTTAATAAATAGACCATAGATCAATCATAGAAACCCAACTCACCCCTATCATTTGGTCAAAGATATTGTCGATCCTCAGAAAAGGGTAAAAATTCTTGATCGTTATTTGATTCAAACTCTGGTAGTCTATACACAACCTTTGACTACCATCCTCCTTCTTAGAGAATAAAACCGGAGCACCCCATGGTGTCACAGTAGTCCAGATAAAACCCTTCTATAATAGATTATCTATATAAATCCTTATCTCCTAAAACTCATAAGGTTTCATATGATAAGGATACATTGATACTAGAGAATCATTGGGATTCAAGTATATCTCGTACTCAACATCACTTCAAGGGGGTAACATCACAACGTCATCAGTAAAAACATCTAGAAACTTATAGAAAACTCTAGGAACCTCCACAATCTCGGTGTCTACTGGTTCATAGGAAACTCAACCACCAAATGCAGAAGGGGATCCACATGTCTACTTTCCACCTAACAACTCTGCTCACCAATGAAAATTGCATGTTGGATATCTACACCCAAAGAACATGACCCTAATCTGGAAGTAGTCAATAATAGCAGGTATGGAATTCAACCAATCGATTATAATTATGACATCATAAAACTACATATATAGTAAGAAAATATTCCCATGAAATTGATGTGGCTGCATCATCAGTATACATCCCCTAAACACATCAAAAAATTTGGTCTGGTCTTTGAATTGCACAATCTACACTAGGGGAATGGGAAGCATATCCATGTCTAGTCCCATGGAATGGACTAGAGTGGGTGAAATAAAGGAGTATAAAGCACCCAAATAAAACAAATCACAAACAAGGGTATGGTAAATTGATCATACCTCTAACGATATATGGAATCTCTAGTGATACTGCCTCCATTGCATGAACTTGACCATGAATATCTACCCTACCTACCCTTTGATGGCCACATCCATGGACATGATTAGTTTTAGGTCTCTAAATATGAGAAAAATACCAAGGTTAACCTTTACCAGATCCATCCCCTCTCGGTGGAGCATAAGTCTGATGCACCTACTGCTGAAACTGTCTCACCAGTAGCTTATGTTGCGGATGACATTGAATATGTCTTCCCCCACCAAACTGATCTATAAGAACCAATAGGAATTGATTATAATGATGTCCAAAAACACCATAGAAAAAGAAAAATGTCCCAAATAATCTAAGAAAATAATGAAAACCACTAGCTCCAAAGGGATAAAAAGAAATCTGTTGAGGTTGGAACCCTGCTGGTTGAAACCTCAAAGGCCATAGCGCTTGAGACCTACCATTGAAAACTTTTCTTCTTGAGGAAACCTATTGGATACCCTCTCATGGTAAACCTCCTTCATTGTGCATATGATCAATCACCTCCACATTCTTGTAAATATCCAGATACATTAACAACTTAAAATGAGTGACTTCATACTGGATAGAAGGACGAAGTGCCTCCTCAATAAACTACACTTTAGACTCCTCATATTAAAAAAAGTTTGGGAAAAAATGAAATAGATAATTAAAATTGATCCTAATCTCTTTTATAGACATAATAACCTTTTAAGGGAGAGTAGATCCTACCACTTCACTGCCTTTAAGGTCGATAGAAGGAACTATTCTTGGAACTTTTTCTAGAATTCTAAACACAACGCATCTTCCTCCTTTCACTAACCAAGATATAACATCCACCACTGATGCATAGCTCCCCATATATGGATAACTGCCAATGGGACCCAATACTCTGCTAGGGCTTAAATCAAACTGAAATCAATCTCAATCTTCTCCAACCAGCTCTCTATCTCTATATCATAGATGCTACCCTCATACTTCCCCAAATAATGATAATGAAAATAGTGAAATGTGTCCATCTATCGATCATCCTCCTCAACCATATAAACCCTTTGGTGATCAATCACATCATCCTACTAAACCTCCACTCATTTAAGCACATGTAGGCAATGACTAGGATCCATAGCTAAAAGGGAAAGAAGTATTTCCTAAGCCTTTTAATATAAAATTTTAATAAGTTTAATTTAATTTAGTTTAATATTATTTTAACTTTCCCAAAACCACCCAATTCAAAAAATAACACAATTTATCATGATGAATGTACCTATCCTGGGTGTCTACCCTATAAGCAGTATCACCTCACTTGGTCGTTCGGTAGGCTCAGAGTCCTTGTGTTGGATCATGGGGGCCCTAAAATTCCAAGTCCTAGCTAGTCTTCCCTGACCTATGTCACACACCACGATCAACTGAAACCATTTTCTTACCAACCCATGCAATACACACTATTCCTAACTTATAAATTCATCATATCCTTCAACAATCAGCTCTGATACCACTCTTTCATGACCCCTCCCTCTAAAGGTACCCCTCCTAGGAAGAAAATAAAGGAAGAGAGATAATAATCCCTGAGTCTTGCCTCTATTATTCCCTAGGTTGGAAACTAGCACCAAGGGTATAAAAATCTCACTAATGGGATGAATTACCCTCTATAATAATAATATTGGGAGATAAGATAAATCAACCACATGAAACTCCATAACATAACAAAATATAAATAAAACCAAAACCATCCCACAATACAAGTATAAGTGAATCTAATATAGATATAAGCCTCCAAATAAAATACGAAGAGAAATACTAAGGTAGTGATACAATAACTGTCCAAAGTTCTAAGCTAGTTTTGTCTAGAAAAATCCATGTAGACCTCTAGTAAACCTGAAAATAGTTTTTATATACAGAGGGTGAGCATACAAGTATACTTAGTAGGGTAACCAACCTCTCTCATGAACATATGAAAAGATCATACTAATGAACCCATGAGCCAACAATAGAACCAACAAAACCTATACAGGTCAACTATAAAATCACATCCTCACTAAGGAATGCTCACCAAATAATCCAAGATAGGTATAATAACATAATAAGAAGCATATCGATAATAGGTACCCCAAACCTCTTTCCCATTTATTTCCTCTCTCACACCCCCAACATCATATGTCATGGAGCTCCTATCTCTTTCGAACATTACATCATGACAAGAACCCCATGTAAAACTAGCCATCACATCACATATCATTCAAAATTATAACCAGAGTAGAAGGGAATTATGAACATGAAGCTCCATGACAACCCCCACCATAATCCATCTCATCACATCTCACCTCATATTAATCTAAGAAACCTGGGATATCACATAACATCACATATCAATAGCTCACTTTTGAATTCTAAACATCACAACCCATGCATGTCATCATCACCTAGAAGAGAGAGAAGGAAAGATTAGGTAGCCAACTATCTATACTCACCACCGTGATGTTGGAAAAAACACCCCCTAAATATATGGGTGTTTCCACAAGGTGATCGACGTGGGTGGGGTGTGTATATAAAATCACAGGGAACATACATGGTATATATATATATAAATACACACACAAAACCAACCTATGGGTTCACAATATGATCACCAACAGTATCACAACATCACCACATTACCTCACAAACTATGCTACTTTCAATGCCACCACTAAATGAACAAAAAAACACAAAAACCAAAATCCAAATTTCACATTTCATATTCTTTCCCAAATTAATCCATTTTACAAATTTTACATTACCAACCAATTTCATTTAAACATCCCATTCATTTCATATTTCCATCCCACTTATTTTAAGTTTAATATAAACTATTTTAACTATAAATATAATCTCAATTCAACATTCATTATCCATTTTGATTTCAACATTCAATTATCATTTCAACCCATCAACCATTTCAGTTTCAAAAGTTACACTTTATTCCATTACTACCTGGAAAACTAGAACAACACACCACATCACAACAAACCCATCATAACAACAACAACATCCTCTACATCCCCCTTTTTATTCCAAAAATACCAATATGGATATCATCACACATCACCAACACTTTCCACCACAACCGATCCATAGCACAACTATACAAATAATCATGTAACCACCCCAAATCATGGCCAAACCACAACACATCATCACAACACACCACAAACACACAACGCAAAACTTTTCACATTATATCAATATAAAAGTTTTCATATTTAACAAGGAGTATTTTCATCAATTACACTTCTTTATTTTATGGGAATTATCACAAAAACCAAAAATATCCCAAGAAAATAATTTCATTAAATGGATATAAGTGATTATCCAATTGTATTTAACTGATTTCAGTTATCACACCAAACAAGTTTCCACAAAACATGTCAAATCAACATAAAAAATCCCCCAAAAAACACATTTTTAGAGGTTCATTTAGCCTATATAATCACAATATCAAGATAATATCAAAATGTGTAAGGACATGTGAATCATTCCCCCTCCACTTCAACTTGATTTAAAATAATTCTTTATATTTAATTAAGCTAATGAAATTATCTTCCAAAAAGGTAATAAGATTAAAACCCCTATTGCATGATACACAAGATGATAAATGAGGGGTACCCTACCTCAAACAGAGATTTCCAATATGATGTGTGAGGTTGGAACAAGAGCAAGGTTAGCACTAAAAACCACAAGGAATCATAACGCCTTACCATCCTGGAACACACCAACCATGTCATCCCCTTATCAAAACCACACCAAAACACATGATTATTTGAATAGTAGCATATCCCATATGAATAAACAAGGAGAAACTGGAAGAGAACAAGGAGGGGACTTACCAAAAACTGCTATGGATTGATCCATAATGGCCAGGGTTGAAAGCCTATAAAAGGGGGATGAAAGTGACCTTTAAGACACACTTAGTTCTCCCAATAAATGATAGTAAATACTGAATAATGGCTAGGTTTAGGGAAATATAGGAATTTATACCAATACTGAAAAACATAAGACCATGACACCACTCATAGGAACACATCACAATATACCTAAAAATTTAAGGGACCACGACACAACAACCCTCACTATGCCGCAACCCTAATGTCAAAACCACCCTAAGAAACACAAATTACTTTGTGTCATAGATCCTATAAAATAAGAAATGGACCATGGTGTAGCCCATACCACTTTTTTGCAGACCTCCAATAACTAGGAAGAGGCTGTACTGCAGCCCCATCTCCATAGTGAAACTATGCCAAAATTGGTAGAATCATCGAAACCCATCCCTCAAGACTCTACATCATAGCTAGGGTCTCCATGACTTAGCATATACCTTTGTATTTCATCACCTTTATCCGCACCATATCCTTTCCAAAAATGGTAGTGACACCCCATATTCCTACCAAACACCTCAAAACACCCTGGAACCTCCTTTGGGTGCCTCCAACACCCAAAACACACAAAGGAAAGGGATTACAAGGTTCTTGACCATACATATGACATTATGGTTATTTATTTGCTCATGTTACTCTGGTTATTATATTATTATTTTTTATATTATTTTTGTTCAAGGATATGATACAGAGGGTATCGTCTCCCCACTGATGGACTTAGACCTTAGTTGTTAGTTAGAAGCCTCTTGCATATGGGGAGTCACAAATGAGTTCATGTGGTGATCTGGATCAAACCTGGTGGTTTAGGTTGGGTTTTTACAAAATGGTATCAAAGGATAGTTTCTTATTTTCCTTTTAGACTAACATAGGATATAGTAGAAATGATATAGTTGTGTGGAACTCTTGTAGGGGGGTTTCCATGTTTTTGAACATATCATGTGTAACAGACCTCTAACTTACCATTGAAAGGATTTATATTAATACTTTTATAAGTACATTTGGGTGAATTCATGCATCATTATTAGTCACATAGGTTCACATTCCATATATATACCTATTGTTGCACTACATAGTAGTTCTTAAATTTAATGCCTTAATTTGTGCTATCTATTCAGGATAGACTTGTCTTTATGACGGTGTGATGTATTAGTCTTAATTTTGTATTATGATATATCTATGTTGGCATTAATTAGTTTAACTTGAGTATATTTTTATGTTTATATATATATGACCATGGATGATGTGTAGGAATAGAGAAAATTTGTTAGTACTAGGAGGGATATACATTGGGTTACAGATAGTCTCTTAGGAAAACCATGTGTGATCTCATAGGCTGGTTAGGATCCATCTCAAATGTATTAAATGTTATCTTCACATTTTAAAATATTATTCCTTGTATATGACTCAAGGGATTACTAGTTATGTAGGAGGATTCTACAGAGCACACTCCCACACCTGCTCCATTAGTTTAGGTGGAAGTACCATTTCATCTTGGAGTCTTCTCCTTAGTGTCTATCCAAGGAGGGGGATTTACAAATACTATGGTCAACTATGATCAGGAATTTTAACTCCATAATCCTCTATATTTATAGATCACCAGAGACTCTTAGGATGTAGAGGACCAGATATAGATTTTTGAGAGGTTTTTTAGCTTGGTAGAGACCCCATAGGATCAAAAGGTGAAGATTACGACCATTATGCTTCAGATAACTAGTGGTATATCATTATTTAGGAAGGAAGGTGCTAGGTTATCACATGGGAAATGTTCAAGGACCTTTTCATTGAGGAGTTCTTTCCAAGTATGATGAACCTAGACTAAGCCTATGAGTTCATGGATTTTCATTAGGATATGATGATAATTTTTGTTTACTAATCTTGTTTCATGGAGTTTTTACACTTAACTCATTTCTTGGATGGGGATAAATCATAGAAAGCCATGAATTTTGAGAATGGGATTTTAAAGGGGTTGATATGACAGGTGAAGAACTTATATTTGATGACTTATACTTATGTGTTATGCATGGCCTTGATAATTGAGAAGGGTTTGGAAGAGGATAGAGCTATAGGTATTCTTTCAACCTTCAGTGAACCTCATAGTGATATTTCTACTTGTAGGAAGTGGAATGAAAATGATTAATGTCAGAGTGGAGACATATATTCAGTGCTGAGAATAGTCTCTTTATCACCTTCTATGGGGAAAGAGGTCCTTATTTCTATAAATTTGGATAGTGTGGGAGTTATCATACTTTATTCCCTAGACTTGAGATCAAGTTCCATTGGTGCAACAAGATAGGGCCTCTACAATGTATCTACTTCAAGGAATCATGAATGAGGTCTTGAGGGGGTTTGAGATAGATGTAGGAATAAATATATGTGATAGGATAGGGTCCTCAGTAGTAGGCCTAGATGACTATGCCTTAAGAAATTTATGATTATCAAAGATATGACTGTGGAGATGAGGTAGGCCGTGTCTATGAAATGGATCAAACTCTAGTAAATGGTGGTGAGGGATCATCTACTGTTTGCAGTATGGTTTTTATCAGGTCTACTTTATCTAATGACCTATTTGATATTGGTACTTCCCATTACTTCATATATACAAAATTAATCACTGGTCTTTACTTTCTTGTCAAGTTATCATCTGAGTTACTTTCCCTTAATACTTCATCAGGAATGAAAGTGGTCCGTATTTAGCGATTCCTAGAGTCTACTATAGTTATTTTTGATTATGGACATCTGTGAGAATTCATGATTCCAAAGATTAAGACCTTAGATGTGATTCTTAACATGGACCAGATGACTAGATTTATATCCCATGTTTATTTATACCAGAGATGGGTGTCATTTACTTCAATGAAGGGAGAGAGGTATGTGATGAACCTTGATTGGGAACTGGGATAAAGTAGATTAAGCCTAAACTTGATTTATCTTAGGAAAATCATGGTGCAGATGGTGGGCTTGGATCCCTTAACAAGATAAGTAGTAGCCCCATTGACTTTTCCCCCACTCATGGATCTATATCAGGATTTATTATGGATATTTTCATAGGGATTACTCTTTATATAGGATTTTAATTTGATATAAATCTCATGCTGAGTTCACATCACATTTTGATACCCCTTTATCATATAGAACCGACCAAAAGAAGATCAAAGTACAGTTCAAGGACTTGGAGTAGAAGGTCTTTATCAGGTCAAGTACATCACCATGGGGTACACCTATATTATTCTCCAAGAAGGCGGACAATAGTCTTTAGATCTATGTTGATTAAAAAAAGTTGAACCAGGTGATAGTGAAGAAAATATATCATTTATATAGGATTAACAATCTTTTTAATCTATTATGGCGAGCCTTGTGGTTATACAAGATTGATCTTTGATCGGTCTCTCAACAGCTATGGATTAGATAGGTGGAAATCCCAAAAATGGAATTTTAGAGTATTTATGGGTTGTATGAGTATTTGGTTATGTTTTTTGGATTTATGAATACACTGTAAGTGTTCATGGAACTCATGAAAAAAATATTCAACCCATATCAAGACTCATTTTTTGTGGTGTTTTTTGATGACATCCTCATATACTAACTGACACCAGATCATCATGTCAGACATCTTGAGATAGCCCTGAGTATGATTCAAGTACATCGAATATATTCCAATTTGTTGAATTGTTACTTTTGGATTCATGATGTGAGGACTTTGGGGAATGTGGTGGTTGAGACCAGTATATCCATGGACCTAGACAAAGTAGAGGCAGTGATGTCTTGGAAATATCCCCATAACATGTTTTTGATCAATATATTATTGGGTTTATTTTAATACTACCAATGTTTTATTAAGGACTCATCTCATATATCTATACCTATGACTACATTGATGAAGAATGGAGTGAAGTTTTAATGGTTATAACTGTCTGAAGAAGCATTTATTGAGCTGAAGAGGAGGTTGAATAGAGCTCTTGTGTTGATCTGTCCTGATCTAAGGATCAGATATACTATATACAGCAATGATTCAGGCATTGGTTTTGGAGAATTACTCATGTAGAGAGAGTAGGTAATGTATTATGGGTCACATCAGCTATGATCCTATGAGTGTAACTATCCTACTCATGACTTAGATCTAGAAGTAGTGGTCCACACCATGAAGTGTTAAAGACATTATCTATTTGGAGAGTGGTTTATTGCTTAAACTCAACACAAGAGCCTTTATTATATCTTCACATGATGGAACATGGACTTGAGATAGAAGCATTGGGTAGAGTATTTATAGATGTTTGATTTTGAGATGACCTATTCATTATTTAAAAGTAATGTTATTGAAAATTATCTTAGTTGTAAGAAGATGGTTGAGTAGGTGTTTGGTGAGAAGCATTATAAGGAGAATTGGTTCCTAATGAGCTTGTTGACCAATATGTGGATGGATGATTTATAGGATCAGAGATCAATTAATTTTTCCCCATTGATGATCGCATATTCTCTTGTGGTTTTGGAAAATATGGGTTAGGAATCTGAACCTGGGTGTGTAGTAATGAGGGAATGAATTTCTAGTGGTGACCCATTACCTAGGTGGATGATGGATGGAGATTATGTTTATCTACATAAATGGGATAGTTTCAGTTAATGATTCTATTTGGGAAGATCTAATGAGAGAATTCCATACCACTATATAGACAATATATCCCATAGCGATAAAGATGTATCATGACTTTATGAGGATATTTTGGTGGTCGGGGATGAAGAGAGATATTGATGGTTTTTTATTTTTATGCCTTAATTTAAAGAGGGTAAAGGACAAGAAATATCATCCTGTTGGGTTACTCCATCCACTTCATGTACCATTGTGAAAGTGGCAGGATGTTACAACGGACTTTGTGATGGGGTTTCCTAGGGACCTGAGGAATCATGATGCTATCTGGGTGATTATCAATCAGTTTATGGATACTACTCCATTCCTATAGATCTTTTATACTCACTAAATAGATGTAATGGGAAATATTTATGTCTATGGGATTGTACACCTACAAAAAGTTACCTTGAGAATTATTTCTAATAGAGATGCATGTTTCAAATCATGGTTTATATAGGTCTTGTAGAAATCCCTTGAGACTCAGCTGAGATTGAGCACAGTGCACCATATTCAAACAGATAGATCACTAGAGAGTACAGTCTATATATTAGAGGATATTACTTGATATTTCACTCTAGACTTTAGTGGAACATGAGATGATCATCTAGCCTTGGTTAAGCTCATATACAATAATAGTTACCCGATGTTGATTTAGATGGAACCTTTTGAGGATCTTTATGGGAGGCCATGTCATTCACCACTTTGTTGGAATGAGGCTAGTGAGATAGCACTTGTAGGGCCCAGTTTGGTTCAAGATACCTCCAAGATAGTGTATTTGACTCATAAGATGTTGATCAAAACTCAGAGAAGGTCGAGATATAATGCTGACTATAGGTGGAGACCTATGAAGTTTGTTGTTGGTGACATAGTTTTCATCAGAGTGACTTTGAAATTAAGCCACCAAAATCTAAAGAAGTGAGGTAAGATATCCCCAAATTTTTTTGGACCCTTTGAGATCACTAAATGCTTTGGAACAGTGGTGAAACATCTAGATATTCTTTCTCATTACTGAGGTATGCATGATGTTTTTTATATGTCATAGCTCTGGAAGTACATTCCCAATCCTATGCATTTAATTGATTGTGAGGATGTTGAGATGGAGCCTAATTCATTATATAAGGAGTGGCCAGTGAAGATAGTATACTATATTAATAAATTCCTTCAAGGAAAGATAATACCACTTGTCTGAGTTCTTTAACATCATGGATGAATCCAAGAGAAGACCTAGGAGTGGGGGTTAATGTTTAGGCTCAGTGGCTTGAGTTATTTTAGTATAACATTTAAAGGTAATTATTAGGGATGAGAGTCATTAGAGGGGGAGAATTGTAACATCCTCACTTTCATTCAATGTATGATATGTTTCAAGTAATAAAATTCCCCTTTCTATTTTTTTCCAAATCTATTGTGGGAGTTAAGGGATTTTATTTTCATACATAAAGAACCATAGGATTTAGAGTTATAGTGTCAGGAGGTGACTTGTATTTGGGGGACAATAAGTCACCCATCAGCTAGCTGATGGAGTTATTGTAGGTATGAAATTTATTGTAGACCCTACTAGCCCGCCAATGAGGAACACCAGATAGTTGGTGTGCCTAGTCCAAGGGTGTAATTAATTCACCCCATGGGATTTTATTTCCACTTTTTTTAACCTCATTAAGTGCCTAATTATGATTATTATGTCCTAAATTCAAATTTTAAACTTCCTCTCATGAATATTTGATTTTCTATTCTTCTCCCCTTGCATCCTCAAGCTTTAATCGATCCGATGATGCCCAAGGTGTGAGTTTTTCTATATATCTATTCCAAAATTAACTTACTCTTGGTGATAATAGAATAAATATATGTCATATATATGTTTTACATGAATATTAGATGATTATTTTTTCCTTTATTCATAGATTGGTGGAATATCTAGTGTGTTGACATCAGTTCTTGATCAAACTAAGATCTTCCTTGACAATAATTGTTCAATGGGTAAGTTTTGATGAATAATATTCCTAGACCTAATCTTGATAGTTAATCAATTTTCGAACTTAGTTTTTTTATTAATTCTTGGTATATTGGTGGTGGCATCAACTTTTCAATGACATCTCATTGACCAGAGCTAGAATTCTCAAGAACGGTGTCATTTCTGGGTAATCCCTTCTAGAATAATCATCTTGAGACTTTAGCATTCTTGATTATCATCTTGAATCTCGTTTATGATGATGCATTATTGATGGACCAATGATTTTTAGTTATTCTCGAGGTCCTATTCTATAATTGAAAATGAATTCACAATCCATTCTTTGATCGATGATAAATTTGTTGAATTAAAGTTCCTTCCATCAACATACCTCAAAATCAACTCTGTTGGAGAGCACCTAAATCTATGTGATTATAGAATGACATTATTAACTCGGAATTCTATTTATTATATATTATAAACCTTCTTATTGACATTAAAAACCAATTTTAGGTACCCTTGATGTGTGAGCTTCATATCTATGCTGTTTGATGTGTTTTTTCTTCAATCCTTGAAAAGATTGGGTGTTATTTATAAAAAAACTTAAGGTTGGAAGTTCGTTACCTATATGGGGATATTTTTTACACTTATTGACATGGAATAATTATTATGTTGTTATAATTGATGATTTTTCTTGATTATGGTCTCATGTGGGTGTGTCTATAAACCATGATACACATAATGTCAAGAATCATGTTAATTAGCCTTATGAAGAGTTCTTGATTACTCCTAATATCTTGAAATTTCTTCCAGTATGGAGTTAAAGCAGGCATGGATGAGCCTTATGGGGGCTTTTTCAGAACATATGTGCTTAGTACGGGATTGTTATGTTACTTGAACATTTATTGTTATTATGGACTACACTTTTTTATATGAGAATATCCTTTAAAGAAACATCGTTCACATCCTAATGGGTTTTATTACTCACACCTTTCATGGTAATCTCAATGTGTAAGAAAACTTCATGTAATAGGGATCCAAGAAAGGGTAAGGGGCCCATGGCGGATGGTTGAGATATGAAGCATGGTTCCAGAGTGGTATTGGGACATACTCTAGAGGATTCTGCAGTTTTATTTTATTTATATACTTGCTTCACATATAATTTGGTTTGGTTTTATACCTTGATATCACTTATATTTATATACTATATGATATTTATACCATCTTTCATTATGGTTATTTAGTTCTTCATGTTACTCTAGTTGTTAAAAATATTATTATTATTAATTTTTTTTGTAAGGATATGCTACTGATGGTATATCATCCTCACTAATAGAATTAGACCCTTGCTACAAGTTGGTAGCCACTTGAATATGGGTAGTAATTCATGAGGTCATGTGGCAATCTGGTTCAGACCTGGTGGTTCAGGTTGGGGTGTTACAATAGCATCATATGCACACCAGACTATATTGACACCCATGCATTATCAGGTTCCTTCTTAAGGATATGTTTGCAGCAATACTTAAGTTTAGTTTGAATCACATTCATATTTTCATGCACATAAAACAATCTCCCACTTTCACTAAAATTTCATAAATACTTTGTTCCAAACTTCACAATGCTTTGTGAATCCATCCAAACTCTTTTGGATATGGTTTTATCGAACTGTCTTTATTTTGGGACAAATTTTTTTCCAAAACATAATCCTTTTCAAGAGACTTGTTTGTGTGACCCTAAGGGCCTTAGTATAATTGAATGTATATATATATATATATATATTTATTTAATCCCTATTTCCTATATTTAATCAAAGAGTAACCTCTAACAACACATCAATGCTACTCAAGCCACTAAGGGGTCTGGCGTGATCTCCATCAGGCATGCTCATATCTCTATACAAACATATCCACAAAAAGATATATAATATACACCATATTTATACCTATATAGTCCCTTTTTCCATGACATTGAGTGACCACTAGACATGGAATAATTTCAAAATAGTATATTCCACCACATTTTTCTTGATTCTCTAAAATAGACAGACCATGTCAATGAATACATCACATGTCATTCATCTAGTGGATGATTACATCACATATCCTTCATCTATGTAGTTGAACACATCATATGTGGCTCAACTAATTATGGAAATGAATTTATTTAGTCTAATTCAATCATGGGCTATATGTCTTTACTTGTCATACAAATTGATAAATCTCATCTTAGCTGTGCTCAATTGATGAAATGATCAACAACATACCAAACCACCCCATAATTATCTAAGTCATAATGAATTACATAAGAATGGTATCAAAGTATGAAAGTTATTATTCTAGGTATATTTCCAACCTTAGGTAAAAAGGATCAATAATAAGAACACACCCTTAAGAATATTGATGATTGTATGAAATTCCATGGGATATACTTTGGTAAATCAATCTATGAAACATGTCTCTAATTATTACCTCATGAATCCATTATTTGTATCACATATGAAACTATTTAGAACAAATAAAAGTTACCACTACTAGAAACATATCCTATACCCACAGTTTAGAACCATGGTTATAGCCCCTAAAACTATGGGTATAGCCTATACCAAAGTTTTAGGAACTGTGGCATTGGGAGGTGTCGATATAGAGCTATACCCACTGTTTATATAGAAATTGTGGGTATAGCTTGAGAGAATTTCACTATACCCACGGTTTAACCCAACCCATGGATATATATATATATATATATCAACAGTTTTGAGAACTGTGGGTATAGATTTTCCCAACACTAAATCTATACCCATGGTTCTCTAAATAATGGGTATAGGTAGCTATCCCTATTTCACACCATAAACAACACTTCCAACCCCTAAACCTGTAAATAAAATAAAGAACACAATATAAGTTCAATGAAATACAAATGTTTTATATTTATAATTAAACAAACTGCATTTAAAACTATTTAAAGTACTATAAGATACATATAATCCATACAACCAAATAATTTAAGTCATTTAGCAACAGAAACATGTCTCTTTACTGCTAAGTCAAAAATAGAGGGGATCAATATCTTTCCCATTGATAAAATCCTCAGCCTCATCTCCATCCACAACATCCTCATCACCAACAACATCATATTGAGCAGCAGTAGCATCATCATCATCATCACCACCACTATCAACTCGACTGCCACTAGGACCCTCATTGGAATCACTTGGGCCATCATTTAAAGTGCACAAGTATTATATATATGAATTAATATTAGTAGAATCTTTTGATGTAAGTGATTGACTTATAACTGACATAGATTTCCGGAAGTGTTTGATGATCAGTTTATTACTTTCATGCTCCTATACAGCTATTTTGTTGGCCTCAGCTAATTCTTCATGAGATATTTATTGCTCGATGGTCTGAGAAGTTTGATAGGATCCTGATGAGGACCAATACCTAGTAGGGATGATGTTTTTTCTGAGTTGAAATCAGACTCTCCCTTGGTCCTCATCACCTAATACCCAACTCAAATGATTATTTGGTCCAAATTTTTCAACTTATTTATCATTAAGGGACTCTAGGAAAGAATGTTGAAAATATAATCAAGATATTTAATTATGAATTTCATATAAATATTTAAAATATAAATAAAAAACCTTACAAAATTTTATTTTTTTTGTGCATTTACTACACTTCCATCCTTTTTCTTCCTACTTGAGAAAAATAATTTTGCTCGAGGTACAAAAACTTTGATTCCCAATACAACTTGCTGAAAATGAAATTAATTAGTATACACATATTCACAATATAAACATTTTATAATATTAAATAATAATAAAATGGAATAACTTTTAAATGAATAAAAAATTCATAAATTTAAACATGTGATAAACATTGATGAAAAATTCATATATAAAATCTAATCATAAACACTTTATAATCTTAACCACTGATTATGAACATTCAATAATCTTGAATATGAATGCTTTATATTCATTTCATAATATGAACTCCACATTATTCATTATATGTCCAATTGGCCTATAGAACTATAGGCCTAGGGGTATTTTGAGCCTTATATTAAAAGGATTAATGAAAATAAAAATAAAAATTCATCATTAAAATCAAACTAACAATATAAATCAAGATATCATTTCAATTCAGATTAAATTACCTGGTGCTTCTCATGCTTGGGCATTGTAGTGTGCCCCAATTTGTGTAGATATGTCATTGAATCTTTGTTCTTTTTGTTTTTTCCCAACACTTCCTAAAAAAATCAATACAAGTAATAAGAATTAAATTTTATATGCAAACCAAATTTTTCATTTTAGTAAATTCCTAATATACAAGAGTTTTGATATCATCCATTATTTTTTTCACTCTCTCAACATCATCATCTTCAATATTTCCCCATGTGTATTGATATCATTGTATTCTTTCACTAACATACTATCTTTAACGTGATGATGAATAAATGGAAACCTATAAAATATATAATTCTCCATACCACTTATTTCTTTCCATTTATGAATAGTAGAAGACTATATCTTCTCTCCATTATGATACCAAATATAATAGTTTGTTTTAAATCCAGATTTTGTTATATGGTAGCTAACTTCTTCCTAGATTAACCATGGTATTCCAACAAAATTATAACATGAACACCATATACGACCTCCATATGAATCATTAATAAATGAGAAATCTAATTTTTTTCCAAGTTCACTTGAAAATTGGTTGAAATATGATTGGTATGATACATCCATCATCTATCCATTTTATTATAGGGAGAAAAGTTATGTTCCAATCAACAATGTAAACCATAATTATAATGATATCCAAATTCAAATAAAAATTTAAACTATAGTGTAGAGTAAATTAAAGAACACTAATTAAGGGTAAACTAAAGTTAAGTAAGGGTAAAAAAAAATTTAGTAAGAGTAAAACAAAGTTAAATAAGGGTAAACTAAACCAAAGTAAGGGTAAACTAAAGTTGAGTAAGGGCAGAATAGAGTTAAGTAAGGGTGAAATAAAGTTATGTAAGGGTAAACAATGTTAATTAGAGGTGAAAAAATGTTAATCAAGGGAAATAAAAAGTTAATCTAGGAAAAAATAGATTTAAATAAGGGTAAACAAAAGCTAAATAAGAGTAAACTAAAGTTAAGTATGGGTAAAATAAAGGCAAGTAAGGGTAAAATAAATCAAAGTAAGGGAAAACTAAAGTTAATTTAGGGTAAACTAAAGTTAATTATTAGAAAATTAAATCTAAGTAAGGGTAAACTAAATTCAATTAAGGATCAAATAAAGTTAAGTTAGGGTAAAACAAAGTTAAGTAAGAGTAAAACAATGGTAGGTAAGGGTAAACTAAAGATAAGTAATGGAAAAATATTGTAAGTAAGGGTAAAATATGGTAATTAAGGGTGGAATAAGGTAGTTAAGGGTAAATTGAAGGTAATTAAGGGGTAAAACAAAGTTAAGTAAGGGTAAAAAAAGTTAAGGGTAAACTATAGTTAAGTAAGAGCAACCTAAAGTTAAGTAAGGGTAAGGTAAAGTTATGTAAGGGTGGGAAAAGTTAATTAAGGGTAAGCTAAAGTTAAATAAAGGTAAAACTAAATATAAGTAAGGGAAAAATAAAGCTAAGTATGGGAAAACCAAAGTTAAGTAGGGGTAAACTAAAACTGAGTAAGGGTAAAACAAAGTTAAGTAAGGGTAAAATAAAGTTAAGTAAAGGTAAAACTAGATCTAAGTAAGGGTAAAATAATCAGTAAATTTAATTAATTTTTATATTTTATTATTTAATTATTAACTTTATTTTCTACAATATTATTAATTTTCTTTTTAATATATGAAAAATATTCTTGTTATTTTTTTTTGAGATTTTTAATCAAATAATTAAATTAATTATTTGTAATTATTCTATTTAATTGGTTATATATATATAATGAAATTTATATAATAATAATCATATAAAAATAGGGAGATGGGGAGAAAAATAAAAAAGTAATAGAGGATATAATGTGAATTAGTGAAAGTGAACAACCATAGAACACCTTGAATAAAAGGGATCAAAATGAGGGGGAATATGGTCAAAAGAAGAGCTTACCCAACCTTTGATATTGACCAAGAGAAATGACGGATGAAGGAAACCCAAAGGTGAGGTAAAATAAATGAAAAAATGGGAAAAGTGTTTGAATTTAAAAGGAATTAGAAATGGGGATACTAGGTACCTAGTGTGAATCCACCATATATCTAGTTATAATCATGGTAATTCCCCATGACTCAAGACAACTCCATGGTTACCTATTACACTTCTACTAGGTATTTAGTTTCTTCTTCTATAATCAAAATAATTTTAAGAAAACATTAAATTTCAATAACTAAATTTAATTATGTGATATCAATGAAATAAATAATTAATGAACTAGAAATCAGTAATTATATTTTCCTATTATTAAAGTTATCGATAATGTTTATCTACTTTTACTATAGATGTAAAAGGAGAATAATAAGACTATGACTACTTATCCAGGGATTCCCCCTCAAATGAAAATTAAAATACATGATTCTATGGAAATGGATCTCCATCATTATTTATAGATTTTATCAAGAATGTTAATTTTATTAAAAACTATCTGCATGTTCTTATTTTTTAGTCACTTCTACATCAAATGTCTCTATTTATACTCAAATAAATTATCTTATACAACACATTGGGGAAAATATTATTTAATTTTGAAACCATTATTAATGACCTAATAATATAAAAAATAATTGAAGTTATAATAATAAATTTAAGTACTCTAATTAATAAAACATGTAATTTTATTTTAAAAATTTATTATTTAAATTAATTTACAGTTTCTCTTTTATTTTTATTTTTTGAAACAAAACACAGAACATATATAGAATAGAATAAAGGAATATAATAAGTTATTTATTTATGTAAATTCCATATAGTAACCTTTAATATATGAGTTCCATTTGATCTCTCACTTTAAAAATCTCCATTATCAGGTACATTCACAATTTAAAATGGTCTTGACTGTAATAAATGAGTTTAGTGACCCAAGTCTTAAGAATTAAACTAGGTTATCATATAGGATAAGTTACAATAACCTAATCTTTAGCGGTTTAAAACTAGGGTTGATTTATTAAATAAACCATTATGAATCTTTTTCCCACAAAAGACAAACTAAAATGGAAAATCATGCCTCTATAATGTAAAACACTTAAAAATATTTAAAAACTATAGATAAAATAATTTAATTTTTAAAATATCCAAAAAACGTACAAAGACACATTTTAAATCAAAGTAGATTTATAAAAGTGACACATACCCATTAAAATAGAGGAAGACAAGAGAAGAAATAAGAGTAGGGAATGAAATATTACGTATCAAATATCACAACAAATAAATTTCTACAAATAGAGGAAGAACACCTAGTGATGGGTGCAATGTCACCTGGGGGGATACCGAATTCACCTAAGGAGGGAATGGGGAGGCCAAAATCACATGAGGATGGGAGGGGGAATGCCAAATAAACTTGAGGAGGGGAGGGAGGAGGCCAAAATTGCCTAATGGGAGGGGCTAAACACGGACTTTTGGGAGGGATTAGGGTTCAGATAAGGAGGATGGGAGGATGATCCCGAGTGATGATCCATATATAATGGGATATACCCATGGTTTTAAAAAAACCATTGGTATAGATCAACCTATACCAAAGGTTTTTTAAAACCATGGATATAGGTTTGGACATAAAATCTATACCCATAGTTACTCTAAATCGTGGGTATAGATCCATTGAGATAGAGGCAATTTCCAATATAGTACCATTCATGTTAATCTTAACACACCATCACAAACCATTATACTCTATGATGATCATTGATTAGGGACAAATCAACGTTTTACTTTGAGGGGATATTATCATTCCAATATTCATACGATGTAAATTACAAAACACATAAATTAATGATAATTATAGATTGAATTTATTAGAATAAAATGATACACTATAAAACCATTACATCAATATATTAAGTATCATATACCAAGATACTCTACATAACACTTATTCTTCTAATGTGATAAATGTTTCATTAAAGGATTAACTACATTGTCATCTATATCTACCCAACTCATCATTACATCTACCCTATTGATGATATCTTATATGATATAGTATTTGAGAAGTATGTGTTTGGTTATTTGGTGAGATTGATATTCCTTATCCTAAGTAATGTATCTATTGTTTTCACCGTAAATATAAATTTCTCCCTTAATGCTAAGAACCACTCTAATTTTACAAAATGAACTTAATTATCCAACTGGCTTCCTTCAAAGCATCTGATGTAGTGATGTACTTTAACTATGTTTTCAAGTTTGATATAGTGTCCTACGTGGATCTCTTACAAGAGATATCTCTACTATTAAGGAAAAACATGAAACCATATTTAGACTTCATATAATCTTTATAAAATTAGAAACTAGAATCTATATAACCTTTTACACAGAGCTCATCCTATCATCTAAATATTTATAACCTGTCTTTAGTCCTTCTCAAATACTTGAGAATGTTCTTCACAATAATATAATGACTATAATAAGGATTGTATTAGTATATAATAGTTATTCTTATATCATAAGATATATCATCTCGAGTATAAAAAATATCATACATGATAAATAATGCAGAGGATGCATAAGGAATTCTATTCATCCTTGATAACTCTTTAGAAGAATATTGAATATTCCTAATATTTTTTTAACATGACACCAGAAAAAAAATCCTTTTTAGAGTTCTCTATAATAATAATTTAGAGCTTTACCAATGTAATTGTCCTAACTAAAACCAAGAAACCTCTTATATCTATCCCTATTGATATTCATACCCAGTATGTAGGAAGATTATCCCATGTATTTCATTGATAACCATTTACCCAGCCACATCTTCATAGAGTTATGTGTCAAGATGTCTTTTAAGATAAGCAATATTTCATCTACATATAATATTGACAAAATTACTACATTTACACTAATCTTATTATATACAAAGTAATTATAATAGTTATTTATGAAACTAATTTTTTTTATTACATCATAAAACCATATATTCCAAATCCAAAAATATTGCTTCTATCCATAAATGGATTGTTGTAGCTTGCATAACCTAGCTGTCTCATTTGGAACTTCAAAAACTTTATTTTCTGTCATATACATATCCTAGACTAAATTCCCACTAATTAAATAAGTTATGACATCCATTTGACATATCTCATAATCAAAATGAGAAATTGTGGAAAGTAATATATGATTGGAATTTATCATTTCTATAGGTGGAATGTTTCTTTATAATCAATTCTATGAATCTGTTTATAACCTTTTTCTACCATAAATTCATTATAGGTAGTCATTATACCATACATGTTAGTTTTCTTATGGAAATCCTACATCCACCATATGAGTATTACCCCTTTAGGTGCATCCATCAAGTTTCAAACTTGGTTAGTGTACATAGAATCCATTTCAGAATCCATGTATTTTAACCATTTATTAGAATTATAATTCTCTTATGCCTCCTGGTATATGGTAGGTTCATATCCTATGGACATTACCTCATCATCATTTTCTATAATAAATACATATTTCACATGATCTTTATAGATCCTACCATACCTTTGAAATTCTTATGTAACCTGATTCGATTCTTCTTCTACAACTCTTTTTGAAACTATCTCAACTTCCATATCAAGAACATTTCTACTTTATTAGTCTTAAAATTCTACAAGTTCAAATTTACTCTCACTGATTTCTCAAATTATGTGTTCTTTCTCAAGAAAAACACCATATCAATCCATAAACACTTTGTGTTCAATGGCATCATAGAAACAATATCTCATAGTGTACCTAGGATAACCAACAAATAAAAACTTATCATATTTTGAGTCAAGATTAGAAGAATCCAAACATCATATGAATGCTTCACATCACCAAATATTTATAAAATAAATAATGGGATTTTTTCCATTCCATATCTCATATGGTGTCTTTATAACTACTTTATATGGAACATAGTTTAGTATAAATATAGTATATTCTATAGAATAACCCCATAATGAAATATAAAGGTCACATTGTATCATCATTTTCCACACTAGTGATGTCCCAAACCCATATGCTACTAAAGGTTCCTCGAAACTGGTTGACCACTAGGCCTCAAGCACATCTCCCTGAACACCAGAGGCTGCCGACTAGCAGCGAGGTCCTGTGGTGTGTCTGTGGGGATACTATTACCACATTACTAGA
Source organism: Viscum album (assembly GCA_963277665.1). Taxonomy (NCBI): domain Eukaryota; kingdom Viridiplantae; phylum Streptophyta; class Magnoliopsida; order Santalales; family Viscaceae; genus Viscum; species Viscum album. The sequence continues at coordinate 407,527,595 of OY728142.1, forward strand.
GTGTATCACAATAGATTAATACAATATAATAGGAGATAAGTAGTGTGAGAAATGTAATAAACATTCATAATCCATTGCATAAGCAGACTAAATAATAATAAATAGGAGATACTGATAATAATAATCATAAGATAATGATGATATGTCATGTCACCATAATATAAAAAACATGGATACAAAGCATCCTATAATACATTCTATACATAAGTAGAAAAAAGGAATCTAGAAACTAACCCTAGTATCCTGAGCTCCATCTTGGTCATCTGCTACCAGCTCCATCCCAAGCAATCAAGCAATCAGGTGTTCAAAGCCCTAAAATTCCCTTTGTCAACACCTACATACATGTAGTCTGCTTGGCTGACAATAGAGGACCAAATAGGGTGTGATATAAATATCACTAGGCCACCACCAATAGGGTCTATAACATCCAATACATGTAATATAAACCTAAACAATGTTCAAACATGCATATATAAAAGTAAGCAGTACAAAATGTAAATACCCAAGTACTTACTTAAGCACTCATCTAGTGTCTAAACATGTAACCATTTCATTAATTAACTATGTTTTATTTTATATATTTAAGTCATGTGAGGAATATACAACACTGACATCACCTCATGATAGTAATAGTGAAGGCTCCATGATATAATAAGGAAACATGTTTGATATTAACTATGAATGGGTTTCAAGGTAATAACCAAGGAAACCCAAACCTCAAGGGTCACCAACTCAGTAGTAACTACAACTTGGATAATGGGTAAGAGTGTAATCCAAGGAGCTTCATCCAAGTAATTCCATAATAATGAATCTAATCAAGTCCAAGGAAAACATCTATGGTAAAATGGGATAAGAAATGTCTAGGCCTAAGGATATAACCAAGGAACATAATGTCCATAGAATTCATGACAGATCCAAGGAGTGTATAAAAGGCATCCTTTAATAGTATAGTAGGGATCCTAAAATGTCATAATGAACATCCAATAATATATGAGGATCGAGTTCCATGGTGGGTCTCAACCAAGGAAATTGACATCCTTGAATCTTAATGGAGTCCATGAGTTCTCAAGGAATTCCCCTAGGAATCCAAGAACTAACTCAAGTCTAACCACTCCTATAATACTTTCAAGTTCCATATATAACAAGGAACCTTACATTTAATTCATTTAATTAATTATCCATATATTGGTCATGACATTTATTAAGTCAAGGTTCAAGACAACGCCTTTCATTAGTTTGACAAGGATAACTATGCATTAAACCATTTAATTAATCCATTTAAGTTATAATCATTCAATAAGGACCACTCTGATACCTTCTATTAGACATGTAAAGGGGTGTTATAGATGTGCAACCAAGGAATTCAATCACATTTATTAAGGCTAAGTGATATATATAAATATACATTCCATTTAAAATTCAATTCATTAATTACATTGAGACACTTAACTTAGAAGGGTCAAGTGGATAGAAACATGGTACTATCCATTAATCAATTCACAACTCATTTAATTCAATTAATTAAAAGGGATTACCATTAGTAAGGTCAAGACACACACCTAAATGGTGGAGCAGACGAACATCCCAAACCATTAAAAATCAATTATGAAGAACACCCTACTTGGTGTGGTCGAAATTGTGGAAGTAACCACCAAAGATGATTAAAATATATGGAATGGATCTTAGAATATGGTTCTATCGACTAAAATCAAGTCATATTAACTAAACAGATGACGCCTGATGAAATCAGTGCATGCACATGACAATTTATAAAATGAAGAATCTTGAGGGATGAGTTATAGACCACCTACCTTGTACTCATACGAATATCCTCATCTAGTGTTAGCCTCTAATTTATCTTGTATTAGAAGAGATTTGAATAATGGTCCAATTCTCTAAGAATATAGCATATGAGCCTGCATCTAAATAGCATCGTCTATAGGAAAAAAATGAATAAATATTAAAAACCAATCAAGAACATACCGGTGTGAATCCAATGAAATTAACAAAGATTGAATCAGACCCCAGAAGGATGCTTAATCTCAAATCCTAGATTAATCCTTCAAGGAGCTCAAAAATGAAAAAATGGAGGGGTTTTTTTCACTCGATAAAGAAAAATTAAGGAGGGTTGATTTAATTAGGTTTCTAAGGGAAAAATCATAAATTTACCCAAAAATAGCCTTAGCACAGTTTGGTCATACGGTTTTCCAAACCGTATGCCAACTGTACATGGTCATCTATAGAGAGGGGGAACCTGCACAATTTTTCCACATGATTAGGTAAATCATGATCCAACTGTGAAAACACCTATGCAATTTGGTCTATAGTTTTTTCATGGATGTGCGGCCCTTGGCCCATGGTTAGGGAAAACCATGCGCCACAAACCACTCCACTATCCATCAATGAACGGTTAAAACTAACCATGTGTCTTTCCCCACATGGTTTATTCTAACCATGTAACAAACCTTTTTCTCCCAAAAAAAAAAGGTTCCGAGATCAGAACTATCCCTGAACACCCCTGATATACCCATGAGTGCATTAGGAATACGTATTAGGTCCAAAATAAATAATTAGAACAAAATTAAAAGGATCTATACATGAGTAAAAAACATGGGTCTTATAGTATTACTCCCTTAAAGGAACCCATCCCCTCGTGTTCGCCTTCCAAGTGTGAAGAAACACTATCTTAGAACAACTCTGGCCACTGGGAATGTACGTCAGCCTCCCACTCCCAAGTCTCATCTTGTACATGGATGTGCTACCATAACACCCATACTAGAGGGACATACCATCCTTAGATATCATTTGTTGTCTAGTCAAAAATTCTTATGAGATACTCCTCAAATGTAGCATCTACATCTAAATCAACTTCCTTGGGATCAAAAGTATGAGATGGGTTAGCATGGTACTGGCGAAGCTGTGAAACATGGAAGATGTTATGCATGGAACTATACATATGAAGTAATAACAACTGATAGGCTATTTCCCTGACTCTCCCTATAATATAAAACATCCTTAAAAATAACGATGAAAGATTCCCTTTCCTCTGTATTCATTTATTCCCTATATTGGGTAACACCTATAAGAAAACACGATCCTTGACCTAAAAATCTAGAGTTCGTCGATGGTGATTGACATACGATTTCTATCTAGACTAAGTAGTAGACATACATTTCCTGATCAGCTGAACCTACTCCAAAGTCTCTTTCACAAGATGAGGACCTAGTAGGGCTACCTCTCCTACCTCAATCCAGTATAAGGTTGAATGAAATGACCAACCATGCATGGAATCAAAATAATCAATTTGAATTATCTCCTAAAATATATTATTATAGGAAAACTCGATGATAGGGATATGATTCTTCCAATAACAAACAAAATCAAGGATGCATTCCAAAATCATGTCATCTATAACCTGTATCATCTGTTATGAATTTCCATTGGTCTAAGGGTGAATGGATGTTCTCAGAAGTACCTGCGTACCCATATCCTTCTACAACCCCTCCTAGAATTGTGACATGAAACTAGAATCCCTATATGAAACAATAGTATGAAGGACCTGTGTAGTCATATGATCCCAAAAACCTACATTATTCCTATCTCATAAACTGAGAAAGTCTCCCAGATAGGAAGGAAGTGTGATACTTTCTCCAATCGGTCAATGACTACCCATATAGTGTTGCTACCTCTTGGAAACCTAGGTAAGCCAACTATAAAATCTATAACAATATCTTCTAATTTCCATTTCAAGACTATAAGTGTATTTAATAATATATTATGTGTCTAGTTCTCTTCTTTCAATTCATGCTCTTCACCTTACCAAAGAGGGAAGAGGTAACTATCAAGGTTGAGAGATAAGACTGGTCATGACTATCATTAAACTCTAGATGCATCTAAAAGAATATGTCCATCAATTTCCATTCATCACTAGCTTATTATATAGCCTATACTTGAGTTTTCTAACTCAGTGCATTTGCTACTACATTACCTTTTTACAGGCGTATAGACAAGCTCAAAATTGAAGGACTAAAGATATTCGACCCATATTTTTTGTATGAGTTTCAAGTCATGCTATGTAAAGATATATTTGAGGCTCTTGTGGTTCATCTACACTATAAAGTTATCACCCATCAGATAGTGTCTCCAATAATGTAATGCATGGAAAATCGTTGATAGATCAAGGTCATGCATCAGGTGGTTTCTCTCATGAGACCTCAATTACCGAGATACTTATTCAATGAAGCTATCCTCCTATATCAAAACTACTCCTAGGAAAATTCTTAATGCATCACATAACACTACATAACCTCTGTCAGGCTTTGGAATAATCAAAATAGGTGCCAAGACAATCCTCCCTTTCATCTCCTAGAAGGATTTCTCACACACTTCTTACCAAAAGAACTTTACACCCTTATTTGTAAGACCAGTAAGAGGTGAAAAAAGGAATGATAAGTTCTGTATGAAACAATTATAATATCCATCCATCCCCAAGAAACTCTATATTTCAAACACATTCCTAGGATGCTCCCAGGAAACTGCAACACTCACATTCTATGGGTTAATAGAGACTCCTAGTTTTGAGATGATATAACCCAAAAAAGTGAACTTTTTCAATCCATAATTGGAACTTATAAATCTTGGAATAAATCTTATGATCAATTAGTTTAATTATAATGATCTCAATATTCTTATCATGGTCACTACGAGTGTAAGAATACACTATGATGTCATCCACAAAGACCACAAAAAAATCTAGATAGAGATTGAAGACCCTTTTCATCATATCCATGAAAACATTGGGTGCATTTGTAAGATCAAATGATATAAATATATAATCATACATACCATTCCTGCTACAAAAATCTGTATGAGGTATGTCTAATGGCCTGAATCACACCTGATGATTGCCCGATCTTAGGGAGTTCTTAGAGAAAACCCTAGCTCCTCGAATATGGTCAAAGAGATCATCTATATGAGCTAGTGGATACTAGTTCTTGAATATAATCTAGTTCAACCATCTTTAATCCACACATAGACAAAGGTTCCCATCCACCTTCTTGTAAAAAAGCACGGGCAAACCCCAAGAGGAAGTACTGAGCTATATAAAACATATGGACTATAGATCCTCTAACTAATGCTTCAAATCTTGAAGATCAGTAGTTTCCATGTTGTAAAGATTAATGGATACTATATTTTCTCATGGAATGAGATCAATCATAAACTCTACCTCTCTCTTAATAAGTAAACAAAAATTTTAGGAAATACGTCCTTGAAATGATTTACTACCGGAGGGAATTCAGTATGATTTAAACCCTAATACTTCATAAAGAGATTAGAGATCTAGGTGGTCACTCCACCTATCATGTGATTTTCTAGTCCTGATCTACTATTTTGGACATCCCACTAACCATTATGTAGACAAAACCTTCCCTCTGATGATATAAATGACACCCTACAGTAATAATAGTCTACAAAGGCGTGATATAGAACTAACTAATCCATCCTGATAATGAAATCAAATCCTATAATCATGAGAAAAAAGAGGTCATATAATAAAGGGTAACTACCTACCTCAAGGGGACAATCCCTTCATTATCATATTACCTCTGACCGTACTCACAACGATGTATCCTAGGTCATTATGCTATAGTAATATTGTATTTATAGCTCGATACTTTCCATGATAGATAAAGAGATGAAGGAGTGTGAAGTAACTATATCAAATAAATCAGATACTATAGTGAAGAATACTAGAATAATACATCATACTATATATTTTCTTGCAACATGATCTTTGGATATCCACTTTAATGCATGCAATTGACCTGATCTATGAACCTATTAAATAGTTAGACTACCATGATCAAAACTTCTCTACTACTATTACTAGTGATCAGGAGTCTGGATACCATATCCATGAAGCCTTCCTTGGTCAATCCAGCTAGTCCTACTCCAACTTCCCACCTGATATGATATAAAAGAACCTTCCCCTAAAGGTGGAGCTGGTTAAGAACCTCTTCCACTAAAAGATAACAAAAAGGTCTGGCATAATCTCTGAAGATGCCTCATACGGGTGCAATCCAGACACTTTAGAGGGTCTCTATCACACTGAGGATTCAAATTACCCTATCTTCCACACTGATGAAATTCTATAGAGATAACAGTATGTGTAATCTAGCTTCCACTCCCCTGATGAGAAACCTCGAGGGATCACTTTCTGCTACCAGAATAATAACTGATCTACCTCGGTGATAATCCTCTATTTTTGGTACTATCATTGTCCCTTAGGTTATGCTCAGTGATAAGATCCTAATTTATTATTTCAAAAAATATTAGTAGGTGAAATACATTCATCTGAGTGAGGATGGAATACAAAATCCCATCCTTTAAGTGTCTAGTATGCGAAATCTCATCACCGACTAGAAGAGCTGCAAAGTGATGGAACTCGGTGAATTGTGCTAGATACTCCATAACTAAAATAGATCACTGCTCAAGATGCATGAAATCTCTGGCTCTATCATCTCTCAGTGTATGAGGAAATAAATAATCATATAAATCAGTATGAAAATCATCCCATACCATTCCTTGATAGAGACCATCCTAGGTAACTGCATCCCACCAGTTCTTTGTCGAATCAAGTCGAATGTACACAGTAAGATTTTATATTCAATCTGGAGGCGTCTCTATATGCTCAAAGATAGACAAGGTGGAATCTAGTCAAGACTTAGCAGCCTGTGGACTATCATCCCCTAAGAAAGTATGAGGATGCTTATACTGCAAATCATGGGTCAAATCAGCCATCTTAGGTGCAGGCTGTGAAGCACCTTGCATGGACTAGATAAAACATAGGAAACTATCATGTACCTCAACATCAATGACTAGTTTAGGTAAAATAGGAAGTGCCTCAAGTGTCACTCCTGGTGGTAAGACTGGTGGATTAGGTCCCACCATGTATGGAGAATGGTCATCACCACCCTCCTAGTGCATGACATGAGGACGTTGTGGTGGAATTGGTCTATAAATGAAAAGAATATGTCTTAGAACAATCTTTAAATAGATATATAGCAACACTAGAGGAATTAGGATGAAAAGAAAAGGATCACTACCCATGGTATACTACTCCAAATACCTGATTAGAAGGCCATGTATTGGTAAGTGCTCAAGTATAAATTCTAGGGGTTCTAGTAGATGAATGGTCAACTATACCTTACCTCATCATCTACTAGAAACCATTTCATTTAAGTATCAAGTTTCACTTTTATAGTTTTAATTTTCTCATTTTCATATATAATGGTTCATATAGAATGGATCACTATTCCTAGTGAATCAGGGACCACACTCCTTATCAATGAAAACAAAACCCATTTGATTTTAATCTAATAGATCAACTCAATAAATTACCAATTCTAGCCCATGTGGGGAAATAACACCTCATGAATTGAAAACAACAACCACTCAATCACAGCCAAGCCCAACATAAGTATATCTATATAGAAAAGGCTCACTCAACAATCACAAGCATACCGAGCAATGAAAAGAGTAAAATGCACCTATGTGTCATGGAAATATGCATGACATATGAATTTTAAGTGCCTACGATGATGAATGTAATAATTCTATTTTCCCTCATATCATCGAGCTAAGGATGAAATGAAATTATCAATAATAATAATAACAATAAAAACAACACATCACCTTCATCACCCAACAATAAAATTATATCAATTGTAATAGGAAGAAGTAGAACAACAATTATAATTAAAAAAACTCGGATTTTTCCTGAAAATGGGTTTGTAATGCCCAAGAATGACTTATGACCAAGTTCCAAGATTTCTTAATCTCCAATATATTGTTCCAAATAATAAATAAAGAAAGGAACCATCTCTGTTACCACTTCATGAAGTACCTGACCCAGATTCCACTAAAGGTTCCCCAAACCCAGTTGGCCACTAGGCCTCATGCGCATCTCCCTGAACGCTAGAGGATTTAGACTAACAGTTAGGGCCTAAGGTGTGTCTGTAGGGAGACTATTCCCTCATTACTAGAGTGTATCACATCAAATTAATATAATATAATAGGTGATAATTAGAGGAATAAATGTAATAAACATTCAAAATCCATAGCATAAGTAGACTAAATAATAATAAACATGAGAAACTAATAATAATAATCAAAAGATGATGATGATACGTCATGTCACTATAAATCTAGAAAATATGAATACAAATAACCAGACAATAAATGTTATAAAAAAGTAGAAAAAATTAATCCAAAAACTATCCCCAACATCCTAAACTCCATATTTTCCATATGCTACCTGCTCTATCCTAAGAAATCAAGCAATTAAGTGTCCAAATCTAGACGCTTCCCTTTGTCAACACCTGTATACATGTAGTCTTCCTGGGTTACAATGGAAGCTCAGATAATGTGTGAGATAAATCTTATTCGGCCACCACCACTGGTGTCTATAACATCCAGTATATGTAATATAAATTTAAATAGTGTGCAAGTATGCATATATGAAAGTAATTAGTATAGAAATGTAAATACACAAGTTCCTGTTTCATCCCTCGGCAGGTGTATGAAAATATAACTAGTTCATTAATTAATTAAGTTCTAGTTTATATATAAAAATGTTTGATATTAATTATGAAGGGGTTCCAAGGCAACCTATACCTCAAGGTTCACTAAATCAGTAGTAACCGCAACCTGGCAAAGGGTTAAGAGTGTAATCCAAGGAGCATCATCCAAGGAATTCCACAACAATGAATCCAATCAAGCCTAAGGAAAACATTCAAGGTAAAAGAGGATAAGAAATGGATAGGCCTAAGGATGTAACCAAGGCACCTCATATCCATAGAATCCATGCTGGATCCGAGGAGTGCATCCAAGGCATCCTGTAATAGTAAACAAGGGATCCTACGGTGTCATACCAGGTATCCACTGATAGATTAGTATCGAATTCCAAGGAAAGTCTCAATCAAGGAAACTAGCATCCTTGAATCAGAATAAAATCCATGAGTACTCAAAGAATTCCCTTAGTAATCCAAGAACTAACTCAAGTCTGACCAATCCTATACTAATGTCAAGGTCCATATATAACTAGGCACCTTACATTTAATTCATCTAATTAATTGGGCCATACATTGATCATTCCATTTATTAAGTCTAGGTTCAAGAAAAAACATTTCATTAGTATGTCAAGGATAATTGGGAATGAAACCATTTAATTAATCCATTTAAGTCATAATCATTTAATAAGGTCCACTATGATACCTTCCATTAGACATAGAAAGGGGTTTTAAAGATGTGAAACCAAGGCTTTAAATCACATTTATTAAGGCCAAGTCATATATATATATATACTTTCCATTTATAATTCAATTCATTAATTACATTGAGAAAATTACCTTAGAAGGGTCAAGTGGAGAGAAACATGGTACTAGACATTAATCAATTCAAAAATCATCTAATTAAATTAATTAAAAGGGCATACCATTAGAAGGGTCAATCCACACACCTGAATAGTGGAACAAATGAATGTCCTAAACCATTAAAACTCAATTATGAAGAACAACCTACTTGTGGTGGTCGATGTTATGAACATAACCACAAACGATGATTAAAATATATGGAATGGGTCTTTGAACACAGTTTTAAGGACTCCAAGAAATGAATATTAATTAAATAGATGATTCCCGATGAAATCAGTGCGCGCGCATGACAATTTATAAAATGAAAAATCTTGAGGGATGAGTTATAGACCACCAACCTCGTACTTGTACAAATCTCCTCATATAGTATCTACCAAAATTTGGCCTAGATTAGAAGATATCTGAAGAATGTTCCAACACCATAAAAATATGACATATGATCTTACATCTAAATATATTTTTTGATAGGAATAAGAATGGTGAAAGATTAAAAAGGAATTAAGGATGTACCAATGCGGATCCAATGAGATGAACAATGATCAAATCAGATGCTGGAAAAAATCTTGATCTCAAATTCTATATTAGGACTTCAAAGACATCAAAAAGGATAAAATGGAGGGGTGTTGTTCAATAAAGAAAGAAGAAGGAAAGAGGGTTGATTTAATTAGGTTTTTAAGGTAAAAATCATAAATTCACCCAAAAGTAGCCTTCATATAGTTTGGTTGCACAGTTTTTCAAACTATTTGCCAACCATGAATGGTCATCTATAGAGAAGGGTCACCCACATGGTTTGGCCACATAGTTATGGAAACTGTGTGCCAACCATTCAAAACACCTGTGCAATTTGGTTTGCATTTTTTTCACGGTCGTATGGCCCCTGGTATACAATTAGGGAAAACCGTGCACCCCAAACCACTCCATTGTCTAGTCTTACATGATTAAATCTAACCATATGGTCTACCCCACATGGTTTATTCTAACAGTTCCATAAGCCTTTTTCTCCCAAAAATATGGGTTCTGGGCTCTGAACCATCCCCAGACACCCCCACGACACCCTTGATCTCATTAGAAATCTGTATTAGGTTCAAAATAAAGAATTAGACCAAAATTAAAAGGATACATAACTAATTTGTAACGACCCAGACCCGAACAACCACCTAAACAGTGCTAAATGGGTTGGGTGTTACTTTCTTAGGCGCACCTCCCCGAACGTCAAAGGCTGCCGACTAGCAGTGAGGGTCTTATAGGTATAGTGGGGAGTCTATACCCTCTCAGAAGATAATAATGGTACTGGTCTAAGTATAATAATAAATATGAAGTGGAATAAATGACTCAGCAGACTCGAACCAGACCCGCAGAGCGGAAACACATTCAATATTGTTAAATGGTGGAAGCAATAAATATAAACAACAGCAGTGAAACGTATACAGAATAACATTCTGATCACTTGTAACTACTACTGAACAAAAAAAAAATGCATCCAAAGAAGCTCATACATATCAATATATATATAAAGGGCACCAATTTCGAACCAACCGTAGCTACATAACAAGTAAGCATGCTGATACAGGAAAGGGAGAAAAACAAAATAATCTTCATCTAGGAATGACCTTAAGGTTCGTACCATCTCCATGCAATAGATAATGTTGTCCAACTCTGTCACGACCCGTCCTCGGGGCCCGTGCCGTGACTACCCCAAGCCCGCCTTCCATAGGCCAGGGGCTGGCGACTAGCACCAAAGGCGTAAATCCCGATAACTGGGAAGACATTGCCTTTATAAAAGTAACAAAACACCACAGAGTACAAGCGGAAGTAAAACACTAAGTACAAAAATAAGTACTGAAAAGTAAATGGGCCAGAATACAAACCCAAAAGAAAGTACAACTACAACTGAACAAAGTACAACAGAAAAAGACAACAGCTGGAGGGACGGAAGCGGCTCCTGGGTCATCCTCCTCGGATCCTACCTGAAGGGTAGGTACAGATGGAGCAGCTCCTGGATCGTCCACCACGAATCCTACCTGAAGGGTAGGTACAGATAGCCTCCATAGTGCTCTCGTCCGTCAACCTCCTCCGAGTGTCGTCTCACCGTGAAGTCCACCTCCGGACACTGACTTGTCGTGTAGTCCACCTCCGGGTACCGTCCAGTCCTCGAACACTCGGCCTCCGTCAGCACTGCCTGTCGTCTGCAACCAACACAACGAGGTGCGGGCATAGCCCGTGCATGGGTGAGTATAACGATACTCAGTAGGGACCCCGAGACCCTCAAGGTCTCACTAAATACAACAAGGATAACCACAAATAAGATCTCAATAGATAACCTCTACTTAGGTGTATGCCCATACATATACCTAAGTTATCAAGTAACTCATCTCAATCATGAGGAAACACAAAGGTCAAAAGTATCAGCTCAAACCAAGATTTTCATTATCGAAACCGTAACTGCTGAAGAGCTCCGTCTCTGGAGTGTACAGTGGTCCTGTCACGACTCCGAGGTACTGCTCACTAACCTAAGACTGCTGAGGTACTCCTCCTGTCGAGTACCGTGGGCTAGCCACCCAAACACAGTAGTGCTTCCCGCCGAGGTATGTCACCCAAACACAGTAGTGCACACCCCCTAGTAGCCTACAGAGGTACTCTCTGGATGAGTACCGCGGGTCTGCACTATCACACAGGTAGTGCTCCATCCGCCATGGGTCTGCACCCAAACAAAGTAGTGCTCCGTGCACTGGGCTAGTCGACTCACTCCAAGTCGAGTCGGTCAAGAAGTCGTCAGGTCTCAGTCGGCTACACGGTCTCCGTACTCCGCACGCTCGTCTCTGGGAGGGTCCGCTCCACGAGCTGCAAGTCGATACTCCAAGTATCTCAAGGTCCCACGAAGAAGTAACTCAAAGGACCGCCTCGTCACAGGGGTCTCAACGCAACAAACGGCGCGTCGATCGGACGCCCGGTCTGTGAGTTATTAGCCTTTTCGTCCCAGGGGCCCGGTTGGTTTCGTGAGTGAACCAAACCCAGCCGTATCTCAACTGTACCCCGATCTCTCATAGGGTATACTAATAGGGACCGTTTCTCAACGTGATCGTCAACGCCGCTGACGGTTCGTCAAACGGTCGTCCTGTCTGAAAGTTATCAGCTTTTCCGTTCCAGGGGCCCGGTTGGATTTCGGGTGCGATCCAACCCGGCCACTACCAACTGTATCCAAAACTCGGGCGAAGGATGCCAAAAGATCTGTATCGTCAACAGGAACTCAACGCAACAGACGACACATCAATCGGACGCCCGGTCTGAGAGTTATTGGCTTTTTCGTCCCGGGGGCCCGGTTGGTTTTTAAGGCAAAACCAACCCGACCGTACTCCACCTGCGCCCAAACCCCGGGCGGAGTGAGCCAAAAGATCCGTCTCACTAAGAGGAAACTAACAAAGCTGACGGTACGTCAATCGGACGTCCGTAGCTCAAGATATGAGCGTTTCCGCTCCGAGGGCCCGGTTGGTTTCGTGTACGAACCAACCCGGCCGAACCCAAAGTATTCCGAAACTTTGAGTGCGATAAACCGAAATGACCGACTCGCTCCAAGGACTGCGTTGCCGCTGACGGCGAGTCGTTTGTAGGCCCGTAGCTCAAGTTACGGGCGTTTGAACGAAAGTCGTCCGAAGACGGGGGGTCCGGGCCCTTGCCGACCCGGCCCGACTCCCCCTGGTTGGCCCGAACCGGGTCGGGTCCGACCCGGTTGGCCTGGCCCGGCCCGGCCAGGGCCGGTCCGGCTCGGCTCGGCCGAGCGGCCGAGCGGCCGACGCGGGGGAAAGCCGCCGCCCCGCGTGACACTCCCGCGGCACCCGCGGGGTGTCGCCCTGGACACCCGCGGGGTGTCACGGGACAACCCCGCGGCACCCGCGGGGTGTCACGCTGGACACCCGCGGCACCCGCGGGGTGTCGCGCTGGACACCCGCGGGGTGTCGCACTGGACACCCACGGGGTGCCGCGTGACAACCCCGCGGCACCCGCCAGGTGTCGCGCTGGACACCTGCGGTACCCGCGGGGTGTCGCACTGGACACCCGCGGCACCCGCGGGGTGTCGCGCTGGAAACCCGCGGGGTGCCGCCGCCTCCGGCCGCCGGCGCCGCCGCGCCGGCGACCCGCGCCACCACCGGCTTCCGCGGGCCGCCGGAGTCGCTCCGGTGGCCCGTTTTCCTTCTCGTCTGCGCCGTTGTTCCTCCCGGGTTCCGTTCTTTACTGCGAGATCATCAAACACACGTTGCGGCACGTTCCGTCGTCGCCCGCCAAATCTGCAAAACACAAAGAACGACGGAGGGTTGCCGGGCCGTGTTCGTTTGACCCGCACCCTCCGCGTTAGATAATAAAAAAAACAACGGGAGAAATTGTTCAACACATGAACCGACAATTTTAATAAAATAAAATTGTTCATTTCAAACCGGCTCTTTAATTTTTAAAGAATGTTCACGGGAATAACAAAGAGGGGTATTCCAAAATTATAAAATCCCTACCTCGCCATCGCTGTCGGATGCGAGGTCGTCGCGGAATTGACCGTCGCGGAAGGAGGTGATCGTCACACCGCGGAAGGGCGTCGCGTCGACGATCTCCGAGGACCAAGAACATACGGATTTAATTAATAATAATTAAATCCATGTTGTTGTTGAAATCCAAAAAGAAAATAAAAAGAAGCGCAACCCCCTACCTTGGTTGTTGTCGATCGAAGGCTGTCACGGGGTTGGATCGTCGCGGAAGAAGCGTTGCGAAGGGAGATCCGTTGGCGTCGCGGTACAAGGCTTCGCGTCGTTGATCTCCGTAGGTTTGGCGTTCTTCGCGTTCTTCGTCGAAGAAGAATGCTTTCCTCCAAATCCTCTCCACGCCACAAGTTTCAACCCAAAATAAAATAAGCTTAAGCCTTATTTTATTTACACAACTAAACATTTGAATTTCAAAAGATAAGAAACGAACCATTAATTCGTAGAATTAATTCAACGAAAGAAACAACTCATTTAATTTATGAAATAAACCTCCCAATTAAATGGTCTGTTAAGAATTTAAGAAAACGCGTCAGTTGACTTTCATAAAGACGGGTTTTCACGGGTGCGTTACTTAGCGGAAAGAAACGGCGGGGCTCGTGCGGGCCCCACCTCACAAATATCCTACCAAGGGGTAGGATATTTCTGGATAGCATCCTATCCAGTTCAACTCAGTTCAAGCCGCCTTTAAGTGGCTTCAAGTGGCTTCCAAGTGGCTTAAGTGAAATAAAATAAAGTTGTCGCAAAATTATTTTATTTCTTAACTTTAAGCCCGAAAATTAAAAACCACACCCGAGTAAACGCAACTCCGGAAGAGGCGTTTCTAAGTGAATACCGGCGCTGCGATCCCATCGGTGCCCTCAGAATTTGATTCCGGGCACTGGTTCAAAAGTTAGAAAAACCCGCACGTTCGTTCACTGAACGTACCCGAGCCAAACTTCAGAAAATGATTCCGGGCACACCGGGCCTCGGAATCAGGTGCCGTCAGAAGTTTCGCTCTTGTAAAATTCCAAAGAAAATTAATAAAAAAAATTTCCTTGAAATTTACGGGTCTTTACATTACTCCCACCACAGGGCTTTACATCCCCGTAAAGCTCCAACACAAACTTAGGGAAACAAAGGCGGTACTGAGCACGCATCTGAGCCTTCCACTCCCAAGTGGTCTCCTGGAGGTCCCCGAGCTGCTAAAGAAAGTGCACAAGAGGAATCGACCATCCTCCTAGGTTCCTCTCTTGTCGATCCTCGATCCCCACAGGAAACTCCGTAAAAGTCACCTCATCACCAAAGACCAGCTCCCCATGGTCAAAGATTTGTGTCGGGTCGTGCACGTATCTCCTCCGCTGAGATACGTGGAAACGTCGTGCACCTAGTGCAACTGAGGTGGATGGACCAAGTGGTAAACCATCCCACCTACCCAGCTGAGGACCTAGAAAGGTCCGTTGAACCTCGAAGATAACTTGCCGCCTTGGCCACATCTCCGTAACCCTCATCGAGGTGAGACCCGTATAAGGACGTGATCGTCATCCTCGAACTCCAGAGGTCTCCAATCCTTGCTGGAATTGAAACTCAAAACGACTGCTGCCACGAGAGTAAGGTTGACCGACTCAAGAGTGATCGGTCACACCCTCCTATGCAAGAGTTACCCTGCGCTGCCTGGGGTTTCCTTTTCCGCCGACCAAGGAAAACCCATCCCGACGTTTGCCTAAAACCGTCAATTTGAGTATGAACAGTTATTGCCCACTCCATACTCAAACTAACGTCGTAAGGCCTCGACGTTGCCACCAAGAGATTCCAACCAGAACTCTCGCCTCGAGGGTCTGACCACACCGTCGGCGTAAGTGTGATTATCGAGTCTCCTCCCAAGGTATCTCCAGACGTGAGGGTCAAGTCCACGGCTTACCGGAAACTCTAGGTCTGGAACAAGATTTGTGGAAGCGAGGAATGATTCATATCGACGTCTGTTACTACAGCAGCTAGTAGTGGACATAGAGTGTTCCTTGAATCATTTCTAGAGCCATTGGGTCACACTCCTTGACCGCATGCAGCCGCACTCTTCCTCCGCGCCTCCAGCTCCCTGAGCCTGGTGGGAATAACTAAGGCGGGTGGTTGTAGCATGATAAGATGTACAACACCTCATGCTGCTCTCCTAGCTTTGCCTCCACGTCTGCCGCTTCGCAGACTCATATCTATTTAAAGCTACCTCTTCTTGAAACATTTATCACGCCCGAGTCTCTAAGATTGGCACCGGTTCCTTGTTTCTTACTGCACTGTGCAGTCTTCATCCTCTCCTAGATGAACTGCACCTCCTTTAGCCTCACAATAGCTTCTATGATTTCTTCTTTGCCGATAAGAGAAATCTGGTCTCATCCCCTGGATGAACCACATTCGTTGCCTAATACAGTCAATCCTGGCATGAAGGATGCATTCATGCCATGGATGACGTCGCAAGGCCTCGACGTAACCACTAAGAGATCCAACTGTCACTCTCGCCTCCAAGGGTCGAGTCACACTATCGGCATCAGTGTGAGGTCACTGGGTCTCCTCTAGTAGGAATTTCAAAAGTGAGGGTCAAGTCAACAGTCTTAACCAGGACCACTTAGTAACATCACAAAAGAGGACAGGAAAGAAAACATCACAAGATAAGTGTCTTTATTTTATTGCATCTCATGGTAGAAAGACACAAAAACAACATCAACATGGAACTAGAAGTACAAGAGACGTATCCACTAGTTCCGCTCCTGTCCACCTGCTCCAGGAGCTCTACTGCCTTGTCCACTACCCTACTGTCGCTCAAGCATTCGTCACTGCCTCTGCCTCGGTGCCTCCTCAAAAGCCTATGGGTCAACTGTACGAGGAGTCGGACAGTCACGTGCCAGGTGCCCCTTTCCACCGCACGAGTAACACAGTCTGCTTCTGGCACGCCTGGCTCTGACCCCACCCCGGGTTCCCCACACCACCGGTCCTAAAACCCGAGATCGCCCAACTGCTGGTCTGGTCCTCCTGGACCTCTGCATCATCTGTCTACTTCCCACAGATGACTCGGCTTCTGATCGAAAAACACGCGGCAAAGGCAGCAGCTCCTGAACACGCTCGGGGTGTAGAGATACTGGCACAAACTCCACCCTGAAGAAGGTCTCGAAGTCTTCCCATGTGAAAGCCATCCCATCGCAAAACTGGAACAAGTGGCTCCACCACCTGCCTGCTGCTGCCTGAAGAAGGCTGGTAGCAAAGGTCACCATGAAGTCTGATGGCATCCCCACTAGCCTGAAGACTCCCACCACAGCCTCCAGCCAATCCTCAGCCGCCTGCGGGTCTGTCTCTCCCCCGAACCTGGGTGGCCTCTGGTGATGGAACTCATGCAGTGCGCTCAAGTAGCGGGCATCGCCTACTACTGGGGCTGGTGGCATCGGTGGCCCAACGTATGGTAGTACCGCTGGTGCCTCAACTGCAAGAGGGCCCTGTACCGAAGCCTCGTCACTCGACAGGTTGTCAGCACGCACATCCCTCTGGGCTCTAATTGGTCATCCGAGAAAAGACATCCTGAAAGAAACAACGTAACACGGTCAAACGATTATACCTGGTGAGCTGACCTGGTTTGAGCTGTTTTAAGGGGGGAAACCTTTGAAAACACACACGCAATCAGTGTTTTCGTGCACAAAGTCGGAAATCAGTTTCCAGGGTCCTGGTGTATGGATACGTCGGTCGCCCGCACCAACACTGGACTCCCTGAACTGAAAACCACACTCGGTACCCTTAACACTATTGCTTCATAGAAAGAAAGATCAGAGTCTGCGGTAGAACCGACCACCTCTGATACCAATTTGTCACGACCCGTCCTCGGGGCCCGTGCCGTGACTACCCCAAGCCCGCCTTCCATAGGCCAGGGGCTGGCGACTAGCACCAAAGGCGTAAATCCCGATAACTGGGAAGGCATTGCCTTTATAAAAGTAACAAAACACCACAAAGTACAAGCGGAAGTAAAACACTAAGTACAAAAAGAAGTGCTGACAAGTAAATGGGACAGAATACAAACCCAAAAGAAAGTACAACTACAACTGAACAAAGTACAACAGAAAAAGACAACAACTGGAGGGACGGAAGCGGCTCCTGGGTCGTCCTCCTCGGATCCTACCTGAAGGGTAGGTACAGATGGCGCAGCTCCTGGATCGTCCACCACGAATCCTACCTGAAGGGTAGGTACAGATAGCCTCCATAGTGCTCTCGTCCGTCAACCTCCTCCGAGTGTCGTCTCGCCGTGAAGTCCACCTCCGGACACTGACTTGTCGTGTAGTCCACCTCCGGGTACCGTCCAGTCCTCAAACACTCGGCCTCCGTCAGCACTGCCTGTCGTCTGCAACCAACACAACGAGGTGCGGGCATAGCCCGTGCAGGGGTGAGTATAACGATACTCAGTAGGGACCCCGAGACCCTCAAGGTCTCACTAAATCCAACAAGGATAACCACAAAGAAGATCTCAACAGATAACCTCTACTTAGGTGTATGCCCATACATATACCTAAGTTATCAAGTAACTCATCTCAATCATGAGGAAACACAAAGGTCAAAAGTCTCAGCTCAAACCAGTATTTTCATTATCGAAACCGTAACTGCTGAAGAGCTCCGTCTCTGGAGTGTACAGTGGTCCTGTCACGACTCCGAGGTACTGCTCACTAACCTAAGACTGCTGAGGTACTCCTCCTATCGAGTACCACGGGCTAGCCACCCAAACACAGTAGTGCTTCCCGCCGAGGTATGTCACCCAAACACAGTAGTGCACACCCCCTAGTAGCCTGCAGAGGTACTCTCCGGACGAGTACCGCGGGTCTGCACTATCACACAGGTAGTGCTCCATCCGCCATGCGTCTGCACCCAAACAAAGTAGTGCCCCGTCCACTGGGCTAGTCGACTCACTCCAAGTCAAGTCGGTCAAGCAGTCGTCAGGTCTCAGTCGGCTACACGGTCTCCGTACTCCGCACACTTGTCTCTGGGAGGGTCCGCCCCACGAGCTGCAAGTCGATACTCCAAGTATCTCAAGGTCCCACGAAGAAGTAACTCAAAGGACCGCCTCGTCACAGGGGTCTCAACGCAACAGACGGCGCGTCGATCGGACGCCCGGTCTGTGAGTTATTAGCCTTTTCGTCCCAGGGGCCCGGTTGGTTTCGTGAGCGAACCAAACCCAGCCGTATCTCAACTGTACCCCGATCTCTCATAGGGTATACTCATAGGGACCGTTTCTCAACGTGATCGTCAACGCCACTGACGGTTCGTCAAACGGTCGTCCTGTCTGAAAGTTATCAGCATTTCCGTTCCAGGGGCCCGGTTGGATTTCGGGTGCGATCCAACCCGGCCACTACCAACTGTATCCAAAACTCGGGCGAAGGATGCCAAAAGTTCCGTATCGTCAACAGGAACTCAACGCAACAGACGGCGCGTCAATCGGACGCCCGGTCTGAGAGTTATTGGCTTTTTCGTCCCGGGGGCCCGGTTGGTTTTTAAGGCAAAACCAACCCGACCGTACTCCACCTGCGCCCAAACCCCGGGCGGAGTGAGCCAAAAGATCCGTCTCACTAAGAGGAAACTAACAAAGCTGACGGTACGTCAATCGGACGTCCGTAGCTCAAGATATGAGCATTTCCGCTCCGAGGGCCCGGTTGGTTTCGTGTACGAACCAACCCGGCCGAACCCAAAGTATTCCGAAACTTTGAGTGCGATAAACCGAAACGACCGACTCGCTCCAAGGACTGCGTTGCCGCTGACAGCGAGTCGTTTGGAGGCCCGTAGCTCAAGTTACGGGCGTTTGAACGAAAGTCGTCCGAAGACGGGGGGTCCGGGCCCGGGCCGACCCCCCCTGGTTGGCCCGAACCAGGTCGGGTCCGACCCGGTTGGCCCGGCCCGGCCCGGCCAGGGCCGGTCCGGCTCGGCTCGGCCGAGCGGCCGAGTGGCCGACGCGGGGGAAAGCCGCCGCCCCGCGTGACACTCCCGCGGCACCCGCGGGGTGTCGCCCTGGACACCCGCGGGGTGTCACGCTGGACACCCGCGGCACCCGCGGGGTGTCGCGCTGGACACCCGCGGCACCCGCGGGGTGTCGCGCTGGACACCCGCGGCACCCGCGGGGTGTCGCGCTGGACACCCGCGGGGTGCCGCCGCCTCCGGCCGCCGGCGCCGCCGCGCCGGCGACCCGCGCCACCACCGGCTTCTGCGGGCCGCCGGAGTCGCTCCGGTGGCCCGTTTTCCTTCCCGTCTGCGCCGTTGTTCCTCCCGGGTTCCGTTCTTTACTGCGGGATCATCAAACACCCGTTGCGGCACGTTCCGTCGTCGCCCGCCAAATCCGCAAAACACGAAGAACGACGGAGGGTTGCCGGTCCGTGTTCGTTTGACCCGCACCCTCCGAGTTAGATAATAAAAAAAAAACAACGGGAGAAATTGTTCAACACATGAACCGACAATTTTAATAAAATAAAATTGTTCATTTGAAACCGGCTCTTTAATTTTTAAAGAATGTTCACGGGAATAACAAAGAGGGGTATTCCAAAATTATAAAATCCCTACCTCGCCGTCGCTGTCGGATGCAAGGTCGTCGCAGAATTGACCGTCGCGGAAGGAGGTGATCGTCACACCGTGGAAGGGCGTCGCGTCGACGATCTCCGAGGACCAAGAACATACAGATTTAATTAATAATAATTTAATCCATGTTGTTGTTGAAATCCAAAAAGAAAATAAAAAGAAGCGCAACCCCCTACCTTGGTTGTTGTCGATCGAAGGCTGTCGCGGGGTTGGATCGTCGCGGAAGAAGCATTGCGAAGGGAGATCCGTTGGCGTCGCGGTACAAGGCTTCGCGTCGTCGATCTCCGCAGGTTTGGCGTTCTTCGCGTTCTTCGCGTTCTTCGTCGAAGAAGAACGCTTTCCTCCAAATCCTCTCCACGCCACAAGTTTCAACCCAAAATAAAATAAGCTTAAGCCTTATTTTATTTACACAACTAAACATTTGAATTTCAAAAGATAAGAAACGAACCATTAATTCGTAGAATTAATTCAACGAAAGAAACAACTCATTTTATTTACGAAATAAACCTCCCAATTAAATGGTCTCTTAAGAATTTAAGAAAACACGTCAGTTGACTTTCATAAAGACGAGTTTTCACGGGTGCGTTACTTAGCGGAAAGAAACGGCGGGGCTCGTGCGGGCCCCACCTCACAAATATCCTACCAAGGGGTAGGATATTTCTGGATAGCATCCTATCCAGTTCAACTCAGTTCAAGCCGCCTTTAAGTGGCTTCAAGTGGCTTCCAAGTGGCTTAAGCGAAATAAAATAAAGTTGTCGCAAAATTATTTTATTTCTTAACTTTAAGCCCGAAAATTAAAAACCACACCCGAGCAAACGCAACTCCGGAAGATGCGTTTCTAAGAGAATACCGACGCTGCGATCCCATCGGTGCCCTCAGAATTCGATTCCGGGCACCGATTCAAAAGTTAGAAAAACCCGCACGTTCGTTCACTGAACGTACCCGAGCCAAACTTCAGAAAATGATTCCGGGCACACCGGGCCTCGTAATCAGGTGCCGTCAGAAGTTGCGCTCTTTTAAAATTCAAAAGAAAATTAAGAAAAAAAATTTCCTTGAAATTTACGGGTCTTTACAAACTCCTAAAGCTGGCCTCTTTCCTGCATGTAAATCCATAAAGTCTACACGCGTCCTGAAGGGCCCATGTAGGGTGTGAGATGAATCTCTGTAGGATACCACCCAATGGTGCGTACCTAATATAGGCGTTTAAGCAGGTATGCAATTATAATACAATAGTAAACAATGCGATGCACAAGTAAACATAAACTCTGTTGGTGATCTACAGCCACCATAAAGTGTCACCTGCTTTGGCCAATGCCGAAATCTCTATCATGTAACCTGAAACCATGTGCCCCCTAACACCGTGTGTCTCAAGTACCAACGTCTTGAAGGAATGCCCAAGAAATAGTAACCTGGAGAAATAACTATGTATGTCCTCAAATAATTAACTGAAGGGAAAGTGATGTCTGCCCTCAAATAAAGTAACCAAAGGGACAACGATGTCTACCCTCAAATAATGTAATCGTAGGGACAGCGATGTCTGCCCTCAAGTAATGGAGAGCCTCTTCCCCCAACCTGATAGCCTCAATGATATTCCCTGAAGGCTCATCACCTTCCACATGGCTTCCTACGACAAGCACCCCCAAAACAAAAGAACCTAAACCGAAACTAACGAGGGTATCTACCCACACGAGTGGTCAAAACCACCACATCATGGAGTCTCTATGTGTGCACACTACTCAAAGTTCCGAGTGAGCGGTAATCACTAAAATAGTACCAAATACACAATGCCTCTGACACCTCATGTCCCTATGACCATGCTGCTCAAGTTCAACGACCTTGACATCTAAGTAAAATGGGTCGTGCCCAACCAGACAATCACCCTGCCTCAAGAAGACATCCATGATGCCCAATCCCATGGTCAGAACCACCCAATGCAACCCAGCCCAAGCCCAACCTGTGATCAGCCTCACTCAAGAATATTCGATCTATGCCCAACACTACCTCAAGGGTTCCAACATATTAAATTCAACAATTACATATAATAATCAAAGGAATCACTTTTCAACAGGAAAAAAAACTAAAAAGTTGGAATGCACTAACCAAGCACTACCCCATACCAGCACAAAGGTCTTTAGGCCTCAAAAAATTTATATCAAGGTTCAATAAACTAAACTCAACAGTTTTAAACAATACAATTTAATTATAACCATTTTGGAACTCCCCGGTTAAAATGAACCAATGAGAAACAACCCCTCTCCCAACCTCACTCAAGAAAAATAGGTAACAGGCATACCCAAAGGCATCCCATAGGTCAAATAAACAATTAAACAGGCAATAACAGGTAAAATAGGGCCACGCTCAAAATACTCAATAACGCGCCAAAGGTCGCACCACCCAAAATTCTGCAAAAACAAAAAAGGAGGTATGCACCACCTACCTTAGACTCGTAGATGTAGGCATGTCCAATATCGATCTCCAATTCAAAGTTTATCTTTGTAGAACTACGTTTCCATCAAATTATGGTAATTCCACTCGGATGGAAACTATGACGTGTGAGGAAAAAGATCAAGAATGGAATAGGGTGCATGGGTTTAGCCTCACTGTTTTGATCCCGTAGCCACCGATGGATTGAAGAATGTACTTCAGATAAAGATTCTAGGGATAGGTATGTTCTTCAGGTTTTCAAAATGGGACTGTTCCGAAGTTGGGGAAGAAGAAGTTGATTTCCGAGATAATACGTGACACTCTTTCATTTAAGAGAATAAAAATAAAAATACACGGCATGTAAAAAAGGACTACACATTGTGTAGTATCCTTGTCCTTACTCTGAATTAAGTTGGGTAGCCACACAGCTTGGACGTACCACACGGGTTGACACACGGCTTGAACATAGCCGGTGCGCAGAAAAGAGGATATACGACATGTCGTGCAACACTACACACCGTGTAGTAGGAAATTTCCACATGGTCATCACAAGACATGTACTCGGAGAGCACATGGCTGGTACTTTCCTAACCCTTACACGACGTGTACTTTAGCATGGTGTGTAGTCTGGAAATTTCCAGAACTTCCGAGATGTTTCCAGTTTTCTCAGAAACAAGTCAAAATTTCAAATAGGGTCAAGATTTTGACCTGTTCTAAAAACCCAGGTTCTTACAATCTCCCACCTTAATATAGCTCATACTTGAGCTATAAATTGAAACCTGGAGATGGAAACGAACATATCACCCTGATTAAAGTAACCCACACTTCCCCGGTATCAAGGGTTCTGGCTAAATTCTTCAAGGGGGCTCCCCACCTTAGGGATTTACTAACTCAGTCTCAACCCTACAAAACTCAACAAAGCAAGGGTTCACTAACCTATTTTCCAGACTCATGGTCCTCTCATGACCCATCATCACCCCTGCGCCTCATTGGTGCTCCCGTGTCATTTCTGACACCCAACGTATCCCGCAACGCATCGGTGTCCGCCTCCACGAGGTCCTGCATCCCATGGATGCTCAAAACGAACCTGGTTCCCAACACCTCAAGTAACCCGCATCCTTAATGCCAAGATTCCCACAACACCTCAAGTAACCCGCATACTCGATGCCCTGATTCCATGAATCTCATACATATATATATAAATATATCATGCACCCGATATAGTGCCAATACCACTGACCAACATCTAATCAGTCCACATAAATCCTGTGCACCTCAAGCACTCAAAACAAACATGCCTCAACAGGTCATTCCAAAAGAAAACAAGAAAGTCATGACCAAACTCGAGGCGTACCTCTAATATTCATTGGCTCACCATCCTGCTCAGCCCCTGGCAGCTACACAACGTGAACCTGCCCTGTAGAACGACTGCCTGATACTTGACCTCCTTGCAGCGCTGCTCCAATCACCAGCCACTGACCCCTCAACTGGGTCTTGATATCTATTTCACGTCCTCCTTGTGTAGTTGAAACTCGATTATCCTCTCCTGGTACCGAACCTGAACCAGCTCCAGATGCCACAGTCTGTCCTGATCCCTGTCTACCAGCTGTCTGATAAGGCTTCCTGTAGAACCTATCAAGATGCATGACCTGTCCACATGCCTGGAACTCCTTTGGAGGCCTATTGTACTGAGTCCAAACATGTCCTAGTTGTTCACACTAAAAGAAAACCTCTAATAAACTGCTACGAGGTGGTCTAGCTAAGTCCTTGGCCTAACTGCCCTACTTGAACTCATCCCGTCCTCACTTCCTGTTGTCCAAAACATCACCTGAAGCTGTCGTCCGACCAACCTGGGGCCTATCCCTCTGGTTACCCTCCGCTATAAGTGCCTGATTTACTACCTCTAATAATGAACCCAGCCTGAAGATATTCACCTGGATCCGAATAGCGTGTCATAAGCCATCCTCAAAGTGCCTCACCCTTTCCACATCATCGCTTACCATACTAGGTGAAAAGCAAGACAACTCAGTGAAAGTAGCTACATAGTCCATGATAGACATGTCTCCCTGTTGAAAGTTCAAGAACTACCGAGCTCTCTCGGCCCTCAGTGTCTCTGGGTAAAAGTGCTCAAAGAACCTGTCCTCGAAGTCTTTCCATGCTAGTCCCTCGTGCCTGCGATCCTGAACCTGCACATCCCACCAACGCTTTGCTGGTCCTCGCAGCATGTACGTCTCCAACTTGAACCTCCACCCTGGAGGTGTCTCGAGCTGATCAAAGATCATATGTATGCTCTCTATCCACTTCTCAGCTGCCTGCGGACCACCCTCACCCTGAAAAAGTGGAAAGTGCTGCGATTGGAACTCCCATGTTAGATATGCCATAGATGGATCTATACTCTGCGCACCTCTGTCAATCCCTTGCAAGACACATACCAGGATAGCTCAGAGATGCTCGTCGAGCCATGGTCCAAATGCTACCAAACCCGACTACTGTCCTGCCTGCACTGGATCCTAGACCTGTTCTTGAACTTGAGCCTTTACCTGCGGCTCATGCTCTGCCTGCACCGGATCCTGAACCTGATCCTGGTCCTGCGGCACTATATCATCTCCCGCCTGACGCTCCATCTGAGTCAACTAAAAGGAACCCACTGAATACCATAAATAGTCAGACAACCCATATATATATATATAAATATATATTCAATGAAGATAATGAAAGTAGTAAAGAGGCAGCATAAAACAACTACCCTTACTCTCCCCTATCGCAACCCATGCCCATGGAATCCTGACCTCATGGCCTCCTTAACCTCCCTCAACAGAGCCAAGTATCAAAAGTACCTCGGGCCATGCCCATCCTGACAACCAACGTTGCCTCAAACCAACACGACAAAGTCTCCCAATCCTAGTGATCAAAATCACCTCAACCATAGTACTTACCTGCTCATACAAGAGTCAGGCCCAAATACCAAGCCACATGCAATTCTACAAATATATAAATCATGTCATAACACATAGCAATCAAAAATAAATTATATCAGGAATTTCACCTATTCAAATTTCAAAGCATACAAAGCATGATAATTTGATATTAATCACATGGAATTATCACTTAACAAAGCATACGTGAAATTATGAAATTGAAATACCCTAAAAAAGTGCCTATCAAAAGCCAAACAACCAATCCTTGCCATACCGATCCAAGGTCCAATTCTTCTTTACTGCACCAGGTCAAGGTTTATATATCACAATCATTAACATCACACACCAAGTGAGCCACCGAGGTGGAAATCGTATAAATTGTAATCTGATCAAAAAGCAAACAACAATTCCCACCCATGGAAACATGGTTCATCCATCATACCTGGGGCTGTAGGAACCCAAGAACAAGCTAGAAACCCAGTTCCAGTCACAACCTATCTCCAGTCTACCATATCCCAAATAGTAAAACCACCAGAAATAAAAATAGAAGCCACAATCTCATTAGTAGCCAACAAAAAACTACTACTAAATCCCTATCAAGAACTCCTCTGATACCACTTTGTAATGACCCGGACCTAAACAGCCACCCGAACAGTGCCAAACGGGTTAGGTGTTACTTCCTTAAGCGTACCTCCTCGAATTCCAAAGGATACCAACTATCAGTGGGGGTCTTATAGGTATAGTGGGAAGGCTATAACCTCTTGGAGAATAATAATGGTACTGGTATTAGTATAATAATAAATATGAAGTGGAATAAACGACTCAACAGACTCAAACCAGACCTATAGAGCAGAAGCACATTCAATATCATTAAATAGCGGAAGCAATAAATATAAACAACAATAGCAGAAAGTAAAAAAAATAGCATGTTGATAACTTGTAACTATTAATGAACAACAAAACATGCATCCAAAGTAGGTCATACATGTCCATATATATATAAAGGGTGCCAATGGATAACCAAATGTAGCTACATAACAAGTAAGAATGCTGATACAGGAAAGGGAGAAAAAAAAATCTCCATCTAGGCATGACCTCAAGGTTTGTACTATCTCCATGCAACAACTAATGCAGTCTAGATCCTAAAGCTGGCCTCTTTTCTACACGTAAATCCATAAAGTCTACATGCGTCCTGAAGGGACAATGCAGGGTGTGAGACAAATCTCATTAAGAGACAACCCAACAGTACGTACCTAATATAAGTGTTTAATAAGGGATGCAGTTATAAGACAATAGTAAACAGTACGATGTACAAGTAAACATAAAATCCGCTGGTGCTCTACAACCACCATAAAGTGTCACCTGCTTCAGCCAACACTGGAATCTCTGTCATGTAACTCGACACCATGTGCCCCCTAAAACCGCGTGTCTCAAGTACCGACATCCCGAAAGCACACCCAAGAAATAGTAACTCGGAGGAACAGTGATGCCTATCCTCAAATAAGTAACTGGAGGGACAAAGATGTCATCCCTCAAATAAAGTAACTGGAGGGACAACGATATCTTCCCTCAAGTAACGACGAGCCTATGCCCCCAACCTGATATCCTCATTGCTATTCCCTAAAGTCTCCTCACCTTCCATGTGTCTTCCTACGAAAAGCACCCCCAAACCAAAAGTACCTAAACCACAATTAACAAGGCCCTCTACCCACACGAGTGGTTAAAACCACCTCATCATGGAGTCTCTCTGTGTGCACACTACTGAAAGTTCCGGGTGAGCGGTAATCACCAAAATAGTACCCAATCCACAAGACCTCTGACACCTCGTGTCCCTGTGACCATGCCGCTCAAGTCTGATGACCTTACCATCCAAGTAAATCAGGTCATGCCCAACCTGACAGTTACCCTACCTCAATCCGACGTCCATGATGCCTAATCCTGTGGTCAGAACCACCCAATGTAACTCTAACCAAGCCCAAACTATGATCAGCCTCACTCAAGAATATCTAGGCCACGCCCAACACAACTGGAAGGGTTCCAACATATGCAATTCAGCAATTATATATAATAATCAATGGAATCACTTTTCAATAGGCAAAACAAACTAAAGAGTTGGAATGAACTAAACAAGCATTGTCCCATACCAGCACAAATGTCTTTAAGGCCTCTAATAATTCATATCAAGGTTCAATAAACTAAACTCAATAGTTTTAAATAATACAATTTAATTATAACCATTTTGGAACTCCCTGACCAAAATTCCCTGATGAGAAATAACCCCTCTCCTGGCCTAGCTTAAGAAAAATAGGTAATAGGCATACCCAAAGGCATTCCATAGATCAAATAAACAATTAAACAAGCAATAATAGGTAAAATAGGGTCACACTCAAAATAATAAAAAATGCGCTAAAGATCGCGCCACCCAAAAGACTTCAAAAAAACTAAAGGAGGTATGTACCACCTACCTGAGACTCGTAGATATAGGCACATCCGATATCGAGCTCCAATTCGAAGTTGATATTCGTAGATCTACATTTCTGTCAAATTCCAATAATTACACTCAGATGGAAATTGTGACATGTGAGGCAAAGGATCAAGAATGGAACATGGTGTGTGGGTTTAGCCTCGCTGTTGCGATCCCGCAGCCACTGACGGATTGAAGAACATACTCCAGATGAAGATTCTAGGGCTAGGTATGTTCTTCGGGTTTTTGGAATGGGGTTGTTCCAAAGTTGGGGAAGAAGAAGATGATTTCTAAGATAAAATGCAACGCTCTTTCATTTAAGTGAATAAAAATAAAAATACATGATATGTATAAAAGGACTACATGCCGTGTAGTAGCCTTGTCTGTACTCCGACATAAGCGGGTTAGCCACACGACTTGGACACGCCACACGGGTTGACACACGACTTGAACACAACCGGTACACAGAAAGGAGGATACACAGCGTGTCAAGATACACTACATGCCATGTAGTAGGAAATTTCCACATGGTTATCACATGTCATGTACTCAGAGAGCACACGGCCAGTACTTTCCTAACCCCTACACGGGGTGTACTTTAGAGTACACGGCGTGTAGTCTAGAAATTTCTATAACTTCCCAAAAGTTTCCAGTTTTCTCAGAAACAAGTCAAATTTTCAAACAGGGTTGGGATTTTGGCCTATTCTAAAAACCCAGGTTCTTACATAAGTGAAAAACCTGGTTCTTAAAACACCATATCTAAAAAGGTAATATCTCTCTTCTCATACACACCATTCTATTATGGTGTTCTAGGAGGAGTGAGTTGTGAAAAAAATCCATAATCCCTTAGATGATCAATTAATTCCTTGATCAAGTGTTCACTACCCTGGTCAAATTTGAGGATCTTAATACTCCTTCCCAATTGATTTTTAACTTCATTTTAAAACTATTTTAACTTTTCAAAAGTTTAATACTTGTTTTTTATTAAAAAAACATAACCATGTTGACTAAATTCACCAGTAAAGGTAACAAAGTACCAAAAACTACAACTTACTTGAGTACACATTAGTCCATATACATAACTATGTATGAGATCTAATATTACACTTTCCCTTTCACATTTTCTAGAAAAACGTCCTTTGTTCATTTTTCTTAATAAACAGGATTCCCAATTTTCAAATGATTCATAATTAAATGAGTCTAATGATCTATCTTTATAGAGTCTTTGGGTTTATTTATCATTTATATGTTTAAGGTGACAATGATAAAGGTATATAGGATTAGAATCAACCATAACCTTCTTATTCTGAATATTATAGATAGGATTATCCATATATAGAATATACAAACAAGATACAAAAATCAAATTCGTGTTTATGATTGGAACATAATAACAGTTGTCTAATTCTATAACTAATTCACTTAGTAAATTAGATCATAGATACTGAATTATAATTAAAGAAATCTTTTTTACCTTACCAACATAAAGATATACTTCACCTCTCATCAATTCCCTCCTATATCTAAGTTAGTTTTTACCATCACAAATGTGTAATGCACACCAGGAATCCTATACCCATGATTCAGGGTTGGTGAAATTGACCTCTATAACATTCACATTCAAATTATTAGATTAATTCTCTTTGTGAACTCTTCTCAACCCTAAAAATAAATCTCTAACTATCTTATAGGCTAAACTTATGAGAAATCTAAATATGATTATCATGAAGTAAGCCATAACCTAGAATAGAGACATTGTAGCTATCACGACCCGTCCTTGGGGCCCGTGTCGTGACTACCCCAAGCCCGCCTTCCATAAGACAGGGGCTGGTGACTAGCACCAAGGTGTAAATCCCGATAAACAGGGAAGGCATTGCCTTTGTAAAGTAAACAACCACCACAGAGTAAGCAAGCGGAAAGAGTAAAAGCTAAGTAAAAACTGTAACAAGCTGTGCTGAAAGTAAAAGGGGCCGGAAATACAAGCCCAACTGTAAAGTACAACTGAAAGGGGAAAACAACAACTGAAAAAGAAAAGCCGCAACGTCGAGCCGTCCTCTGGAAGTCCCACCTGAAGGGTGAGCGCAGATAGCCTCCACAGCTCCTCGGTCCAGCCATCCGCTCCGAGTACGTCCCGTCCAGTGGTCCACCTCCAAGTACCGTCCTGCTCCGCAAGCCTCCACCACGATCAGCGCTGTCCGTCGTCTGCAACCAACACAACGAAGTGCGGGCATAGCCCGTGCAGGGGTGAGTATAAGCTACTCAGTAGGGACCCCGAGACCCCCGAAGGTCTCCCGAAATCCACAAAGGATAAACCACAAAGGAAAGATACAATCCCGAAGTAACAACCGACACTACTTAGGTATATACCCATACATATACCTAAGTCATCAATTCCCGTTCGGCTCCAACATCCGAGCCCAAGCACAACCCAATCCACACAGGAAAGTAAAACGTATACTCACACAGAATAACACAACACAATCCACGAAGGAGAGCAAAAGTAATCCACATAGGATAGATCAACACAATCCACAAAGGAAAGTAAACAGTAAATCCACCCATGATAGTTCAACACAATCCACAAAGAAGAGTAAACAGGATTCAGCTCACACAGAAAATACTTCGTCAAAAAAGGTGAAAGGGATGATCAGATAAAGATACTGAATCATCTAAGCTGGGACCCACTGAGGATGCAAGACCAGCTGTCTTCACTGAATCATCTAAGCTGGGACCCACATAAGATACAAGACCAGCACAGCTGGGACCCACATAGGATACAAGACCAGTACTCTTCATTGATTCATCTATGCTGGGACCCACATAGGATACAAGACCAGCACTGAATCATCTAAGCTGGGACCCACATAGGATACAAGACCAGCACAGCTGGGACCCACATAGGATACAAGACCAGCACTCTTCATTGATTCATCTATGCTGGGACCCACATAGGATATAAGACCAGCACTGAATCATCTAAGCTGGGACCCACATAGGATACAAGACCAGCACAGATGGGACCCACATAGGATACAAGACCAGCACTCTTCATTGATTCATCTATGCTGGGACCCACATAGGATACAAGACCAACACTGAATCATCTAAGCTGGGACCCACATAGGATACAAGACCAGCACAGCTGGGACCCACATAGGATACAAGACCATCACTCTTCATTGATTCATCTATGCTGGGACCCACATAGGATACAAGACCAGCACTGAATCATCTAAGCTGGGACCCACATAGGATACAAGACCAGCAAAGCTGGGACCCACATAGGATACAAGACCAGCACTCTTCATCGCCGCAGTCCACTGAGGATCTCTGCACAGTCGTCGACGTCGAAGTCGCAGCCAACACTAGGGTTCCCGCACACAGGAAGCTCGTTCGGGAGGGTCTGCTCCACGAGCCGAGAGGCTGATACATCAACTGACACAAGGTCCAGAGTTGATGTATCCAAAAGTTCCGTATCATCAACAGGAACTTCACGTCGCAGACGGCGCGTCAATCGGACGCCCGGTCTGAGAGTTTTTGGCTTTTCCGTCCCAGGGACCCGGTTGGTTTCTAAGGAAAAACCAACCCGACCGTACTCCACCTGCGTCCAAACCTCTGGCGGAGTATGCCAAAAGATCCGTCTCACTTAGAAAAAAACAACAAAGTCGACGACACGTCAATCGGACATCCGAAGCACAAGATATGAGCGTTTCCGCTCTGAGGGCCCGGTTGGCTTCGTGTACGAACCAACCCGGCCGAACTCAAAGTATTCTGAAACCTTAAGTGTAGTATACCAAAATGACCATCTCGATCCAAGGATCGCGTTTCCGCTGACGGCGCGTCATTCAGAGGCCCGTAGCTCAAGTTACGGGCAAAAGACCGAAAACAGTCCGAAGACGGGGGGTCTGGGCCCGGGCCGACCCGGCCCGACCCCCCCTGGGTCGGCCGAACCGGGTCGACCCGAACCGGTTTAACCCGGCTGGACCCGGTCCGGCCAGGGCGCAGCCCGGCCCAGATCGGCTCGGCCGAGCGGCCGAGCAACGCGGGGGGCACGCTGCCCCCGCGTGACAACTCCGCGGCCCCCGCGGGGGGCCACCCTGGTCAACGGACGTGGCAAAGCCGCGTCCTGTGTGCACCGGACCCGCGCGGCCGCGGGTCCGCTGGCGCCGCCACGATGGCTCTTTCCGGCGGCGCGCCGGGGCCCTTCCGCGCCGGCGACCCGCGCTGCCGGTGGCTTCCGCGGGCCACCAGAGTCGCTCCGGTGGTCCGATTCCATTCCCGTCTGCGCCGCTGCTCCTCTCGGGTCCCGTTCTTCACTTCGGAAACATCAAATCGCCCTTGCGGCACGTTTTTTCGTCGCCCGCCAAATCCACACAACAACGAAGAACTGCGGAGGGTTATCGGGCCGTGTTCGTTTGGCCCGCACCCTCCGCGTTATGCGATAACAATCGGGAAGAATAATCAACACATAGAAAACATAACAAATAACAATTTTAATAAATTAAAATTGTTCTTATGAAATCGGGTTCTTTATTTTAAAAGAAAAAATCACGGGAATATAAATTGTTTCACAATAAACCCCTACCTCGTCAAGTCGTCGCACACGCGTTCTTCGCGGAATTGACCGTCGCGGAACAAGTGGAGCGTCGCTTTGCGGAAGGGCGTTACGTCATCGTGGAAGGGCGTCGCGTCGACGATCTCCGAGGATCAAGAAACAACAGATTTAATTAATAATAATTAAATCTATGATGTTGTTATAACCCACAAAGAGATTTAAAGAACCGCAACCTATCACCTCAACGGATGATCGAAGATTTTGTTGCGGATGAAGGAACATCGCAGAAGAACATCGTGGGAGAGGAAACGTCGGCGTCGCGGCACACAGCGTCGCGTCGTCGATTTCCGCGGGTTCGGCGTTCTTCGTCGGAGGCCGGCGTTCTTCGCGTTCTTCGCATTCTTCGCGAAGGAGGATGAAGAACTTGAGGTTTCTATCAAAACCTCTCAACGAACAACACTTAAGGAGAAAAAGAGTTGGTCTTATTTTATTAACATGCCGACAAATGAAAAAGAGATAAGTAATGACCCATTAATTCATAGAATTAATTCAACGAATAAAACCGCGCAATTAAATGGTGCGTTAAGAATTTAAGAAAACGCGTCAGTTGACTTTCATAAAAACGGGTTTTCACGGGTGCGTTACTTAGGGGAAAAGAAACAGTGGGGCTCGTGCGAGCCCCACCTCACAAATATCCTACCAAGAGGGTTGGATATTTTGGGATAACACCCTATCCGCTTCAACTCAGCTTAAACAGCTTGAAGTGGTCTTTAAGCGGCTTTAAGTGAAATAAAAATAAAATTGTCGCACAACTTTATTTTATTTCTTAACTTAAAACCCAAAAATTAAAAACCACAACCGAGAAAACGCAACTCCGGAAGAGGCGTTTCTAAGCAAAAAATGGTACTGCGATTCCATCGGTGCCCTCAGAATTCGGTTCCGAGCACTGGTTCAAAAGTTAGAAAAACCCGCTCGTTCGTTCACTGAAGGTACCCGAGCCAAACTTCGAAAAAAGATTCCGGGCACACCGGGGCTTGGAATTTGGTGCCATCAGAAGCTGAGTTCTTGTAAAATTCCAAAGAAAATTAAGAAAAAAATTTCCTTGAAATTTACGGGTCTTTACATTACTCCCACCTCAGGGCTTTACGTCCCCATAAAGATATATCATAAACTAGGGAAACAAAGGCGGTACTAAGCACGCATCTGAGCCTCCCGCTCCCAAGTGCTCTCCTGGAGGTTCCCGAGCTGCCATCTGAAGCGCACTAGAGGAATCGATCGTCCACTTAGGACCCGCTCCTGTCGATCCTCGATCTCCACTGGGACCTCCGCAAAAGTCGCCCCATCATCAAAGACCAGCTCTCCATGGTCAAATATTGGCGTCGGGTCGTGCACACATCTCCTCTGCTGAGATACGTGGAAGACGTCGTGCACCCGGTGCAACTATGGTGGTAGAGCTAGGCGATAAGCCACCTTGACAATCCTGTTGAGGACCTGGAAGGGTCCGATGAAGCGTGGAGACAACTCGCCGCTTTGGCCAAACCTCCGTAATCCATGTCGAGGTGAGACCCGCATGAAGACGTGGTCACCATTCTCGAACTCAAGTGGCCTCCGCCTCCAGTCAGCATAAGACTTCTGCCGGCTCTGAGCTGTCCTCATCCGCTCCTGGATGACCTGGACCTTCTCCGATCCCACAAGAACTACTAAGATTTCTTCCTTGCTGATAAGAGAAATCTGGTCTCATCCCCTGGATGAACCACTTCCTTTGCCTAATACAGTCAATCCCGACATGGATGTTTCTAATCCACACCAAGGATGACGTCGTAAGGCCTCGACGCTATTACCAAGAGATCCAACCGTTACTCTCGCCTCCAAGGGTTGAGTCACACTGTCGGCATCAGTGTGTGGTAACTGGGTCTCCTCCAGTAGATGTCTCACAAGTGAGGGTCAAGTCAACAGTCTAAACTGGAACCTCTTAGTAACAACACAAAAGAGGACAGGAATGAAAACATCACAAAGGTAAGCGTCTTTTACTATTTCAGCTCATAATACAAAGACACCATACAACAACAACAAGGAACTAGAAGTACAAAGGACGTATCCACTAGTTTTGCTCCTGTCCATATGCTCCCAGAGCTCCATGATCGAAGGTCTCAGCTGCCTGAAGCTGTTCTCTCGCATGTCCACCAACTCCCTGTGGTCGGGGTGGACCTCCTGGTGGTGGTGGTGGCAACACCTCGAAGTGTCGCCCACCATCTGCTACTCGGCCAGCTCCTCTGCCTTGTCCGCCTGCACCCTACGGACTACCGTGACCGAACCTCTGTCTGGGAGGTCCCTCTACCACCTACTGCTCATCTGTAAGATGATTCGGGCAGTCTCGAGCCATGTGACCTCGCCCGCTGCATGTGTAGCAATGCTTTCCCCTCGTGTAGCTGGCTCTCCTTTGGGTGCCACACACAACCAAATCTTCATCCTGAGACTGCCCAACTGATGGTCTGGCCTGTTTGGACCTCTGCGTCACCTGTCTACTGCTAGCTGCGGAAGACCCTGCTACGGGCCATCCTACAGAGGGCCCTATCACTGGAGCCTGCTCGGCGAGAAAACTCTCCACTAGAAGGGCTCTCTCCAATACCTCTGCCTGTGTCGGAATGTTGAGGGAGATCATCGAAGCCCTGATCTCGTGCATCAGTCCCTGCTCGAAGGTCCGGGCCCGAAAGAATGGGTCCCGTACCATATCTGTGGAGTAGCGCGAGAGACCAGTAAATCTCACCGAGTACTGGGCCACTGTCATACTGCCCTGACGTAGCTGTAGCAGCTCTTGGATGCGAACCGCACGGAGGGTGGCTGGGACGAACTCGGAGCGGAAGATGCTCTCAAAGTCCGTCCAGAGGAGAGATGTCTCGTCATGCACCTGGAGCATCAAGCTCCACCATCTGCCTGCTGCCGCGTGCAGGAGGCTCGCTGCGAGGATCACCATGAGGTCTGCTGGTGTCCTCACTAATCTGAAAACCCGTACAACTACCTCCAGCCAGTCCTCGGCGGCCTGAGGGTCCATATCCCTGTGGAACCTGGGCGGCCACTGGCGTTGAAACTCATGCAGTGCACTAAGGCGACGTGCATCGTCAGGAGCTGGGGCTGGTAGCATCGGTGGCTCGGCGGGTAAAGGTACCGCTGGTGCCTCTGCTGACAAGGAGCCCTGCACCGAGGCCTCATCCCTCGGTGGGCTGTCATCACGCTCCACTCTCAGAACCCTAACTAACTGCCGTCGTGGGGCCATCCTGAAAAGAAACAGGTGCGCCACGGTCGGAACTGTATACCTGGTGAGCTGACACAAGTAATCACAAAGAAAACCTGGACACACATGCAATTAATGTTTTCGTGCATTAAGTCGGAAATCAGAAGTCAGGGTCCTGGTGTACGGATACGTCGGCCGCCGCACCAACACTGGACTCCCTGGACTGATAAC
Organism: Viscum album; assembly: GCA_963277665.1. Classification (NCBI taxonomy): domain Eukaryota; kingdom Viridiplantae; phylum Streptophyta; class Magnoliopsida; order Santalales; family Viscaceae; genus Viscum; species Viscum album. Next base: position 407,563,940 of record OY728142.1, read on the forward strand.
CACACCCAATACGCTGAACACTATTTCTTCACATAGAAGAAAGATCAGAGTTAGCGGTAGAACCGAACTCCTCTGATACCAATTTGTCACGACCCGTCCTCGGGGCCCGTGTCGTGACTACCCCAAGCCCTCCTTCCATAGGCCAGGGGCTGGCGACTAGCACCAAGGCGTAAATCCCGATAAACAGGGAAGGCATTGTATTTGTAAAGTAAACAACCACCACAGAGTAAGCAAGCGGAAAGAGTAAAAGCTAAGTAAAAACTGTAACAAGATGTGCTGAAAGTAAAAGGGGTCGGAAATACAAGCCCAACTGTAAAGTACAACTGAAAGGGGAAAACAACAATTGAAAAAGAAAAGTCGCAACGTCGAGCCGTCCTCTGGAAGTCCCACCTGAAGGGTGAGCGCAGATAGCCTCCACAGCTCCTCGGTCCAGCCGTCCGCTCCGAGTACGTCCTGCCCAGTGGTCCACCTCCAGGTACCGTCCTGCTCCGCAAGCCTCCACCACGATCAGCGCTGTCTGTCTTCTGCAACCAACACAACGAAGTGCGGGCATAGCCCATGCAGGGGTGAGTATAAGCTACTCAGTAGGGACCCTGAGACCCTCAAAGGTCTCCCAAAATCCACAAAGGATAAACCACAAAGGAAAGATACAATCACGAAGTAACAACCGACACTGCTTAGGTATATTCCCATACATATACCTAAGTCATCAATTCCCGTTTGACTCCAACATCCGAGCCCAAGAACAACCCAATCCACACAGGAAAGAAAAACGTATACTCACACAGAATAGCACAACACAATCCACGAAGGAGAGCAAAAGTAATCCACATAGGATAGCTCAACACAATCCAAAAAGGAAAGTAAATAGTAAATCCACCCAGGATAGTTCAACACAATCCACAAAGGAGAGTAAACAGGATTCAGCTCACACAGAAAATACTTCGTCGAAAAAGGTGAAAGGGATGATCAGATAAAGATACCGAATCATCTAAGCTAGGACCCACTGAGGATGCAAGACCAGCTGTCTTCACTGAATCATCTAAGTTGGGACCCACATAGGATACAAGACCAGCACAGCTGGGACCCACATAGGATACAAGACCAGCACTCTTCATTGATTCATCTATGCTGGGACCTACATAGGATACAAGACCAGCACTGAATCATCTAAGTTGGGACCCACATAGGATACAAGACCAGCACAGCTGGGACCCACATAGGATGAAAGACCAGCACTCTTCATTGATTCATCTATGCTGGGACCCACATAGGATACAAGACCAGCACTGAATCATCTAAGCTGGGACCGACATAGGATACAAGACCAGCACAGCTGGGACCCACATAGGATACAAGACCAGCACTCTTCATTGATTCATCTATGATGGGACCCACATAGGATACAAGACCAGCACTGAATCATCTAAGCTGGGACCCACATAGGATACAAGACCAGCACAGCTAGGACCCACATAGGATACAAGACCAGCACTCTTCATTGATTCATCTATGCTGGGACCCACATAGGATACAAGACCAGCACTGAATCATCTAAGCTGGGACCCACATAGGATACAAGACCAGCATAGCTGGGACCCACATAGGATACAAGACCAGCACTGAATCATATAAGCTGGGACCCACATAGGATACAAGACCAGCATAGCTGGGACCTACATAGGATACAAGACCATTACTCTTCATCGTCGCAGTCCACTGAGGATCTCTGCACAGTCGTCGACGTCAAAGTCGCAGCCAGCACTAGGGTTCCCGCACACAGCAAGCTCGTTCGGGAGGGTCTGCTCCACGAGCCGAGAGGCTGATACATCAAATGACACAAGGTACAGATTTGATGTATCCAAAAGTTCTGTATCATCAACAGGAACTTCACGTCGCAGATGGCGCGTCAATCAGACACCCGGTCTGAGAGTTTTTGGCTTTTCCGTCCCAGGGGCCCGATTGGTTTCTAAGGAAAAACCAACCCGGCCGTACTCCACCTGCATCCAAACCTCGGGTAGAGTATTCCAAAATATCCGTCTCACTTAGAGGAAAACAACAAAGTCGACGACATGTCAATCGGATGTCCGAAGCTCAAGATATGAGCGTTTCCGCTCCGAGGGCCCGGTTGGCTTCGTGTACGAACCAACCCGGCCGAACACAAAGTATTCCAAAACCTTCAGTGCAGTATATCTAAACGACCGTCTCGATCCAAGGATCGCGTTGCCACTGAAAGCGCATCATTCGGAGGCCTGTAGCTCAAGTTACGGGCAAAAGACCGAAAACAGTCCGAAGACGGGGGGTCTAGGCCCGGGCCGACCCGGCCCGACCCCCCTGGGTCGGCCGAACCGGGTCGACCCGAACCGGTCCAACCCGGCTGGACCCAGTCCGGCCCGGCCGGCCGGCCCGGCGCGGCGCGGCCGAGCGGCCGAGCAACGCGGGGGGCACGCTGCCCCCGCGTGACAACTCCGCGGCCCCCTCGGGGGGCCGCCCTGGTCAACGGACGCGGCAAAGCCGCGTCCTGTGTCCGCCGGACCTGTGCGGCCACTGGTCTGCTGGCGCCGCTGCCGCCGCCACGGCTTCAGTCGCGGCGGCTCCCTCCGGCGGCGCGCCGGGGCGCCGCCGGTGGCTTCCGCGGGCCACCGGAGTCGCTCCGGTGGTCCGATTCCGTTCCCGTCTGCGCCGCTGCTCCTCCCGGGTCCCGTTATTCACTGCGGAAACATCAAATCGCCCTTGCGGCACATTTTGTGGTTTCCCGCCAAATCCGCACAACAACGAAGAACTGCGGAGGTTTATCGGGCCGTGTTCGTTTGGCCCGCACCCTCCGCGTTAGGCGATAACAATCGGGAAGAATAATCAACACATAGAAAACATAAAAAATAACAATTTTAATAAATTAAAATTATTCTTATGAAACCGGGTTCTTTATTTTAAAATAAACAATCACATGAATATAATTTGTTTCACAACAAACCCCTACCTCGTCAAGTCGTCGCACGCGCGTTCTTTGCGGAATTGACCGTCGCGGAACAGGTGGAGCGTCGCGTCGCGGAAGGGCGTCGTATCGTCGTGGAAGGGCGTCGCGTCGACGATCTCCGAGGATCAAGAAACAACAGATTTAATTAATAATAATTAAATCCGTGATGTTGTTATAACCCACAAAGAGATTTAAAGAACCGCAATCTCTCACCTCAACGGATGATCGAAGATTTTGTTGCGGATGAAGGAACGTCGCAGAAGAACATCGCGGGAGAGGAAACATCGGTGTCACGACACATGGCGTTGCGTCGTCGATTTCCACGGGTTCATTGTTCTTCGTTGGATGCCGGCGTTCTTCGCGTTCTTCGCGTTCTTCGCGTTCTTCGCGAAGGAGGATGAAGAACTTGAGGTTTCTATCAAAACCTCTCAACAAACAACACTTAAGGAGAAAAAGCGTTGGTTTTATTTTATTAACATGCCAACAAACGAAAAAGAGATAAGTAAAGACCCATTAATTCATAGAATTAATTCAACGAATAAAACCGCCCAATTAAATGGTGCGTTAAGAATTTAAGAAAACGCGTTAGTTGACTTTCATAAAAACGGATTTTCGAGGGTGCGTTACTTAGGGGAAAAGAAACGGTGGGGCTCGTGCGGGCCCCACCTCACAAATATCCTACCAAGAGGGTAGGATATTTCTGGATAGCACCCTATCCGCTTCAACTCAGCTTAAACAGCTTGAAGTGGTCTTTAAGAGGCTTTAAGTGAAATAAAAATAAAATTGTCGCACAACATTATTTTATTTCTTAACTTAAAACCCAAAAATTAAAAACCACAACCGAGCAAACGCAACTCCGGAAGAGGCGTTTCTAAGCAAAAACCGGCGCTGCGATTCCATCGGTGCCCTCTGAATTCGATTCCGAGCACCGGTTCAAAAGTTAGAAAAACCCACTCCTTCGTTCACTGAACATACCCGAGCCAAACTTCGGAAAAAGATTTCGGGCACAACGGGCCTCGGAATTCGGTGCCGTCAGAAGCTGCGTTCTTGTAAAATTCCAAAGAAAATTAAGAAAAAAAGTTCCTTGAAATTTACGGGTCTTTATAGTAGCACCATGAGACACCCTGAGAGAGGATGGGTGAATCAGGGTGTCAAATATTTCCTTTGAAATAATGGATCTTGTACTCACATTGGTAGAGACTCATTAAACCTATCCGATTAAGGTTTATATTCACAAGAAGAAAAGACGTAGGAAATAAACATAGAACACAAAAAAATTTACTTGGTTCAAGTGATGCCCTGGACCTATACTCCTATATCTAGTTCCATAAACACATCCTTTACATAATTTCTTTGATACAAAGTATAATATCATGGATGAAACCATATTTAATTATAAATTCAATAACAATTATTACATCTCTTACATCCCAAATATCTTCTCAGGTTTAGATATTTATAGAATTAGTGAAAAATAAAAAATAAAAAATCCCATGTTCTTTCTCAACTATTGGACATCTCTTCACTATATAAGATTTTAAAAACCGACCTGGGTTACCCTCAAACCTAGAACCTGAACCCATCCACCACATACCTTAAGGGTATTCTCAATCCCCACGGGCTGACAACTAGCACTCAAGCATCAAACAAAAACTAGAGGGAGTAATTTTACCGAACCTAAATTAGACTGTATAGAATATATATATATATATATATATATCTAGCAGAGAGAAATAGCAGAAGATAAAATAGGAAAATGTATTCCATAAATAAAAGAAGAGAGAAGAAATGATACAACTCAAGCAGTAAGACTAACCCAAAGTACGAGTCTAATAGAAAAGTACAAATAAAATAAAGATTGACCACTCCACATGATAGCATGGAAAAACTCTCACTATATCACCACTAGATACCCTAAACCAGTTGATAGAAATATCATCACCTCACTATGGTGCCTTTCCTTTCCCTATATCAAGAGACATAACTAGGTATACACACTGTTGAAGGGGTGTGTAGGGTGTGAGTTAAATAGGTCTGGTAGGATCCCACCTTGGTGTTTCATAACAACTATCTGTATAAAAATATGAACATGATCAACTTTAAAGAAAAAAGGCATGATAATCAGTTAAACAATTTTTATATCAAAAGCATCATAAATTTTTTCCATTTCTCTATTTTTCTAAATAATCAATGTCAAACAATTTCAAATAATATCACATATATCAATGTAGGTAATAACATCCACATTAGTGCAAACCAAATGAACAAGAAAAAACATGCAAAGGATCACTACAGGTTAGGCTAGCTAGAACACTCATACCCAAACATAGACAATTGTTCACATCAAGTCTCTAAGCACATTCATTGAATCTTGATAGAAAAGGAACATCCTAAAAGTGAATCTCCCAATAACATCTAACAAGTCTCTAGGACACTTGGACTAGGGATAATAAGAATGCCCCATGAGTGAACCCCCAGATGGTATCAGTGGACGAGTCATATTAACACACCTTCCACCTATGTACCCAAGGCTTCCCATGTTATATATTTTCTAAATCATTTCATCAAAACCATTATTTGAAAACCATTTCACAAATACATTTCACAATTCTTTGAAAAACACCTTTATTCACCAAAATAAGGGTAAACCATATTTTCTTAAAAACCCATTTCCACACACACACATAAATCAATAAATTATGACAATTTATTTATAAAACAATTTATAAGACCAAATAATTCAAGGTTCATCCAAAATAGGATAGAGATGAAACCACATATGTCAAACTCAGGTCATGCAGAAAAATCGATGAGATCTACAACACATGAGGGAATAAAAAATAACAAATAGAGGTCCAACCAATGATTCTCATATTTTGGAATCATATTCCCTAACACAAAAATGTCGGTGGAGTGGTAATGTCACACATACCTTAAATAACATGAACCCTCTACACCACAACCAACAAAGGACTAACCCCCAAAAGAAGATTTCACAACACATCTAGAAATGATCAAGAGTAACATCACCATAAAATCAATGAATCTGAAAACACAACACAATAATGTTTCCAAAGTCAATAGAAATGAATAAGCAGAAAGGTTTCTTACCCATAGAGATGCAGTGAAACCACCACAAAGATCAAACACTAAACAATAAAATTTATAAGGAGCATAGATTCCAAAAATCACTCAGGAGGGCACCTAGGGTTAAAGAGAGGAGGTTGCATGAAAAAACAAGAGTGAGTTACCCAAGAAGAGAGTAAAATCTAAAAAACATGAGGGGTTTATGGAATAAATCTTAGTTTTATGCCATAAATTTTCCATAACTCATTTATGTCTAAAAACATGCCTTATTGGGTTAAATTATCTCAAGTGAAGATTTTAAATCTTAAGAATGGGTTTTATAGTTTAAAACCATTTTATATCATAAAAGGTTTTACTGCTTGAATAATTTTCACTTCTTATTCCCAATGAGAACTTACACTTTAATCCAGATGTTTTTAGTGTAAATATCTCCTATAGGAAATACCAAATGCATAACCCTTGTAGAAAAATTACCATAAAAAATAGATTCCCTCCAAATCCATTTTCATTTTTATATTTGGACTCCATTAATTTAAGAAAACATAAATCCCTGAACATTAGGTCATTTCCCCCAAAAAACACTCTATATACTTGAAAGGTATGAAACACACACAAACAAAAAGGAAAAAAATAGGGACAAGAAGTAATTGAAAGAAGGTAATGGGATGTTACAACCTCCCCACCATAAAACTTTCTGTACGTAGGAGATCATGTAGAAGTAGGGTTCTCCAAAAAGAGGAGTCTTCACTACTCCCTCACCAATGTTTCATTCTTCCAAGTTTGGTGATAATATGATCCATGATATCATAATACGTTGACAAAAAAAATAGACTAAACCAAAAATTATTTTACTTGATAATCAATGATCTCTACTAGCTACTCTACAAAGGAAACTTCTGGATTTAACTCAATCTCTTCCCAACTTAGAACATGGGAGGGATCATGATGGTACTTCTTGAGATGAGATTTTTAAAAAACATTAGGAGTAATTATCAAATAATTCAGTAATTCCAACTAATAATAAACCTTCCTAATATGCTCAGTAACTTCAAACAACCCAACATATCTTAGATCCATCATTCTCAATTTCACAAGATGATGGTGACCTAATCGAGGAGAAACATTCAATAAATCTTGGTTATCAATGGAGAACTCCAAAAGATAACATCAATGATATTCATATGATTTATTCCAACTCTGATTTGTAACCAAATACTGAATTATATCTTGAATCCTAACTAATGTTTCCTGAATGAGACTCGATCCCACAAGAGAGGGATTTTCCACCTATTCCCAATAAATAGGTGACCTTCATGGGCGTCCATACAATGCCTTGAAGGGATCCATTCTGATTTAAAATTGATAATTTTTGTTATAATAAAAATCTACCTATCCTAGATGGATATCCCACAATTCACAAAAATCTAATATGTAGGAATTGAGAATATCCTTTAGGATCTAAATGGTATGCTATGTCTGACCATCTGGCTATGGGTGGTAAGTTGTACTTAACCAGACCTGAGTCCCCATTTCCTCCTGGAGACTCTTCCAGAACCATGAGGTAAACCTAGGACCCTTTTTTGAAACAATGGTATAGGTAACCCCATGTAACCTTACAACCTCTTATATATAAAACTTACCCAGATCTTCAAATTTAGCAGTGTCCCTAATTACAATGAAATGATCCAATTTTTTCAACCGATTAATCACCACCCAGATAAAATTCTTTCCTCAGGGTGTCTATGGTAATCGAACAACAAAGCCCACGAAAAACTCATCCCACTTCCAAATTGGAATTGAAAGAGGCTGGAGTAAACCAAAAGGTTTCATATGATCGTCCATTATCTGTTGACAGGTGTGATAGTTGGAAACATAACTTGCAATTTCACGCTTCATACTCGGCCACCAAAATCATCGTCTAATGTCATAATATATCTTTATAGTTCCTGAATGAATGGACCACACAAAATTATGGTAGTAAAAAAAATATCCTTGTAGATGTTGGGATGAAAAACCAATCCCCAAAGCAGATAATATCATATGAATGGAGAGACTCAATAAAAACAGTATGCTCTTCATAAAGGGCTTCTAAAATTCCTATGAACTCATCATCCTTTCATTGAACCTATAGAATCAACTCAATGAGAGATTATGATAACTGAACACTGGTAAGAACCTAACTTAAAACATTCTCCCCAACATCTTGATGTAACTGAGTGAAGTTCCCCATTAGGTTCCACTCTTCCTTCTATTTTAAGAAATCCTATGATATTAATTTCCTACTGAGAACATTTTCAATGAAATTCCCCTTCTCTAGGATGCAAGTGATATTTAAGTCAAAATTTTTAAGGTATATAACCCAAAACCTATGTTTGAGATTCAATTCCTTCTGATAAAATATATAGATCAAATTATTATGGTAAAAAAAAGACTATGAATCTCTCCACAAAAAGATAATGCCTCCAAACTTTAAGTGAAATCATAACCATGGAAAGATCTAAATCATGAATGGGGAAATTATTTTTATGCAGTTGAAGATAAAGATATCCATAAGCAATAACATGATCATACTACATAAGTATACAACATAAACAAGTACAACAAGCATCACAAAGCACCATATACCCCTTATCTATATTGAGTAAGATCAAAATAGAAAATAATGTTAGAAGTCATTTCAGTATCAAAAGAAGTCAAAACATTCTATCCTATATGAATTTTACCCCTTTCCTTGTAAGAGCAGTCAATGATGACACTAACTTCAAGAAGTCCTTGAAGAACCACTGATAATATCCAGCAATACCAAGGAAACTCTAAATCTCAAAGATGTTATGTGGATCCTCCCATAACAAGACAACCTTTTACTTCTTAGGATCAACTAATAGGACACATTTAGAAACTACATTCCCATATAATTTTACTTTTTGGATAAAAAAACTGCATTTTTAAAGATTTCCACAAAAAAAGTGACTCCTCAAGATTTCCAAAACTAAACTTAGATAATTCTTATGATCATGATCAGATTTCAAATGATTTCCAAAACTAAACTCAGATAATTCTTATGATCATGATCAGATTTCAAATAAACTAAAATATCATCCATGAAAACTACCACTAAAGTGTTAATATTCCAATGAAATATCATGTTCATAAAATCTATAAAAACTACATGAGGGTTAGTCAGACCAAAAGGCATTATAAGATATTCATAATGGTTACACCTACTTCTAAAATTTATATTCAGAATATCAGACACCCAAACCCTGAGCTGATGATAACTCGATCAGATATCCATATTCAAAAACTACTTTGAATACTTTATATTATCAAAAAAATTATCCACATGGGGAAAGGATACTTATTCTTAACCATCACCTGGTTCAACTTCTGATAATCTACACAAAATCAAATTTAACTGTCAGCCTTATTAGAAAAGAGAATTAGGGATACCCAAGTGGAAACACTGGGTTGAACAAAAACTTTCACCATCAGATCATCCAAATGAATCTTGAACACTTTCAGCTCCACCGGTTCTATACTATAAGAGGGTTTCAAAATCGATTGCTTACCCGACACCAGATCAATCATGAACTCCATCTATCTCTCTAGAGGAAGATAAAATAACTTATCTAGGAAAACATCAATAAAATACTTGATAGATAATGGAAGATCACAAATAAAGAAAAAAAATTAGTATTAACTACAATTGTAGATAACAAACTCATGATATCTGGGAAGAAATGTCTTGCATGACTAGACCTCAGATCTCACTCTCCCTAAAACACCCAAGAGCACCCATCGATATCCAGGAACAAGACATGTTGATTATAACAATAAAACTTGATATGATGAGTGATAATCAAATCCATCTTGATGATGAAATAAAAAATATCTAGATCAAGAACAAGGAAATCACAGAATAACTCTGCATTAGCTATCGATAGTGAACAAGGACTCCAAAACCCCTTCTCTTTCCTCTTCCCAAGAGGCATCACTAAATCCATAACAACAGACATGACCTCCATTAGAAGTTTCAAAACATCAAAAATTGGAAGAAATAAATGATTGGGAGGAACTGGAATCAAATAAATAATTCACAAAAAAATATGTAACAAGATGGTACCTCTCACTGTCACTGGATCCATTTCAACCTTCATCGAAAACGCATCCACTATATTATTGTGATTAAATCCTGAAATCTATGGATGGAGTCCTATAAACTTAAAATCATCTAACTATACCATAATGTCCTTTAGATCCAATGATCCCTGGTCATAATGAGACATAGTCATAGCCGGGAAGAATTGTTGTAAATGGCTATAGTGGCCTCAACCATTGTACATATTTATTGGCATGGAACAATAATGTAAAATTTTCCCAAAATTTCCACATTGATATAAATTTAGGTCCAAACTACTGTCTATAACTGATGGTACAGAGGAGGAACACTGTTGAGAACCACCTCTACCACCCCTGTGATGATCATGCCACTTTCTCTTCTTTCCCTACGCCTCACTGAAGCTGACTCTAAGTGGAATAGAATGGGTAAAATGGATAATATTTTCTATCATATCCATTTCTATCATGATTTATCTATGTAATGTATCAACATAGGTAGAATGATTTGTCATGAATACCTGTAATATGATATCTAGTTTCAAACCTTGTAGATACTTTTGAGCTTTTAGATAATCATTCTTTACTACCTCCAGACCAAAAAGAACTAGCTCCACAAATAAATTTGTGCACACTAACACCAAATTCTATTCCTACTACAAAGATAGGAACTCCAAATACTTTTCCATAGTCAATGAATTTGCAAAGAACTACTAGAAGAAGAGGGTCTTGAAACCCTTTCAGTCTAAGACCAAGTGTCTATCTACCTATACCATGGAATCCCGTCATCACTTGTTGGGACCCTCAAGTATGAATTCCACACACTTTACCTTGATATTATCAATTGTATCTAGGAATTAGAATATCTAATCAATATTCTATAGTGATTCCTCCATCTCTTTAGGGTCATTAGTATACTTAAAGGATGGCGATTTCTCACATATGAACTCTCGAGATCGACCCCTTTCTCCCCCAAATGCTGGATGTACTTCAAAAATTTCATTATGGACTTGTGGTATATTTTTTCAACAACACAAACTAATAATGTGACAAATTATATAAGATTATGATCTATAGGAAGATTCCCTTGAGGATTATCCACTGAAACCTCCCATAGAACCCATGGAAAATGTTTTGGAGGCATATCAAAACACACAAAAAACATGAGAAAAGATCAAATGATAGGAAAATCTCAGTAAAAAAAACATAATAAAAACTGATATTAAGATCTAGAAATCAATATGGGATACAAATTACCCAATATATTATGGTAGCTTGAGTATTTTCATAACAAGATATGGCCATGCACTCACCGAAACCTACCTCTTAAGTCCTAAAAATTACATCTCATGTCTAAAAACTTCTCAATATTGAGCATAACCTCCCTTGATAACACTTTGTAACAAACCGACTCAGGTTACCCTCAAACCAAGCATCTGACCAAATCAGCCACATACCCTAAGTGCATTCTCGATCCCCATGGGTTGGAGACTAGAACCCAGGAATTAAACAACAACCAAAAGAAATTATTTCACTGAACCTAAATTAGACTAAATGGAATATATATATACAACATAGAGAAATAGTGGAAGATAAAATAGGAAAATATATTCCATAAAGAAAAGAATATAGCAAAAAACATAAAACTCAAGTAGTCAAAACAACCTAAAGTAGAAGTCCAACAATAAATGACAACTAAAATTGAGACGAACTACTCCATGTGATAGTGTAGGAAAACTCCCACCATATCACCACCAGCTACCCAAACCCAGTTGACAAAAACCTCACTACCTCACTATGGTGCCTTGCCTTTCCCTATATCAAAAGACATAACCAGGTCTACACACCACCAAAGGGGTGTATAGGGTGTGAGCTAAAATAGGTCAGTAGGATCCCACCCAATTGTTCCATAACAATTCTCTATATAATAATATGATCATTCTCACCTTTATATAAAATAAGGAATGATAATTAGTTAAATAGTTTTTATATAAAAAACATTTTAAAATGTTCCCCTTTTCCAAAGTTCTAAATAATCTAGGTAAAAAAGTTTCAAATCATATCACATATATTAAAGTTGGCAATCAAATCCACAATAGTACAAACCAAAAGTATAGGTAAAATCATATCAAGGATCACTACAGGTCAGGATAGCTATAACACTTATACCCAAACATATACAATCATGTGCATCAAGTCCCTAGACATATGCATTGAATATAGGGAGAAAAAGAACACTGAAAAAAGTGAACCCCCCAACAGTGTCTAACAAATCCCTAGGAAACATAACATAGAGAGAAGAGGAACACCCCATTAGTGAAACCCTTAATAGTATCAATGGATGAGGCCTATTAACACACCTTCCACCTAAGTACCCAAAGCTTCCCATGTGCTATGTTTTTCAAATCATTTCATCAAAACCATGCTTCGAAAACCATTTCATTAATCCATTTCAAAATGATTATAAAAATAATTTTTTTTCACCAAATCAACCAGAAAACCATATTTTCTAAGAAAACCATTTCTACACACACACATAAATCAATAAATCATTCCAATTTATTTATAAAACTATTTGTAAGACTAGAGAATTCAAGTTTTATCCAACATATTCTAGATAAAGAACCACCTACATCAAAATCAGGTCTCACACAAAAAGAAATGGGATCCAAAAAAACCAAAAGGAAAAAAATGGAGTCTCTACCAATGATTCTCACACTTTATAATCATATCCCATAACAAAAAAGGTTATCAGAGAGGTTGCGTCACAAATTATTTAAATAAAACACAACTGTCACACAACAACCAACAAAGGACTAACCCCTGGAAGAAGATCACATAGTGGATCCAAAAAGGATAAAAAAGAACATCACCAAAAGATCAAAGGATCCAAAAACATAGTGAAACATCTATTCCACAACCAATGAAAATGAATAAGTAGAAATTTCACTTACCTAGAGAGATGCGACTCAACCACCATAAAGATAAAATACCAAAAGTTGCAATTTGTAAGGAGAAGAGATACCCAAAATCACATGGTAGAGCACCTAGGGTTTGATATAGGAGGATTCATGAAAAAATGGGAGGGGTTTTCCCAAGTAGTGAATAAAGCATATAGAAAAAAGGGGATTTATGATGTAAATCTCAGTCTTGTGCCATAAATTTTCTAAAACTCATATACACCAAAAAACATGTTTCCTTGAGTTAAATTATTCCAAGTGATGATTTTATGTCATAAGAATGAGTTTTATAGTGTAAAACCATTTTATGACATAAAAGTTTTTATAGCCCAAAGCATTTACACATCTTGTTCCTAGTTCTGAACTTACACCATAATCCATATATATATGGCATAAATATCTCCTACAGGAAGTACCAAATACAAACCCCCTATACAAAATTCCAACAAAAAACCTGATGCTCGACAAAGCTCATGTTGCATTTATACAAAGAATCTATTAATTCAAACAAATATACATCCCTGGACTTTAATTCATTTTCCCTAACAAACAATATCCGTCTTGGAAAGGCCTAAAATGCACCCAAAAAAATAAAAACAAAATAGAGACAAGAAGTACCTGAAAAATGGTAACATGATGTTACATAAGAAACAACTAAATCCATAACAAGTCTTCAAAATCTCCCACAAATTTTTCACACAAGATATCCTCTTAGGTATATCATGTGTAATACTTTTCTTCATAACTTGGGGAAATGGAAATGTAAGAATGGGTGATCTAAAAGACTCAGAAAGGGAAACATATAACTGAATCCATCAAAAACATAAGCATATTATACATAATATATGAAAGAATAAATAATCTTAATAATTCTATAATCAATAAAAACTGAGAAAATACTGTATTCATGACAATAAATGAAAACATGGATAACAACAATTGAAAATCTCATACTAATGGAATGTATAATGTCATACATCAAAACATATTGTTAAGGCCTTGATCCACAACACTATACTGATATAGAAAGAGTTATACACTAAAACACAATTTGTTTTGTCTCACGAGACATGTCAATGAAATGAGGGGATATATAATTTCAGGGCCAACCCATCACTTATTTAAGTATAATGAATTTAGTATAAGAGTCAACAAGACATTTCATACCATTACATAAGGAACATTTAGCTAAAAAACATGACCATCCATATAATGGAAAAATAAAATACATAATGTAAATATATAAACAACTTGTATTAGTAGTCTATAATCATCAAGAATGTTAATACATTTTCCCCATTTCAATAAAAGGGATAACATGATCATAACCCATCCAAATAGGGAATGTGGGTGGTCAAAAAATACACAGTCAAATTTCCAATAATCATCCTTATTAAAATAATAAATTACAGAACACCAATACTTTTCCCCATGTCAATAAAATAACATTATTTATAGTTGAAAATCATCCGATATGAATTCTGTAAAATTTGATGTTCACACCGTGTAGAGAAACAAGTATATGAATAATTCAATACTATAATGATAGGATCCTAAGTCATCCATAGAAATAAGGTGCATTATTTTAATATAAAATATCCCCATTGTAACAAATGAAACCTAGAATGATGTTGACATAGATGAAAAAAATCCTTGGAAAATAATGCTTGAATGATATCGCCAGAGAAGATATTACGAACTTGATTTTTTGGTACTGTGAGTTCATTACTACAAAAGATAAATATATAGTAGAGTATAAATAGTGAAATGTAAACCCTATTAGGGTAAATCCTTTTAAAAATAAAAATTCACGTGAAAGTGAAAAAATAAAAGAGTTTTTAGAAATTTTTTTTAACATTGGTTTAAATAACAATGTTATGGGTAACTTCAAAAGGTCTTTTTCAAAAGGTAAAGTGAAAACTATTTGAAAACCATTAATTTTTAAAAATTAATACTCAATAATATAGACTTGAAGAAACATAAATTTTATCTTTGAGAAATGATGAGAGGAAGATAAAATATATGAAAGTGAAATGAAAACCACATTTTAATATCTTGCACTACTGGAATTTTAGCTATTTGCGACGGGATCCCGTCACAAATAGCTCGTTGTGGAAAATGGCATCGCAACTAGTATTTTTTGAAATGGGAAGCTATCCCGTCACAAATAGACCTCCGATTAAATACATTATATATATAAGAACATGTTGTGATGAGTCCATCACAAAAAGTAGTTGCGATGGGCCCATCTTCCCGTCAAAAATAGTTCTCGTTTATATATGTTATATATACCTAAACCTTTTGAAACGGTAAAATAACCCATCGCAAATAAGTTTTAAATATATATATATATATATATATATATATATATATATATAATATTTAAGATGGGGTCCCATCGCAAAAGGTCTCATCGCAAATACTTAATAAAATAAAAAAAATATTTAATAAAATTATGATTAATGAAAAAATAATATTTATATTATTAAAATAATAAAAAATATAAAAAATATTAAAATTCTCAATATTCACAAAAAAATAAATAAAAAAACATAATATATATTATTATTATTATTAGTAAAATAAATAAAAATTAAAAAATATAATACTAATAATAAATAATAAAATATTAAAAATAAT
Source organism: Viscum album (assembly GCA_963277665.1). Lineage (NCBI taxonomy): Eukaryota > Viridiplantae > Streptophyta > Magnoliopsida > Santalales > Viscaceae > Viscum > Viscum album. The sequence goes on from OY728142.1 coordinate 407,579,720, forward strand.
AATAATAAAAAATTAAATTATGCAATATTCACACCAATATAAAATAAAAAAACTGTAAATAGTTCATATTACAACAAATTTTGAATTAAAATGCTTTTAACATAACAAAAAAATCACTGGGGGGATAGTCTTCTAGAGGAGCTGGAGGAGCTGGAGGAGACGGTAGATAAAACTCCATCCCAAAACTATGAGTCAGACGGTTGATATATTCCATCTGCTTGGGCTGTTGCTGCTGCCATCGATGCATCTCCTCCTTATACTGCTGTGACTGCTGCTACTACCATCGACACATATTCTCCTCATACTACTACTGCCGACGCATCTCTTCCTCCATCTGCTGCTGCTGCTAACGCATCTCTTCATGCTGCTTCTGCAAACTCTCTATAAGATTAGTCTGAGCTCACAACTGCTCCTGATATTGTGAGATAGAAGATGATGCCTCTCCATGATCTCCTCTCGATCTGGACACCGACATCTCAGCAATACCATAATAAGTTCTAGGAGTCAAATGAGAGCTGATACCGACTACTCAGCCCTTCTCGAAGGCATACTGGGTCGCCTGCATCCATGTCTCATCGAAATAGTGAGAACTAGTCTGATCATCCATCTCAGCCTGACTCTCAGCCCGTGTCTGAGAGGTCACAGGCTCATATGAATCGTTCAATTTCAATTTGAAATTAAAATAGTGAAAATATTATATCCAGTTAATTTTAAAACTAAAAAAGAAATGATACTGACCAAAATCTAATACTGGCGATCACCTCTAATCTCTCCAGTGACTGTATCACTGTATATCCTCTGATAAACGTCGTACTCCATAATATCAGGATGATCAACTAACTATATGAATATAAAATAAATTGTTTTTATTTAATTTTATATAAATATTTAAAAAAGATACTTACCAGATGCTCTCTATGCATACCGAATGTATGGCTACCATCTTAATGTGTCACCTCTTGTCTCCCCTGGTTTTGCTGGCCCAATAAAGATCTCCTCTGAAATCCACCACTCAACCAGTGTGAATATAATCCATCCCAAATATGAGATGAAATGTACTATGGTTAGTGGGCTCTACACGACTCATCAAATACTGTCACTCCTGCTTTCTTAATGGTTGTCCTTCTCAAATTGGGAAAAAACGGACGGAAGCACTCACACATAGACACCTCCCATGGCTCGTGGATAACGTCATGCATGCTATCATCGATGGGATACCATAAACCCTAAAAATAATTTATAATATCAAGTTATTAATGAAATAAATTTCAAAATAAATATTATTTATTTACGTACCATCCAATGATTGAACATTCCAAGCTACACATCAATGATAATCTATTCCCATGTGATCTATGGCTGAGAAAAATAATTGCACAAGATAGCTCTCCCCTATCCAACAATTACATGTGAAAAAATGTGAAAAAAGAATAAATAATAAAATAATTATTATATAAATAAATTAATGAAATCTAACTAAAATATACAGGTTACTATACCTCCACGTGTGTGGATTGAAGCCAAGACGTGGATGTCGCTCGGGGATAGGGTCAGGAATCATCAATCGTGCAAAACCGCGCCCCCTCCGCGTACCCCCTAAACTGCCAGTAGGCTGAGGGTTAGATGATCTCAAATCCTCCTCATCCAAAGGTAGCTTAGCCTCCTCTAACTCACAAAATAGATCAGGTTCCATCTGAAACACAAAATGATTATTGTTAGTAGATAGTTGAAAATAACTATTACATATAGATATATATTAGTTATGATTATAACCAGTATTTAACTATGTCAATTTTCACCTTCATCATCACCTTCATATCTCACGATGTTAATGTCTTCATATTCATCATCGGCATCATCAATATCTATATGAGTTTTAGTTTCATCATCTCTTTCCATTTAAAATTCATTTGTAACATCATTAACATCATCGTCACTATCGAACCTTAATTGTGGGGTGTCATCATCGATATTCATGTCTCTTTGTGAAAAATATGGATTTTGAGTACTCTCTTGAAAAATTTCAATTCCTTGTATGTAATTGGAACCACATTCAATTTGAGTAAACTGATTTTCCCAAGATTTCATTTTTATTATGCTTCACCAATCACTCAATTCTCTTGAAGTAGCACAGTACTTTGCATAATATATTTGATGTGCCTGTTGAGCCAGTAAAAACGGTTTATTTACTACTAAAAGACTTTTATATTTAATATCAATGATTCCATGAATCAGATGAACATGGAAGACTCTCTCAGTATCCAACCACCGACATTTAAACATTGTTATGTAATTTTTCCCTAGATAACACAGTTCAATAATTTCATCCAGCATGCCATAAAATTCAACTTTAGTTTCTCTATGATGCGATCCTCTAAAGCATACTCCACTGTTCATTGTTTTTTTATTCCTCATATGCATGTGTATGAAATCAAAAACCATTCACCACATATGCATTATAATATTTAACCATTTTGTATGGTGGGTTACTCAATATACATAGTCGCTTATCAATTTTATCATCATGTTGAGACACCTGAAAATTTGTAAAGCAATTATCAATATAATAAATAATAAACTAAATTTATATTTTAAACCATCAATAATTTATGTTACCAGTTTTTGAAACAATTGAGAATTTTTTTTTTCGGCATTCTTCAAGAGCAACTGTTATAATTTGTGGAAGCTGTTTCTTGATGTGATTATCATATAACCTACAAATAAAATAAGTTTAATTACTATAACATAAATTATATAATAAGTTATAGAAGCAGTCACAATACAAATTATGTCATTTCTTCACAGTTGAGCATAACATATGTATGAGCTCTGTGATGTTCATTATCTAAAATCCATCATTCATGAACTCCACCGAAGCCAAGCTCTGGATGATTAAAAACTGATAATTGATTATTAATTTCATCATCAACATTACCCTTGTTCTATCCCATGCGATTGTGTTTTTAGGGATATTACGATTCAAAATAATGAGAGCAGAAAAAAGAAATTTTATCTTGCAAATAAGCTTCAACAATTGAGCCTTGAACTGATGCTTTGTTATGTACTTTTTTCTTCAATTTTTGCATGCATCTCTCGAATGGGTACATCCATCAAAACTATACCAGACCTCCACATTTAGATTCATGTGGAAAATGTAATATCATATGTTCCATTGAGTCAAAGAAAGCTGATTGGAATATTTTTTCCAGTTTACATATAATTAAAACAACATATTCTCCCAATTTTCTTAGTGCATCATATTATGTTGTCACCGCAAAAATGTCTCGAAAAAAATATGATATGTCTGTTATTGAATCCCAAATAATAGAATTCAACAAACTTATGAATCTAATCGGCACAAGTCTTTCCATTATAACATGACAATCACGACTTTTTAATCTGGTAATATGACCATTCTTAACACATCTGCCCAAATTGGAAGCATAGCCATCTGGAAGTATCAAATCTGTAATCCACTAACAAAATAATAAGAGACTCTCTTTGGATAGTGTATAAGCTTCTTTTGGCTTCATTAACCTCTGTAATATGATATTTTGAAACATTTCAAGTTCCAGTCGTCTGCAAATTTGGGCAAGATCTAATCATGCCTTTACATTATATTTGGTCTTACTTGGTGTATCCAAAACTGTATGAAATAAACTATCAAAACCGTTTTTCTTAATATTCATGACATACAACATGTGGTGTACAAACAAATCATACCAATATGGATGATCCCAAAAAATGATCTGTTTTATCCAATTATGTTCTTTCCCAAAGCCATGAATTATCTATTGGTTTACTGTTGGCCCAAATGTGATGGGAGGTAATGAAAACACAACTGATTTTAACTCTGTACATGAGATCATTTTTGGAGGTTCATCCCTTTCAATTGTGCCTTTTCTAAAATGAGATTTTTTTTTTCTGAAAAGGATTATCGGTTGGAAGAAATCTGTGATGATAGTCAAAATAGCAAGGTTTTTTCCATTGATGAGCATAAATGCATTATTTTCTTTCATATAGTAAGGAAATGATTTTGGACCATGTGTACTCCAGCCAGATAACATGGCATATTCCGAGAAGTCACTAATCGTCCCCATCAATGCAGCTTTTAATATGAAATTTTATTTTGCAGTAGCATCATATGTACTAACACCATTACTCCACAATGAATTTAACTCATCAATAAATGGTTTCAAATAAATATCAATATTCTTTTTCGGATGTCCTAGGATTAATATGGTCAAAAATATATAGGTCTCCTTTATCAACATCCATGGAGGTAAATTTTATGGAGTTATAAAGATATTCCAACCTGAATACTGACTACCATAAGAATCAAATGGACATAAACCATCAATAGAAAGATCTAATCACACGTTCTGGGCTTCTAAATCAAAAGACAGATGCAGTTGGTCAAAATGTTTCCATGAATCACCATTATATGGATGATTCAAGATTTTACTGGTTGAAATCTTGGTTTTGTGCCATGAAATCATTGATGTTGTGTTCTGAGACATAAATAAATGCTGCAACCTGGGTGTAAGGGAAAAATATCTCAACTATTTTAAATTAATCGATCCAAACTTCTCTAGTTGAGATTCTTTATCCCTCAATTTTCCACATGTGGGACAACTATCCAATGACTCATTTTCACCTAAATATAAGATACAATCATTTTCACATGCATGAATATTTTGATAACTAAGACCCAGATTATGAACTAGCCTCTTTCTCTCATAGTAATTTGTATGCAACACATTTCCTTCATGTAATAATGTTTTAACAAAAGAAAATATCTGATCAAAATAGTTGTTTGACATTTCATTATCTGATTTAATAGACATAAATTTTTCAACCGCTTCTAACTTGCTTATCTTGCAACCAGGATATAATGCATCCTTCGAAGACCTCAAAAAATCATAAAATTCGGCTGGTTCCAAATCAGGAGTTAAATCAATATCATCCTGAGTTTTAGTTTGTTGAATAAATGGACCTACAACATCATGTACTACATTTTGAAACCTCGATAGATCCAGAATCAAGTTATTAGTATCTTCTATGGAACTGTGTTCACCGTGTTGATACCAAAAAACATAATCTGGTTGAAAACCAAACCGCAAGAGATGTCCACCAACCTTTTCAAATGTGTTAAACGTTCTTAGAGAACATTTTTTACAAGGACACTTAATTGTGCCTTCTGAAACAAATTCTAGTTTTGATGATGAAAATGATAAGAAATATTCAACACCCTCAATATATACAAGATTTAAACTAGAACTGTTTGGATTTTTGTGCTGATTTATCCAATCACGATCATCTAATAATGACTTTTTTCGACTTCCTTATTCCATATTATTCTAAAAAATATAAAATCATTACTTATTTTGAATAATTTGAAATTATAAAAACACTATCCAAATAAATAAGATAAATAATTACAATTAATTCTTAATAATTACCACTAATTACAGGCCACACAATTTCTAGTAGATTGACGACTACTCTTTTGTCTGACAGATCATTTACTTGCAAATTTCTCACACTAAAATCACAATGAAGAATCTACTCGAAGTTATGCATATCCATTCTCGTGCATATGAGAATGTATAAAGGTACCTCCGAGTAGATTCTTCACGGTGATTTTAGTGTGAGAAAGATGAAAGTAAATGAGCCGTCAGACAAAAGAGCCCCATTTTCGTCGATAAATCATCTTCTTACAACTATCACCACCAGAAAACATTATGAAAAATGTGGTGCTACGAATGCATATTCAAAATCGTACATACAAGATTGGATATGTATACGTAGAAGCATACATTTCATAATGTTTTGAGTCGGTGAGAGTTGAAAGGAGAAGAGTCATCAAGCAAAAGAAATGTCGCCAATCCACTGGAAATTGTGCTAAATTATTACAATTTATTACTAATTATTATAATTTATTAAAATTTATTACAATTTATTACTAATTATTACAATTTATTACTAATTAATACAATTTATTAACAATTATTATAATTTACTACAAATTATTACAATTTATTACTAATTATTACTAATTATTACTAATTATTAATATTTATTACTATTTATTACTATTTATTACTAATTATTACTAATTATTACTAATTATTACTAATTATTACTAATTATTACTAATTATTAATGTTTATTACTAATTATTACTGTTTATTACAATTTATTACTATTTATTACCATTTATTACTATTTATTATTCTTTATTACTATTTATTAATATTTATTACTAATTATTACTAATTATTACTAATTCTTTTATTTATTACTATTTATTACTATTTATTACTATTTATTACTAATTATTACTAATTATTACTAATTATTACTAATTATTACTAATTATTACTAATTATTAATAATTATTACTAATTATTACTAATTATTACTAATTATTACTAATTATTACTAATTATTACTAATTATTACTAATTATTATTACTTAATACTAATTATTACTAATTATTATTAATTATTACTAATTATTACTATTTATTACTATTTATTACTATTTATTACTATTTATTACCATTTATTACTATTTATTAATATTTTTTACTATTTTTACTATTTATTACTAATTATTACTATTTATTACTAATTATTCCTAATTATTACTATTTATTACCAATTATTACGAATTATTACTAATTATTACTAATTATTACTATTTATTACTAATTTTTACTATTTATTACTAAATATTACTAATTATTACTAATTATTACTAATTATTACTAATTATTACTAATTATTACTATTTCTTACTATTTCTTACTATTTATTACTATTTACAACTATTTATTACTATTTATTACTATTTATTACTATTTATTACTAATTAGTACTAATTATTACTAATTATTACTAATTATTACTAATTATTACTATTTATTATTATTTATTACTAATTATTACTATTTATTACTATTTGTTACTATTTATTACTATTTATTACTAATTATTACTAATTATTACTAATTATTACTAATTATTACTAATTATTACTAATTATTAGTATTTATTACTAATTATTAGTATTTGTTACTAATTATTAGTATTTATTACAAATCATTACTAATTATTACTATTTATTACCAATTATTACTAATTATTACTATGTATTAGTACTTATTACTATTTATTAGTATTTATTACTATTTATTAGTATTTATTACTATTTATTAGTATTTATTACTAATTATTACTAATTATTACTAATTATTACTAATTATTAGTATTTATTACTTATTATTAGTATTTATTACAAATTATTAGTATTTATTACTAATTATTAGTATTTATTACTAATTATTAGTATTTATTACTAATTGTAAATATTTATTACTATTTTTTCCTAATTATTACCAATTATCGTTAATTACTATTAATTAATGTAAAATACAAATACTAATTACTAATTACCACTAATTATTTATATACATTACTAATTATCGTTAGTAATTATTAATTATTACTAATTACTAAAAATTTGTACTAATAATTTCATTTTATTATTACAAATAAATACTGATGACAAAATAATTTAAATCTAACTTAATTACAACTAATCAACAATAATTAAAATTAATATAAAGAAATGAAATAAATATTAAATTAAATAAAACATAATTATCTTTAAACTTGATCTCTTATAATTGTAGACGGCTTCAGAACTCCTTCGTAAAAAAAACTAACTGAAAAATTTTCACTCTAAAATTAGAGCTTAGAGAAGTAGAGAAAGTAGGAATTGAGGGGGAGGGAAAAAATGAATGGGAGGTATATATAGGTTAGATTAGTTGCGACGGAACTATTTGCAACGGGAATCCCGTTGCAAATAGTATTTTTTTGCGACGAGACCCGTCGCAAATACCTTTAGCCGCATTAATTACTGTCGGCGGTTAAAAGGTTATTTGTGACGGGTCCCGTCGCAAAAAGTAACCTGCCAACACACTATTTGTGATGAGACAACATCCCGTCGCAAATACCTTTTACCCTCACCGGGTATTTGCGACGGGGGATCCCCCGTCGCAACTAGTGTTTACCACCTCCCGGTATTTACGACGGGAGGTGCCTACCCGTCCCAAATACCCTTTCACGTGTTTTGGCCCGCAAACCATGCCAAACCGTGCGTATGTTTTTGCGATGGGGCGCCTAGTCCCATCACAAATAATTAACCGGGTATTTGCGATGAGATCCGTCGCAAATACCCTCTAGCGGACGGACTAGTTGCGACGAGGGATCCCCCCCATCGCAACTATTGTTTACCACCTCCCGGTATTTGCGATGGGAAATCAACTTGTCGCAAATAGTCCATCGCAAAAATTAGTTTTTCCCTTACTGTTGAAAAATACCCTAATTTAAAACTCACATTATAAAAAGAGTGACAAAACATTCCTTTGTATCAAAATATATTTTTTCCCATGGAGGTATATAAATTACTATACAATCAAATATTATGGTGGGAGAACCCAATCATGGAAGAAAGAAGTTCACAACAAAACAATATAACTCAAGGAAATGAGACATGGGTTATCAATATCCCCTATGGGAAACATACTACTTGAAGTAAGAAATGTTTCAAAAATATGTATTATATGGTATAAATGTAAATTCATAGAAAAAATATCATACCACATAATATAATCAATTGGTATAATGTACTCAGTTTTTAAGTCCAAGAGGATGGTCATAACTCAATGAATGAAAATTGAGTTACCAAAGAGATTTACAATTGGGGTAATAATTGAGTAAAATAAATTTGATGAAAAGGAACTGATTTGTATTAGTAACTCCCAATAATACACCACTCAAAGGAAAACATGGTGCCTAACATGAATATTTCCCATGGAATTAACGTTTGAGACAAAGAACCATTGATGCTCAAGTAACACTTTAATCAAAACCCCTTGAAAGAGTCATCTTGTAATTGAACTTAAAATACCATGATTAAAATATAATTCATGACATGATATCTCAAATAGGCAGTATATACATCACATAAATTAAATTATGTGTATAATACTAACATATCTCAAAGAGAGGAATTTGAGATGAAAACCCTTACCTTAGTTATGATTCGTTATGCACTTTCACCAAACATGCCGAATAATTAAATTAAGTTCATTAAATACATAACCAATAAACTTATTCATAAATATAACCATTTATGCTCCTCATTTATAATAATTTTACACACACACACACACACATATATTAGATAGTTTTTACCTATTTTCAACACTATGTGTAAGCAATCTTTATCACTTTGAACTAATTCAGAAAAAGAGGTGTTGGTATTTATTATTTTTACAAATTACATAATTTTTAGGTCATATAAGTTGATGAAATAGATTTTACATTATATTATATAAATCTATAATTTCATTTAATGGTAGTTTTGGTTATAAACCATGAAGATGAAATCGTTGATGATCATGTTTTAGTGATTCTTAACTAACAAAAGGTGTTTTCTTAATTATTGAGTTAAATATTGATATAACCATAAAAAATGAAAAAAATAATTATTTACATATTTATATCATATTATACTAGTAAATAAGTTCTCATATTCATCCATGATAAAAATTCACAGCATTTTTCAATTAGGTTGTTAAAATGATCTAAACATGAACATACCATGTTTAATAGATAATTATGAGGAAATTTAGTTGTAATATCATTACAAGAAAAGAATGATTTTATTATTTTGTGATTATTAGAGTTATATATCACAATTTTATAGAATTATAAAATTTAATATAATTTATATAAAGTTATTACTTAGAAAGATGAGGTCATTTTTCTCTTAGTTTGCTCAATTTAAATGATTGAATTAACAATAATCGTTTATTGATCATATTATTAATAGGTTATAAAATTTTACATACCGTAATATTAATGATAAAAATAATAATATTTCTCAATTAATATCATCCTCATGACCATCCATGTAAGGCGGTGATGAAAAGAAAAATGGAAATCAATTGTTCCATGGAGGTAGTAGTCTGCACGTACACATAGATTCTGATTTAATTTTCATAGAACAGGATGATAGAATAATACGGTTTATTATTTAAGAATAATAAAAATTATATAAATATCATAATTATTTATTTAATTAACCTTTTATACCATCCTTGTAAGGTGGTGAAATAAAATGAAATACATTGTATCGTGGAAGCGGCAATCCGTACAACACATAGATGACGATTTCATTTTTCTTAATAGAAAATGAAAAAGGTGATTAAATATTATTACCATAGCATAATAAAATTAATTATATAAAAAATAACGATTTCATAACATATGGATTTTAAAATTTTAATTTTAATAGGAAAATAGAAAAGAAATAATATAAGTAAAAATGATTACTCACGTTGAGCACTTTGAGATTTCCTTGGAAATCTATTGGAAATAGTTGTCATGGGATAATCTCTTGAGACCAGAAGCTCAATAGAGTGAAATATTATTCTAAGGTAAGTAAAAGGTTATATATTTAGTATTAAACCTAATTTTTAGGAGTTCCTTGAAGGGTGGTGAGAGACCCCTTTTATAAGTGGCAATAATGACATTTTTGTAAATTTTTCAACATAATATAATGACAACACATGTTAATCATTTCAAGTGGATCCAAAATTGAGAAATAATTGAGTGGGGAAGATATAATATTTATATACACCTCATAAAACTAATTATATGCATGTTTTTATCATTTTTAATCCCTTTACCTCTTGAATTATTACTTTTACTATTTTTACTTTTACTATGATAACTAGTTTTTACCTAAGGTAATTTAATATTTATGAATAAAAATAATGTTGTACTTATTAAATAATTTGGACCCATTGATTATAAATTATAAATACATTTCATTTGATTCAATTTATAAAAGTGATAAAATTTAATTTTATAATAAATATGTATAATTTATTAAGAACAAATTTTTGAGAAAATATTACTTATATTCTAAAATTTCAAATATGGGTTTGAAAAATAAAAAGAACATTTTTAAAATTAAAAATACACTTATAAAATAAATTTTTAGCCTTATAATTATTTTTATTATTTTAAAATTTAAAATTATATACTAATAATTTCATAAAATCCATTTTATTTGTAAAAATGGCATTTTCACTATTTGCATAAAAATCATTCTTTATAGAAAAATTCCAAAAAAGTAATCTTAAGAAAATATTACTATAATGAATGAAAAAACAATCTTAATTTTTTCAAATTAAAATTATATGTTTTATAAATATAAATTTTAAATAGAAGGTGAGATATAATGAAAAAATGTTTTTATAGGAGAATATATATTTTTAGAATATTAACCATTTTCATTCGTATTTCCTTTTATTTACTAATTTAACTAGTATTAATCAATTATTTAAATCAAATATATCTTATAATCATTGATAAAAAGTTTCTTGAAATATAAATTCATATATCATAGAAAGGTAATATTTATAAAAACTCATTTCTAAGCATTAAATGATTATATTAGTCATTTTAGATATACTGATTGAATTTCATTCATATTAAAAGCATATTTTATTTTATTTCTATAAATATTTAATAAATTAAAATTTCATATTAATTCTTGGTAATTTAATGGATTCTTTTTAATTGTTTAAACATATCATAGTTTCATTTTAGTTCAGTGCTGCATGTAGAGAAAGTAATCGAACACGATAACTTATTGAAAATAATCATATATTAAAATTTAAGGGTATTAAATTATCCCACTTAAATAAATTGAATCCTCCCAATTTGACTCATAATATTATTATAATTTCTAGAGGGAACTAAAAATTAACCATACACCACTAGATGATCATGGGTTTATTTATGATGTGTAATGATATTTATCTATATGAAAAATAATTATAATTTCATTATAAAGAGATCTAACCCATTTCTAATTTCAATAAAAATCTACTAAGTGGTTAAGATCTAGACCCATAAAGAATAAATTCCCACAAACCTTGAAAAATTTTTATATGAATATCATACCACTAGAGGTTTTTATTTATAACTCAATATTCAGTAGTTGGTGAAAAAATACTTTATATAGGATACTATAAAATCAAGAGTGAAAACTCACTATATATGATATTAGTAGTAGTTTCATAGGATTTTCTTTGTTTTAATGGTTTTTGTGACTATTTCCCTCATTGTCCATTGGATTGGGACAACGATTCAAATAATGATTAACTCTCTTACAACTTCATCAATTTTTTTTGAAGCCTCTCTCATTACATTACACTTATGAGTACAATAACCTTTATCTCCATACTTATATAATTAACCCATCCCTTTAAAAAAATTCCCCCCATGATTCTTCCCACATTTTTCACATATAGGAAATTGGATCTTCTTTCCTTCATCATATTGGTCACCAAAATTTCTATGATATTCTATCCTTATCTTATTTAGTGTATTTTTAATTTTAACTATGTTTATGTTGTTAATTATAATTCTTGATAGACAGTTTGAAATAATCTCAAGATTTCTTACTCCAGCCCTTAACATGTTAGGTGGTTCATTAGGACATTTTTTATATTGTCCATGGAATCCATTGTTAACTTGGTTCCTTCTTACTTCATCCATTAGTAAAACCAAAAGAGTTAACATAAGCACCATTCATTATAATATAATTATCATAAATAACCATAGGAAAATTTAATATAAATATTTATCACTATATTAATTTATCATGTTAGCATATAGTTCTTAAAAATAAACTTGTATTAGACTCAATTCAACCAATAACACTCTCATTTTAACCTATATAATTCATAGTTCAACCTAGTTTACTTTGAGTAGGGTTCTATCATGATTATTAATCCAATAATCAAAATAAGGATCCCAAATTACCATGAAAATTATTAAAATATTCTAAACCAAAAAATCATTGAAATCTATTCTCTCAAAATCCAAAATTTCCCTTATCCAGGAAAGCACATATCAAATAATATGTACCTTAACTTATGAATCTCTACATTTCAATATATTTTATCTGCAATCAATTTCCTATTGGTTTATCTAACATAATCATATTCAAATCCATAACAATGGTTCATAAAGATAATGTGAGTTAACCAAAGAATATCCCCCAGGAGTATCAAAACAGGAGTACAATTAGGCCTTTTTTCATGCACCATGTAGAAATCAAGTTAATAACCAATCATCCCTTTTCAGGGTTATCACCCCTAGGTACATTTGTGTAAAAGCCGGCATTCACTTATAGTATCTTTTTAGAGATATAATTTCTAAGAGAAGCAAACAATATCTATATTACCAAAACTTTAGGATATTATCCTATATATATAATTTTCACTTATACTTATCCCAAGGGGTTTCAATAAAGTTATCTTATCCTAACCCTATATAAAATGTGAATTATTACCATAATGTTAAATCACATACTATCAAAAATGGTCATCTATAACTTTTAAAATTCAATCAACCCTAATTTACCGACCCTTATTATCCTCAGAAAACATCCTAATCTTTGAAGTTATCTAAACCCTACTCTGATACCAACTGTGACACCCCAGACCCACACTATCATATCTGGTTCTATAAACACATCCTTTACATACTCACTTTGATACCACATGTAATATCCTAGATGTGTCCATCCTTAATCAAAAAATAAAAAAAAATTATTTCATCTCTTACATACAAAATATATTTTTAGGATTAATGATTTAGAGGATTAGGTAAAACATAAACTAATATATTTCATGTTCTTTATCAACTATTTGAATTTTTTTTACTATATAAGAAAATAATTGATCCATAATAAGTATTAAACATCTTCACACAATCTATCCTATTAGGAATATCATTTTTAATACTTTTCTTTATAACCTAGGGAAATGGAAACATAATAATTTGTGAGTAAAAATGCTGATTAAGGGAAACATATAAATAGTTATTTCAAAAACATAAGAAAAATATATATAATATTGTTGGAATAAATAATATGAATAATCTCACAATCAACTCAAACTGAGAGCATGCTATATCCATGGTAATAAATGAAAAAATGGCTACTAATAACTACTGACCTCATACTTATAGAATGCATAATTTTGGACATCAAAACTTGATGTCAAGTCCTTATGCCAAGACACTATACTGATATGGGAAGAGGTATGCACCAAAACCCAAGCTGTTTTGTCTCATGATACCTATCGATGTATTGAGGGACTATATAATATTAGGCTATACTTTTCACCTTTTTAAGTACAATGTGTTCACTATAAGAGTCAATATAAAATTTCATACCATTCCCTAAAGAACCCTAAACTGAGTAAAAACATAGTTATTCATATAATGAAAAAATATTAAATTTTAATACACAATCAACCCACATTAACAGTCAATAATCATCAAGAATTTCAATACTTTTTCTCCATGCCAATAAAAAAGGATAACATGATCATAACCTATCTAGATAAATAAGGTGCGTGGTTAAACATTACATAGTAAAATTTACAATAATATATGTATTGTAATAACAACATGTGGAATGCTAATAGTTTTACCCATGCCAATAGAATAACATTTTTTCTTGGCGAACATCATCCAATCTGAATTATGTAAAATATGATGTTCACACTATATAGAGGAATGAGTACATGACTAATTAAATACTAGAATAATGTGATCATAAGTCATCTAGATAAATAAGGCGAATTGTTTAAAAATAACATATCCCTAATGTAATAAATAAAACCTAGAATGATGTTGACATAGATGAAAAATATCCTTATAAAAGATTACTTGAACTGTACCACCCAAGAAGGGATCATAAACTTGATTGTTTGGTACTCTGAGTTCATTCCACCCAAAATATGATTATATATTAGAGTATAAATAGTGAAACATAAACCCTATTAGGGTAAATATTTTTGAAAATGAAAAGTAAAATTTAAGTGAAAACATAAAAGTGCTTTTAAAAAACATTTTTAACATTAATGTAAAAGACGATGTTATGGGTCACTTCTAAAGGTCTTTTTTTAATAGGTGAATTGAAAAATCTTTAAAACCCATTATTTTTATAATATAATATTCAATAATAGGGACTTTAAAATTCATAAAGTTTATCTTGGAGAAATAAGTAGAGGAATACAAAACATAAGAAAGTGAAAGGAAAAACACTTTTTAATATCTTTAAAAATCCCCTTATTCAAAACTCACATTTGAAAATGAGTAACATAACATTATTTTGTAAAAAAATATATTTGTCCCATATAAGTATAGAAATTACCATACAAAAAAATATTTTTTTGGGAGAAACCAATCATGGAAGAAATAAGTTCATGAAAAAACAATATAACTCAAAGAAATGAGAATAGGGTTATCAATATCCCTTACGCGAAACATACTCCTTGAAGTAATAAATATTTAAAAATGGTGTATTATGTTGAAGTGATTAGCCACTAAATGAGGCTAATATTAATTTTTAATATATATAATATTCATGTGCTTTATTATTCATAAACACCATTTCAGTGCATTTTACACTTTGAACATTATTTCATATTATAATTATAATTCCTTCTTAAAATGCACTATTACATGGTACATTTTTGAACATCATTTAAAGTAAAAAATTATATTTATTTTATTTTCATATTTAATTTTCAGGTTTCTCATTATATTGGTAACAATACATACTTTTAGAGTACTTGAAGATTCATATTGGAAGACCACCAAAGTTGGCCTTGAACAAACAACATTCTGGGTGAAGTAAACTGGATAACATCCCAATAAAGAGACTGTAGCGGCCAAGATACAAGCTCAATATTTCTAAAAATTGAATTGAAGATATATTAAATTAAGGGTAACATTTCATAAAATAGTGAAAAGAGATAATTCGGAGTTTTAAATGGAGTTTCATACGACCCAATTTGAAGATAAAATTATGAGCCAGATTCTACGGGCACAGAAAAACAGCCCACCATTTCAATAATATCTCGCAAAAAAAATTTTAATTTGGTATGAAATTTTACAGTAGGTTAGGAGACATCCTAATATACATTTTATTCTTCTATGAACCACTCTAATTCGGCCATCTAGAAGTTCATTTTGATGCATCTGTTCTGTGGATGCAAGCTGCCTTCCACTTCGGGTCAAGGGTGGAAAATTCTATGTTCTACAAGATTTCCACCACCCTAAACCTACCATACTCAAGTGGGATTAATTTACCTATTGTATATTCTACCCAATGCTCCTAAAATTTCTATTTAAGGTAGTGGTGTTGGAGTATTTACAGATCTTTGGTGCTTTGTTTAATTGTAATGTTATGCTGCGAATTTGTTGCCTTGAGTTTGTCTTTCTCATGCAAGTTGTTAAATTCACCTTAGTTTCTTAATAAAATTTCTTATTATACTCTTATTTTGTTCTTCTTAATATCATTTTGATACCATTGGTTCAAGTATTGAATTTATTCACACCAAACCTTGTGAAATTATCACACAACGGTGGAGTGATCGTTATTTCATTGTCTTTTTTTACTTCTCCAATTCCTCCCTCACGAGTCTACTTTTTTGCTTCCATTGAAACCATAGAATAAATGGAGGGATAAAAAACTTATGGGTTTATACAAGTTAGTATCAAGGGTATGTATTGGTTGTTATTTATCACCCCATTAATTTCTAATCACTTCTTTTAATTGAGATTATTATTTGATGATTTTAAAACTTCTTCGTCCTTGTTGAATTTTAAGGCCACATACTTCAAGTGATAATACAAAAATTTACCTTAGAGTGATCATAAATTTGATCCTATAAGTGTATAGGTGGTTATTATTATGGTTTGTTGGTATTAAACTAGTATTTGATGATGTTTTTTGATCTTCTTGAATAAACCCATCTCGAATATAAGAAGTTGAAATAATTGAAAAAAGAATTTCATCCAATCCACCCCAAGTGATAACCTAGGATCAACTCATTATTTTAAATTGAATTAACTTAAGTATCTTAGAGTTCACTTAAACCCATATAAAATCAACCCAAGTTGGCCACTTTATATCCAAAAATAGTCCATATAATGTATGTGTCTATAGGTTTCTTCTCAGGTCTCTGAGGATTTGACAACCCAAGCTAAACTACAAGCGACCACTTAAACCTAAAATCTTGGGTAAATTTGGGCAAGAAAAAATTTTGGTGTTGTTTCTAGGGACCCAAGTAAGCCATATCAAAACCCATATTATTATCCACCATTTCTTCTATTCTCACCCAAATTCTGTTATCTTTTCCCTTTCTTGTTTTTTTCTTTTTACGCATGTATGCCTACACCCGTGACCAATCAAACCATCTAGTTAGGGTGGATAGTCCTGGGGTTGGGGAGTCAAGTACACCAAGGGAACTATTTCTATTATATCCTAATCTTACTAATTCTACAGGGTAAAAAATTGATCCCATTTTAATGGAAGGTCTTCAAAGAAACTAACTCATAAACCCGAGTGGGAACTAAAATGTAAATCCAAATGAGGCAGCCCCAAACTTGGGGAATGCAGTCAATCAAACCCTAAATGACTACCACACACATAATTGTACGAATGCACCCTCTTAAATTAGGAATGATACCCTAGGAGAATCCCACTATGTTTTCAAACCTCATGTCCTAAACCACCTTCCAACTTTCCATGGGATGGAGTCGTAAATGCCATACCTTCATGTCAAAGAGTTTAACGACATTGTTGAAACTATGTTCCCACCGCATCAACTTGAGTCAGCTAAGATGAGGATGTTTCCTTTCTCACTTAAGGATAGAGAAAAGAATCGGTTAAAAAATTTGAAACCTATATCAATCCACTCTTAGGACCAATTACAAAGAGAATTCTACAAAAAAATACTTCCCCCATCACAAAACAATTTCACTTAAAAAGAGAATACAAAACTTTTTTGAAAAAGATGGGGAGTCATTTTATAAAACCCGCGAAAGCTTCAAATATACACTCAAAATGATACCTCACCATGGGTTTTCAATCACAGAACAAGTTCAGATTTTATATGAAGGTTTGAGCCTAGGTAACAAACAATTTATTGACATGATGTACAATGGGACCTTTAAAAACAAATCCCTAAATGATTCTTACGAGGATCTAGAAGGACTGGCCGAACAAAACCAAACATGGGGGATATCACCTTACTATGAGAAGCCACCCAAATTTGGTGGAATTCCCACACTTAGGGAGGAGTAAATCCTTAGGGATAAACTCGTAGCACTCACTATGAAGGTTTAAGAGATAGACCTTAGTAAAATCCATGAAATCCAAACTATAGACCCCGTTTACACAATTTGTGACAAACATGGCCACAAAATAGACGACTAGACAAATATTCCATCCATCAAGGATATTATTCTAGGAGGACCACTTGATGAAGTCAATGACCTAAACTTCCAAAATCTCTAATACCAAAACACATTCAACCCAAGGTACAATGACCACCTAGGATTCCACAGGAAAGATAACCAACAACCTATCCAACCACAAGGACCAAACCCCTACCCTACACAAAATTTCCAAAACCATAACTAGTTCCAACCACAACCAACCCAATACCAACACCATCCTGTCCAATACCAACAACCCATCTAGAAACCCATGTAACAACCAATCCAACAACCAAATTATCTTCCTGGGATAAACCAAATAGCACAATCCCCTACTCAATCTATCCCTCTACCAATCCTTGAACAGTTGTGTAAAAAAATGGAGTAAATGAACTCATAAGTCTCACCCCTTAACTTGGGCTAAAAACCATTAAAAATGGGAAGGAATCCATGCCTACTCAGGTGGCACCATCCTCAACTTTAAGGGGAGATTCAAGTTGTACTCAAACAACTCATGAAAAACTAAAGGATATGACAGTTTTAACAAGCGAGAAATAAATTAAGAAACTTGAAAAAACAATTCAAAAACCATATGAAGATTCAAACTGTAATTAAAGTTCAAATGAACCACATGATCAAACAAAAAAACTGATAACAATGTGAAAGAAACAAATCTTCAAAAAAAAATCCCACAACATGCATTATTTCCTCAATGCATGAGGGGGAAAACCAAGCATGAATTGAGTGAAACATTGAGGGAAATATTCTCACAAGTCAAGTTGAACATTCCAATACTCGATGCCATTCAAACCATTACCGAATAATCAAAATAACTTACAGACCTCTGCACAAAAAGGAAATTCTCACATAAAAACCAAGTCCTTTTGGCAGCAAATGTTAGCAAAAAAATCCAAGGAACCCTTCCAATAAAGATGAAAGACCCAGGATGCCCTTATATCAATGTTGAACTAGGAGAGAACAAAGTTTTCAAAGCCTTGTGTGACCTAGGTGACAATGTCTATCTCATTACCTATGCTGTGTACTATTAGTTAGGACTAGAAGAGCTCCAACCCACATCCGTCACACTTCAACTTATGGATCATAGCATTAGGGTCCCAAAGGGAATTTTAAAGGATGTTTTGGTAAAAGTAGAAAACTTCATCTACCCTGCTGAATTCATTGTCCTTGAAAACAATCCAAACTTGGTAAATAAGGAACAAACCCTAATCATCCTTGGTCATCCCTTCCTTACAACAATCATCTCTGTTATCTGAGTATGAAATGGGAACACAGACATAACCTTTAGAAACATGAGTCTAGACTTGAATATCTATAATGAAAACTCTCAAAATGGGGATGATGAAGAGATCCATGAGGTTAATTGGATTGATAGTGTTGATAGTGAACTTTAGGACCATTAAGGAATTATTGAAGGATGTTTAAGTCAAGAAAATATTGATTCTCTTTGTTTACATGAGGGAAATTTGTCTCCTTGGCTTGAATATCTTTCAGATAGCTATATTGATGATTTTATAGAATCACAAATCAATGATACCATTAGTGAAATAAATAACATTGAGTCCATACCCATTCATGACAATAATCTGGATAATTTAGTGGATAAAAAATCTGTTCACAAGGAACCAATTTTATCAATAAATCTGAAAAAAGAAATTGAGTTCAATACAAAGTCTCATCATTCTTGGAAAATGATAGCCAATCTGATCTCTAATTTAAGGTCTTAACTTTATCACTCAAGTATTCATTCTTAGGGTAAAACTGACCCTTTCCTATTTTCATTTATTCCTCTCCTGAATCCAGTCAAGAGATGATTCTTTTCGATGTCCTATGAAAGCCTAATAAAGTAATTGGACGTACCCTTTCTGATATTCCTAGGATTATCCCACTCATTGTAACACATAGGATTGTTATTTAATCTGAATCCAAACCATGTCTTCAACCTCAATGGAGACTCAATCCAAATCTTATGGATGTGGTAAGGAAAGAACTTCTTAAGTTGTTGAAATTAGGTATCATCTACCCCATTTATGAGAGTGAGTGGGAAAGCCTAATTCAAGTTGTCCCAAAGAAATATGGAATAACTGTGATCACCAATGAGGATGGAGACATTCTCCCCAAAAGGTTCAGAAGTGGATGGAGAGTCTGTATTGATTATAGTAATCTCAACTCTTGTACCAAGAAATACCATTTCCCCTTACCCTTTATTGATCAAGTCCTCGAGTTAGTGGCGGGTCATCAATTATATTTCTTCCTAGATGAATTATTTGGGTATAATCAAATCAATCTCTCCTTAGAGGATCAAAGTAAAACAACCTTCACTTGTCTATTCTACACTTTTTCCTTCAAGCACATGACCTTTGGGTTATGTAATGCCCTTGATTCCTTCCAGCGGTGCATGATGAGAATCTTCTTGGACATGGTGGGGGATTGTTTAGAGGCCTTTGTGGATTACTTATCTATCTTTTTTGATACTTTTGAGGGATTATTTTTGAACGTTGAAAGGGTTTTGCCAATATGTGAGGATAATAACCTCATCCTAAATTGAAAAAATGCCATTTTATGGTAAAGTAAGGACTTAATCTAGGCCATCTGGTATCTGGTAGAGGGATAGAAGTTGATGCTAAGGTCGACATCATTTTTCACCTTCCATCTCTTAAAAATGTTAGGGAAGTGAGGTATTTATTAGGACATTATGGTTCTTATAGAAGTTTTATTAGAAATTTCAGCTCTATTTCTCGACCACTTTGTGCTCTATTGGTGAAAGATGCTCCATTTTATGGACAAAAAGCTGTGAAGAATCATTCTCTACACTCAAGTCAGCTATTATCTCTCCACCTATCATACAATATCCAAATTGAAAACTTCCTTTTGAGATCATATGTGATTTGAGTGACTTCGCTGTAGGACCAGTCTTAGGAAAACTGTGTGAGAAAACTCCATGTGTCATTTCTTATGAAAGAAAATCTTTAAATGATGAAAAAATCAACTACACCACCACTGAGAAAGAGTTGCTTTATTTTTTATTTTCCTTAGAGAAATTCAGGTATTATATATTAGGATCACCCATAGTTGTCTTCACCAGTAATTCATCCCTAAAATAACTTTTCTAAAAACAAGATTCCAAGGCTAGATTGATTAGGTGGGTCCTTATTCTTTAAGAGTTCAATTTAACCATTAAGGATAAAAAGGGTGTTGAAAATTTTGTAGGTGGTCATCTCTCTGGGATAGAATTTAATGTCAAATTATCTCACATTTATGTGTCTGATTCATTCCTTTATGAACACCTATACTCTATGGGTGACTGCCCATGGTATGCTGATATAGCTGACTTCTTATCTATAGGAGTCATTCCAAAATTCTTAGGGACTCAAGCTCAAAGGAAATTACTTTATGGTGTTAGGAACTATGTGTTTGATGATTGATATCTCTATAAGTTCTACCCTGACCAAGTCATTAGGAGGTGTGTCACAGAATCTGAACAAGAGTCCATCCTTAAATTCTATCATAGTGAGGCATGTGGAGGTCACTTTTCCTCTAAGAAAACTTCTGCAAAGGTTCTTTAGTGTGGTCTCTTCTGTCCCATCCTCTCAAGGTACTCCTACACATTTTTCAAAGTTTTCCTAGGTGTCAACAGGTAGGGTCCATCACAAAAAGGAATCAAATGACACTCATTCCAATATTAGTGATTGAAATATTTGACTACTTGGGAATCAATTTCATGGGTCCCTTCACAAACTATAGTAGAAATCTATACATCCTTTTATCTCTCGATTATGTATCCAAATGGGTTGAGGCCATTCCTAAAAAATCCAATGATCATCAAACTATGATTAAATTTATCAAGGAAAACATCCTATCTAGATTTTTAATTCCTAGGTCTATCATTAGTGATTGTGGAACTCATTTTTTCAATCATCCATTCTTAGCACTCATGGAAAAGTATGGAATTTCTTACAAAGTTTCCACTGCTTACCACCCATAGACCAATGGTCAAGCTGAGTTATCCAATCAAGAAATCAAAAAAATTCTTGAGAAAATGGTTAATCCATCTAGGAAAGATTGGTCAAGAAAACTTTTAGATTCTCTTTGGGCATATAGAACTCCATATAAAACCATTTTAAGAATGTCCCCATATAGGTTGGTTTATGGAAAAGCATGTCATTTACTAGTTGAAATTGAACATAAGGCTTTTTGGGAAATTAATAAAATTAATTATGACCTCTCATTGGCCGAAGCAAAAATGAAATTAGATCTCAATGAACATGAGGAACTTGTGATGGAGGATTATAAAAATTCAAGGTTAAATAAAGCTAGAGTTCAAGCCTAACAATCTAGAAATATTAAAACCAAACACATTGTACCAGGTAAACCTATTCTTTTTTATAGCTCTAAAATTTTTTTACACCTGGGAAATTTGAGGTCTAGATGGTCGGGTCCATACATAATGCATAAGGTGTACCCACATGGGGCTATAGAAATTCAAGATCCCACTAATGGTAAAACCTTTAAAGTTAATGTTCATAGAGTCAAACCATTCATTGAACCATTCCAAAAACATAAAGTATATGGAGACTTGTGTGAACCAACCTTATATGAGGAAAATACTTAAACAATTAGGGGTCTATATCAAGCTAGTGATGTTAAACAAAAGTGATGAATGGGAGGCAACCCATGGTTTTCATGTTTCTAATATTTTTGAATCATCTTTATTTTTCAAATAAGATTAATGAATCATTTTTATATTTAAAAAAAGAAAAAAAATTAGATTGTTGACCTGTTCTTCTATTATGAATATGGATGGGTATGAAAGGGGAGCGCTATATTCATCCATGTCATGTGGTGTGATCCTTGAGTAATATCTTACCCAAAAATTTAAAAAGAAGACAATGTATCATCAGTTCATTTTATTTTTATGTGTTTGAAGGTTAAAATAAAAAAATAATAATAAAAAAATTAAAAGGACACATCATAGGTCGTGGGGAAAACCCCGTCACAACTGGTGAAGTCACGGGGACTTGAACCCGAGACTGAAGGGAGACAGGGGAATGAACTTACCACTGACCTACGACTTATAGTGCTTCCTTATTCTATATTTTTTTTATATATACTTATATTTTATTTTTTTATTATATGAATATATATATATATATATTGTTTTTTTGTTTTTTTGTTTTTTTCTTTTTCCACTAGGGAACTATGAAAGTGACATGGATATCAAAGGACTAAATTGGAGCAACAAGAACTTCAACTTCAACCACCAGGTGACTTCATTTCATGATACCCATATTTCAAATTCCTTTTAAAACCCCTCTCATCTACCTCTACCCCATTATTAATTTTATTTTCTTTAAACACTGGGGACAGTGTTATTCTATGTTGGGGGAGGGGGTGAAAAGAATGATAAAAAATATTAATTTTGGGTGTATAAAAAATGTGTGGAAGGAAAAATTTCTTTAACCTTAAACATGATAATACAAATTGCACAATTTGAAACTAAATATAAAATAATTTATCACACCCTGATTCTAATTTTAATCCATGTATAATTTCATGAGCATATATTTTGGAAAGTGTGGCTATTTAATGTGAAATTTAATCATTTATATTTTCATAAAAAAAGAGATCAAAACGCACATCCTTTGAATAGTGGGGTATTATTTTGAGTTCATGGGGTCTCCCAAATAAATAGCATAGGTTTGGTGACCATGTTAGTTTTAATATGAGTATTCAAAAAAAAAACAAAAAAAATCAAAAAAGAAAACAATAAATGAGCGCGTAGAGCAATGAAATGACCTAATGCGTGGATTTAGGCACTTGGGGATCGTGAATCCATAGTTTTATAGCCCAAATTTAGTAATTTTATCCCTATTTGTGGTAATTTTACGTTTTATTGACTAATTTAACTTGAGATGATGCCCGAGTATGTGGGATTCACTTGGTGCCCTAAGGTCTTTGAGCCTGGGAGTCATCGGCAAAGTCTCACTACATGGGTTGAATCTTTTGAGTGAAATTTCAATTACCATGGAAATATTTAAAAAAAATTTGAATACTTATATTAATATTGAAATGTTATTACACCTAGCACTTCCTTCATTTCTCCCTTGAATAAAGATGAACCCCCTTGTCTATTGTGATACACAACACATCCTCATACTTAATTGATATTGGATGAAATATAGTGATGAATTTGAACAAAGGAAAGAGCCCGGGATTGGGATATGATTATGAAACTATCTTGTATTAAAATATTTTTATGGGTTTCATAGTTGTTTTATATAAGGTTTTTTTGTGATCATTGTATATTAAAATGTTTTTGGAAAATGGAATTCGAATTTCACATTTTTGAGATATATTTTTCTCAGGACTAGAAAAACTCAAGTTAGTGGGGGGGGGGGTGTGTGCTTATCCAATAAATGAGGATAATATTAATTTGAAATATATATAATTTTAATCTTATTAATTATTCATAAACACCATTTTAGTGCATTTTACACTATGAACATTATTTCATATTATAATTGTAATTCCTTCTAAAAATTCACTATTACATGGTAAATTTTTGAACATCATTTAAATTACCCAATTATCTTGATTTTAATTTAATATTTAATTTTCATGTTTCTCATTACATTGGTAATAATTCATAATTTTGGAGTACTTGAAGATTCATATTGGAAGACCACCAAAGTTGGCCTTGAACAAACAACATTCTGGGTGAAGTAAACTGGACATCAGCCTAATAAAGAGACTCTATTGGCCAATATAAAAGCACAATAATTCTGAAAATTTAATTTAAGATATGGGAAATCAAGGGGAACATTTCATAAGAAATTGACAAGAGATAATTCAGAGTTTTAAATGGAGTTTCATGCGTCCCAATTTGAAGATAAAATTATGGGCTAGATTCTATGGGTCCAGAAAAACATCCCACCATTTCAATAATATCTCACAAACAAAAATTCCATTTGGGATGAAATTTTACAGGCAGTTAGAAGAAATCCGGAGCTTCATTTTTATTATTCTATTACCCACTCTAATTCGTTTATATAGAAGGTCATTTATACTCATCTGTTTAGTGGATGCAAGCTTCCTTCCACTTCGGGTCAAGGGTGGAAAAATCTAAGTTCCAAAATCTTTCCACCACACTAATACTACCATACTCTAGTGGTAAGACTTTCAATATTGGAGGTTAGACCCAAGGCTCCTAAAATTCCTATTTAAGGTAGCGGTGTTGTAGGATTTACAGTTTTTTGGTGCTTTGTTTAATTGTAATTTTATGCTGCGAATTTGTTGCCTTGAGTTTGTCTTTCTCATGTAAGTTGTTCAATTCACCTTAGTTTCTTAATAAAATTTATTCTTATATTCTTATTTTGTTATTCTTCATATAACTTTGATACCGTTGGTTCAAGTTGTGAATTTATTCACACTAAACCTTGTGAATTTATCACACAACAGTGGAGTGATCGTTATTTCATCGGATTTTTTTACTTCTCTAATTCCTCTCTCATGAGTCTAATTTCTACTTCCATTGAAACCATAGAATCAATGGAGGTCTAACCCACTTATGGGTTATTCCAAGGGATTAGAAAGGGTATGTATTGGATTTTATTTATCACCCCATTAATGTATAATCACTTATTTTAATTGATATTATTATTTATTGATTTTAAAACTTCTTCATCCTTGTTGAATTTTAAGGCCACATACTTCAAGTGCTAATACGAACCTTTACTTTGGAGTGCTCATAAATTTGATCCTCAAAGTGTATAGGTGATTAGTATTATGGTTTGTTTGTATTAAAATAGTAAGTTATGAAGTTGTTTGATCTTCTTGAATAAACCCATCTCGAATATAAGAAGTTGAAATAATTGAAAAAAGAATTTCATCCAACCCACCCCAAGTGATAACCTAGGATCAACTCATTCTTTTAAATTGAATTCACTTAAGTATCTTAGAGTTCACTTAAACCCATATAAAATAAACCCAATTTGGCCACTTCATATCCAAAAATAGTCCATAGAATGTATGTGTCTATAGGTTTCTTCTTAGGTCTTTGAGGATTTGACAACCCAAGCTAAACTACAAGCGACCTCTTAGACCTAAAATCTTGGGTAAATTTGGGCGAGACCAGATAGTAATATAAATTCATATAAAAAATATAATACCACATAATATAATCAATTGTAATAATGTATCTAACTTTTAAGTCTAATAGGATGATCATAACTCACTGAATGAAAATTGAGTTACCAAAGAGCTTTATAACTAGGGTAACAATTGAGTAAAATCTATTTGATGAAAATGAAGTGATTTTTTTTGTTTCCCATGAATAAAAAAATATATGAAAAATATATATACATGTTCATTGAACACATAATTAAAAGGAAAACATGGTGTATAACATAAACATATCTCAAGGAATTAATGTTTGAGACAAAAAACCCTTATAAAATGAGTAACGCATCAAAACCCCTTAAAAGAGTGGGAATGTAATTAAATTTAAAATAATATGATTAAAATATAATTCATGATATGATAACTCAAATATGTAGTATATAAACCACATAAATTAAACTAGTTTCATAATACCAATTCAAATAGAGGAATTTGAGACAAAACCCCTTTCTTCGATCCTGATTCATTTTTCACTTGCATCAAATGTACTAAATAATTAAATTAAGTTCATAAAATATATACCTAGGAAACATATTGATAACTATAACCATTTATTATCCTCATTTATAATCATTATATATATATATATATATATATATTAGTTAGTTCTTACCTATTTTCAACATCAGGTGTAACTAATCTTTATTGCTTTGAACTAGTTTCACAAAAGAGGTGTTGATATCTATTGTTTTTAGAAATTATATAATAATTCTTTAATATAAGGTGATTTAATAGATTTTATATGGTATTTTATAAAGATATAATTCCATTCCATGGTTTTTTTGGTTACAAACCATGAAGATAAAATCATTAATGATCATGTTTCAGTGATTCCTAACGAACAAAATGTGTTTTCTGAATTATTGAGTTAAATGTTGATATAATATTACCATAAACAAAAAAAATTATTTATATATTTATATCATATTATTCCAGTAAATAAGTTCATATATTCATCCTTGATATAAATACATAGTATTGTTCAAGTAGGTGGTTGAACCGACCCAAACATAAACCTACCAGATAAATGGATGATTATGCGGTGGTTTAGTTGTAATATAATTATAAAAAAACATGTCGATCTATTTTAATGATTATTACTGTGATATATCATAATATTAAAGAATCATAAATATAACATAATTTATATGAAATCGTTACTTATAAAGAAGAGACCATTTTCCTCTTAGTACGCTGGATTTAAATGATTGAGTTAATGATAATCATTTATTGATCATATCATTAATATATTCTCAAATTTAAAACAAAATAACCTTAATGATATCTTAAATATAATATTTATCCATTAATCATAACATCATGTCCATCCATGTAAGGCGGTGATGGAAAGAAACACATAAATCAATCGTTCCATGGAGGCGGTAATTCACACTTACGTATGGATGATGATTTAATTTTCATATAAAAGGGTGAATGAGTAATATATTTTTTTCTTTTAGAATCATAAAAACTATATAAATATCACAAATATTAATTAAATTACACTTTTATATTATCTTGGTAATGTGGTTAAGGAAAATCAAACATGTTGCATCGTGGAGCCGGTAATCTACACAACATACAAATGATAGTTTTGTTTTTCTTAATAGAAAATGGAAAAGGAGATTAATGATTTCTAAAATTTCATAATAAAATTAAATATATAACCAGTAACTATTTCATTACTTAGGTATTTGAAAATAATAATTTTAAAATAAAAATATAAAATAAATAAGTTAAGTAAAAATGATTACTCACGTTGAGCACTTTGAGATTTCCTTGGAAGATCCCTTGGAAATGGATGACATAGGCTAATATCTTGGGATAAAATCTAAAGAGAAAAAAAATTATTATAATGGAATGTAAAAGGTAATAGTTTTAGGAGAAACCCAAATTTTTATGAGTGCCTTGAAGGGGTGGTGAGAGGCCCATTTTATAAGTGGTGAGAATGATATTTTTAAAAATATTTCAACTTTATATAAAGGGATCACATGTTAAACATGTCCAATGGATCAAAAATTTAGAAATAATTAATTTTTTTAAGAGATAAGGTTGATCCAAACCTCATCAACATAGTTATATACATTTTTTGATCATGTTTTAATCCCTTTACCCCTTGAGTTATTACTTTTACCATTTTTTCTTTTACCGTGGTAACTAGTTTTTTCCTAAGGTAACTTAATATTTATGAATAAAAATAAAGTAGACCTCATTAGATAAATTTTATCTAGTGATTATAAATTTTAAATCCATTTAACTAGATTCAATTTATAAAATTTATAATGATTAATTTTAAAATAAAAATATATAATCTATTAAAAACAATTTTTGAGAAAATATTACTTATGTTCTAAAACTTAAAATATGGGTTTGTAAATTAAAAAACATTTTTAAAATCATAAATTCACTTATAAAATATATATTTGGTCTTATAAAATTTTTCATGAATTTAAAATTCATGCTTATATACTAATAATGAAAAAAATCCATGTTATTTGTAAAAACCACATTTTGAACTATTCAACTAAAAAAGTTCTTTTCGGAAAAATATCAAAAAATTATATTAAGTAAATATTATTATGATGAATCTAAAAATAAGGTTAATTTTTTCATATTTAAATTATATTTTTTATAAATTTAACTTTTAAATAAAAAGGTGAGATATAATGCAAATCTTTTTTTATAACAAAATGGATTTTTTTATAATATTAACCATTTTCATTCATATTTCCTATTATTTAATAAATAAATTAGTACTAAAAAATTTTATATATAAAATATATTTTTACATCAATAATAACATATTTCTTTAAATATAAATTCATATAACATATAAATGAAATATTTATAAAAATACATTTATAAGTATAAAATAGTCATAATATTCATTTTAGATATACCAATTGAATTTCATTCATATTAAAAGTAGATATTATTTTATTTATATAAATATTTCATAAGTAGTTTAATACTATTCATTATCACTAATTCAACAAATAGGTTTTAATGTTCTAAACATATATTGGTTTTGTTTTAGTTTGGTGTTGTGTGTAGAGAAAGTTATCAAACACATTGACTTATTTAAAGGTAATAATATATTGAAATTTTGAGGTGTTACACTTCACCACAAAGGGATAAATCTAAGGATCACCTTCTGATGATGTGTTGAGGTATTAATATCCACTATGCTTTACTATTTTTTTTTGGATTTTAGATTTCATCCCTGATCACTCCCTACCAAGCATAACACTATTACAATTTTCTAGGCTGTGCCACTCCTCAACTAATGCATGATACCTCTTCTTCACTTCCACAAACTTCTTATGTGAAGGGTATTCCATGGTTTATATATTTTTAGCCCCTTTCAATAGATTGGAAATATGATACTTTATCTCTATTCAATATGAAACCCTACCTGCATCATTGTTCTATTTTGACGATCCTTTGAATTCTCTATTCACTATATATAGATGTGTAATGATTCCATTTCATGATAACTGCATTACAGTACAAGAACCCAAATATGTAACCCCAGGAACGTAAATCTCACCATGTAACCTCGGTGATAAACTTGATCCAAAAAACCCATGTCATGTGACTTTCTTCTATTTCATTCATTCACATAAGTCAAATCCCATAACCATGAGTTCAAGAATCTTGTAACATAAACTTGATCACATTCATGAATCCCGAGTCTTGTGATCCTGACCATGTAAACACATTGCTTGATTCTGATTTTGTGACCCATATTTCTAATCATTGTCATATATCTATAGTCACATGGAGTCAGTTTTTTGTCCTTGATCACTGAAATATGGATTTTGAGTTGCTTACATGCTACCCATTCACGAGCCTCCTTACACACTTCACATCCATAAATATATTCAAAAACCTCAGAGCACATCGTTTAACCTACCTTCTACCCAAACTTATACTTAGGAAGAAATATATTAAGCATGATCATGTTCTCTTAATGAGGTGAACATTGGGATATATATAGAGGGTTTAAAATTACTTAATCTCTAAAAATCATGGCCAACCTTTCATTCCCCTAAGATACAAAATTTATGCGCATCACATAAAAAAACATCCTTCGATCACAATGGTTATCAGATTCAAAAGACTCTCCACCTAATGATCTCATAACTACTTCTAAATTACATGATCCCATGACTATATAATGGATCTCCACAATTATAAAAATCATATCTCAAAAGATCATCCATCCTTTTTATCATAAAATTATTTAAAATATTTAACTCACATGATCACATAATTCTTTCACTCATACAAGATCCAACTTACTTCACTGCATAATTCAAAGAGATCCATCACATAAACCTTATACGATTGCATGACCTATCCACCTTGGATAGAGAAACACTATTCACATTATTCACATGACCATGATGCATTATTCCATTATATTATCATGTGACCATTAAGGGTTTATGCATTTGTGTGATCCCTGAGGGTTTATGTAAACCCCTTTATTTCCCCAGATTTTAAGCCCAAAAATTTAGAAAACACTAGAAAACAATTTCATATTCTCCAATATTTTTCAAAAACACATTTCTCCATATTATCCATAAACAAAAACTTCTTTAGACATCAAACACCACGATCACACTAGAACCAGATTACAAATAAATATAATGAAATTCCTCTAGCTCAGATCACCTTAGTTACAAAAAACACATATATGAGTGAGTATAATGTATTATATCTTTTAATCAAGTAATTTTTCTAACACCCTAATATTTTAAAATAAGAACATTATGTTTGATATCATATATAACACATAACACCTAGCTTAAACAACTTGAAAAATATATTATTTAAATATGACCGTTATAACCTCACCATTAAATTGGAAGGTATGAATTCAATTAATTAATTTATGAAATATATATGAAATTACAACTAAATATAAATATATTGATAAATTATTAGTGAATAATTACCCAATTTTTAGTAAATTCAATTTATTCTTCAAAAAAATATGTTTTCTTAAAAAATAATTGTCATTTCTTTTTATTAGAAAATAATATAATTAATTTTTACCACTTTTAGAAAATGTATTTAATAAAATGAACTTGATTTTTTAATTCATAATATGAAAATTATCTTAGGGTTATTTTTTTATTTTTCTGAGATGTCTATTTTTTTAATGAATAGTGAAAAATACTATTTTTTATTG
The DNA here is from genome assembly GCA_963277665.1 of Viscum album. NCBI lineage: Eukaryota > Viridiplantae > Streptophyta > Magnoliopsida > Santalales > Viscaceae > Viscum > Viscum album. The sequence goes on from OY728142.1 coordinate 407,611,509, forward strand.
AAAACTATTTTTAAATGCATAATGTATTTCCATTTTAATTGATTAAAATAATATTTAATAATTAATAATTTAAATTAAATTTATGTATTATATATCCAACTATATGAATTTGAATCCATATAATGATGAACACTAGTCATATAATTAAGGTAAGATCATCTTATGCTTGAAAAATACATTTCTTGAAAAACCGTTTTTCAACACGTTTCACGGGTTTATTTTTAAATTAAATTATTCAAATTATATGAATTAAGTTAGAAAAAAATATTAAATATTTTTAATTATCATAATTAATATTAGGTAACAAGGTAAACTTAATTTTTTATCTTAATGAATAGTATAAACAATAAAATATGTTACCACAATTAAGGGTAAAACAGGTTTACTATGGGTTAAACTAAATAGATAAGGGTTATAAAAACTTAAAATTTGTCTAATTTCTATTATATGGAAATATTTCGACTCTATATCATCTAATTTTATTAAATTTACCATTTTGGAGCCATATGGACATGATAGTGACCTTTATAATACTTTAAGTAAAGAAAAGTAAAAAATGACACTTTCTTGCTTTTAATAACTATAATATTTTATGTCAGGGATAAAAATGAACTCTATGGGGTTCTAAATATTCATTTTAAATATAAATTAGTTTTTAATCATCATATTTATTTATAATTTTTTGTAATAAAATAATTACATTAAATGTTTATGCAACGTTGACGCAATAATTATTTAATTGAAAATAAAATAAAAAAATGATATTAAAAAATTAAATGTAATATAATTTGAATAAATTATTGTTTTCAATATATTTTTTATATAATTATAATATTTATGGTTGTTTTAAAGGTTTAAATTTGAATCCCATATTTGTCTTTATTTTTTTAAAATCAAATTAAATGAATAGTGTCAAAATTGACATTAAGGATATTTTATTATAAATATTTTTTTACTAAATGATTTAAAATTGATAAAAATATTATATACTTACAGTTTAATGTTAAATTTTTGATAATATCACTCATGGTACATTTATGGTATGTTTTTCTTTTTATAGGAACTTTCTTGGCCCATAAAGATTAAAAAATTTAATACCATGGTAATTGTCAAAAAGGGTTAAAAGGGGTTAAAAAATGATAAGGGTAAAAACATAACATAAACTTGTAAAAATTATAATGAATGAGAATATTTATAATTAAAATCTTATTTTACTAGAATCATCTCAATTTTGTGATATTTTAATTTGATAATTAATTTAAATTAATTTAATACTTTAAAAAAATTCCAAGAGTGCCCATCCCCTCACTTATAAAAGGGTACCCTCTGTCATCTTTTATTCACACTTAAAAGGCCTTTTGGTTCAGCTAATACCAACCCAAATCCATTTCTAAAATCCTTCCCCAATGTTCTAGAGTCTGTTTTTGGTCATAAATCCATCATAGGGATGTTTTTGGTGCAAACCTAAAGAGGTTGTCTAAAGAAGGGGTATCGTTATTAACTGAACATTTTTTTGTTTTATTTATTGTTCCAAATCTATGAGATATTAATAAAAAATGTTGATATAATAAAAAAATATCTACTATACACTAACATGTTTTTATGTTAATGTAATACCATATATTCATCTCATCTTTCATTAAATGGGAAACAAAACCGCCATTCATGTGTACGGTGAGCTACTACCTCGTGAACCGATGTAATTTATATTCCATCACCACCCTTCATGATTGATTTTAATGATTGATTTAATATATATATATATATATTATATTAATTTAATATTTATAATTATAAAAATATAATATATTATTTACTTTCTTACCCTTCTATTCACTGAAAAATGATTACGTCGTTCGTGTGTACGTGTGTACTACAGCTTCCACAAAGTGATGTGAATCATTTTTTATCTCTAAATAAAATGGATGGTATATATAAGTAAAATTAAATAAATAATATATTATTTATGATATTATTATCATTATGTAAATATAGAATAATACTTACCTTCTTTCCATAATGATCATTGAAAAATGGAAATGTTTCTCATGGGTATGTATGACCTACTATCTCCATGATTATAACATAATTAATTTTTCATAAAAACTTTTCATTATTAGTTTTGAAATAATAATTGATATATTAAAATGATAATCATATCATTATTATTATTTTTTAGATGATGGAATAATTACCTCTTTGATCATAGTCAACCTACCATCATCATTTTGAACATATAAACCGAATATCGTTAAAATATCTGATATGAAGTTAATTAATTAAGTAATTAAATATAACATGGTAATAAATAAAAAAAATAAAAAAATAAAATTTAAATTTTTTATTAATGAAGTAAATAATTAACATAATTTTATTATTCATGAATATAAATAATTTACGTAACGAGTCGGACCCGAGGTAAGAGATTCCATCTCAATTTCCTTTTATTAAGACACATTTTATTGTTATGCACATAATTTATTTTATATGCTGTATATAATACCCATTTTACATATTATATAATGAATAATTTATAACTCATGGTATTTTAATTTTCCATTCAAATAATTTCATCCAAGGGGATTTGACATGAAAGTTAGTAAGAGATAATTGTTTCATAACTCAATTTCTTTTCATTGGGTTATATTACTTATTAATTGTATTTGATATTAAATATTATGTGTTTAATGAATTATAATTATTTTTATAGTATTTATACTTGTTATATGTGTATTTAAATTTGATACACATAATCAATTGATTGATTTATTCTCACTTCAATGGTGTGATCTTTGTAAGAGACTTCCTCTCAATTTCCACTCTATTGAGACATATTTCATATTATGAACCCATTTATTTTTCTTATGTATATCCAAAATCAATTTGAAATGTTATATCATGAATCTCTTTATATTCATGGTATTTTTTTTTTCATTTAAAGCTGTTTATTTCATGGAGGTTATAATTCAAAAGTTACAAAGTGGTAATGGTTTATGCTTCAATCTCATTTTAATCAGGATTGTTTATTATTCAATTCCCATTGAAGAAAATTATTTGATCATTTATAATAAACCACTTTAATTTTATAATAACATATTTTTTTTATAAAAGTTTCATATAATAGTACAATTTTTCTCTCTTTGGTACTTAAAATAATTTAGAAATTTTTTTATGAATAAACAACTTTATTTATCCTTTCGATCAGAAATGATTTTTATTCCATATCCATGTTTTCTAAAAATGTTTTCAAGATTTTTTTAATATTATCCTTTTATTGTTTAAATTAATTTTTACCCATGTTTGAATTTTTTAAAAATGGTTTAAAATGATTCTTCTTTTCATTTTCAGAACTAGGTACTTTTTAACGTTTTTCTGAAAATGTAAGAGGAATATTTATTTTACCATACTTGCCATGAATGAAATTTTCCCACCATCATGACCAATAATTGCTTCAAATATTCCTTTACAAGTTTACAAGGTTTTTTTAAGTAATTTTTTTCCTAATATTCTATAAATTTTTAAAATAGAAATTTTCAAGTGAAAAGAGTAGCTTCCTAAAAAAAATTTAATGATATTTTATGGTATTTCTATTCATCAATGAAAAAAACCCTTTATTTTACTTATACTCTATTAAGGATATGTAGTAATGATACCATATTTATCCTTTACTTGAATAGTTTATGATTAGTTTGACTAGGTAAATTATTGACATTCACTTTCTTGATTAATTTTGTATTCATTAACATTCTCTTGAAACATTCACATTCTTTCTAACATTATAAATTACATTTCCCATAAATATACATATTATTTTTATCATTGATATTATTATTTCCTAAACTGTATACCATTTTTATATATGATATTTTACTTTTAAAGTTATTTGATTGACTGAGGAATTAATGATAATATTTATTCTTTACTTAATATGGATGTTTTTTGATAAGGCATATTGTTCATGGCTTAAATCGATCATTTGATACAAGAGAAATGAATTTGAGATGTAGTGATGGATGGTACCTAAAATTATATAGTCATTTTATGCATTAAAAGGACTCTTGAGACGAATCAGTAAGCTAGAATTAAATTGGTTTATGGTATATAACAACCCAATGATTAAACTATCTTGGCATAAGGTATTGATAGTATAAATATCATGATGTATGAGACCATAAAGTCCAGTATTAAGCATTTTATTCATTGATAATTCATTTATTATTATCTATGATATTATTTTATTGACATTATTTGTTGATGCATTTTCATGCTCAAGTTATTGATTACATGAAATGTGTTTTTAGTTATTTACCTTTATATATTGACTATGACTTATTTGATTCATGATAGCTTCTGATGTATTTAACCCTTAATGAGCATCTACGATGACCCTTATTTTGTTTCCTTTCTCTAGGATATAAAGAAGGAATATTTAAAAGAGTTCAAGGATGTAGAATATTTACTTTCACTATGTTTTATATTTTATGTTTTAAAATGTAATGTTGGATTCAAGTATCTATCTAGTTTATCAAGACTAATAAAATATTTTGTCATTTGTTATGTGATCTCTTTTATATTATATGAATGTAGTAAAGTAACTATTAATTATAGGTTATTGGATTTAGGGTCTTTATAATTTTAATGAAATTACTCCCACTAAAAAATATGATCTCAAACATCATATTCATTTAGTAATCCAATATCCTTATTTCATCATGACTTACACCAATTAATCATGTATGTAATACATAACTATATCTGGTAGTAAAAAACTTTTTTAATCATATCATATATGATTCTTAGATAGTTGAGTGGATAAACCTCTTTATCCAAACCCATTATATGATTTTAATTAACTCTATTCCTCTAGTATCTTAATCGCTATAGTTTCCCAGTTAGTGTAACCTAAAGAAAATTCTAAAAAGTTACCTAATCACTAGGGTAACCTTATTACTTAATTTCCATATAAAATATAATTTATGGGAACCTAACCATTAGGATCACCCATACTGAATGATCTTAGTCTTGAAAAGTTATTCTTTGGAAGGAATCTCACACTTGGTCTTTCTAAGGGTTTTCATAAAAGTATCACCAACTTAATATACATGATATATATATTAAATTTCATAAATTTATCATCTCATTTATTATTCATTTATGCATTCCTGATTCAAATGTCTTAGTTTTGGAATATTTATTTCATCCACCAAATTAATGTTTTTACACCACATTAATTCAAAACTCTTTACAAAAACCACAAGTTTGTGTTATTCACCCAAAAATAGAATCCAAGTATATTCATACATTTTTGAATGTATCTCAAGAATATGGTAAATGAACCTTTTCATATAAAGGCATACATTTATATGATTTTTAAAATCTATACATGAGTAAGCTTAGAGTAAAAAATAGCTAATCCCTCTCTTTTTTAGTGGAAGGCATACGCCTCCTCGATGATGGGTAGTCTGAACACAAGTTTCTATCCTCAGAAATACTTTACTTAAGAGTGACTTCAATTAATGAAATCTATAATACTTAATATTCACAAAATATATTCAATAATTATTCCCAACATCATAACTCTAAAAACAAACTGAGGTCAAGGTAAAAGAAAAAATAAATCTTATGATAGTGTACCTATCATTAAATGAAATAATCAATATCTTAGAATCAATTTATCATATAAATTAATCATAAAAAATATTCAAATTTCATAAAATAATTAAAATAATGAATATTATAAATAAATAAAAAATTAAATAAACATTTTATTAAACATGATACATAAATATAAATCATTAATATTTTTATTTATGTTTTCAAAAACACATTTTTTAAATCCTAACACTTATAATTTATAAACAATTTAAAAATTATAAGTAAAATTAAGTAAATATTAAAAAATATTTTTTTTAAAACACATCGTTGAATAATATGTTAACATTCGACATGAAGTCATGGTATAGAGAGCCGACGTGGAGTTTCATTGACAAGAGGATCTCAGGGCAGTGCAAGTGGGAGCACCATCATGTGGGGTGACATGACATCTATGGTCATGCAGTGGGGAAGATGCATGAGAATTAATCGGGAGACGTGAAATTTACTAGGGGTGATAAATAAGTGGGACCTCCAAGTGAAGTCCTATATGGGATGAATTCAATAGGTAATTGTTCATTATTTAAATGTGTGTAATTATCACATTATGTTGAAACTCAACATAATGTCATGCGTATACCACATAGTGTGTTGGAACTCAATGAAATGTTAGGAAATCCATAAATGACAATTTTTTTCTTACATCTAAAATGAAATATATGTTATCCTTATAACACACATTATTCTTTACACTCTTCATCACATCAAAATCTTAATATAAATATACCTTTCACTCCACATTACAATATCTACTTAACATGATGTCCAGTGGAACACTAAAAATTACATTATCATATAATGTAATGTAAAATATTGGAAAACTAATTATGCAATGTTATACATTTTCTTCATAAAATAGTAAGAATAACCATTTATTTGATGAGGAAGAAGCCTTTGATGCCACTGATGGGTTTTAGGGGTTGATATAATGATCTTTGGTAGTGAAAGAAAACCCAAGCACTCATGATCTATCCATGGAAAATAAAATATGTTTGTAAAATTAAGAACGACATAAATATATAACCAAATTAGTTGCCTATATTTCAATGGAGTTATCTTGGTAAAGGTCACCTAAGCAGTCAACAAAATCCTCCTGCATTTGAGGGGATTACACAAACCATGGATCCCTGATCACATCGTGAGGATTCTTAAATCAAGAAGGGGTGCTATCACATTAACTATGCAAAAAAAACATTTTGGTAAGAGGAGATCTTAATGAAATATTTTCATGAAACTGATGATCACAATTACACCCAAAAAATGAGGGAACTTATTCCTTTTATAGGTAGTGTCGTGCCTAAAACCCTTCATTCAATGAAGAGCATTGACTTGTATGATATATGTTACTTACTATTAGGATGATTCATTTAACTCATTAAATTAATGTTATACGTTATTTAAACAATCCATATCGTATATTATAACTAAAGGAAAACCATGAGGATCAATGCAGTGGAAATTCCAATAACTAATATAACATTACGTTAGGCACAATGCAGAATTGGGTTGCATCATATACACACAAAGATATGTTTTTACCAATGTAATGTTGGGTTCCTTCTTAAGGATACATAGGAAACAAAATATCATTAACTTTAATATGTATCACATGCATATTTTAGTGCACATACAAAAATATTTTTCTCTTAAAATAAAAAAATAAAGAGATATTTTTTATTGATACATCCAATATAGAAAGGTAAATGAAGATTATTGGATTTTTTCTTGAATATATGGATTTATTAAGAGTTAATATTGATGAATATGATGTTTTTAGTTGTTTTACTAAAAATAAAAACAATCATACAATATTGTTGTTAATTAGAAATTCTTGGTGATTATATATTGGGTTGTTAGCAAGTTCCAAGTGGATCTTCTCAATATAGTTCATGAAGAGAGGAATGGAGAGTGACTCCTTGGGAAGGAGTATTTAAGCCCAAAATTTGTAAAGGCAGTGAGCCTAGGATTAGAGTTACCTTACCTAAAACTTTTAATGATAATAAAGTTCGTGGTTATTTTCTACCTATACCTCTCTCAAACACTTTTTTTAAAATTTTATATAGAACACTTCAAGGTTTAGTTGTAACTAATCACAAAAACCATGGAATAATTCACACATCCCAAGAAAAATACTCACAAAAACATCTAGATACAAAACCCAATACCTTACATCCCAACCTAAAATTTAAGTAAACAAGGTGGTTTGGGTAGTGAGAAAATGTGGTGGGAAGGGTGATGATTACAAGTCTTGTCTGGATAGTAGAAAAAATCATAGGTCATGACTTTAAACCTAGGAATCTCAAAACCAAATGACTAATTATGATCCACCCAACTTTTAGATCACCTCACAATATCATTGTTAAACCCCCAAAATCACCTCTCCTGCCATCAGTGATGATAACCACTACCTACCGACATAACACCTCCAATGATCCAAAGAAACCAAAATCATAAGAACCAATCACATCTAAAAAAATAAAAACCAAAATAACAGAACACCAACATATAAAAACCAACTACAATCACTATATAAAACCCATTCTCTTGAAACTGAATTCACCGTCATATAGATTTAAGTCCACCAAATTGTGTCATCGTACTGCCAGAAGCATCTCAACTAACACTACTCTGCTAGAAAGATCACCAACTTTTCAAAGCACTATATCACTATAAAAGTAAGGAAATATATATAATTACTCATTGTATTTGAATTAATAGCCCCAAAGATAAATGGGACCACTAATGGAGGACCTAAAATAACTAATGACAAGAACCTTCACTCTAAGATTGAACTATGAAACTAATCAAAATCTAGATAAAAATGAAGTCAAGATATGCACTAAATAATGAGAAATACTAATGAAACATAATATAGGGGAAAAATAATACATATAAGGACCAAAACATAGAGTAAAGGGTAGGAAAAACATTTGGGTAAAGAAACTCATTCTATTGAAATAATAAAACCAAAACAAAAACTATACAAGAAGGTTGCAGCCTAAGAGAACTAAAGGTAAAAAGGTCAAAGTTCTAAATCCTGAATGAACCTGAATTAGGAAAATTTAAACCATAGGAAACTCCAAATACCCCTGAAATGATAGATCAAAACTGGGAGAGTATGGAACCATGAAAACACCAACACTTTATCATGTGTATGCTCCTTGGATATAACCCATTTTGGGTGATCTAAGTAAATTCAATGAGATAGTTGTATTTGTTGTTTTATATTTATTATTTGACTAGTGTGAGGTAGGTGTTCCTTATAAAAATTGAACATGATCCATAAAAAATGAAAACAATATAATACCTAGATTCACTAGGAACCTAGAGCATTGAACATGGCATCCTAAATGAAAAATATAAATTCGATGTCTAATACATTTTCTCTAAATTATATCCTTAATTTGATCTTCCCCAAGGTCTTATACTTACTTTTATTATCCTTGGATCATCAAGTTGGATGGATCCAAGTTAGATTCCATGAATTCAAGGGGGTTTAACATTTAGAAAGAAAAAAGACTGATCCCATATCCATTGTCCACAAAATCTTGATACGTATCCATGTCATTGAGTTATTTAGATATATATAAGGGTTTGATGTTCCCTTGTATAATTACTCCTTAGTCTATCTCTGTAAAAGATATGTTCACATGAAATTATGTGATTTTATTAATGGAATGAAATGCATCCACAATAGACACTTCTATTAAAAAATAATAAATATTTCCATAGATTAGATGAGGGATTCTCTATGTTCCTTGGATAGACAATGAGCATTCATAATTGAGATTCATGTCAGAACAAAGGAAAGATGCTTTAGTGCATTGTGATTCTCGGACATAGAATTGGATCTTCTTCTTTGTATTTTTTCTTAGTCCAAGGAATAGAGGGCCTGAGAGATTATAAGGATGACACCTCACTAGATGGGAAATAAAATTTAAGGGTGCTTTTTTAGTGGTGGTTTTAGAAACCACCGCTAAATACTGAATTTAATTTTTTAAATGATGGTTTTAAAAAACTATAGATATGGAGACTTTTTAAAACTATTGCTTAGTTAATTATGGTTTTTATTTAATTATTATTTCTTAATTATTTATAGTTTTTTTATAATTTTATGCTTTATTACCCGGCCTGCCCGGCCGACCCGACCAGGAAAATTTATTATAATTATTAATAATAAATAATAAATACTAAATAATTTATATATATTATAAATAATTAATAATTAATGACAAATAAATTTTTTATTTAATATTTAATAATTAATAAAAATTATAAATAATAATATATTTTTAATTTATAAATAGTCACTATTAACTACTTAAAACATCTTATTAATCAGTAAATACATATGATTAAAAATAATTAATAAAAACTAATTAATAATATAACAATTAATATTCAACAATTAATATTAATAATATGTAATATATCATAAATATATTAATATATAAATAAAAATAAAGAATTATAAATATATATAAATATGTAAATATATAAATATATATAAATACTTGCAAATATACAATTAGATATAAATATATATGATTATATAAATACATAAATGAGTGTACATATTTATCTAAATTTAAATATATACATATATATAAATTTGTAATTATATAATTATATATTTATATAAAGTATATATATGTAATTATTTATATAACTACATAAATGTAAATATATATAAATAGAATTATGTACAATTATATATAATTATATAACGATATAAGTAGGTATATTTATATGTATTTATATATAATTTAATGTATATATATTTATATATTTATAAATATATAATTATATATATATTTATCTAATTATATATATATATATATATATTCATATTCATATGTATTTATATATGTGTTTTTACCTGGCAACGGAACTGGCTCAGGTTTGAGTCCCGCCACACTCGAAATTAACTAGGGACGTGTGGCACGCAGATGGTGGGTTGTTCCCAGAATAAGTGTGGTGTGGTGCCTACTTATACCTCATTACACATAAAACATGTTTTTTTGTAGTTGGGGGCTTACCCGAGTGGTAAAGGCTCCCCGTAATCCTGCATCTTACCTGGGTTCAAATTTAGGTGGGAGTGAATTTCCTAAGGCAGGCGGTGACACAGACATGGCGCTGGCTTGATGATATAGGCAGTATGATGCAGGCATGATGTTGCACTGGGCCTTTGGGAAATTTAATGAGTTTTGTACTCACTGGGCCTTCGGTCCATGTAAGGAATAAATAAGCCTTGATGGGTGGGCTATCCCTTTGGGGGGGGGGGTTATGACATGACTTTTCAGCCTGTGTGTGTGGTGTATGTATGTTTAGTATAATTGTACCCCCAATAACCTAATATATATATATATATGTGTGTGTGTGTGTGTGTGCGTGTGCGTGTGCGTGTGCGTGTGCGTGTGTGTGTGTTTTATATATTTATATGTATTTAATAGATATTTATATATTTATGAATATATTTATAGATATTTTTGTACATTTATATATATTTATGTATGTATATAAATATATAAACATATATATTTACATATACATTCACACATACATACATACATACATATATATCTATCTCTCTCTCTCTCTATATATATAATTATAAGTATATATATCAATATAAATATTTAGATATATATATATACATATAAATATAAATATATTTATATCTATTTAAGTATATCTTTGTGTATTGAAATGTATTTATATATATTTATGTATGTTTATACATATTTATTTATAAATATATATATTTTTATATATATTATTTGTACTTAGGAGTCCAATTACAATGAAACATAGAAATGAAACACACACAACCCGAAAGGGCAGGTCATATCCCACCCATTTTTGATCGCCTGAAGGCCCTATGGACATGAAGTCCATTACAAAGCCTGTAGCCCAGGTGCCCAACACATGTAGCTATTTTTTTCTTGAAAATGTGCGGGTCCACCACCTTAATAAGCTGTCATGGGCATCGCCTGCCTGCCTGAAGTGGGTAGATTTAAGTGGGTCGGGCAAGAAGGTTGGGGCGGGAGGGTTGAGAGGTCAAGGTAGACCGAGGGGCATTAAAAAAAGTTAAAAATTATTTTTTAAAAAATATTAAATAAAAACCGCTGCTAAAAAACACTAGAAAGTAATAAACCGTTGTGAAAGAACTATCATGACATGATTAACGACAATAATGAATATAGTGGTTTTTAAAAATCATCATAAAACATTTATCTACTCTTTAAAATGCTACTAAACACAAAAAAACGTCTCTAAATAAATTTTTTGGTATAGTGCCTCTAAGGTCTGAGATGATAATTACTTTGTTATATGTGGGTTGGGGGAGCTAGGTCCTATAAAATTCCTAGTTTATATAGAAGGTTATGCTCTATCCAAAAAAACCAATAGTCCTATTAGAGTAGTGTGAGCATTATAAGGTCTTTGAGTAGACAATTTCTCATGTTGTTCTTATTGAATCACCTTCCTCCTTGTTTTGGTGATGTCAATGATGTGATCAGGAATGACACCTCAACTCCCAGTCTTGCCTCATGCATGTCTCCCTCCATAACAACTCATATAATGTTAATATAAACCATTTTAATGTCTTATTAATATTTATTAATTATATTTTATAGAGTTATATTCATTAAAATAATATTCTGCAATTTTTTAGTAAAAAGGGAAAGAATTTATTTCTAATAAAATTGGGTTTTCATGCAACATATAGCTTTATTTAAATGCATGATTTTAAAATTATAGAATTTTAATTTTACAAAATTAACTTATTTTTTAAATTCATAATGTCAAAATTATCTTATAATTAATTTTTGATAATTTTTAAAAATATTTATTTTTTAATAAATAGTAATAAAATACTAAATTTTTATTGAAAATTTTATTTTCTTTTCAAGTATTTAAAAGTCACATTCTATTCTGCTTTAGTTTTAAAATATAATTAGTTCCTTTTTATTAAATATAATCCAACTAATTTTATTTTAATCAACATTATACTTGAATCTAGTAAAAAACATTTTTATACATAAAAAGACATTTTTCAACCATTTTCATTGTGTTTTGCAGGTTTAATTTAAAATTTAATTTTTTTCACTTATGTGAAGTGAATTTGTTAAAATGGATCTCATATTTTGAATCAAGATGTTTTAATTTTTTAAATAATACCTTTTTATTTTTGGTCATTATGAATAATAACTGTAGTAACTATTTGTCACCTCGGTAAGGATAAATCGTTTAATTAAGGTTAAAATAATATGACAAAGAATGAAAATGATTATAAAACTTTTATTTAATTTATTTAATGGGTGGGGTTTTATAATTATCATTTAAGATTCAAATTTATAACATTTTTTTTCAATTTTTCTTTGAAAAATAACTGATATATTATTTTAAGTAAAGAAAAATACAAAATGTCACTCTCTTACTTTTAAATTTATATTATATGTTAAAATAAGGATAAAAATAAGATGTGAATTAATATTAAAGGTTATTTTGAGAATAATTAAATCATTTTTGTAATGGGAGTTTATTTTTAATTTTTATTGATGAAATAATCACCTTAAATATTTATGCAATGCCAACATAGTGCTTGTGCAAGCAGTAGAAAATTAAAGTAAATGATTTTAGAAAATATAAAAAGTAATATTTTTTTTGATGTCTTATTGAATCACATGAATTTTATAGTTAATAATAATATTTTATTTATGGTGAAGTGGATTATATTTTAATTTAAGTGCTACCATGTTGTTTTCAAAGTCAAATTATGTGAATAGTTCTTAAAATGACATTAATAGAATTTTATATTAAATATATTTTATTAATTTAATTAAAAAATAATAAAATATTTAAATTGGACAAGAAGGATTATTAATGTTTGAAAATTTAATCCCTTCTCCATTTATGATCAATTTTTTAACTTATAAGAAAATTCATTACTCTTTAATATTGAAAAAGTTTTTACCGTGGTTAAGGTTAAAAACAATTGATGGAGGGGTTAATACAAAATATACATTTGAAAATGATATATAAACCTATTAAAATTTTATTTAATGATTATATTAATATCATATGTTAATATTTTAATCCATGGAATTTTGGAACCATTTTACATGAGTTAGACACGTATTATATTACAATATGTCATGTATTTCCAAAAGTGTCCCTCCCCTCACTTATAAAAGGACACCCCTATAACATCCCAAATACATTACTAACATCCCTCACCATGTTCTAGAGGCCTTATTTTTTTCATATTAATATCCTTAGAGGGATTAAAATGTAAAGAAAAGGATGTTGTCTGAAGAATGGGCTTAGATTTTAACTGAATGTTTTTATTTTATCTCTTCTTATACCACATTAAAATATTATTAAACCATTATAAACTAATAAAATAAATATATTACATATACTTAGATTTTATTATTTTAATTTAATAACCTATATCCTTCCCATCTTCCATTAAATGGGAAATGAAATCATTGTTCGTTTGTACGACAAACTACCGCCTCATGAATTGATATAAATTTTTTCCATCACTGCCTCCCACAAATGGTTATAATGATAGATTTAAATTATATATATTATATTTATGAATAATTATAATTATATAAAGATAATAGATCATCTATTTTCTTACCTCTCCATCTATTAAAAAATGATAACATCATTCATGCGTTTGTGTGGATTACCACCTCCATAAAGCAATATGATTTGTTTTTCTTCACTGCATCACATGGATGATATATATAAGTTTATTTAAAGATTTAATATTATATTTATATTATAAACATAATTATATAAAGATAAAACTATACTTACATTTTTTCTCTCATTCTTATTGAAAAATTTAAACATTACCCATGTGTACATATGACCTACCATTTCCATGATTGTAACATAATTCATTTTTCATAATCATATTTCATGGATTGTTTTTAAAGCATAATTAATGTATAAAAATGAAAATTATCTCATTATTATTTTCTATATATTATGTAATAATTAACTCTTTTACCACAATCAATATATCAAATCCATTTTGAAATTATGAATCGAACATCCTTAAAACACACGACATAGACATAACCGATTAAGTAATTAAATATGTCATTTTAAAAAATGAAAAAATGGTTTAATGATAAATTAATAAAAATTTAAAATTTACTTAAAAAATAAATAATTGATATATGTTTATTATATAGGATTTAAAGGACATATATGGAAATTATGCACTCAAGGTAAGAGATTTAATCTCAATTTCCCTTCACCAAGGCATATTTTAATGTTATACACACAATTTATTTTATATAGTGTATATACTGACCATTTTACATGTTATATCATGACTAATTTATAATTCATGTTTTTTTATTTTAAATTAAAATTATTTCATCCAAGTGTATTTGACTTGAAAGTTACCAAGTGGTAAGGGGTTTCTTAACTAAATTTTATTTTCATTGGGTTATATCACTTCTTCATTGATTATATTATGACAATATTATGTGTGAAATGAAGTTTTTTTATACCTTTTTTGTGGATTTATATTTTTTAAACATAATCACTTCATTTATTAATTTTTTATTCAATGATATGATATTTTTAAGGGTTATTCATCTCAAATTTTTCTTCTTTGGAGAACATGTTTATGTTAGGTATATATCTTATTTTATGAGGTGTATATAATTCCCATTGATATTTTATATAATATATCTCCTTATATTTATTCTATTTAATGTTTCATTTGAATTCATTTCTTTTATGGGTTTAATATTTAAAAGTTACCAAAATAGTAAGAGATTTTATGATACAATATCATCTTATTTTAAGAGTGTCTATGTTCAAAGATACTTTAATAGAGATCATATGCTATGATTTTATTGAACTATATATATTTTATTATAAAATGGTTATGAATATTTTATACATGTTTAATTTACATTTTCTCCATTATTTATTAAAGAAACATCAAGAAAGTTATTTGTAAGTGATATCGATCTTGTATCTTCTTTTAGACCAGGAATATTTATCTTCTATATTCATGTTTTCTAAAATTATTTCAAGAATATATTCTTTTATAAACATGAATTATTTACTAAATATATTTTATATTATCTTTTAACTTATATTAAATTATTTTAAAATGAAATTTATTAATATTATCTGTATGGGTCACTTTTGAATCCCTTTACAAAAGTTTGAAAAGAATGTTTATTTTTAACATTTATGACATGAATATATTTTCCTACTATCATGAATGTTATTTAATTGAATATTAATATATAATTTTACATGTTTATTTTCAAATAAAATTATTTTCATAATATTTTTGGATATTTTGATTTCTGAAAGTGTTTTTTCAATGTGGAATGGGTATTTTCATCAATAATGTTTTTAATGATCTTTTAATGGTATTTCTATTCATCAATGACATAAAAACTTGATGTTACTTATTATCCACTAGGGATATGTTGCAATGATACCATTTTATTCCCTATTTTGATGGATCATGACTATTTCAAAGAGATTGTTATGGAAACTATTTATTTTCCATGGGTAAATCAATCTATGAAAGAACAGTATTTATTATTATGTTGAAAAATGAATGATTTCAAGTGTTATGATTATTTTATGGTTCTTGGGAATAATTTATAATGATGAGTGAGATCGATATAACTTAAGATGATGGGTGAGCTTGATATAGATCTCCAATGCATTGGGTAATGGGATAGAGTTATCTGATTATTGGTTTCTCTAAAGAGATTATTAGAATTTACCAGGTAGGTTATTCAATTTGTAAAAGTGTTTGTAAGAGTGATATGAAAATGATATTCCATTTATCAAGATTTTATATTTATTCTTGCATCAAGTCCAAATAGATCCTTTGTTCTAGGATTATTTTTCAAATGGATTATGATTTATTACTTATAGGAATCTGTTATTAGGTTAAAGCTTTATTCCATTTCTCATGATTTATGAAACACATTTGATAGGTATGAATTCTATTATGTTATTCTCATGCACTTTTATTATGTCACAAACCCTTATGATCATATTATGCTCACTAATGACATTTAGTTGTTAATTCTTGCATTTATCCTTACTGAGTATTTTATCTAACCCTTATTATGTTTCATTTTCCCTATGTTATGAATAAAGGTTTTATGTATGTTATGTCTAATAAGGTTACAATATGTGAAGAACCTAGATGGATATAATTTAGATTTTTATGAAGTAGTTGTTTATGTATCTAAGTAGTTATGTAAGAGTTCTTCCTAATTCTATAAAACTATATACCTAAAAGGTCCTTGTGTATTTAAGTGATCCAATATTTCAGTTTGATGTTATATGTTTTGAAGGGTAAAAATTGGGCCATTTTTATCAATATCAAAACCATAAATGTAAAGATTATGTTTTAACACTAGATTTGGGAGTGTGGGTTTGGGGCTATTATAGTTGGAATCTTAGAAAATATTTAGAAAAATTTGGACATTATTATATTTTAATTTTTTATTAACTTAACAGTTAAGGATTCCATCATGGGTTTATAAGTTTAAGGTTAATAATATGTTCAAAGTCTTAGAAACCCCTTTTGAGGCTTTAAGTGATGGAATTTTAATGCGATTAATGATATTTTGGAAGAAATTTTTTTAGGATAAGGTATATGTAACCCTTAGGTTTAATGTGAAGGATTATTTGGGAATAATTATACTTTGTTTTTGGAGATGTAATATAAAGGGTATAGGGTAAAATTTGTGGTTAAAAATTTATTTAATGTTAAGTTTGTTGAGGTAATTTAGGATGCATGGTTATTTATTTATGGAATTATCTAAGTTGAAACTCTGGTGTTATTGTGGAAATTTTGAAGTCAAATGTATTATATATTCATATTAAGGTTTATAAAATTTTTATATTATCATAACTTACATTAGTTTGGTTAATATCTAAAGATATAAGTAATAACTTTTTATCCTTTTGTGGATTATTTGATTCTTTAGAAGTTAATTTTAGTGATTTAGGCATGAAAAATTCATCTTGAATACCCATTGTTTGGAGAAAAATATGAGATTATGGTGGAAATTTATTAAATGATAAAATTCTACTTATTAAGTAAGTATATTGACTTATTTTCTTAGTCTATATGATAATTTAATTATTCAAATCTAGGAAAAGTATTTTTGAAACAAAAATGTTATCCTATTAACTTCATTTCTAATAAATCAATGATATTTTTTTACACCTCATTGATTTATCATTTTGTAGTCATTGAATTTATCATGAACATTTAATTTATGATGATCAATGATCTATATAAATCTCCATAATTATTTGTACATTACTTTTTCCTTCCATATCTACATTTTCACTTCCCACTAATGTTCTCTTATTTGGAAACCAAGTTATGTTTTTATTCTAGACAACCTTCATATTTTACTTTCCCTCTTTTCAAAAGGAAGTTTTATTATCCATTTTCATGATGTGAGTTTTCAAAATAATTATTTTTTAAAATATGAAATTTTTTCCATTCATGTCCATATGTTTTATCCTCCACTCCTTAGAAATGATTTTTGAAAATTCATTAAACACTTTCTATAAGGCATGAGATCAAATTGCGTAGACACACATTCCAAAAGGGGAAAGAATGTAAAAATCTAGGTAATGTTAATATAAATAATTTTAATGTATTGTTAATATTTATTAATTATATTTTATAGAGTTATATTCATTATAATAATATTATGTATTTTTAAGTAAAATGGAAAAGGCTTTATTTCTAACTAAATTGGGATTTTATGCATTATATGGTTTTATTTAAAATATTGATTTCAAAATTATTGAATTTTAATTTTAAAAAATTATCTTCATTTTTAAATTCATAATTTATAAATTATCTTAATATGATTTTTGAAATTTTTCTGAAAAGTTTGATTTTTCCATGAATAGTAAAAAAACACCAATTTTAATTGAAAGTTATCTTTTCTAATCAAGTATTTACAAAGGTCGTATTATATTTTAGATTAGTTTTAAAATTAAATTATTTATTTTTATTAAAAATAATACAATAAATGTTATTTTAATTAACATTATACATAAATTTGGTATAAAAAATTTTATACTTAAGAAGGCATTTTTCTAAAAAATTGTTTTTCATCACGTTTTATGGGTTTAATTTTAAATTAAATTTTGAAACTTTGGTGAATTTAATTTGATAAAATTTATTCCTTATTTTTAATCATGAGGCTCAAATTTGGTAAATAATTCCCTTTTATTTTTGTTCATTATGAATAATAACTGTAGTAAATATTTGTTACCCTGATAAGGGTAAATCGGGAAATTAAGGTTAAAAATAATATGTCACACACTAAAAATGACCCTAAAACTTTCCTTTAGTATATTTTATGAGTGGGGTTTGATCATATTCATAAAATATTAAAATTTATTCCATCTTTTTCTATTTTTATTTGAAAATGACTTATATATTATTTTAAGTAAAGAATAATAAAAAATATCACTCTCACACCTTTAAATTTATATTATATGTTCAAGTAGGGATAAAAATAAGTTTTGAATCAATATTAAAGTTTATTTTCATCATAATGAATTTGTTTTTATTATGTTAATTTATTTTCAATTTTTAGTGATGAAATAATTAGATTAAATGTTTATGCAATGCTGACATAGTCCTTGTGCAAGCTATAGGAAAATTAAAGTAAATCATTTTAAAAAACATCAAAAGTATTATTTTCTAGATTAATTATGGTTTAAAAATAATTTTATATTTAATAATAATTTATTATTTATGGTTAAATGTATTATAAACAAATTATATTGCTGTCATGCTATTTTTAATGTCATATTACGTGAATAGTTCTTAAAATGACATTAATAGTATTTTATGTTAATTATATTTTATTAAATTATTTTAAAATAATAAAATAATTTAAATAGAACAAGTAGGACAATAATTTTTTTAAAGTTTCCCCCTTATCCATTTATGAGAAATTTTTTAACATAGAAGTAAATTTATAACACTTTAATATTGAAAAGGTTGTTACAAAAGTTAAGGTTAAAAATGATTAACTAAGGGTTAAATCTAAAATATAAAGTTTAAAATGATATATAAAAAAAAATATTTAATGATTTTTTAAGACCAAATCCTTATTATATTTAAATAATTTTTATTTTGGAACCATTTTACATGTGTTAGACATTCATTATTTTATAACATTTCATGTATTTCCAAAAGTGCGCCTCCACTCACTTATAAAAGGACACACCTCTCCTCTCATATACACACTTCAAGATCCTTTTTTTTGGTAAATAACTTCACAAATAAATAATTAAAAATCCCTAAAAAAGTTATACATTTCTTTTTTTGGGCATAATAACAACCATAGAGTGCTTAAGGTGTAAAGTAAATGAGGTTGTCTGAAGAAGATGCATAACTTTTAACTGAATGTTTTGGTTTTATTTATTATACTACCACATTAAAATATTATTAATACATGATTAAATAATAATATAATTATATTAAATATACTTAGTTGTTATTATGTTAATGTAATAGACTTTATCCATCTCCTCTTCTATCAAATGGGAAATGAAACCATCGTTCGTGTTTTTAGAGGAATACCACCTCATGAATTGATGTTATTTTCTTTCCATCACTACCTTTGAAATATGGTTATAATGATGTATTTAAAGTATATATATATATATATGATATTAAAGACATAATTATAATTATTTAATGATAATGTATCATCTATTTTATTACCTTTCTCTCTACTGAAAAATGATAACATTATTTGTGCGTATGTGAGGATTACCACCTCCATAAAGCGATGTGATTCTTTTTTTGTCACTGAATCACATGGATGGTATATATATTTTCATTTATAGAGATAATATGGTATTTATGATATAATAATTATTATTTAAAGATAAAATTATACTTAACTTTTTTCCCTCACTCTCTTTGAAAAATGAAATTGTTACTCATGTGTACGCATGACTTACCATCTTCATAATTGTAACGTAATTCATTTTTCAAAAAAATATTTTATGGTTGGTATTAAAAGTATAATTTATTTATAAAAATGGTAATTATTTTTTATATGATGGAATAATTACCTCTTTGACCATGTTCAATATACCTAAGGTATTTTTAAATTATGAAATGAATGTTGTCAAAACACCCGACATGGACATAACCGATCAAGTAATTAAATATGTCATTGTAATAAATAAAAAAATGGTTTAATGATAAATTAAAAAACATGTAAATGGTTCTTAAATAATTACATAATTGATATAATTTCAAGACTGTCCCAGTGGGGCCTGTGTCGTGACTCCCTAAGCCCACCTTCAATAGGCCAGGGGTTGGTGACTAACATTGAGTAGGAATATCACTAATATGAGAGGCATTGCCTATGTACATGCATGCACACACACATATAGAAGACAAAAAAATGATGAAATATAAAAACCAAAAAGTAAAAAATGCATGCATACCATTATATCACACAACCAGAGTACGATAGAAAGCAAGGTAAAGTAAATGGGGCCAAATAAAAGACGACCATAAGAAGTCTGTTTCATGAGTCCAACTTGTAAGAAAAAGGTAGTGGGACTAATGTATAAAAGAAATAGGAACAAACCTTGGTCTTCCTAGTCTCACTAAGAACCATCAGGTCCTGGTCTGCCTAGGACTCTATCAGAAGGTCGATCATCTGCACAAGACACGCCATGTGGGGGAAAAGAACGTGCAAGGGTGAGCATAACAATACTTAGTAGGACACTCTGAAAGAAAAAATCAATACAAAAAGGAAGGATACAGTCAAATATACATAGGTATATGTCTGAAACATGTATAAAAAGAATATCTAGATATAATCAACCAAGATACATAATCTAGAGGTAAGTCACAACCACTGTATACCGGTACTAGGAATTCTTCTCGAAGAATCCATGAAGTACTCATCTGGGAGAACACACTCCTGAGTCTGATAGGACTAATGATGTCCATCAGAGAGGTAATTCTCGTTAGGTCTCACCATAAAAAAGATACTCTAATAGTTAGAAGAGAATGTGATACAAAATATGAGGATCACAACCAGAGCCATGGGGTGATACCAACAACTCAATTTGGATTAACCTACTAAGTGGAGGATTGACGCCCATGTAGTGTTGGTCATGCCGATACTAAGAAATCCACCTAGGGAATAAAAATGAACAGAGGATCCCACTCTGGGACTCTTAGAGGGATTAGAAAAACTCTATCTAGGAAGTCCTGTTGAAGGGATCATGGTCCTAGGAGTAGGAAATGATCCATACCAACCTTTTGGGAAACAATAAAGCGAAAAACCCCTAACTAAACTTTTCCAAGATACTTAGTACAAGAGAATAAATCCATGTAAAAAAGTGAACATGTTGTGTAGTAGGGTCACACATTGTGTCCCTTTACCTTAGGTACTGCCCATGTACAACGGACCATGTCATTTCAATCCATGTTTTGTCGAAGATGGGTATACAACATGTAATAGGTATTACACACCGTGTCCTTGCATTTGGGGTCCACCCATGTACTTCGATTGTGTTCTAGTACACGACGTCAGCCCGTGTGTCTTTGCCCATGTACCAGTAAATGGGGTAGACCATGTACTTAGTCCAGGATAAGCCATGTGGGGGAGTACATGCCTTATAGGAAACCCATGTACTCCACCCCGTGTCTGTGTACTTCCCATGTACATGCTGAGTCGTCCGACTGGGGGACATACACCGTGTAGTCAGGACTACATGTCGTGTGTATCAGGTTCTCTAAAAACCTGTCTTCTTCCTCCCACTCATGACATCGATCACCAAGATTCTATTCCAGTGGTCTGTTCACCTCAAAACTTCAGATCTGAGCTTGATTTTCCACTCTAACACTAAATTGATAGGTTTCAGGCATTCAATCGGCTCAGAAAATGCAATCGTAGGTGTTTTATTCATTACTAAAGAACATAGATTCAACACCCACCATTTTTTGATATACCACCACACCCAACATCACACCTCCATTATGTTGTCTCAATGCCAAATCTATGGGTTAGAATCATTTCACCAAGAATCAAAGGCGCAACGATCGATTGTTCATAAAGGTGTTCAAAGTTGGGGAAGAACGAAGAATGTGTGAAGAATGGTGAATCAGGGGGGGCACAATCAAATTGAGTGGGATGAACCTTGATAGATGTTCATATCAGTCTTGGTTAATAACTATTATAATGGTAAATTAATCAATCAATAGTTCCAATCATAAAGAATAAACCATTCTGATAAACCTATAAAATAATCCCATCCTACAAATACGATCGATCTGCATAATAAAATTTTCATGGATTAGTCTGTATTCATCATATGAATCAATAACGAGGAAAATAAAATCAAAATAATGCATCCTAACTGGATTCAGATCACTCACTGATGAATAACAATCACCACATCATTGTCATTATCAATATCCGTCAAGATAGGTGTTCGTCAATCGCTGATTTTAAGTTCCATTGTTTCCTGATCGAGATAATTCTTCATATCTCTCTTTCTCTCTAGGGGTTCCAGAGGATTACAGGGTTATGAGGAAAACCATATATATCTGAAAAATGGTTTAATTAAATATAACCCAATCATTGCATCTATAAAATAAAATAAAAATATTTTTTTCTTAATTTATTTTATTTATTTAATCACCCGTGATGAATTTCCACAATCGACCCACATCGACCATAGTTAGGTCATACCTAGGGTAAATATTTTGTTCTAAACTCAGTGGTTTCCTTGTATTTTTGATACGGGAACCCATTTATATGTTATTAAACTTTTTTATGAAAACCATGCATGCCTACTATTTAATATTTTAATATTTTTCAAACATTTGTTCTGGAAACACTGGGCCTCAGAATCGCACTCTGCCTCAACACTTGGTCTCAAAATAAATCTATATAATATTTAAAAATAATTCATGGAAAATCAGATTCATTACATATAAGTTTATTATTTAGGATTTAAAGAACATACATGGTGATCCTAGACACAATGTAAGATATTTCATCTCAATTTCTCTTCATTAAGAAAAGATTTAATGTTATGCACCTAATTTATTTTATATGGTGTATATAATACCAATTTTACATTTTATGTAATTTATAAATCATAATTCATGGTATTTTAAGTTTCAATTCAAATTATTTCATCTAAAGGGATTTGAATTGAATATTAACAATTAGTAATGTGTTTTTTAACTCAATTTTCCTATTATTGGGTTATATCACTTCTTTATTGATTATATTATGAAAATATTATGTGTGAAATGAATTTCTTTTATTTATAATGAATTTAGACTTGAATTTTGTGGATTCAAATTTCTTACACATAATCATTTCATTGATTAATTTTATATTCAATGATATGATCTTTGTAAGGGTTATTCATTTAAAATTTTCCTTCTTTGGGACACATGTTTATGTTATGCACCTATCTTTTTTTTATGAGGAGTATATACTACCACTTGAAATTTTATATAATGTATATACTTATATTCATAGTATTTAATATTTATTTTGAATTCATTTCTTTAAAATTTTCCAAAATGGTAAGGACATTTATGATACAATATCATCTTATAACAAGATTATCTATGTTCAAAGTTACTTTTAGAGGAATCATATGATAACATTTTCTTGAACCACATATCTTTTATTATCTTATTCTTATGAATATGGTTTACAATTTTAATTTCTATTTCATCCATGATTGATTAAATAAAGATCAATTTTTTTTGTAAGTGATATCGATCTTGTATCTTCTTTTAGATTTAGAATATTTATCTTCCATATCCATGTTTTCTAAAATGTTTTCAAGAATGTTATTTTATAAAAATAAATGATTTCCTAAAGTTATTTTACATGATCTTTGACCTTATTTTAAAATATTTTAAAAGAAAATTGGTTAATGTTTTCTATATGGGTCACTTTTGGCTCTCTTTATAATAGTTTAAAAAGAATGTTTATTTTTAACATTTACGACATGAATTGATTTTCCTACCATCATGATTTCTATTATAACGAACCAAACTAGGACTCCATCCAATCTATCGCTCAAACTAGAATTTCATATACCCAAGGAGAATCCCCTATTCTATCGAATTGATGATAAGTGTCAAGGGTACCAAACATAAAAGTTGGTAATAATTTCATCCCAAGGAGCTAAACATAAAAACCCAAAAATTACATAATGATAAAGAGGAAAATATATAAGAAAAAGGACTACTCAGTAAAAACCCAAATAATATATAGTAAAAAAACAAATATAGAATATAAAATAAAAAAAATACAAGACCATAGAGGCCATACCAAAGATTTATAGAACAAGTTCCATGAAATCAAAGGTCCAATGACCAACTCCATGTGATGCTAAAGTCACCGCCAGAGAAAAACAAAGTCATCACATGAAAACAATAAAGACCCAAGGTATAACACCACAATAATGTATTTACAATCTCATATAATACCCTTAAAAAAGATCCCAATCCACTAACATGACATGAATCACACAAAAAAACATCCATCACATAGATAAGTATAAACATCATCAACAACATAAGTGGGATTAATAAGAGCACAATAAACATCATTTTACAAGTCCTGACTAGGAATTATCTTTTAAAATACATATACATATATTTTAAAAAACACATTTTTAAATCCACTTTTAAACAATTTGGAATCCAATCATAATTCCAAAAGAAAATACAGTCATCAATAACCCCAACCAAACAAATCAATGTAAATCTATTTCACTTTATACAACCACACCACCCTTTAAAGATGGTTGGAAACCATTTATACACAAAAGGGTATCCCTATTTGAAAAACCACATTTTTTTTAAAACTTAAATGGATTTTTATTTTATTATTGAAATATATTTTATGCATTTTATTAAACATGAAAAATGAATAAAGGCACCCATTTACTCTAAATCACTATTTAAAACATGGAATTCCACCCGTTTCCACATGAAAACCCAACCAATTAATGGAAATATTTAGAAAATAAAACCTAGATAATAAATAAAACACTTATATAGGGTAAATATGAATTTATAAAATCCTAGCATTAATGAAACTCTTAATTAAAATCAAATGAAATAGAAACACCTACCTCAAGTGGTGGAACCTTATCACCTTTGATGAAATCCACTAGAAAAGAATTAATACTATGGATCATAGCCATTACAAACCAAAATACACAATTTCTACTAATCCTAACTAATAAAATTGTCCAAAAATAAAAAAGAGTTATCAGATTTGGAGAAAAAAGAGAAAACAAGTGGAAGAGATAAGAAATACTCATACCTCTTGAATAATGTGAAAAATCAATTATAAACCACCTAAAAATTACCAAGGAGGAGATTGAGATAGGTAGGGAGCTCTATGGGAGGTGTTTGTGTCACGGGGTTCAAATGAGATAGATCAGGGTGGAATCCCCAATTAAAATGAAGGGTAACAGACCAAAATACCCCAAACTGGGTAGGCTGCATGGTTGTATCACACGATTTTAGAAACCATGCATAGATCATGTTTTTTCCACTAACTCCATATCTCTATAACTAACTTGATTGTACCATATGGTTTCTTTAATTGTTCACAGACTATGAAATCACCTTTGTCCCACTGGATATGGTGTATGATTTCCAAACAGTGTGCCTTAATTGTGAACCCCTAAAAAAGGATCCAAAACTTCAAAAAAAAAACTCAGGACACACCATACCTAATAGTAAAAACAAACACTATATTACTACAAAAAAATTGACACCTAGGGCTATCAAAAACATCCCACCACGCCACTTTATTCCCCCAAAAATTCCTCATAAAATTTAGACATGCAGGAATGCCAAAACCACCTTTCTTACAAGGAGAAATCAAGCACTAACCAACTTCAAAAAACCTCAAAACCAAGGGAACAAGATACCAAAAACCTATCCTTAGGTTAAACCTCACTGAATGAATTAGAACTCACTAAAAAATAATTACACTAGAGGTCCTATGAAGTCAAATCCTCACTAAATGAGAGTGAAGGGATAACAAAAGAAGATAGTGGGATAACCACTACCATGATCTTCTTTAAAATAAAGTTTATCAATACTTCCACTACTAATCCTAACATATTTTTTAATCCCAAAATTAATCATAGGAAAAAACAGAAACAACACCTTCGAAGATCCGTGGTCACTAAAACCAAATGATTTCACATCCTAACCAAGGAAACCTAAAGAATCACTTCACAAGAATATAAAAAATAACACACATAGACCTAGAATAGGTATCCCCACCATTTATAATTTCTATAATATGGTGAAACCTTATCTAAGTGAACCCAATAAGGAAATATCACCACAGAAAATACATGATGCCACTAACCCAAGCAACCAAGGAAAGGAGAACCCCAAGAGAAGGAGGCTAAGAATTTGTCTCCCAAACCTTTATAATTAATCTAAAATGGTGAGACAAATGACTTAACTTTTCAAAAAAAAAACAATAAGAATCCAAAAGCAACCACATTCCTAAAATCTATAAAGGGAATTCACCAAACATTAATGGAGAACACAACCACAGGAAATAATCCTCACTGAGAAACAAAAGGGATCTAACCTAAGGATCACATCTGACATACAAGGGTGTCTAGATCCGACTCCTCAAAATACTATCTTATGGTAGTCCTAATGAAAATACAATTTGGTGGCATCCACGCCCCAACTAGAAATAAAACCACACCCAAAGTATCTAGGAATTCACCTATGGTTATTCCCATATAAAAACCCTTGAATTCTAAACATAAATAAGTATCATGAATTAATGAGGTATAAACATCTTAAAAGATACATAAACATGGTCAAAAGACATTTTCATCCATTATACATAAAGAAAATAGATGCACTAAATATGTGGTAATCCCCAAACCAAAAATAAAAATAATGAAAGGGTATGCTTCAAACACAACACTCATCTTACAACTCTACCAAAGAAGTGACAACACTGGACATAGACTAGGTTTATGATAGGCCTGATATATCTTATTCTAATGCTCTAACATCTCCTAAAACCTCTGTATATACCAGGATAACCACACTGATGGCCGGTTTTCAGAGATGACTGAAAAGAAGGTTAAATATGCCCAGATTCCCACATTGAAAACACATAAATGGATTTAACATGTCAGAAATAGGAATATTTGGTTGTGATTATAGCCTCCAATTACCACCAACTTCCCACTTCCCCTTCTCTCCAAATAGATCATATTTACCAATTCTAGTGAAAACTGAATCATATTTAGTCACAGGTTTCCCTACTGATATTTCTTCAATGATGATGGCCTTATAAACCACTTCCATATATATAGGGATAGAATGAATCACTAATGAACACAAATTTTTATGAATTACCCTAACAAATAACCATTCCTTATTCAAATCATCGATAACCAACTCTATAGAGAAATTTACATAGCTAGTGAAATGCTCAACATAGTCTTTCACTGACTAATTTCCATGGAGAATACTAAAAAATACCATCACTTTATTAACTCTAAATTATTTAGGGTAAAACCATTGAATAAATATATCCTTGAAATATCACCAAGATAGAGCCTCAAATTATTGGGAATGAATGGGAATCTTCCACTACTCCAAGCCCAAACCTTTGAACAAAGGAATGGTGAACCTTACCCTAGAGACTTTATAAGTTCTTAAAAATTCATAAATCTCTTCAATATTAGCTAACCACTCAATTTAATCATGGGTTCATAGATCACCATAAAATAATAGAGGATATTGGTTTATAAATTCTCATTCATAGACCATGAGATAATAAGAACAAGGCACTTCCACTCCATCAGGAGTCTAGGCAGAGTCATAAATTGGAAAGACAACTCCCAGATCATTAGGACAACCACCTAAGACATTACCTTCTTCACTTTATCGTTATTTCTTGAGTAAATTATTCTAAAACATCATAAAATAAAACCTTAATCAAACCAATTTGACATTAAACATAAAGAAAATAACCATAACCAATCCAATCCAAACAAAATTATAAAACCACCTCAAAATTCCACACAAGGGAACTGAATTTCAAATATACCAAATCAAGGTCACAAAACCCATTTCAAATTCTCACCCAAAATCTTTGGAAACATTTCATACTATATATCCAATGAATTTTGGAACTATAACAACCTCAAAATAATTTTTTTTCAAAACACTTGAATTAATTTTAATTTTTTTTAAAAAACACTTGAACTTACTTAAATCATTTCAAAAAATTTCTTTAGTTAGTGATCATTAATTTATTTCTTTAATAATAACCACAACCCATAAAATTTTCTAGAGTTCAAAATCATTTTACCCCAAAGTAACTCAAGAAACCAAAACATGGTTTTAAAAATAGTCTCAATACAAAGGCATAAAACATTACTTTTAAACTCTTTTAAAAATCCAAAAAACCTCACTTAAAAATCCACTAATAAGAAAAATCAAATACAACAAGGGATAACATAAAATAAAAGAGGTAAAAAAACAATTCCCAAATTTCCCCATTGTGAATGGTTTGGATGCACAATTTTTTAGATTGTTCACCAACCTTGTGAGTGCCACTGGAAGTTATCCAAAGCAGTTTTCATGGGCTATGCATAGTTTGACAGACCATGTTCCTTTCCCATGTTCCCATGGATTCCTTAAAAATCCACTTATAAATGAGTAATTTATTGAGATGTATCATGGGGCCTTCTTATAACTTATAGTGATAACACTCCACACCAAAATATCTCAAGAACAAGCCACCATAAATCGAAAAACAAGAGAAAAATTCCCAACCACCCATAGAAACTCGATATCCAACTCATGGAAGAGAAGGTCAAGTACTAACCCATAAATAACAAGAATGTGAATTTAAATAACCTATGAACATTACAAGAACCTATATCATCTAATTATATTTTTAACAAACCAATCCAGGATACCATCTATACCAATCCTCCACATACTTAAGGAGTGTCCTTGATCCCCCTAAGTTCAAAACAAACATTAAGGGTACCAAACATAACCATTGAGGATAGTTTCACCCTTATGTGGTAAACATAAACACCCAAACATGTCATAATGATAAAGAAGAAAAGATACAATCTAAATGAAAAATCAATAAATAAACCAATAATAAAGATTTACAAAATGACAAAAAAAGACAAAATAAACAAAATGGGAGGCCAAGTAGGCTAGACCAAAATTGATCCAACTAGATCCACAAAACCAAAGGTATGATCACCAACTAAATGTGATGCTAAAGTCACCAATATGATACCAAAAATAACTTTCTTCCCATGGAAGACTACATTGAACCAAAACTGAGGTCTCAACCTAAAGAAACCTAAAGAAGAAATGAAGACTACATACACACCAACATGATTATATAGGGTGTGATCTGAAGCTAGTAGGATACCACCATAATTCTATTTCTTTTCTTTTATATGGATACTAATTATTTTAGTTTGAAAACATGGTGTATAAAAATAGATTTCCATTCATATTTCGAATCATAAAACTAAGAAAACAAAAAGAATTCACTTCTTAAAATATGTTACAATAGTAAAAAACCATTTCACAAGGATAGTGCTTTTCAAAATAATGCCAATTCCAAATATACCCCAGCCTTTATCTTTAAAACATCATACTTTTAAAATAAACCTACACATGGTTTCAGATAATTCAAAAGTTATAACTAAGGAAAACACTTTAAAAACCATTTTACCCATCTCCATAAAATCTTTACACACCCATATCAAGGGTAAACAACAAAACATGGGTGATAATAATAGAACAAAATCATAGTAGGTTATAAATAATTCTAGTAAAATTATGGAACAAAAATAATCAACATCAATACTAAATCCACAAAAGTATCATCACACCAACTAGGAATATCCAATATATGATAAACAACCATTCCAATATTTTTTAAAAAGGTATAACATATGCTATATAGCATGAGGCAACACCATAAGGACTAACATGAAATATATTGCCAATAGGTTAACTATCAGACATCCATCAACTAAATCACTCTAACCAGTCTCCTTAGAGATAAACCCAAAGTCAGGTGTTATGTAAAACTAAGGGGGGGCTATCCAGTTATTAATTCTCAACTATCCAAACATATCTCTAATAATTTCAACTTAGTAGCATCTGTTTTCCCATGGAATAAATATAGGTGTTCCATGGAAAAACAAAATCATCACATGAGAATAACAAATACCTAAGGGATAACTCCAAAATCACATCCTTACCACCTCATGTATTACCCTTATAAAGATAAATATCTATGACCACAACATTAATCATATAATCCATTACATGGATAAGCATAAACATTATCAACAACACAAGGAGGCTCAATAAGGGAACAATCAACATCACTTCACAAGTTTCAATCGGGCCTTCACTTTTCAAATCTATATACATATTTTTTAACATAAACATTTGGAAATATCTTTTTAAAAAATTTGGTGTCGAAAGACAATTCCAAAAGAAAACAAGTTTATCAACAATAACAACCAAATAAATCAACAAAACTCCATTCCACTTTATAAAACCACACTACCCTTTAAAGACGATTGAAAACCCTTTATACACAAAAGGGTATCAGTATTTGAAAAACCCTATTGATTTTAAACCAAAAAATACTAGTTATTTTCTCATTTAAAACAATTTTATTAATTTTATCAAACATGAAAAATGTATAAAATACCCCTTTACACCAAATCACCATTTTAAACATGGAATTCCACATATTTCCACATGAAAACCCAATAAATTCATAGAAATATTTATAAAATAAAACCTAGATAATCCAAAACACACTTATCTAGGATAAAAATGAATTTAGAAACCACAATAATCAATGTAACTCCTTATTAAAAGATAATTAAATAGAAACACCAACCCTAAGTGGCGGAACCTTGTTGCCTTCGATAAAATCCACTAGAAAGGAACTTTTACCATGTATCAAAACCATTACAAACCAAAAGCCCCAATTTATACCAACTCTAAACTATAAAATAAAAAAAAATTCTACAAGGGTTATATGAGTTGGAGAAAAAGATATAAAATAAGAGTAAGAGAGAATAGGGGATCATACCTCTTGAACTAAGTGAATAATCACTAAGAAACAACCTAGAAATCATCAATGAGGAGATTATAAGATTGAGAGTGCTTCATAGGAGGTATTGGGGTCATGGGGTTCCAATGGGGGTAGATTAGGGTTGAATGCCTAATTAAAAATAAGGGAAAAAGAAAAAAAATATCTCAAACTAGGCAGGCTTCATGGTTGAATTACACGGTTTTCCAAACCATGCACAGACCATGCATCTTCCACTATCTCAAGACTCCCATACCTTACACAGTCGTGTCAAAAAAATTTCTTAATTATGTACAGACTGTGAAATCCCCTCTATCCCGCTCAATAGGGAAAATTATTTCTACTACATAGTTTCCAAACTATGTGCCTTAACCTTAACCCTTAGAAAAGACTCTAAAACTTCCAAAAGAATAGGACACCGTGGATCCAAGGAGAAAAAACCACTATATTACTACCAAGAAAGTGATATACCTATGTGCCACAGTTATTTTATTTTAATATTACTTTATAATTTTCTAAGGTAATCTTCAAATAAAATTATTTTCACAATATTTTGGGAATTTTTAGCTTTTTAGAAGTGATTTTTCAAAGTGAAAGGGTATTTTACTCAAGAATATTTTAATGATATTTTAATGGTATTTATATTCATCAACAACATTAAGCCAAGACGTTACTTATGATATACTAGGGATATGTTTTAATGATACGATACTTATTATTTATCTATATGGATTATGACTGTTTCAATGAAATTTTCATTTAATTCATTTCTTTTCCATGGGTAAATCAATATATGAAAGAACAATGGTTATTGTTATGTTGAAAAATGTAATATTTCATGTTTTATGATTATGTTATGGTTCTTTAAAATTGTTTATGATGATGGGTGAGCCCGATATTTCTCATAATGATGAGTGAGCCTGATATAAATCTTCAATTCAATGGAAAATGGGACAGATTTAATTAGTTATAGGTTTCTCCTAATATAGGTTTTTATATTTATTAGGTAGGTTATTCCATTTGTAATAGTTATATGAAAATGATGTTCCAAGTTACCAAGATGTTTTATTTATGCTTGAATCAAGTTTAAATGGATCCTTTATTCAAAGATTATCTCTACATGGTTTATTATTATTGAATTATATGACTCTTGTCCAATATTAAATCTCTATACCTTATCTCATGATTTATGATCCACATTTTATAGGTATAAATTATCTTATGTTATGATCATGAACTTTGATTATGTCATCATACCCTTATGCTCATCTTATTCTCACTGATGACATTCAATTGTTAAGGATTTTTTTTACCCTTACGAGTTTTTTGTGCTCACCCTTCTTATGTTTCATTTTCCCTAGATTATGAAGAAAGTTTTTAAGTATGTTCTTACTAATAAGGTTACTATATTTAAATAAATTAGTTGGAGATGATATAGATTTTTATGAACCAATTGTTTATATATCCAAGTTATTATTTAATACTTCTTCTTAATTATCTAAAAATTTAAACTTATAAGGTATATGGGTATATAAGTGATCTAATATTTTAGTTTGATTTTATATGTTTTGATGGGTTAAAATCGAGTCACATTTATTAGTATCAAATCTTGAAATATAAATATTATATTTTAGCACTGGATCTAGGAGTGTAGGTTTGGGGATGTTATACCCTCTTCCTCAGAAACCTATTCCATGATATTTTTTTGGGGTTCCCTAATTCTAAAAACTCCTCTTCATAAGTGTATTTGTCTAATATTTAGATAACTTTGATGAGGAAAAACTAGGTTTATTTATAAGATGAGGGTTTCATTTGGTGAGGCAGTACCCAACCACTTAATATTATGGACATGAGAACTATAAGAGATAAGACTAGATTGGGGACCCAATGGGTTTATTCTTCTTCTTTCTTCTTTCCATTTCAACATCATTTGCACTAGATTCTAGAGGGTTGTGTAATGGAGGTTCACACTACGGTGATGTACAAAGGATTGGGGATGTGACCACTCGATTAAGCCATTCCCTAATGATGGAATGTGCACAATTAACCAATTTTTATGTAATCCAATCATTAAAATTTTGTTAACCTTTTTAATATTTCATTTAATTATTCTTTTTTAATAGGTTTATATGACACATGAGTAATGTGTGTTTTGGTATTTTCCAATATCAGTTGACCTTAATCTTCCATTTTATAAAACATGTACTTAAATATTAAGAAGACTTAAATTGTGTTCCCCAATATTTTATGGTAAGGGAATTAGTTGGGATTTCCATAAAACCCACCTCATCAGGTTCCATAGTTTTTGATAGTGTGATAAATTTATATTATAGGGTATAAATAAAGTATCTAAGAACATGTTGGAACATAATGAGTATGTCATGTTCCTTATTTATTTAAACTCATAGAACCTTTTCCCACCACACAAATATTTCAAGTTTGGATTTAGGAATGTGTAATTTTATAGTTAATATTATTTTTAAGGTGATAGTTATTCTTAAAACCTAGATGGTTTTAAGGTTGGGGTCAATGTTTTATTTTGTTTTAGAGTAATATTATCCATTTATGCCTTCCCAAACCTTCTATTTCTTGATGATATTTTTGTTCAAGACCTCACCTTGGTTCAATGAATGTAATACTCTAGGAGTTACATAATTTAAATAAACTCACAGAATCTACCTTGATAAATTAGTAGGATCATAATTGTATCTAACTCATATTATAATTTTTATGAAGAGTTTTTCAAAAGTTTATCCTAGGGAAGTGGTATCTCCAGGGAATATATCGAACCCTTCCATCGGGTGATGAATCCAATGACTCTCTCACTTTCTAACATTATACAATTAAAGAGTTTTTAAATGCTTGAATTCCTTAATAATGTTTTTATTTATTAAAGAAAATATCAATGGATATCCTCTAAAATTTTAATAAACTATACTTCTAAGTTTATATAATAAATAAAAGTTGGGACTTCAAGTGTTTGGATAAATAACTTTAATTTTTATGCCTCTGGTTATTTAGGGGTTCCCAGCATCAAGCCACATCATGAGTAAAAGTGAGTGAGAAAATACACTAGGTCACCTATGAAATTGAAGGATGAAAAATTTGGATAACAAAAGTTTGATAGTATGGGGGTAAAGTCAACCTATTCAGAATATAGTTTTTATTTGGGTTATTTCATTTTATACCATACTTCAATTGTTTCCTATCATGAAATAATATCATAAAGTATTTAAATATATGAAAAAACTCCCTATGTTTGGGAATTCCCTATATGGGTGTCCTAAACCAAATATTTATGGTGATTTAGGGGAAGAAATTCTTAGTGTTCTATAAGGGAGGTGGAATAGGCTGATTTTTTCTATGATATATTGGTGGGAAGGTTCTAACCTTACTAATTGGGTGGTTCCTTCTTGTTGATATAAATTAATCAACGAGGGTATGGATTTGGTCTGAGCATCATTATCATTGGATATACTCCCTTGGAAGATCTCATCCCTGTTTCACTAATTTTTTTCATTTTCTAAACTTAGAAGTGTGATTTCTTAATTAGTGGAAATAGGATTGAAACTATTGGATGGTAGGTGGTTTGAGGATGTGGAAATTACCTTACCCTTGTATTTATTGAATATATTTCAAGTATTTTATAAAGTAATCTTGATAGGGGAACAAAAAACTTAGGTTTTCCTTGTTTTTTTTCTGGTGTTCATTCCCTCTTCATGTATTTCACTATGAGAATTATTCTCTAGTGGGGGATTCCACCAGTCTACTTTTCATCAGTTTCATTCTTGGGGGAATAAATGAGATCCATTTTAATAACATTATACAATTAATACCTTAAGAAATCAAATATTTATTTGTATTAATGAAGTATGGGTCTTCATTGGGTTATGAATAGTTATTGAGGGAATCATTATAATCAACTCTCATAATTGGTCTATTGGAGTGGCCTATGAATTTCCTCCCTTACATAATTTTACCTTTTCATTTAGATATACTCCCCTTCTAGGACTGGGGGGACCTATATGGAATGTGATTCTTAGATATTCCCCACTAAACACTATTGAACATATACTTGGAAGGAATATATCTTGAATAACTATTCTTGGTGATTCCCCTAGTATTGTGCAAACTGACTTTCTTGAAAGAAGATCCACTAAGTTTTAATACAATTTCAATTTGGTTAGCGATGTGGTAGATGGTGGTTGAGATAAAAATTACCCCATCCATCTAGGATGGGATAGTCCCTAAAATTATGTTTTTTAGTTATGACACTTTCACCATCTCGATATTATGTTCTAATAGATGATGGATGTTGAGTGTTTTTTTGGGTGTTTCCCTAACTTGATCAATGTTGGTTATATGGGAATCAAAATAGGGTATAACATAGCCTTAAAAGGTTTATCAATTTTCTAATTTAGTTTCTTGTTTAATATGTAGATGGATTCATAAATGAGCTGATCGATTGATTGATATCATCAAGAATGTCTCTTCTACATCTTGGAGTTTGGGTGGTCTTATTGAGTGAGTTGATCAATATTTTTTTGCCTTATATTCAAGGTGCCACAAAAGATGATAATGTTACACACTTCCTCTAATGATCGTTTATAGGAATAAGTCATGATTGAAATATTAGGGTCCTTATATCAATATATAATAGGGGTAAAATTTTTACTTATATATCTCCCTCATCCACTAATGTGCATATAAGGATAAGTCTCTTCAATGAGTTTGAATATTACTCTGAGGGTATCTATAAAATAAAATTAGTGGTTCTCTCACTAGTTTTGGACTTAGGATTCCCAACTATATGGTGAGAAATTAATTTGACCTACTAATATCTCTTATCAAGCATTTTAAGATGTTATGTATACTTGACATATGGTATGAACTAAGCATATACATGATTATGTGTCAATCATTGTTTATAGTATAGGTATGACATGTAATCCTACTTGAAAAAATTAGGTATGAAAAATACAAATATGGTAACAGGATAATACATAACTATCACTTTTTATCCTTCCAATTACTCCTATAGGTAATCCAGATCGACTCTATCTTCAGTAGGTGGGTCATCCAATTATTTGGGTCACAAGGGTCTCTTTTCATTCACCTTGTTAAGAAGGGTTGTAATTTTTTTCATATTATACTTTACCCAAGTTTAAGAAATACAATGGTAAAATTAAAGATAACCACTATCATATTGCATCTAGTAATTTTATTAGACCTTCACCAGCTAATGGAGGAACATCCAATGAAGGAAAAATTAACCTAATTAGGATCTCTTGGTAATATGGGAGTCAACCATGACATTACCTGGCTAAATGATCTCCCTTTTGACTTACTTTCTCTTTATAAAAAAGACTGCAAAAAAAAATCCCATCTTTTAGACTCATGTAATTTTTTTATGTAAATTTTTTACAATAAAATTAGTGTTTTGGTCTTTGAATAGAACAACACCTTTAAAAAAAAAGTAAAATTCTACTTCTTGGTCCCTATACAAATTTTTTTGTAAAGGAACTATAGAATGGTGTGTATATCCTCATTTGGTATGATCAGAATCAAGAATTGTAGGATATGATATAAACCAGAGGATGTAGTAGCGTCAAAAAATTTCCCTATATCATTATCTAATTTGGGTATTGTAGGTGTAATGACTACCTGTTGTTGGTGTTTGACATGAAATAATCCATTTTAGTAGGTGATTTCCCTCGGTTGGGTTTATTCCACATCACTATGGGTCAAACATCCATGAGGGGTATTGGCATGACCATGGGGATTAACTCCATCATGGGTGGGGACATAACTATTGGTAGGACCACCCTAGTGTGTTCTATCCTTAAGGAAAAAATAATTAACACGTGGTTTTGCTGAAACATGCTTGGTAGGTAGTCGGGGCCTCTAACCTAAAGTAAGTTTGAACTATCCTTATGTCATTGTTTGGAATGAGAGACAAAACTAAGGGGTAAAAATAGTGATGAGGGGATCTACCTTCCCCTATATAGTGGGATTGACCTATACATGGTGAGATCTACTCTTACATTCTTGGGAAGGACTCTTTTTGTAAAATAATATTCAATAACCTTTGGATTTGTAGGGTCCGTGTGGTGTTGGAAATAACCATAATGAATTGGATTCCTCTAGGGTGAATTCTAGGTATCCAATTGAACATAGGCAATATTACATTTCTCCTCCTCTAATTATAGGAGGAGGGTGTCTTCACGTTCAGGATTGATACACTGAAAATGGTTGGAGGTAATAATGGGGACTGAAAACCCCTGGTTAGCCCTCCTATGTCGTATAAGAATTCATGAATTCATCCTTTCAAGATCCACCCATAACACTAGGTGTATAGTGATCAAACCCTTCAACATGTGGAATCAGGTATGTAATTAAGGTTTAAAACCTGGTAAAATTAAAATTTCTATAGTGAATCATACATAAAACAAAGGATTCAACATGGTGTTACACAATTCAACATAAGGATCATGCGTGATTAATTTAAGTAAGTAAAAAAGAAAAAAAATTATAATTCATTTAATTTCAATAATTTAGTATTCTCTGCTCATTTTCAGTATGTATTAGCTCAAAGGATCTAATTTTGAAGCCTTTTAGATCATCTGTTCATGCTTCATAAGCTCCTAGTTTTTCATTATCCAACTTTTATGTACTGGAATAATGAATCTAAGAACCTTATAATTTCATTTAAATCATTATATGAACACTTTATTGAGTTGATGTGTGGAATTAATTCAATATCTATCTTTCACTCAAAGTCTCACTTGAAACTTGAGATAAAAAATGGAATATGAGATATATTTTAGAAAGAGTCTTACCTTTAGGTTTTGGTGTATTAAATAAAGATTTATACTTAGTTTAAACTTCTTAAAATTATGTTTTATCCCTTAGATAAGTTTATCCTCATAAATTGATTTGATATGTGACACCCACTGTGACACTATTTGACATATAATTCATATATTGATTGTTTGGTGGGTTTTATTAGAGTTTAGATTAAGTTTTTTTAAGGTTTTTGAATAAATTATAAGGTTGTACAGTTCGTGTTCATAGTTTTCCTAACCATGTACAAACCATGAATGAAAAAAAATTTCAATAGTAGGTGCATAGTTTTTAAACCCAACACCTAAATCATGCACCATATTAAAACCAAAATAAAATTTTCCTAAAAAATATGATTTGAGTGATTCTTGTCCCCATTTCTTCTTCTTTCACTTATATATCCACTAAGAATCGACCCCCCATTTTCTCCTTTATTTATTTATATTTATATGCTAATTTATCATTATAGGATTATGATTATTCAATGTTAAATCCTAAATCTCACTCCCTATCTTTTTATTATTCTTTAATCCCACATATCATTGCTTACCTATATCTACAGTAGCCTAGGGTTTCACCTTGGATGAATTTTCACTACTATAGATATCCCCTTTAACAAAACATAAAAAGGCCTTTAATAGAACTAAAAAAGAACTGTTGTCCTCAACACCATTAAATGGGGCCCTATTTATCAATTCTTTCACTAGAACTGATAAAGGTCACCCTTTATCCGTAATTTCAATAACACTAATAAAAGTACATCATGCTGTAGTGTGTTATTTGTATAACAGCACACCCCACAAAAACCTATAACCTATGTATGAAAAATATATAATTTAATTGAAATAAATTTGACATCATGAATACAAATAAACAGTACTATATACATTT
This sequence comes from Viscum album, assembly GCA_963277665.1. Taxonomy (NCBI): domain Eukaryota; kingdom Viridiplantae; phylum Streptophyta; class Magnoliopsida; order Santalales; family Viscaceae; genus Viscum; species Viscum album. Next base: position 407,651,132 of record OY728142.1, read on the forward strand.
TAAAAAATGTTTTTTATAATTACATTTACAATTATCCACAAACATTTTAAAAACATTAATGTTTCATATTTTGGCGCCTATGATCACCTCACAAAAAAGTTTACCCATGGTATTAGTTGCCAAAAAAAATAAGTTATACCGATGGTGAGACTGTTAGAGTTCTGTTTTGAAGGCAATAGGACTGAGGTGCTTCAGGTGGTATGATGATGTTTGCTTGTTTTTTGAATTTTGAAATTTGTCTTTGATGTTGTCGAATTGACGATGACTGTGCTGGGAAGATGGAAATGAAGATGTTGTTCGGTAGAATCAGATTATTTGGGTGGCCTTCGGCTTTTTGATCTGGTCATGGTGTTTAATGTCTGCTTGTTTTTTGATGTTTGGAATTTTTCTGTTTTGAATTTTCAATTGTGCAGTTACCACTAACCCATAAAGTGGATTTCAGAAAATTAAAAAAAAAGATTTGGGCAAAAAAAAAATAACCTCAACCCAATCAGAAGAATCCAACTACATAAGAAAACAAATCGTATGTTAATAATACTATAAAGAAATAAATTAAACATTAATATGAAAGAATACATTAAAAAATGTCAAATTTAAATAAAAATAAACACTTTGAGTTATTTTGGTCACACCATGCATCATATTGAGGTGAGGTTGATTCCCACATGTCACAAATGAGTTATTACTCATTATAATAAAGTATCAAAATAATATGAATGAATTTTCTCAACTTTTAGTATGTCACTCGTTCTTTTTTACTAAAATTAATATTAATATTAAATAAAGGAACACTTGTAGTTATACCAGTCACATTGTGCATCATATTAAGGTGAATATGATTCATAAATGTCAAAAATTACTTATGGATCATTGTCATAATGTATAAAAACAATCCAAATATGTTTTCTTAGTTTTAGTATGCGACTTGTGTTTTTTACTATAAATTCATTACAAACTAGAAACATGAATTTTGAGTCATACATATCACATAATTTGTTGTTTTTATGTGATATTGCTTTTTATATGCCACAAATGAATTATGAATCATTGTACTAAATTATCAGGGAAATTGGAGCGTGTATGCTTCATTTTTCATGAGTGACACGTTTTGAACTAAAATATCAATTTTAAACTGATAACAAACACAATGAGTCATATCGATCACACAATGCATTAGATTGAGGTGTTGGTGATTCTTATATATCAAAAAATGACTCATGGATTTTCTCCTAAAGCATCAAAACAATCTGAATGTTTTTTCTTTTTTTTTCAGTACCTCACTTGTTTTTTTTACTAAAATTAATGTCAATTTTAAATAAAATGACACAATTGGAGTCATATCGGCCACACCATGTATTGGATTGATGTGCGGGTGATTCCTAAAAGTCACAAATGAATTATGTATAATTTTTCTAAAGTATCAAAACACAAGAAAATTTTTATTGGTTTTTAGTATGTCACTTGTTCCTTTTACTAAAATTAATGTCAATTTTAAATAAAAAGACATAATTCAAGTTATACCAGTCACACCTACATCAGATTGAGGTTAAGTGGATTCATAAATGTTATAAATGAATTATTAATCATTTTACTAAAGTACTAAAACAAACCAAATGCATTTTCACAAGTTTTAGTATGCTACTTGTTCTTTTTACTAAAATTAATGATAATCTTAAATAAATAGACACACTTGAAATCATATCAGTCATAATGTGTGTCGGATTGAGGTGAGGATGATTCCTACACATCAAAAATGACTTATGGATCTTTATACTAAATTATCAAAATAATATGAATATTTTTTTCTCAGTTTTCAATATGTCACTTGTTCTTTTTAATAAAATTAATGTCAATTTTAAATAAAAAGATACACTTCGAGTTATACCGGTCACATCGTGTGTCAGATTGAGCTGAATTTGATTCATACAGGTCACATATTACTCATGGGTAATTTTTCTAGTGTATAAGAACAATAAGATTTAATTTGTTTAGTTCTTAGTATGTCACTTGTTTCTTTTACTAAAATTATTGTTAATTTTAAATAAATAGACAGACTTGGAATTATACTGGTCACACTGGGAATCATATTGAGGTACAACTAATTACTAAACATCAAAAATTACTTATGGATCATTTTATTAAATTATAAAATCAATATAAGTGTGTTTTCTTTGTTTTCAGCATGCCATTTGTTCTTTTTACTAAAATTAATATCAATTTTAAATAAAAAGACACACTTCATGTTATACCGGTCACACCATGCATCGTATTAAGATGATTTTGACTCATACATTTCAAAAATTACTCATTATTAATTTTTAAAAATTATAAAAACGATATGAATGCATTTTCTTAGTTTTTAGTATGTCACTTGTTCTTTTTACTAAAATTAATTTCAATTTTAAATAAATAGATGCACTTGGAATTATGCTGGACACACCATGCATAATATTTAGGTGAGGATAATTACTACTTGTCAAAAATAACTTATGTATTGTTTTCCTAAATTATAAAAAAAATGTTTTTTATCAGTTTTTAGTATGTCAATTTTTCTTTTTAGTAAAATTAATGTCAATTTTAAATAAAAATACACACTTAAAGTTGTACTGGTCACACCATATGTCAGATTATGGTGTGGTTTATTCATACACATTATAAATGAATTATTAATCATTTTCTTAAACTAAGAAAACAATACATATGAGTTTTCTTAGTTTTTTATATGCCACTTGTTCTTTTTACTAAAATTAATGTCAATTTTAAATATATAGACACACTTGGAATTATATAGATCAGAACATGCATAGGATTAAAGATGATAATGATTCATACACACCAAAAAATGACTTATTAATCATTTTAATAAATATTTTAAACAATCAAAATGAATTTGATCAGTTTTGATTATGTCTCTTTTCTTTTTTATTAAAACATTATTTAAAACTGGAAACATGCACTTTGAGTCATACCGATCACATCGTGTGTTAGTTTGACATGAGACTACTTACTACACATAAATACTAACTTATGAATCATTTCTCTAAATTATCATTATAATCAGAGAATGTTTTCTTGGTTTTCATTGAGTGAAATATTTTGAACTAAAATATCAATTTGAAACTCATAACGGACACTTTGAGTCATACTGGTCACAATGTACATCAGATTGAGGTGTGGTTTGTGCCTAAATGTCAAAAATTACTTATGGATCATTTAAATAAAGTATAAAAATAATAAAAATGTGTTTTATTAGTTTTTAGTTTGTCATTTTTTCTTTTTTTTCTGAAATAAATATCAATTTTAAATAAAAAGACACACTTAGAGTCATATCGTCCACACCGTGCATCGGATTGAGGTACTGTTGATTCCTAAATGTTATAAATGACATATTAATCATTTTAATAAAGTATAAAAATAATAAGAATTCATTTTATTGGTTTTCAGTATGTCATTTTTTCTTTTTACTAAAATTAATGTCAATTTAAAAAAACACATTTGGAGTTATATCAGTGACATCATGCATCATATTGAGGTTTGGATGATTCTTATAAATCGAAAATGAATTATGGATTTTTTATAAAGTATAAAAATAATATAATGAATTTACATGGTTTTCAGTATTTCACTTGTTCTTTTTACTAAAATTAATGTCAATTTTAAATAAATAGATACAACTGGAATTAGACCAGCCACACCGTGTGTCAGATTGAGGTGCGACTAAATAATACACATCAAAAATTAATTATGGATCATTTTATTAAAGTATGAAAACAATATGAATATTTTTTCTTAGTTTTGAGTATGACATTTGTCTTTTATACTAAAATTAATGTCAATTTTAAATAAAAAGAAGCACATAGAGTTATACCGGTCACACCACATGTGAGATTGAGGTGTGGTTGATTCTTACATGTACCAAAGTCTCAAAACAATAATAAATTCTATTTTTACCATGATATCCATTGTATTTATTTATCTAACTCACAACACTTCATATTGACTTGATGTTATTAGCTTAAAAAACTTTTTCAGCTAAGAAAATCAACTCAATATGCTGTGTTGTAGTTCAAAAAATAAAGGAAATGGAAAGCATGGTAACATTGAAATAAAATAACATTTTATCTTTTTTGTAGCCTGTTTTATATAGTTTAAATAAAAACAAGACTTCCCAAAATATCTATTAAAAAACTAAATAAGTATTAGATAAAAATGATAAGAAAATTAACATACAAATAGTAGATAAAATGATAAAAAAACTAATTAAATAAGTAGTTGGAATTAATCTTTTCATGATAGCTGTATCCATTCTTGACCCATTTATTTATTGTCATTATCTTAGTTGCAGCCTCAAAGTCCTATATTTCAGGATTACGAGAAGCTTCGAACAAACCACCCCAACTCAAACAAAATAATCCACCTATATAAGAAAACAATTATTATGCAAGTAATAGTAAAAATAAACAAATTAAACATCAATATAAAATAATACATTAAATATATGGAAAATTATTTTACTATGAAAACAACAAGATTACATATGTGATTGAACATTGGAGGGAACTTGAAGGAAAGTGATAAATAACAACACTGCAGATGTGAAAAATTGTTGAGGGAGAATAATTATATGGAAGTTTTGGTGCAGAAAGGCATGAAATATGGATATAAATATCCTTCATTCTATTTTTTCACATTCCTCAATCATGTATACTTTACATTCATTTTTAAACAAGCCTATATCATCTTGTGAATATGATTTTTTCGGAAGTCATAGTAGTACTGGAAAAATATAAATATACAAAGGATTCATAAATATTTTAAATGAAATAGTAATTATCTTTGAAAATACCTATTTGGGGATGCTAGTTTGTTAATGGAATATGATCTCTCTCATAAATTTAAAAACATAATAACTACAATATTTTCCATTTGTTTGTTTCAAACACAACAAAAATATTGAGAAAAAATTATTTTTTTTATATGTGTTTGGATAGAGAAATCTTTTTATATATACCCTGATACTTTTCCAGTTGTAGAACTTGTTAGGCTCCTTGGGTGCATTGGCTGTTCTCATGCCATTATTTTCACAATATTTGTACACCACCCAATCATAATCTATGTAAAGACCCTGAATTTCCATGGATGTTTTTTCTTTAAATACATAGGAATTTTACGAGTCTGCAAAAAATTGACAGCGCGTGATTCTGAGACCCGGTGTGCCCGTAATCAATTTCTAAAGTTTTTTTCGGGTACGTTCAGTAAACGTACGAGTGAGATTTTATAACTTTTGAACTGGTGCTCAGAATTGAAATATGAGGGCACCATTGAACTCGCAGCGCCGATATTCATTTAAGAAGACTTTCACCTCGACGACAGATGGTCGGGAATAAAAGATAGTTTTTGGATTTTATGTGGGAATAATAAAATAAAATAAGTTCATGTCTTATTTTATTTTATTTGTTATAACCACAATGTGGAAGTTGGAGGTGGGGTCCACCACACCTTAACCTCCCATGAGAGGTTATGGTGGTGTGGCCACCTGAACCTAAACTCCTCTTCATATTTATTTTGGTGGGGACCACCTGAGGTTAAAACCTCTTGAAATCCCCATTAAGTGGGAAGAAAACCCTTGATCTCCCCACTTTATGGTGCCAAATCCACTCAATTAATTAATTGAGTATCAATTAATTAATTTGAATCTTTTTGAATTATGTGACAATGATTAAATAAGTGGGAAGGATAATCTATTATGTTGGTTGGAATTTGTCTCTTGGGAGAGGGGAGAACTTGGGAGAAGGCTCCCAGTGAAGAACGTGTTCCACCAACGAAGAACGCTCTAACCGACGAAGAACTCCGACCTCGATTCTGAATTCGACTTCCTTCATCGGAACCTCCTCGACGTAGGACACGTTCGTCTACAAAGAATCGACGTCCGCCTTTCCGCGACTTCTTCAATGATCAATGAAAAAAGGTAGGGGTTCAAGCTTTGTTATTTGTTGCATGTTCTTAATTTTATATCAAGGATTATAATTTGAAGCTGCTTGATATCACCTTAACGCGGAGGGCGTGGGATGAAAAAACACGGCCTAAACCCTCCGCCTTCTTCGTGGAATTAGATGCTAAATGCGGTGTGAGTCCAGGTTGAGATTTACTCATCAAAAATGGTTTCGGATCAAAGGCGACGTCCCGAGGGGTGCGCCGAAACTTCCGGAATGAGAATCGGGCCACCAAAACTCGTTCGATGACCCGCAGAAAGTTCGCTGACGGATGGAACGAAAATCGTCACCACATGGATGGCGGTGGTGCAACCGCATTGACGGAGGAGTAACCCGCAGTCGATAGACGACAGTGGTGCAGCGGTGGCCGGTGTAAGGCCGACCACGAAGATAACCGGATGCCCGAGCCGCCGGGACGCTGGAGAAGGCAAGGCGCAACCGCGCCATGCGATGGAGAAGAAGTGGTCGCGACCCCTGGCCACAGTGGTGCAACATCAGCTGGCGCAAGGCCGTCCGTGAGGAAGACTGGTGGCCCAATCCGCCGGGTCACTGGAGGAGGTGCGGTGCATCTACGCCACGTGGGAGTTGGTTGGCTTCCCGGAAAGCCAGGAGGAGTGAGACCCACCGCCGAGTCCTGTGTGACGCGGACCGGAGCCACGTTGCGCCAGTTTGTCTCCCACCTGAATATCATATCTGTTCGGGATTTCCAGGGGGTGCGGCCTCCCCCCTGGATGCGGCTAGGGCAGACCCCACAAGCCACCAGCCGCGCGGGCCGCCAGCCACGCGAGTCGAACCCAGCGCGGGCCGGACCTAGGGCGTGCCGGGCCACCCTCGTGGGCCGGGTCAGACCCATGTATCGGGTCAGTCCCCATAGACCAGGTCAGTCCCGTGGATTGGGTCAGACCCCAGTCCGGACCCAGGTCGGGCCGGGTCGGTCTGACTGGGCCGGACCGGACCCGGACACGTTTGACCAGTTTCTGCTCTTTTACCCGTAACTTGAGCTACGAGCATCTGATTGAAAAACCGTCTATGGTGAAAGGAACTTTGGAAGGATATGGTTCTTTTGGTATACCCCACTCGAGGTTTGGAAACAGTTCGGGTATGGCCGGGTTGGATCGAACCTAAGTCCAACCGGGCCCTCGGAACAGAAATGCCAATAACTCTCAGACCGGGCGTCCGATTGATGCACCGTCTGCCGCATTGAGTTTCTTATAGAAAGATGAATATTTTGGTTACATCAAATTGGTACTTCTTGGAAGTTTATGTATTGACACTTGGATTGAGGAGAAGACCCTCCCAGAATCATGCATGATTCGTACGGAACCCTGTGGCTAGCTGTGCACTAAAGATTGTTCCTGGATCCTGTGTGGGTTAAACAGTTCTGACCGCTGTTCCTAGATCCTATATGGGTTTGACAGCTCTGACTACTATTCCTGGATCCTGTGTGGGTTTGACAGTTCTGACCGCTGTTCCTGGATCCTGTGTGGGTTCGACAGCCCTCACTACTATTCCTAGATCTTGTGTGGGTTCGACAGTTCTGACCGATGTTCCTTGATACTATGTGGGTTCGACAGATCTGACTACTATTCTTGGATCTTGTGTGGGTTCGAAAACACTGATGACTGTTCCTGGATCCTGTGTGGGTTTGACAACTCTGTTTACTATTCCTGGATCCTGTGTTGGTTTAATAGTTCTGATTTCTGTTCCTGGATCCTTTGTGGGTTCGACAGAATAGATGATTCAGTGGATGCATCTGATCATCTCTATCTCTCTACATAAGTTTCATACCTGTGTGAGATGATTCAGTAACTTTTGTATTTACCTTATGATTGAGATGGATTACTTGATAACTTGGGTATATGTATGGTAATATACCTAAGTGAGGTTATCTATTGATTTCATTATTTATGGTTTATCCTTATTGTATTTTTTTGAGACCTTGAGGGTCTCAGGGTCCCTACTGAGTATCGTTATACTCACCCCTGCACGGGATATGCCCGCATCTCGTTGTGTTGGTTGCAGACGACAAACAGAGCTGATTGAGGTCGAGAGTACCAGGACTGGATGTTAATTAGAGGTGAACCATATGACATGTCGGTACATGGAGAAGACCGACAGACATAGAGTGCTGAGGAGGCTATCTGTACCTACCCTTTAGGTAGGATCTGTGGTGGATGATCTAGGAGCTGCTTTTTACCTTTCAGCTGTTTTGTCCTTTTCAGTGTTCTTGTTTTTCAGTTGTACTTTACTTTCCTGTTGGGCTTGTATTCCATCCCCTCTACTTTTAACACTATTTTATATACAGTTTTACTTAGTGTTTTGCTTCCAGCTCTTAATCTGTTGTGTTCATTTTCAAGTTTTAAAGGAAATGCCTTCCCAGTTTAGGGATTTACGCTTTTGGTGCTAGTCGCCATCCCCTGGCCTATGGAAGGCGGGTTTGGGGTAGTCACGACACGGGTCCCGGGGGACGGGTCGTGACAAATTGGTATCAGAGGAGTCATTTCTACCACAGAACTTAGGACTCTTATCTTTTCTGTGAAGCAATAGTGCTACAGGTACTGACTGTGGTTTTCAGTTCAGGCAGTCCAGTGTTACTGCGGTGGCCGACGTATCCATACACCAGGATCTTGAATTCTGATTTCCGAATCAGTTCATGAAAACACTGATTGTGTGTGTGTTTTGAAGAGTTTTCTTTCTGATCTCTTTGAGTCAGCTCACCAGGTATAACTTTTCGACCGTGACGCACTTTTTTATTTTCCAGATGTCTCCACGAAGACAGCCAGCTAGGGTTCCAAGAGTTGTACGCACGGATAGCCCACCGAGCGACGAGGCCTCAGTGCAGGGCCCTCCTACTATGTTGGCACCTTTGAGTGGTGTACCAGCAGTACCACCACCCATTGGGTAGCAGTTACCACCAGTGACACTGGCAGATGGTGCATGCCGACTGAGCGCATTGCACGAGTTCCAGCAGCTGAGGCCTCTGAGGTTTCGAAGTGAGACATATTCCCACACATTCCAAATATAATTTTTTCATCATCATCTTGGTACTCTCACCATAATTTAGCCACAAAAATCTTAAGTAAATTCAACAACCATGTGAACAATCATAATATATAATTCATATTTTATAAACACTATAAATACCATGTAGTTCATTTAAATCGAAATTTATATTCTTTCATTGGTGTTCTCACAAAAATATTGATTTACATGAGCAATCGATTCATTAGTCACATATAAGTAATTAATCTTTTATAACCAATGATCATAAATGAACAACATGTAAAGGATTAAAAATTAGAAAAATGAAACCACATATGAGGATTTACAAAGAAGTTATTCATCATCAATAAAACCATGTATTAACAATATCATGAGAAAATAACAAAAACAATAAATCATAAGAAATTACTCTCATCACATACCTTAAATTTAGAGACAGGAGGTGGTGAGAGCAGCGACAGTTAGAGAGGCAGCGAGATCAGCAACAACGAGAGAGGTGGCGACGAGAGAGGTGGTGAAAAGAGTAGCGACAATGAGAGAGACTACTAGAGTGGTGGTGAGAATGGTGATGAGAGAAATGGAAAGAGTGGAAGCACGACAGAAGTAGGTTTCCATGAAAGCTTGAAGGTGAGCGAGAGAGAAGCCTCCTATTAGGTTTTTTTATAAAATCAGGTAATTCTTTTATCATCACTATCCAAAAATCATTGATAAAGTTATCTCTTTATGAGTGCTAAAAAAGTACTAATAAAATTATAATCTTAATAATTTATTTATATTATTATATACATTTATAATATTATATATATAATAAATAAATACATATTTATTTATAATTAAAATTATAAATAAATACATTTATAATTATTTGTATATAATTATAAATATATTTGTTTATATTTGTTTATTTATTAATTGAAAAAGTTAGGGCATAGCCCTTTTATTAAAAAGATAAAAGGAAAACAAAAGAAAGGAGATTTATGGGGTCATACAAGCATTCATGCCCTCATTCTAAAAGAAACCAAGGAAGATCAAATATCAAAATCATAAGAATCATCACAATCACCATACCAGTCATAATCAGGTAAGGGACCATGAGATCTGATGACCATAGTTGGCTTCAGATAGGAATAATCCTTCCTACATCTCACATTCCTAGAAGGAACAGATTGAAAACCATCATCTTTCATAACATTTTTCCTTTAACCAAAGCCTGGCTATATGATGGTTTTTTTGGGGAGTCATCCTCAACATCATCCCACTTTCCTTGAATACCTTGAGTTTCCCTTAATTTATTAATTTCCTCTTGAATCTTTGATAGATTCCCATCATCATTTGAATTTTGTTACCCCTCAATTATAGGAGCAGGCTTCTTAGGAGACACTCCTGGTGTGAGGCCGCCTTCATCCGCTTGAGAATGCTCTCCGTGCTCAGGCACCAATGTAATAATAAATATATTTATAAATATTTATATATATATATAATTTTTTTATATATTTATAAATATTTCTATATATTTGTAAATATTTTTATATATTTATAAATATATTTATATAAATATATATATTTAAAAATTATAAATATAATAAATATATATTTTTTATAGTTTTTTCATTATTTAAATAAATAAATATATTTATTTATAATTATAATTATAAATAATTAAATTTGTAAATATTTGTATTAAAAAATATATATATATATATTTATTTATTAATATATAAAAATATATATTTATAACATTATAATAAATTTATTTATTGTAATTTTATAATTATAATTATATATATATTTACGTATTTATAATTATTATTATAATTATATAGATATGTATATATATATTAATTTATAATTATAACTATAAATAAATATATTTATAAATATTTGTATATAATTATAAATAAAAAATTTTATATATTAATATATATATATTATGATATAAATTTATATATTTATAATGCAGTTGGGGGCTTACTTGAGTGGTAAAGGCTCTCCGTAATCCCGTGTTAGACCCAGATTCAAATCTGGGTGGGAACGCATTTCCGCAAGTAAGCACTGACACAGGCATGATGCATGCAGTATAATTTAAGCCTGACACTGTACTGGGCCTTTAGTCTAGTTAGTGGGCCTTTGGGATATGTAATGGGCTTCATGCCCACTGGGCCTTCAGGTCATGTATTGTATAAATAAGGCTTGATGAGTATACTATCCCTTAAGGGGGGTTATGGCTTGTCTTTCCGGCCTGTGTGTGTGGGGTGTGTGTGTTTAATGTAATTCTAACCCCAAGCACCAAATATATATATATATATATATAATTATAATAAATTTATTTACTGTAATTTTACAATTATTTAAATATGTATTTAATTTTTTATATTTATAATTATAAATATATATATTTTAAAAAGTATTTATATATAATTAAAAGTTTATAATTATAAATATAATATTTTTTATTATTTTAATATATTTATTTTAATATTATAATTATTTATGAGAACATAAATAAGTTCATGGTCATAACATGAATGAGAAGTATAAATCATAAAAACGAGTCATCACATACATGGAAGTATGAATAATAAGGGTGTCAATGTATAAATGAACATTTCATGAGTCATGAATACAAAAAATATGCATGTGTTGTCATAAGAATAGGTAATCTAACATTTAAAACATATATAGAAACCCAATCATGTCTACAAATAAACTTATAATCATAGCTAGTGTTAATTATACTCCCACATATCAATATATGAACATAAAAATATTCATTAATATCATCATTATTTGATGATATATATATATATTGTCTCAATTTATTGGATACAAATATATATATATATATATATTAATAATTATAATTATAAATAAAAATGTTTAAAAAGTATTTATATATATAATTATAAATATGTAATTATAAATATAATAAATATATTTATTATTTTAAAATTTTGATTATAATTCTATAATTATTTAAATATAAATATATTTATTTATAATCTTATACATATTTTTTTTAAACATTAAATATATATATATTGTAATTATTAAAAAATATATATTAATATATCATATTTATAATAATTATAAACATGCATTTTTTAATTAATGCATATAAGTAAAGATTATTTTTCAATATAAATATAATAATTATATATATATTAATAATATTTTTATTAAAATATTTTATCTGAATTAAAGAAATAACTGCTAAAGGATACACATTTATCAACGCTTTGTTTAGCACTGATAAATGTTACCTTTACTCGTGCTTTTAACTAGCACTGATAAAGGCGAGGATTTTATCAGCGCTTTCTATTTAGAACTAATAAAAGTAGGCGCATCCCTTGCACTAATTTTTGGTAGTGGTTTATTTAATTTTTCTAATTATAGGGGTTTTGATCATCTTATAAGGATTCCTATTATTCTCTATTAATGGTGAAATTCCATTTGAAAATTCTTTCATTGATCCTTGGTAGGTGGTTCTATATAAATATTTTTCTTTATGAAACCATTTATGATTCCTGATTTAAAATGGATTTTTTATTCATACTAAACCAATATTTTATTTCTAGAAATTTTTTGTGTTTATTTATCCTTATTTTTTTCTAAATCACATTTGATGTAAAGGGTGTTCTTTGCTTTCGATATTAAAAAACTGCTTAAGTATCGTTTTTCACTCTAGGTGATCAATAAAATTTCTACCCTATATTCTCATTAAATAAAAATATTGAATTTGATGGATGGATTTCTTATGATTTATAATGAATTTATAACACATCTATAAGGATTTTTTAAAATGTTAAAGAGGTGTTTGGTTTACTTAGAGTATTTTATTGAATGTTTTGATTGACTTATAAAGTAAAGACACCAATATATTTTCTTATTTTATAAAGACCATGTTTGTTTATATATTATTTAATATGAATTATTTTGAGTTGATATTTTGATTTCATTATGGTATTCAATAACTAAAGGCCTATTTGGAAAATGACTAAAAAATTTGTTATGTATTTTCCACCCTTGAAGATATGCCCCTTGGATATTGTTTATTTTATGATAGATTATATTATGATATGTGAAACTGATGAATAATGGATTATAATGTTTATGAAAGGTGTTTTTTCTATTAAAGGTATTTGGATTTCAGATGTGAGTTTATTTTCTATACTATATCGAGTTGATTTTGTGGTATTTTGAACTGTTTGCTCATCTAAAATTGGAATATAATGGGAAAACTTGGGTAGATGACCAAAAATTCAAGTTATGAGTTCTTGTAATGCCCCAACCCCAGTTACCCAAATTTGGTACATTATTACATAACATTTTCATGATACAAGGAATCATGCCCCGAAAGCCTGATTAGTTTAGTAGCCTTGGAAGTAATAGATACATTCATAAGTTTTACATTACATCATGAAATAAAAACATCCACAACATTTTTTCCCCTTTGAACACACTTATATCCTTATCCTATCCTTATAGGTCAACCATTAAATACTTCTTCACCTCCTGAAAAAAATATAACATAGAAAGGGGTGAGATCAGATGCTCAGTAAGGATAACTATATAGAGAAAACTTTCATAAATAAGCATAAATATTTAAGGCAATGTATAAGACTAAAACAAAAGCCTTTTAAACTTAAACTTCAGTATAATATAGAAAAGATAAAATCAAATAATTCCATTTACTTATTCACATGGATATTCTACTAGTTGAATAATCACATGCAATTTCAATATAGAATTTCATAATGATGGAATGCATAGTGCTAGACTTCATAACCACATAGTCAAGGCCTTGTGCCAAGAATACAAATAATATTTTTCCAAGTCCTTGTGTTAAGACACTAGTTTGTCTCATGAGACATACCAAAGTATCGAGGAGCTATAGCAGGCTCCACCCGTCACTTACTAAGTCCAATTCATTCCTCATACGAAAAGGTTTAAACATAACATAAACATTCATATTAAAACTAGCATACGAAATGTCAATACATTATCCATAAACCATGAATGGTATAAAAATTACACATCCACAATCAAACATATCACAAAACCTTCAATGCAATATGGAATATTTGTATCATAATAAATCAACTTCAAACAAGCTTAAAATCCATCAAAAGGATGTTGACATAGATGAAATCAAATTTTTTTAGAGAAATATATATTTCTATTTTGAAATCATTTAAAAGTCATATAATTATAAAAGAAAACATTTATTTTTAAAATATTATTATAAGATTTTAAGGGAAGTTTCGATGATGTTATAACAGTGGAAAATATCCACACCCACCTTATAAGTTAAAAAAAACATTCTTACCTTAATTTTGTCAAAAAGGTCATAAAGTACCTTGTTTGGAAAATGATGAAATGATTCCTTTCAAAAAATATAAGTTCAATTAAGGGTATAAATGACTTTAACCAATTTTCTAGAAAATAGTACATTTTTTTTGAAATACATTTTTAAGAAAACACGGATGTGGATGATAAAGAGGTCTCAGTAGATACTTACGTAAAAACAATCTCAGATAATAAAGGGACTGTGAAATTAACCCTTACCTTGTAATTTTCCTTGGTCAATGGTATTTTAAACTCCTGTATAAAATTTAAATCATTCGTATTAAATTATACAAGAACCATATATGTAAATATGATATCATATATGTTCTTCTAATATTGCTTTGTTAATAATATTTTAGTAGTATCATCGTTTTGGGTGTTAACTGATTCATTTTCTTTTATATGATTGGTTATGTAATCCATGTTTGTTATTAATATGATGTATTTGATTCATATACATAATTATATTATGTTCATAAACTTTATTTTGAACCATAAAATGAAAATTATTCTTGAATGATTACGATGGGGAATGAATCTCATCACATTCATGGAGACGATAATCCGTACGTACGAACGAGCGACAATATCATTATATTGATGGAAAAATCGTATGTAATTGGATGTTATATCATATATATATAATAATTAACATGTTATATTTATTATTTACATCTGTTATACTCATTATTATACTCATCCAAATAATGAAATGTTTGAATAACAAACTACACCATGACGTGGAGACGGTAAGCCGTACGTACACACGTATGATGACTTTTTCATTTGTAGAATGGATAGAATAATGAATATGGTTATAACAAATTTATAATAACATCACAGTATATATAAGGTACTAGATTTATTATTTTGGTATGGAAACAAAAAAGAAAGGGGAAGTGAAAAAAGAAAAGAACTTAAAAGAGGGTGGTGAAATTATTACCTCTACTTCGGGTGTTTCCTTATTGAGTTGATCAAAAGGGATCATTAGGTTGGATTTATGATCAAAGTAAGGCATCTAGGTTGAATTAAGGGAATTTGGGAGGATATTTCGGTAGTGTTTGGCCGATAAAAATGGATTCGGAGGTGTGAAATTAAGAGAAGGGGAAGTTCTCTTTTATAATAGAGGTGAGGGTCACTTTAGGAAAAGCTTGAAATATTATTTTATAATAAAATCGTTTTTGGTTTATAATGGCTGTAAATTGAATTATTTAGAGGCTAAGGTGTATATGGGTTAGAAACCTCTCAACCAATTGGTTTTAGACAGGTTTAGGTCATCATATTAACCTTATTTTTAGATTTAACTCTTAGTTAAATAGTTTTACATTTACCATGTCTCTTTGTATTTTTATATTATATAGTTAATAAAATTACTATAACAATCCCATAAAACCCAATGTGGTTCATTATTAATATAAATAATCTTATCTAAGTCCTTTAGCCTAACCTTATATATTTAGAAATATTATATCAATTAATAATATAGTATTTGTTTAAAAAACTGAATTATGTCAATTTTGACACTATTTAGTGTTTGATTTTTTTAAAATCCATACAAACTTTATAACTTACAATAAAATTTACTTAAAAAACCCTAACATGTCATATTAACCTATAAAATTAGTTTAATTCATCATAATTCTCAATTTACATTTATCTGGATATTTAAAATATCAGTTATTTTTATATTTCATTAATAAGGTAATTACTGCATCATCATTGTGTCATAAATAAATTAAATTATTTAATGTATAAAAATTATAAATAAAATACCATTATTTATGAAATAATTTTATCTTTCTAATTAATATTTATAGTCGAATTTATATTGTGTGTAACCCTATATTAAAAATGGTTTAGTTATTAAACTTTGAATTTAACTCTTTTAACTCTTCTTTAAATAAAATAATAATAAATGTCCTAATATAATCCAAGTGGACCAAAGAGGATCATATTTTATTCCTAAGGTTGTTTTTGGTCGAATTATACTTATCCAATAGAATTAGGACACGTGTTAGGGTAATTATCATATCATTTTTACCCTTAATTTCATTATTTATTTTTAACCATGGTAAATAAAAGTCAAATGTTACGATTCACCAAAAATTATTTTCATCTTATTGAAACACATTTTACTTACTGATATTAACTGTGTCTCTTTGATTTTTGAAATTCAACTCATAGAAGTGGTAAAATTAAGTTTTATGCAAATTTTAAAATGCTCCTAGGAGGTGGGTAAACGACGGTAAAAAGTTCGATAAAATTTTTATATATCTAAACTTATTGTAAAATAACTCCAATGAATTACATTGAACTTATATTGTTATTATGTATCTATTTTGACCTAAAATAAGTTTGAATAAATAAATAATTATTTAAATAAAAAGTCTATTTTAAACAATAAGTCAGTGTTTTTCACTATTATAAAAAATTGAAAGTTTTTATAAAAACACCAAAAATTAACCCTAAGCTAATTTTGATATTAAGAATCCAAAATTTAAGTCCATTTTGAAAGATAAAATTTATAAAATTTCAAAATGTGGGTATTAATATTCATAACGGCTAGTTTGATTGATTGTGGTGTGTTTGAACTCAAAGTTGTGTACAACACAAGTTATTGTATTATTCAAAGGGAAACATACTGTTGAAGCTTGGGGTGTTACAATATCCCCTCCTTCAAATAAATTTCATCCTAGAAATTTCTAGAATATTACTACATAAAAAGATTTGAGTGGTTCTTCAACATAAGTTCCTTGGGTTCCCACGTTGCCTCTTCCATCTTATGGTTTCTCCATAGAACTTTTACCAGGCGAGTTGTCAGGTTTCTCCGCACTTGTTCTCTTATATCAAGAATCTTGACAGAATCTTCACAATAAGACAGATCTGGTTCCAGTTCAATTTCTTCATAGGTTAGTACATGCATTGATTCAGGCATGTATTTTCTCAACAGTGATACATGGAACACATCATGAACTTTGGAGAGACTTGGCAGCATTGCCAAACGGTTAGCTATAACCCCAATTCGTTCTAAAATTTCAAAAGGTTCAATGTATCTGGGACTTAATTTACCCTTCTTACCAAATCATATAACTCCCTTCCATGGAGATACCTTCAAGAAAACATGATATCCTACCTGAAATTCCAAATCCTTATTTCAGTGATCATCATAGCTATTCTGCCTACTTTGAACTATTTTGATGTGGGTTTGGATAACCTTCACCTTTTCCATCATTTCCTCAACAAGTTCTGAGCCTACGAGTTTTCTTTCACCAACATCATCCAAACAATTTGGTGTGCGACATCTCTTTCCCTATAACGCTTCATATGGTTCCATCTGAATACTTGAATGGAAGATATTGTTATAGGAAAATTATACCAGATGTAAATATTGATCCCACATACCTTGAAAGTCAAGTGAGAAAGATATCAACATGTATTCTAAGGTTTGAATAGTCTATTTTGATTATCCATCGGTTTGAGGGTGGTAGGCAGTGCTCAAACAAAGTTCAATATCTAGGGATTTCTGAATACTTTTCCAAAATCTTGATGTAAAACAGAGATCACGATCCGAAACAATCGATAGAGGTACACCATGGAGTCTTACAACTTCATTAATATATAGTCTTTCCAGACATTCAAGTGGTAAATCTTCTCTTATAGCAAGAAAATGTGCTGACTTGGTAAGACGATCAACAATGAACCATATTGAATCATTCCTTCTAGGAGTCTTTGGTACCCCCCATGACAAGGTCCATCGTAATATTATCCCATTTCCACTCAGGTATGGGAAGAGGTTGCATGAATCCTCCAGGTTGTTGCCTTCCAGCTTTCACTTGTTGACAAACCATACATCTTGACACAAAATCAGAAATATCCCTCTTCATATTGACTCACCAAAAATGTTCCTTCAAATCTCTATACATCTTGGTTATCCCAGGGTGTATAGAGAAATTGGAGCTATGAGCATCATCCAAAAATTCCCTTTTTAGATCAGGTATGTTAGGAACACAAAGTCTCTTCCCAAATTTCAAAATTCCGTCTTCATATATGAAGTCACTCAATCTCCCATCATTCACAGCTTTAATCTTCTTTTGAAACTCCTCATCACCATTCTAATAACTCTTTATCCTTTCTAGTAAATATGGTTTGGAAACCATTTTAAAAAGTATTGATGTTTCACATTCCATGGTTATTCCCATATCCATCTTTACTAGATCTATTAAAATAGGAACCCTTTCAACTCTCATATTGTTCAAAACTCCATGATACTTTCTACTCAAAGAATATTCCACCTTATTTTCCTTCCCCAGGTGGTAGTGTATAGTGGAATCATAATCTGTGAGTAGTTCAAGCCATTTTATTTTCCTCATGTTGAGTTCTTTCTGTGAGAAAATATACTTCAAACTCTTGTGATCAGTATAAATCTCACATTTTTCACCATAGAGATAGTGTCTCCATATTTCCAGATCAAAGATTAAAGCTGATAACTCAAGTTCATGAGTATTATAGTTTTGATCATGAATTTTTAGCTGTTGTGATGCATAGGAAATAACTCTATCATTCAGCAGAAGGACGCAACCAATTACTTTCTTTGAAGCATCACTATAAATAAAAAACCCATCATTCCCCGATGGTAGAGTCAATATAGGATCATTGACTAATCTTCTATCTAGTTATACGAAACATTCTTCACACTCTTTTTTCCAAACAAATTTAACCCTTTTACATGTGAGCTTGGTTAATGGGTTTTCCAATCAGGCAAAATTCTATACAAAATGATGATAATAACCTGCTAAACAATTAAAACTATGTACCTCAGTTATACTCGTCGGTGCTGTCCATTCTTGGATTTCATTTTTCTTAGAAGGATAAATAGATATTCCATCCTTAGAGACAATATGGGCAAGAAAATAAATCTTTTGAAGCCAAAATTCACACTTTCTAAACTTCCCATATAAGTCATTTCTTATAAGAGTCTTTAGGATAATGTGCAAGTGATTTTCATGATCTTCGTAGATTTTTGAGTATACCAAAATATCATCAATAAATACCACTAAAAATTCATCAAGGTACTCCTTGAAAACTCTATTCCTTATATCCATGAAGATAGAGGGTGCATTAGTCAATCCAAAAGGCATTACTGTAAACTCATAATGCCCGTACATGGTTCAAAATGCTGTTTTCGGAATGTCTTCCTTCTTCACACACAACTAGTGATATCCAGATCAAAGGTCAATATTTGAAAAATATTGAGCTCTATGAATTTGATCGAATAAATCATCAATGCGAGGTAGGGGATACTTGTTCTTTATTGTTATAGCATTTATCTCACTATAGTCAATGTAAAACCTCATAGATCCATCTTTCTTCTTAACAAAAAGAACAGGGGATCCCCATGGAGAAACACTAGGGCAAATAAATACCTTATTACTCAATTCCCCTAGTTGTTTCTTTAGTTCCACTAATTCCACAGTGTCCATTCTATAAGGGGTCTTCGATATTGGCCTTGAACCAGAAATTAAATCAATTGAAAACTCAATTTATCATTCTGGAGGATGTCCTGATAAATACTATTGAAACACATCAACATATTCTTGCACAATAGGTACATCCTCTCTTTGAACATTTCTTTCCTCACCCATAGTTATTACATTCTCTTCCTCCCCAATTATTGAATTTAGTTGAGATACTAGGGGTGGATCTAGATAAGAAGCAGACGGTGACGTTTCTTCTCTAAAGATAAGGTACTTCTTATCATCATCAAGAATTGTAACCTCCTTATTCTTAAAATAATTTTTCACATCATGTTCAGAAATCCAATCTATATCAAATATTATAACAAATTCAATCATGGGTATGGTGATGAGATCAGCATATAAAGAGCAATTATAAGCCCTAATGGGAACTGATTCACAAAAATTTGTTGCAATGATACTTCCCTTAGAAGTTTTGACTAACAACTTCATTGTTAAATCAAATTGAAAATATCTAATTTTATTAGAAAACTAGGAATATACGAAACAATTCAATGATCCAGAATCAAATAAAGCATTGGCTAAACTTGAAGAAATCATTAAATTACCTACCACCACGTCTTTCCGAGCTTCAACTTCAGTAGTAGTGATCACATAAGCTTAGAATTTCTCCCTTGGCCTTTTCTGGGGTAAGTTTCCTTGGATCTTAGGACATTCAGTTACATAATAACGCTTTTCTCTATAATTGTAGCATTAAACATTGACATCCTCTTTCTTCCCCTTTCAATCATGAGCTTGGTGGCCTTTTTCACCACACTTATAACAAACTCCCATTTCTTTCAGGTAAGTACTGAGGTGTTTCTTACCATATTTACCATAGGATGGATATTGAACTTTTCCCTTCTTCCCCTTATTTACATTTCCAAAGTGTTCAGTAGATATCTTCTTCTCCTACTTTTCTTTAAAGTCGTAAGACTTAGAGAATTATTTTTCTGTCTTGATAGCGCATGGGACAATATCTTCGTATGATAAGAAGGATTGTGAGACTAATTATCACTAGAGAAATGGTTTTAACCCATAAAATAATCAATCAATATTACTCCTTGGGTTATGTATATAATATTCAACATGCCTTTCTAACTTTGTAAAGTTAGCCTCATACATTGTGATATTCTCATCCTTCTTTTGTCTCAGACTCAAAAATTGCCTTTCCATATCCGCTTGATGGTCACGAGGAAAATATTTTTCTAAGAAAATCTCTTTAAACTCCCTCCATTACATATTTGATACTTCATCATCTTCCTTTTTGTTTTGAATCGATGTCCACCATTGATCTGCATATCCTGTGAAGAGATAAACTGCCATGACAACTTTTTTCCTTTCACTACTCCCTAAAGCATAAAATATTTTCTCTAAGTAACTTATTCATTTTCTTGACGAAAAATGGATTTGTAGTCCCATTAAATGTTGGTGGTTGTTGCCTCATGAATTGGTATAACATTGATCCTCCACGTTGTGGATCATGGTGCTCCATATGGGTAAGGTTATTATTCATAAACTGTGTGAGTTGTCCTAGTACGGTGATAAGATGATCAGCACCAGTTTCATCACTAGATCCACTATAATTATCTTCAGTAGGAGGGAAATACCTACATGGATTACGTGCATTGATATGATTTCCATTCCTTCCACTAGGCACCATTTCTAAATAATGTAATACAGTAGATTAGTTTATGAACCGTAATACAAAATTCTAAACTTGTAAAACACTTAACATAAATTGAAAAGTTTATGAATATAATCCATAACCATAAAAATGTTTTCTTTTAGGAAGTATATAATTATAAATCCTTCATAATGGTTTGTAAATAAAATGTGAATTATCCTAAGCATATCCCCCGGGAGTGTCATAACCAAGAGTGCAGCAAGGCCCGTTGTCATGCACCAATTCCCGTTTGAGTTTAGCTCAAAGCAGTGCTTTCGGGTTTTACCCCTAGGTACATCTATTATAGAGCCATCTCTACCTGCTCATTTCCAAATAGGTATGTATTGCTTGGAAAACTCACAAAATATCTATAGTACCAAAATTCTTTGAAGTTCTTGTATACTAATCCTTAAAGTCTATCTTAGGGTAGTGTTCTCTAATTAGAGTTTTTCTAAATCTAGTTACCAAGGTTTGTATTAAACTTTCTCTGATACCAAATATAATTCTATGACCCCAGTTACCCAGAGTCGGTGCATTATTACATAACATTGGCATGATACAAGGAATCATGTTCCGAAAGACCGATTAGTTTAGTATCCTTGGATGTACTAGATACATTCATAAGTTTTACATTACATCATGAAATAAAAAACATCAACAACATTTTGTACCCTTGGAACACACTTATATCCTTATCCTATCCCTTCAAATTCAACCATTAAATACTTCTTCACCTCCTAGGAAAAATAAAACATAGAAACGAGTTATCTCAAATTCTCATTAAGGATAAAAATATAGCGGAAACTTTTATAAATAAGTATAAATATTTAAGGCAATGTATAAGACTAAAACAAAAGCCTTTTAAACTAAAACTTTACCATAATATGACAAAGATAAAATCAAATAATGAAATTTACTTATTCACATGGATATTCTACTAGTCGAATAATCACATGAAATTTCAATATTCAATTTCATAATGATAAAATGCATAATGCCAGACTTCATTACCACATAGTCAAGGCCTTGTGCCAAGACTACAAATAATATTTTTCCAAGGCCTTGTTCCGAGACACTAGTTGGTCTCATGAGACCTACCGATGCTTCGAGGAGCTATAGCGGGATCCACTTGTCACTTACTAAGTCCAATGCATTCCTTATATGAAAAGGTTTAAACAAAACATAAAGATTTGTATTAAAACTAGCATATGAAATGTCAATACTTTATCCATAAACCATGAATGGTATAAAAATAACACATCCACAGTCAGACATATCACAAAACCTTCAATACAATATGGAAGATTTGTATCATAATAAATCAACTTCAAATAAGATTAAAATCCATCAAAAGGATGTTGACATAGATGAAATAAAAACTTTTTTAGAGAAATATCTATTTATATTTTGAAATCATTTAAAAGTCATATAATTATAAAATAAAAAATTTATTTTAAAAATATTTTTATAATATTTTAATGGAATCTTCGATGATGTTATAACGACAGAAAATATCCACACCTTCCGTATAAGTTAAAAAACATTCTTACCTTAATTTTTTCAAAAAGGTCATAAAGTACTTTGTTTGGAAAACGACGGAAAGATTCCTTTAAAAACATATAAGGTAAAATAAGGGTACAAATGAATTTAACCCATTGTCTAGTAAATAGTAAAAATGTTTTTAAATAAATTTTTAAGAAAACACAGATGTGGATGATAAATAGGTCTCAGTAGATACTTACGTAAAAACAACCTCAGATAATAAAAAGATTGTGAAATTAACCCTTACCTTGTACTTTTACTTGGTCGAGGGTATGTTAAACTCCTTTATAAAATTTAAATCATTGTTATTAAATTATACAAGAACCATATATGTAAATATGATATCATATATGATCTTATAATATTGCTTTGTTAATAATATTTTAGTAGTATCATCATTTTGGGTGTTAACTGATTCATTTTCCTTTATATGCTTGGTAATGTAAGACATGTTTGTTATGAATAGTATGTATTTGATTCATATAAATAATTATATTATGTTCATAAAAATTATTTTTAATCATAAAATGAAAATTATTCTTGAATGATTACGATGGAAAATGAATCTCATCGTGTTCATGGAGACGGTAATCCGTACATACGTACGAGCGACAATATCATTATATTGATGGATAAATGATATGTAATTGTATGGTATATAATATATATATAATAATTAAAATGTTATATTTATTATTTACATCATTTATACTCATTATTATACCCATCCAAATAATTAAGGGTTTGAATAACAAACTACACCACGACGTGGAGACGGTAAGCCGTACATATGCACATATGATGACTTTGTCATTTATAGAATGGATAGAATAACAAATATGGTTGTACCATATTTATAATAACATAAAAGTATGTATAAGGTATTGTATTTATTATTTTGGTATGGAAACAACAAATAAATAGGAAGTGAAAGAAGAAAAGAACTTGAAAGAGGGTGGTGAAATTATTTCCTCTCCTTCGGGTGTTTCCTTTTGAGTTGATCAAAAGGGCTCTTTAGGTTGGATTTATGATCAAAATAAGGCCTCTAGCTTGAATTGAGGGAAGTTGGGAGGATATTTTGGCAGGGTTTGGATGAGCCAAATGGCTTCGTAGGTGTGAAATTAAGAGAAGGGGAAGTGCCCTTTTATAAGAGTGGTGATGGTCACTTTAGGAAAAGATTGAAATATTATTTTATAATAAAATCATTTTCGATTTATAATGGCTCTAAAATGAATTATTTATAGGATAAGGTGGAGATGGGTCTAAATCCTCTCAACTAATAGGTTTTATATAGGTTTATGTTATCATATTAACCTTATCTTTTATATTTAACTCTTAGTTAAATAGTTTGACATTTACCATGTCTCTTTGTATTTTTATATTATATGGTTAATAAAATTACTATAACAAGCCCATCGAACCCCATGTGGTTCATTATTAATATATATAACCTTATCTAAGTCCTTTGTCCAAAACTTATAATTTAGGAATATTATATCAATTAATAATATCATATTTGTTTTAAAAACTCAATTATGTCAATTTTGACACTATTTAGTATTTGAATTTTTTTTGAAAGCCATAAAACTTTATCACTTCGAATAAAATTTATTTAACCAACCATAAAATGTCATATTAAACTATAAAATAAGTTTAATTCATCATAAGTTTAAATTTACATTTATTTGGATATTTATAATATCAATTATTTTAATATTTTATTAACAATGTAATTACTGCATCATCATTGTGTCATAAATAAATTAAATTATTTAATGTTAAAAAATTATAAATAAAATAATATTATGTATGAAATATTTTTATCTTTATAATTAATATTTATAGTTTAATTTATATTTTGTTTATCCCTATATTAAAAATGGTTTAGTTATTAAACTTCAAATTTAACTCTTTTAACTCTTCTGTAAATAAAATAATAATAAATGTCCTAATCTAATCCAAGTGCACTAAATAGGATAATATTTTATTCCTAAGGTTTTTTTTGGTCTAATTATACTTTTAAAATAGAATTAGGACATGTTTTAGGGTAATTATGATATCATTTTTACCCTTAATTACCCTATTTACTTTTAACCATGGTAAATAAAAGTCAAAAGTTACTATTCATCAAAAAATATTTTCATCTTATTGAACCAAATTTTACTTAATAATTTTAACCGTGTCTATCGGATTTTGGAAATTCAACTCACAGAAGCGGTAAAATTATGTTTTATGCAAATTTGCAAATGCTCCTAGGAGGTGGGTAAAAGGTGATAAAAAGTTTGAATTTTTTATATATATCTAAACTTATTATAAAATTACTCCAATGAATTATATTTAACTTATATAGTTATTATGTATCCATTTTTACCTAAAATAAATTTAAATAAAATAAATAATTATTTAAATAAAAAGTCTGTTTTAAACAATAACTCGGTGTTTTTCACTATTCAACAAAAATTGAAATTTTTCAGAAAAATACCAAAAATTCACCGAAAGATAATTTTGATATTCTGAATCCAAAAATGAAGTTCATTTTGAAAGATAAAATTTATAAAATTTTAAAAAGTGGGTGTTACTATTCATAATGGCTTGTTTGATTGGTTGTGGTGTGTTTGAACTCGAAGTTTCGTACAACACAAGTTATTGTATTATTCAAAGGGAAACGTACCATGGAAGCTTGGGGTGTTAAAGTGCTAAACTAGATAATATTTCTCTCTAGATAGTTTCTACCTTAGTGGTTGATTTTTCTATGTCTAGGGGATTTTCCACCCAAGGAGGCCAGTGGAGAGAGAATTATGGTGTAAGTGAAGTTAGGACTATCACCTAGTCATATGATAGTTTTCATGTTAATTATTCCTAGGGTTGTCTCCTTAGAACCTAGGGTGTTATCCCATGATGATTATTATGTGATGGATACTTTATTTAATTATGATTGATCATTTATTACGGTTTAATCCTAAGATTCTTGTTTTTTTGATTATTTAATTTTGAAATCTTCAATTGATCCATGATACATGATGAGTGACTTTATTATTCTATAATTTATTTTTTTATAGTTCTCTATTATCTTATTTTACTTATAATTTCTTATGGTTATAATAAATTTCCCTTTATTTTATATCTATTTTACATTTATTTTATTTTATGATAACCAAAGTAATTTTCAAGTATCGAAATGTGTTTGTTTCTAAGGGTGTTTCAAGTATAATATAAAATCAAGATTTAAAATTAGTAAATAATCACTTTTATTAGTAAACATTAAATTATAATTATTTTAAAATAATGTTTGATCCTTCTGGTTTAAAAATCTATCCTCTTACAAAGTACACTGTGAAGTTTTCCTTTTATGAAATTATTTTCGATGAAACATATTGAAATCATTGGGGTTTTGTAAAGAAATAATTACTAATATCCCTTCTATGTTACATGGATTTCTAAAATAAAGAGGTTATTTTGGTATTTTTATTTGAAACCAGCATTGAATATTTTAAATTATAAAATAAATTTTATGGATAATTTGGTAGAATCTTACTGTTCATGTTTTTTCTCACACCTTATATACACACTTCATGTTTATGTGGACCTGTTATCATATTATATTGGTTAGATTGATTATATTTTTCCTCCAGTGCATGATTAAATACATGGTTCAAGTGTGGATGATTTAGAAAGTGAAGTGAATTTAATTTCTACATGGATATGGGTAGTTTGTTTCATTGTGTTGTTAAATACTTGTCAATGTATTGTTATTGTATTATTGTTTATGTTCATCTATCTTGGATTTCTTCACCCATAAATATTTTATTTATTTTATATATATGTTATTGTATTCAGCATGGGGTTATATGTTCAATGTTTGTAAATTATTATTATGTTTAGTGTTTAATGTTAATATGTGAATTATTTAATTATTTCCTTTCTTGATTATTTTCATTTTGGTTATTTTTTATTCCATTGGTATATAAACTCAAACTGATGCAGTTGTCATTATAGAATACTAGTTGAAATATTTTTCCAGTTTATATTATATCAAGTTAAATAATTCCCAAATTGAGTAATTTTGATTCCCCAAAACTTGTTTCCATCCCATAGTGACCGATAATTCACTTCAGGCCTTGTGTTAGAATGCATTGAGTTCTATGTTAGGGTATCTTAGCTAGAATCCTTAAAAAATGGTATCGATGTCTAGTTGTGTTGTATTTTAT
This sequence comes from Viscum album, assembly GCA_963277665.1. Classification (NCBI taxonomy): domain Eukaryota; kingdom Viridiplantae; phylum Streptophyta; class Magnoliopsida; order Santalales; family Viscaceae; genus Viscum; species Viscum album. The sequence continues at coordinate 407,678,403 of OY728142.1, forward strand.
TTGGGAATTCAACATGGACATGAGAATGAATCATCAGAGATCATGGTTTGGGTTAAAAGTAAGTTTCTATCCAAAACTTATTGTGATGATCCTTGATTTTCTAGGGGAATGTTGAGAAAGCATATATCTGGTTTTGAGGTTGATTTGTTTTCAATTTTTTAGTAATTTTAGTCTAGAAAATGGAACTTTTAGGGGAATTTTATAGTTGAATGATTATTATACCAAGTATTTTTATCATGAATAAACCCTGAAACATATTCAAGAGTTTCTAATGAGCCTAACATAGTTTGTGAATAATTTTTATAACCATGCAGTCAAACCATGTGTAATTATTTGAAGTATCTAGTGGGTTATGCATAGTTGGTACATGGTTTTGGACATTGTGAAACTATGTAAAATTTATTATTTTGTGATATTTTTTTTCATATGAATTCTAAATTACTTTTAATGTTGAGTATTATTTCTTTGAGATAATATTAAATTGAATTTCATTAATTTTTTATATTTTTTGGTTTGGTCAAGTTAGTATGTTATGTGATTAGTTTTTATAATTCCTTTTTAATAACAATTGTGTACAAATGGGTATTTGATAGAGTATATTGAGATTTATTATTAAATTATTGGAAAAAAATGCGAGGTTTTGATTTTCATGTATGTTTTTAAACTTTAGTTTCTTTTTTTCCAATTTTTATAAAATAATTTAAAAATATTCCTGAAAATAGTATCAAAAGAATTTTAGAGTCCTTTCATCAAATGTTTTTGATATAAAAAATGGGGTTCCCATATATTGTGAGAGTCATGTTTTTTTCTTGTTTTTTCATGTGATAAGTATCTTATTATGAGTTATAGAGTATGATTATTATGGTTTATAATAAATTCTATAAAATATCTTCAAAGTAACCATGGTTTTAAAAAATTATTTCATCCACTGTTACCAAGTGATTCTATTTTCAATATACTATAACCCATATGATGTATGAATTTTCTTTGGTGGGTTTTATTACATTATGTAATTGATAAATGGATATTAATTTTTTTATGGTGATATAGATATATTTTTATGATATGTTGATATTATATCCTTGGTTTAGATTTTATTTCCTTTTCTTGAATATTAAGGTATATTTTGATTATGTTTTGTATATATTGTTATTATAGAGCCATACTACCCAAGAATTTCCTAATGATTTATTTAGATTAAAACATGGATGATTCATCAAAATCTAGTCCTCTAATTGATCCAATATTTACTGATTCAAACATCCATAAATTGTAGGTTATGAAAGGTGGAATGGGTCTAAGTCTAGCTCAAACTAAATAATGGACTTAGGAATTCTAGAACAAAAATACTATTATCTTATGAGGGGAGTAAGTTTCCTAAGAAGTAAAGGATAGGCTGGTTTATATTGAAATAATCTTCAATATTATAAATATTACCAAGGGTTTCAAAGTTAAGTTCTAAACTTTCAAACTAGAAGGTCTAAGTTGGATATGGTGGAAGTATATTGTTTTGGATAATACGTTAAATGGCCAATCATGGGAAGTTTCTAAGGCCTTCTTCATTCAATAATTCTGTATTGAAATTATAAAGGTGTCAAAAAAGATGTAGTTTGTATACTTTCAAAAGAATTTTCAAATAGTGATGAAGTATGCTGAACATTACTTTGAGCTAAAACTATATCTACCTGAGTTAGACTCAAATAATGTTTTTAAATATCATTGTTTTAAAAGATATCTCCATTAAGATATCTAGATGAAGGTACCTTTATGTGGATTAAACTATTACATGGAAGTATTGTATTAGACTATGAGGATATATAAGATCCTTAAAATACTTTCTAGGAATGTTGAAGTTCTTTCTATACTAATAAACAATGATGGAAGGATCATTGGTGAAAAGATGAAGCATTTTAAGCACAATCACACAGGAGTTAGTGGCATAAAAGACCATCTCAATTAGATTCTTCATTTTCCACTAATATTAAACCTATATCATTATATCAATATGGGAATATAGATCATAATAATATTTCATGTAATGAATATCCTAAATCCTTTCATGGTTGTAGTCAGTTAGGTCATTTATAGAGATTTTATAGCGTATCATGTCAGAAGAAAAGCAGTGATAATTTTAATCTTTGTAATGATCCTCAGTTATAATATGATCTCCTAATACGAAATTAAACTCAATATAAGATATTAAGGGAACTAAGGATGTTGATTTTTAAGTATTAGATAGGTGAGGATCCCCTATATTAGACTAAATCAAGGTAGGTGATTAAAACAGATCATGTGCCTATTGATTCTAAATTTGGAGAAATGAAAATTTTAGGTATTCCAATAAATTAAATTGAATTCCTTTGATATATTTATATAAGATGTATTTATAGTATGCTAAATTAATTCACAATATCGATATACCATTAAGTTTTAGATCCCTTGTGATATCCTTATACTTGTGAGTTTCATGTGGCTTGATGCTTTTATTGAAAAAGTGTTCTCTATAAAATTTTCAACATTATATCATAATGTTGTGGGAAAAGTTTTCTCATGAACACTAGTATTATTCTTCATGATCTGTAAAGTTTATATCATCCATTTGAATTTCAGTCAAATGAATTCAATTCATGGAAATCAATTTACTATAGGAATTTTAAATGGTGAGGAAACCACTATTGGGTGTTCTCTTACCTTTAGTGGTGTTATTAATTTATAGTAATCATTTCATGATTCTTATTTTATCATTATTTATCCTTTTCAGTAAGTAAAATTAAATTATTGAAAACCTATAGAATTTTTTCTCACCCTACCCATCCCTACCCAAAAAAGGAATGAGGTTTACATAAGCCTAAAAAATGTGTTACCTCAATTTCCTCATAAAAGGGGATGGTTTTAGGTGATCATTTATGGGATAAGAGAAATAAGTTCTTTTAATATAATCATAACACACATTATTATGGTTCTTATATGATTTCAAGTGACATCCTTTGATAATGTAGTTTCAACCACATCACTTATTTGATTAATATGTATGATAGGGAATTTATGGGGGTTCAAAGTGGAATGGTGTGAAGAATTATGACACCAATAACCTAATTTTTTTTTATATTTCATAAATTTAATTTATAGTATCTTTATATAGTGTTTAGAGTGAGTATTTTATGTTTTTAATAGAATTAAAAAATTACATGGTTTGTGTGCGTGGTTTTCCTATCCTTGTATAAACTATGAACGAAAAAAATAATTTCTAATAGTAGGTCCATGGATTATTCATGGTTTTCTAAACAATAAACCTAAACCATGAATCATATTAAAACCTAAGTAAAGTTTCACTCAAAATACTATTTAAGTGATTCTTGGTCCTATTTATTCCCCTCTCACTAGGTTATCCATGAGAAGTTAACCCCCCCTTTCCCTCCATTTCTTTCCATTTCCATAGTGATTTCTCATCAATGGTTAGTGATTCTTTAAGTTTAGTTCATCAAAATCACCACCTATACGCTTTTTTATTTCTTTATTCTCTCATCTTCTTACTTCCTCATGGATATAAAAACCTAGGGTTTTACATTATAAGAATTTATATTTGGGTTTTTTAATTTTAGGGATTTGAATCATCTTATATGAATTCTAATTCTTCTATTAGAGTATAGAAACACTATTTGACACCAGTTACCTTGATCATTGGTATGTGTTTCTATAATTTTTTATGAAACCGTGTATGATTATTTATTTTAAATGGAGTTTTAATTCATACCAGACCTATATTTGATGCCTATAAATGTTATATATTTATTTATCCTTATTTTTTTAAAAATAGGGCCAAAGCCTCTTTTTATTATGAACATAAAGACCTCTTTATATTCTAATAGAGAGAGACCCATTACATAGCCAATAGACTCAAGTTAAAGTGGACCAAGAACATGGCCTTAAGACCCAGTGCAACATCATGCCTGCATCATCAGGCCACTGTCACCATGCCTATGTCATGATTGTGTTACCGCTTTCCCCCACCATGCCTGCATCACCACATGTACCATAAATTCCCCAAGGGGATTTCTAGGATTAAAAAACTAGTATTTTGGATGTATTATTATTAGTTTAACCACTCAGGTTCCATGACAACTAAAAAAAGTATATCAGGTAATACAGTTATGTTGGGCGTCACACCACACTTGTCTTGGGCCCAACCCAACACCGTACACCATCCTTCCCCAACTACGTTCAACAGTATAGGGACTTGAACATGAGATAGTTCTGTTTCTAGGGAATGTTTGGCTTACATGGTACCACTTTATTGACCCCTGATCAACATTGGTTTTAAATAAATCTAATTTATTGTAATGGGATTTATTCACTTTCAATATACAATAAACTGATCAAGTAAAGTTTTTCACTCTAGGTGATTGATAAATGTCTACCATGTTTTCCCCATTAAATAAAAAAATTTAATATCATTGATTGGTTCCATAGAATTTATAATAAATCATAATGAAATTATAGTGATTTTTAAATGATTAAAGATGTGTTTGTATCATTTGGATTATTTCATGAAATTTTTTTATTTAACTATAAAAGAAATAAACCATGTTTATTTTATTATTTTAAAAAGTGTAAAATTGGTTTAATATGACTTATTATGACTGATATTAAATTGGAATTTTTTGGGGTTCTCAATAACTAAATTCCCATTTAGAAAATGACTAAAAAGTTTTCATTCTTTATTTTCCACCCTTGAAGATATGCCCCTTAGGTATTTTTTTTATTTTATGATGGATCATATCAGGATATTTGAAATGGATGAATGAGGTATTATAATGTTTATTAAAGGATTTATTTCTTTTAAGGTTGTTTGGAGGTGAGATGTGAGAATATTTTAATTTATGTATTAATTTAATTTTGTGATATTTTAAAATTTTGGTCAAATATAATTAGAATATCATTAGAAACCTTAGTTATATAATTGATAATTAAATTTATGCATGCTATATTATGTATCTGTTTCTTTGGTTAGTCTCCTTATTGATTCCCACAAAACTCAACCACTGCTTCAAAGATGATTGAGAGGAAAATCATGGAAAATAGAATAAATATTTGTCCAAGGTAAATTTACCATGAAGGAAATGTGACCATTTATAGAAGTTCCTCCTTTACGACACCATTTCATAAATTATTCATGGGCACATAATATCATCATGCATGGGAAATTTTTTGTGGTAAAATTATGAATATCCTTTGTGGTAGTATAACACCCATGGTTCTATAGTCATTTTCAACATTGACATGATAGTCCTTCATGACCATGTAATATCTCTATAGTTAAATGTTTCTTTGAACCATTGGGATGGTGATACTTTATGTTTTCTTGATACTCTCACTTTGTAACCTCCTTGTGGTGATCTTCTATGGCTGTGTATGTCTATACAACCATGGGTATCCTATGAGAACATGTACACAAAGAGGTATATTATTAAGTGACACCTATAAATACCTAGTTACCACTTCTAAAAGGGGAGATAATTTAAAAGGAAAATGAAATTGAAGAGTATTTATTGAACTAATATCACATACTTTGAGGATATTGTTTCATATATGGTATGAACTCTAAGAGGAATAATTTCATTTCTAGAGATTTTCTTTTATGAAAACTTATGAAGAAACTACCCAGGTAATTTAGTGAATTCAGTTTAGAAAGAATGGGTAAGGATCATCACAAGATACCTTTACAATAATTCTATTCCCACATAAAACCTTTGTTAGGTCTTCCCAATGGCCCCAAACCATGAAAAATTTGACCAACGGTGAGTCATTTCACGAAGGATCCCTATAATGGGTAATCAAACCATCTTTATTTACCCTTTATCACTCAAGTAATCTACCATAGATGAATGGATCCAAATGAACTAATTGTATTACTTTCACGAAGTGCAAGGAATCAAAAATATTATTTCAATAAAGCCTTCATCATAGAATCCTGATATGCATGATTGGGATATACATATCAGTGTTCACACCATTGATCTCATATTACTTTGATAATGGATTTTTCATGATTTTACTCCCTAATTGATAGGACCCTCATAATATATATGATCATATATTCCCTTGATATCAAGGGTTTCTATTGTAAGGATGCCCTTGAAACCTCTCTTAGATCATGATGCCCATCCTGGTTTCCCCAAAAATATCTTCCATGACCCTCAAGCATCTGGGTGGGGAAATTTTTTCTACTCAATGATCTAAATACTTCTATATGGTCCTCCTACCAGGTATAACACCAAACCTTATACTCATTAATGATCTCATACTTGGTGAAATTAATCATCCATATCCATATATTGAATCTCCTATTAGGTGTAAGTCCCAATATCACACTCACTGGGACATATTCCCTATGAAACCTATCCTCATTGGTTCATATTACATATGGAATCCATATCATCACTAGGAAACATTACTTGTGAAACCCATATCCTCATCAGTCCATATTCCCTATATAATCTATATCCTCACTAATCCATATTTCTTATGGAACAATTCACCATGGGTCCTCATTCTCTATGAATATGGTCTTCCTCCCTTATCTAGATACTAATATATAGAAAGAATAAATCAATATACGGTTCTCAAAATAGGCTTAAGTTCCAACTATACCCTCTCTTTTTTAGTTACTAACAGACTGGAAGATTCATATAGGGACACATATACATAATTATCACACCACCCATTACCAGGAACCATTTTTCTAGTAGACTTAACTGCATGAATTTAAACTATATAGAATAAAACCCATCTTTCATAATGTTAAACCACTCAGAATACATTATTGATGCACTACCATAAAATTCACATCAATTGGTCATGGTTCCATGACCTTAAAATCATAAAATTGGTGTTTATCACATGACCCTAAAAGGTATATTGTGTCTCATTAAGTGACACCAAACTATGTGGTTTTTGGTTTCCTTCATACCTTTATAGATATATATAGAAATACCCTCTCGTGGTCCTGATCCCAACTACACAACACCTACTGTCTCCCGATATGGTAATAAATAAAAAAGAACCCAATTGTGTGTCTTTAAACCATAGTACAGTTTCTAGTAAGATTCTTTGATTTGATCAATCACTTGCATGGTGGAAGCCAATAATAATACTATTACTAAGAAAGATTCAAAAATATGTATTAAATCTTTAACATAGTCTTGAAATAGGAATAAAAACAAAAAATATAAGATCAAATATGTCATATTCTTAAACAATTTGAAACCCAAAGTGTCGCTCATATGTCTCAATGAATGAATGAATTTGGAAAGAAGGTATAAAAAAATAAATATGTTTAGACATGGGAGTACATTGTAAATAAAATGGTGAACTTGACCTGAATCCTTTACACATAAAATAGATTTATTATCCATGCTTTTAATTATGATATATAATTAATGTGTTTCTTTTTTTGTGGTTGTTTTCCCATTTAGCTGACTCCCTTCAATCCAAATGGTGTCATAAAATGTACCATTGAACACTAATATCTTTGTAAAAGTAATAATTAATCACCAAATGCCTCATCTAACTAAACACAACTAGAAAAACTACTAGACATATGCCTCATTGATTATGAGAACCATGGATATAGAGACTATAAGGACATTATCACTAACTCAACACCTTCATCACCAGTCGGTCAATGAATAGATCACGGGGAAGAAAGTGGACCCTATGACCATACACAACCTCTTTGGGAGTCTTTCCCAAGAGATTTAAAATACTTATCTCTCTTACCGTATAAAGGTATAGGGTTTTTTTGAAATCCCCATTGTTGTTCAAGAGCTACCCATGAGGGATCCTTCCATCTATAATGATCGCTAACACTGTACAACCCCATGTTCTGATGAGTATATTGAGAGGCCAATTTAGAGACATTAGTCATAGTTTCTAAAATTATGGACCCTAAAGGAGGTCTCAACAACTTCAAAAGACTAGAAAATCTCATGAACATGCTCATATTCTTGTTCCCACTTACTCCCATTAAGCCTATAAGTATATTTCAGTGGAATATTAGGGCTAGTCTTATATCACTATTCTTATCTAGACTCATCCAACCTTTTTACATATTCTAATTGTGAATCAAGAGTAGGAACATATTCTTTCTCAATTTTCAATAAGTTCATTAGTATATTCTAGTGACAATCATGGATAATTCCCATATTATTTCCCTCTCTCAAGAAGGGATTCATCATATTTCAACAGTGGCTTAGGAGTATTCCTATATACCTTCTTCCATCTATATTAAAAAATATCATCAATATTTTTCAATGGTGATATAAGTGAAAGTTTATATCCTTATTCCCATACAATTAGTTTTGCATCACATACAAATGGTAACCCAATTTAAGGTTCAAATCCCTACTCCTATCCATAAAACCTATCAACATATTTTGGTTCAACTATGGTGCATTCTCACATTAATTCCTTCTCTCAAAAATCTAGTTAAAATATTTCAGTGGTGCCATATGAGTACTCTCATATACCCAATCCTATATAAAAAGGTTGTTGGAATATCATAATGACAAATGATGGGTCTCCTAGGAGGGATCCCACTCATGAAGGTCATTGTGTACATTGTGTGACCCTAATTAGGATTGAGGTTTCAACCCCGGTCGATTGTTTTAGGATATATATAAGGAAGTTTAACCAAGGAAAATATGAAATATATGAGTAAAATAATATACCTATCCCTATTAATGCTGATATTATTAAGGATATTTATCCTATTTTGATATAATCCTAAGAATATGTTAGTTCCTCATCAATAAAAGAAGGCAATTATGGATACAATGGTTCTCCTCATGGTACCATGATTAGCAACTCTGCTGATCCTACCCTAATAATTTTTCATGGAGTTCCTCCTCAAGACACTAAATACATTAACCATATAGGTCCTCCTCATTGAGATATAGAGATAAACCATGAAGTTCATCCCCATGTTATAGTCTATGAAGGTCCTCCCAATAGTATGAAGATCATATGGCAATGAGATATGACTATTACCAAGTCATCAATAACCAGTAACCATAGAGGTCCTCTTCATGGAAGACAATTGAAGAAATATTGAGGTCCTTCCTAAGTAATATGATACAATGATCCTCATAGTGATAAAAAATATCTTAAGTAGAGGTTCTCCACATGATGGTGAATCTAAAATTAATAACCTTGGAGGTTCACCCCATGGTTCTCATTATAAAGGAACTACCCATGATAATTTATATTTTCAATATAAATTTCCTCTCCATTTCAAAGATACTACGAGTTTTCCCTCACCTAGAGAGAAAATTGAGAAGTCAAGGCCATCTATATAATGTCCCTCATTATTTAATGGAAACATATCATCCTAGTTGAAAGATATTTTGAACCATCAATCATCATCTATGCCTCCTATATACCATACATCTATAATGAAAATGAGGATATTCTAAATGGTCCTTCTCCCCTTGAAAAATCAGTATAGAAGTAATTGTTATGGTCAGATCTGATCAAAGAACCCCTTATAGAGGACAAGAAGAACACCATGGTAATGTGGGAATAATTGGTTGAGGACTTAATACTGATCATGTTGTGGCCCATTATCACTCCCCAATATGAAATTCCAGAGGCGTTGAAAGATGATTATATGCCTTACTTTTATCCTATCTTTTTTGAAACTCTCTTCCATCTTAAGAACGAGTACCTATCTTAAAAATATTATGTCAATCATCTCAATATATTGGATGAGATTTTCCACAAAGTTGATTGGGTTACCTTTTTAGTAGGCCAAAACCCTAATTTTGGGAAACCATGAAAGTTATTATAATTTTTTTCCTCAATATTATGAAGGAAGTTTTCTAGATAATCACCAACATCCCATATGATGTGAGGATAAAATAATTGGGAGAATATAGAGTGTTATATTTCACCCCACTCATAGTCCAATAGGGTTCATATAAGAAATTATATTTAAATTTCATTTCTTTAGGCCAAGTCTCAAGAACATGACTTCTATATGTCAGTTGGTCTACCCAAGGAAATACGATTTCCCCTAAATCCTAGAAGCAGAATACTTGGTGGGATCGAGCCATTAAAAAACTCATATATGAATCTATCAAGAAGGTCAAGAATACCTCTATTCTAAGGAAAGTGAAGCCTACAACCAAATAGAAACCCTTAGTTGAAAGTAACCATCACTAAAACTAGAAAATGCACCCATTATATGTCTTGATAGAGTTTTAAAAAGTTTAATAAGGTCATGGTAACATCAAACTCATTAGAATAATAGGAGAAAACCTATTCCGTAGAGACGATGGCATTATTACCCCAAATCATATGAATAAGTGTGTCTTTTCTAGGCTATGAGGGAACATATAGAAAGCACCCTCATGATTTTTTCCACATTTTTATCCATAAATATAATTGGGAATATTCTTGATGAGGTATTTTTGGGAATCCCTCAAGATCAATATTCATAAACTACTTCCCATATAATATCAAGAAGATAATATAATGTCTCATAAGGGTCGTAATAAAAAATATTTCACCAAGAATTCTAATATCAAGGATGATTATGATTTCCCCCTTAATAGATATACAAAAATGTTAATCTCCTTATAAATCTAATGAGGGTATGATCCCCATTGTGAACATTTCATCAGTGAATGTCATTGGTGTCAATCCCTTAGATAACATGGAGCATAAAACTAGAACAAATGAGTATAACGAAGAGGCATCCAACCAAAATGTGGTCCACATAAAAATAAATGAAGATGAAATGTATACCCAAAAATAGAGGCAAACTCAGGATCTATAATATCCTATAAATATGAAGTTTTCACCTACTCAGAAAGCCTCAACCAAGGATAAAGGAAGATGAATGTTTATATCAAAACCACCACCCAAAGAAGCTAAAACTCTCCCCACTAAGGAGATGACTTCTCAATAAAATGTTGAACTAGGGAAGCTGAAGAAGATCAATATAAAGCTACTTAGAGGAAATATTCCCTTGGAGTATAATTTATATGTCAAGGGTGATATATCCCCTATATAAGACTACACTAATTAAGAGGGGACTTCTTGATTAGAGAGTGTTAAATCCAGTCATCTAGCTAACCCAAGGCCTTGAAAATGAGTTTATATAACCCTTTAATCCATAAATTATTAATAATACCATCTCCTAGGGTAGAAACCAACACTATTTCAAGTGATATATTCCAGACTAACTCGAGGTAGATATCAACTAAACTCACATAAAATATGACATTATTATAATTTTCCCAATACATACAATCAAGCATCGAAATAGATGATGATCCCACCAAAACTCCTTGAATTCATAAAGTCCCTTTCTATTCAATAGAAGAAATAGAGGGGAAATGCATGATAGTGTAGCTAAAAAGGAAACTATACCCTAAATTTGTGGACTCAACACCTCCCACACAAAATTTTGGGAATACTACCTTTCTAATATTCAATGGCATGAGAGACTCAGAGAAACATATCATGCATTTAGTGTCTTAATGTAGCCCCATTATGGCAATAACCAAATGGAAATAAGTTCAAAAACATTATTGTTTCATAAATACCCTAGAGGGATGAGTGTTAATCTAGTATAAAAACCTTCCAACTAGGTCTATCACCAACCAAGAAGATCTACAGTAACATCTCATTTATTAGTTCAGATATACACTAAAAAATAAAATGATCATTGGTATCTTGAATTGAAAGAAGTGAAAAATTGAGAGGGTATATAACTTTATCAATCAATGTAAAGGACTGATCTACTACCTAAATATGTATCTTCCACTATAGATTATGTAGGAGATATTCCTAGAAAATCTTCATAGAAAGTTATTATGTTTCTTATCCCTTTGAAGTACCCTATAGATTTATAAGTGTTTGATGTGGTTTCATAGAAGTTAGAAGATGTTATGAGGTTCTCTAAGGAAAAATATCATACAATTAAATTATCACAAGGGAAGAATCCTGATAGCACATAAACTATAACTATCACACTATAACTAGATCCAGTTCTGAAGACTTCTCAAAATCATATAGTGGACCCTCTTGAATAGAAATAATAGAATTTTTTTTTCATTAGGATAGAAATAAGGAGAATAATCATCCCAAATTTTGGGAACATAAGAATATGGTCTACTCCTTCAAAAAAAAAATTCCTAAATTTATTTATTGTAGAATTGATAAATTGATTTAATAAATATCTAGATATCAATAAACCCAATGAGGTTGGACAAATTTATCACTTGAAATATTTCCCCTACCAGCATATGCTAGGGAAAAATATCCAGGAATGCTTCATATCTAAGGATCTACCATAGAAGATAGTTGACTCTGGATATGTCAAGTTGGGAAAACCACTAGCACTGGTGACTATATCTCTACTACCTCACCTAAATTATAATGGGAATAGTAATAAATAATGAATTGATGAGTATAGAAATTAAATGATTGGATGAACATGAAATTAGTTACTTGGGAACACAATATACTCAAGGCACAAATGAATCAACCACTTGTGAACTCATTTCACTTTGTGATATTAGAGATAACATCCTCATCATCATAATACTGAATGAGTTGGGGAAATCATCTCTAGGATAAAAAATAATAGAAAAATATCCCTTTACATTACCTAAATTGGTTCAAACTCTTTAGGATTCTTTACCCCCATCATTGAGAAGATGAAAATTCCCCCCACTAAATTGTATTCTAATCAGATCATAAGTACCAATATGGATTAGTCAACATAATCCATTTGATATAATCATTCACTAATGATTAATACATATATTAACTTGATATACCATCCAATGATTAGAAAGGAGTTCATATAGGTCAAGGTGTTATGGGAAGATAAAGTTGTGAAAGACCCTAAAGTTCAAGAAACATTTCTACTAAAGAAATATATTCAAATGAAAACTGAAGATATTCACTCCAATGATATCAATATGAACATCATATTAATCCTCAAATTTATAGGGATAATTTGAATCCATTTATATTGGAAGACAAATTCACAGACATGTAGTTATCTAGTCAACATTGAATCATAGTAAGGTTGATTCAACCTAAACTATAGACCAAAAAAATGCCTTAAACTTTCAATCAAGGGAAGGATTCACTGACATAGTAATTTTTGGCCTCCAGCACTTAATAAAGGGAGTAGACTCATGGTATAAAGTATTATCCCATGGTCCAAAAGTATGATATCTTAAAGCATATATCCATTATCCCTTCTAGGATATTAATCTTGGATTCTCTTCATTTCTTAATAAAACTCAAAAAATACCTTATTAAGTCCCTTTTAATCCCTAAAAAGTACATGTATGAAATTATTGAAGCTAAGAAATATCAAATAGATACTAGCTCTAATGAAACCAAATAGTAATTTCTTTCACATAATAAGCTCGTGAAGATGCTATTTCGGGAAGCATCAGAGCCTTTTATGTATTAGGAAAACTTGATGATATAAACATTCATTAATACCTAGTAGATAATGGTTCTTTGATCAATATCATCCCAATCTAAGCCCTCTGGTTCTTGGTATATACTGAAGCTAATTTTTCTCCCTATAACCTAACAATTCAAGGGTATGATAAGAGAGGAAAAAGGCCCCTTGAAAATACTAGAATAAGAATACAATTTGGATATCTCATTTATGACTCCATGTTTATGGTGGTCCACCATGAAATGTATTTCAATATCTTTTTGGGGGAACATGGATCTATATTCATGAGATTATGCCATCATCATATCATCAATACTTGAAGAACTCCACTGGTGGATAAGTTGGGGTAACGTATGATAATAGTTATACCTTTATGTTCTTTGAATATTAGTATATGGACATAGGATTTTAAAAAAGGGAGGGGAATCTATTAGTGGTGATAAATACATTCATATTGATCCCCTAAATATCTTTGAAATCACTCCCATCAACCCATGGAGGGAACTTAGTAAAGAATATGTGTTTCCCATTAACAGAATTAAGGAAACAACTCCTGATCTAGGGATACATAATTTTTCATGGGTTTTATAAGACAATTTATTAAAACTTATAATTAATTGTTTTTATCATATGCTAATCAAGTGAATGATTTCATTGAGAAACCACCACCAAGGAAGGAAAATACCACTTCACAGTCGATGCATATCAATATTTCCACTAAAAAAATTTAAATAAAGGTAAGTCTAATAAATGTTCAATTAAAATATCTAAGACTCTTTAGTAAACTAGATATTAACCCTATAAGAATATTTTAATAGGGTTTAGGAACATTAACTCCCATTATCATGGTATTGGTTTTATCAGGAAAACCCAATTTTACAGAATAATGACATTATTTTGATGGGAATGACAATGACCCTATATCATCTTCGAGATCACAAGATGTTATTCCATATTTTACCCTCAATGATGGTAAATAAGAATATGAATATATTTATTATTATCATTCAATATTATAGGATTGTGTTTTTACCACCATCTATGAGATCAAACAAGTTAATCTAGGTATAGTGGAAAAATCATGGCCTATATTTATTAGTGCCACCATGAATTATGAATAACGGGATAAGTACATTAATTTATTAAAACAATATTTATATATATTAACATGAATTTATATAGTGATACCCAAATTGTATCCCAAATTAACTACCCATCATCTGAGTTTGTTGGATGGCCATTGTCGTTATAAATAAGAAGCAAGGAGAATGAATCTGACATATGTTTCCAAAGTAAAAGATGAATTTAATAAGTTTATTAAGTATAACTTTATTTGGGAATTATAATTCCTGAATTGGTTTAAAAATATCATTCCCATCAAGAAAAATATTGGTAAAATAAATTTTTTATTAACTTCAAGGATCTCAATTGGAACATCCCTGAAGATGGTTTCTTAGTCCCAAACATGAAACTGTTAACCTATAAAATTATTGGATTATAAGAAATATTAACTATTGATATGTATTTCAACTATAAACATATCTAAATGGACTATAAACATGATTAATAAATTTCCTATAGGGTACTCCAAGGGGTATACTGTTATCAAGTAATTTCCTCTAGCTTTAAGAATGCTGGTTCCACATACTAATGTTCCATGCACTATATTTTAAATTCCTTTAAAGGGAAGAACATGGAGTGCTTTTTGGATGATTTGGTGGTCAATTACTATATTATTTGATATTATATTACCAATATTAAGACAATTTTCAACAAAATTTGAAAATATATCTTGAAGACAAACCCCTTGAAGTTCAATTTTGGGGTAACTTAAGGAAAATTCCTCAAATTCATGGTTTGAGATCATGGAATCAAAGTTAATTATGAAAATATCAAGGTAATTCTTGATATTCCTACCCATTAAAACCGTAAAGAGTTTATAGGACTATATATTTTTCTTTAATATATGGGATTTTTCATATTCAATCTCATCAGGAAGTGTTTTCCTTTCATAAATATGATGATGCAAGTGGTTACCAACTAGTGGGATAAATATAAATCCTTTGAAGATATCAAGTAGTATCTCATAAATCCACTAGTTTTGATTCCACCGGTAGAATAAAATACTATCATACTATATATAGAGACCTTGTAATGATTTCTTAGAATCATAATTTCTCAAAATAATGGTGCAAGAATGGAAAATAGTATTTATCATCTCAGTGTGGTAATGTTGGATTATTTAACTTGATATTTTGACATCAAGAGGAGATTATTTACACAAATATTCATAGTAAATAAACTGAGATATTATTTGTAACACCATGAGGTTCATTTTATCTCTCATGTTGATCCTATCAAGTACATACTCTATCATCAAATTCTAACCATGCATCTAGAATGATGTTCAATAATTATGTAGTAGTTTGACATTGATACCTTGGAATGATTTCTTAGAATCCTACTTTCTCAAAATAATGGTGCAAGAATGGAAAATATTCTTTATTACCTAAGTGTGGTAATATTGGATTATTTCACTTTATATTTTGACATCAAGAATATCTTCCTAGTACTGATATTCATAGTAAATAAACTGAGATATTATTTATAACACCATGAGGTTAATTTGATCTCTCATGTAGATCCTATCAAGTAAATCCTCTATCATCAAATTCTAACCAAGAATCTAGCATGATGTTCAGTCATTATGTAGTAGTTTTATATTGAGATCCTATCGCATAAATTGATAAATGGTAGTGTTATCATATTTAATCATGGAACACCTTATTCCCCAAAAAAATCATGTTAGACATGAAACTCCCTGAGGAAGAATTTTTCTCTATTGAAGAAGCCTCCCAGTCACAAGAGATGTATTTTGATGGTGCTTATAAAATCCCAATAAGAAAAATTATGTAAAACCTAATGATAAATGAATTTGTTCTAGGGATTTTATTCATATCCCTAGAAAAATTAGTTCAACATTTTCCCCTTTTATTTTCAAAAAGGCACACCAACAATGAATAATAATGGAAATCATTTATTGTGGGATTATACTTAGTCTTACAAATACTAATGGATTTATTGAATATTGAGGGTGATTTAGAGTTGGTAATTAAGAATATTAATGGTAAATATTCCATTAATAAGATGGATTTTATTACCTTTCTTGACTATGTACAAGGGTTGATGGCCAAATTCCCATCAAAACTAGTATTGTCTCACATTCCATGTTCATAGAATTACTAATCAGATGAATTATCCAATTCATCTACAGCCTTGGTAAATCCATATTTGGATAAAATAGTGATTCACATCACACATTTCAAGGTGTTCACTCCATTCATTATCAATGATATGTAAAAAATTAATTAAATCAATACCACCTCATATCAAAGAAATATCTCTCTTTTTCCAAGTTATTTAATAATTAGATGTATTTATCCCATAATAGACTATCTCCAAAACTGGATTCTCCCACTAGATTGATCCAAAAAGGTACAATTTTTTCATGGGTAGTAAATTTCGTCCATTATGATAGGATTAATTCGAAAAAGGTCTTTAAAAATGAGGTTTCAATGAAATTAACCTTAGGTGAATTGAAGGGGGGAGAAACTCTCTTTGTTATGTAATAATTCCGTGTTTGATCCTATAGATACTACCAATTAGGAACCAAGATCTTCCATAAAATTAAGAGGCTAGGATACTTCTATATGTCAAGGATTTATGACTACATGGAATTTTCTAAGAAATGTCATGCTTATAGGATACATGGAAACATCATCTATCAACCCCTGTAACTTTTTCACATAATAAATATTCTTAGTCATTTTTTATATGGGGAATATATATCATTGATGAATACCCCCCAAATATAATATTATAGTTCAGGTTTATTCTTACTTCCACTGATTTATTCTCTATATTGTCCAGGGCTATATCCCTCAAGTATTTAAAAAAAAATGTAATAATCAATTTCATAAAGTCTAACACCATCCTTAGATTTGGTTTTCCTTACACAATATTAATGGAAATTGAAACCAATTTTTATTCTATAAATTTTAAGATATTGAATGAGGAATATAATATCTAGTTCAACCATTTTCCCCACTATCATACAGTGAAAAAAAAAGTTATAGGCCTTTAATAAAACTCAATTTAATACTCTTTAGAATATTGTGTATAAGATTAAAATATTTTTTTTTTCAGAAAATCTATTATATTATCTATGGTATTATCACACCATGACCCATTATACCATACATGAAACCCCACATTTTCTTATGTATGGGACAAATCCAGTCATTCCCATCAAGGTTCAATTTCCATCACATCATATTTCCATTTGAAATCAACTATCTAAATATGATAAATCTCATATATGACATGATGAATTGGTGTAACTTGATGAGAAAATATTTCACACACTTTATAACCTATAGGTCCATCAAAATCGAGTTATGTGAGAATTTGAAAATAAAATTCACCTCTACTCATTTATCCAAGGGGAATTGGAGTTATAGTTGAGAAATCTTGTGACACTTATGAGGAAACCTATAAATTTGGAGTCAAAATTGGAATGATATAATGGATGAAGAGCGTATCATGCCCGTCACTAATGCATGTTTCTTTAATAAATACTTTACATAATTTTAAAAAAAGTACATCCTAGAAATCATCCCTATAAGGATTTAAATTGAATATACTGTGGTCTACTCCACATGACTATAAATTTCCTAGAAAAGGTCCTTATTGAACAAACCTAAATTTCATTGAATCCAAGTACTAGTTGCATGACTATAAACTATATAACAAATAGTCCTTGTTGCATGATGTTAAAATACACAATATATGGTCCATAACACATAAATTTAAACTATTTGAGTGTCCCTTCCCTATACAGACCCTCTATTTTCATACATTAACATTACATCACTTTTTTAGAGTACTTAATATATTATACAAACAAACAAACAAAGACCATATTAGTTTAGTGCCTTTAGAAACATGTAAATGTAAACACTAGTACATAAGCGAGCTACATTATCTCACACTCGATTCTCCAAGACTATAACCCCTATTAGAAATATCATACAAGAAATATATACTCGTATCCTAGGGAAGGAAACATAAAAATGGGTGAGCTTATATGCTCAGAAATGGTAAACAAGGGAGACATATAAGCACAAACATAAGCATAGGGGTATTAGAACATGCTCATGAAAATAGAAGATCATACCCTGCATATCAAAGATCATATACATGAATCATGGAATAAATCTTAGTAGTTCATATGAAATTAATAATAAGGAAATAAAGAACATAATCCATGAAATCATAACATAGGAATAAAACATGGAATTGTGGAAAACACATAAACATATAATATTATTTCCATGGTATCCAAGGCATCGCTTCCAAGACCATCTTAGTAGTGTGGGTTCACTCCCCATACGATCTTGGTAGTAATTGTTTTCTCCAATGTCCATATTAGTATCATGAGTTCACTCCTCATACCATCTTGGTAGTCATGGTTCTCTCCCATGTCCATATTCACAATCTAGGTTCACTCCCAAGACCGTCTTAGTCTATCTCATGAGATATAAATCTTTACCCAATGCATTGGAGGAAGATATAAGTCCCACCCATATCATAATGAAATAATACATACCTATACCATAAGATCATAAAGAATCATATCATAAACTAGGAAATGAAATGGGTATTATAAACATGTAATCATATCATAACCTGTGAAAAAAGACAAGTTTCATAATAATTTCATCATAAACATAACCTGTGAAAAGAATTGGGTTTCAAAATTATATAACCCATGAAAGATAAATAGGTATAATTATCATCATTCCACCAAAACACATTCCATCAAGATAAAGAATATGAGTGGAAACATTGATTAATTTCCCTAGAAAGGCATGAGTAGCACCAATGGTTTTAATATTATATGGGAAATAATTTTTAAATATCTTTTAAAAACATTTCCTTAAGAAAATATCCTTTCTTCCTTGAAAAATTATTTTTAAAACATAAAACCTTTTTTCTTTGAAAAGATATTTGAAAAATATAAAGGATTATTTGAAAATAATATAAAAAATTAAATTAATTTTTACTTGAAAATGGTCTTCAAGGATAATTTGATAACATTTTTGAAAACATGGTTTTTTGAAATAAATTATATTTCTAAATGGTGAGAGAAATACTATCATATTTTATTAAAAACATTTTATTAATTATATTAAGTACCAATGAGTGAAAAAGTGGTAATAATACATGGATATATCTTGAATAAATATAATATAAGGAAACTCATGTATAACAACCCTGGTCTTTATTACACACTTAAACCTGATTTATTACATAAAATTTCACTTAATAAAACCCAAATTATCAATAGTTATAGTGTCCTTGGGTATTATGAACATTAAATGATAACTTAAGACATAAAATACAACATCTTTATTGAAAAGTTCTTTTACATGACCACAACATTCCTTTGTACTTAACACTGCATAGGATAACCTGAGGATGTACACAAGAAAGGGGTGAGATATATATCCCAGTAAGGGATTAAAAAAGGTGTAATATGAATAATACAATACATTTTAGGTAATAGGTATATCAATGGAGCATAAGAGAAACATGGACATAAAGGCATGATATATCATGATTATCATAACATAGAAATGTGGCAACAACTTAAAACACTACATCATAAACATTTAGGAATCAGGTAAACCATTATCCAAAAATGGTGGAAAAATGTCCTAAAAGTAATCAGGTAAACCCCTATCCCAATATGACATATCATGATACTAAACATTACCCAGTGCATTGGATCTTTATCAGGGCGCACCCTTCATAATCATTTCAATCTCATGCTTAAGGCTTCCTCATAGATCATATAACATGGATTCATTAAATATAATCATTTATTCCATGATAAATGAATGTAGAATGCATACATGAAAGTATATAATAAATATGTATATGTTCTTAAAGTTGAATACCCTTGATAGAGAAATGGTCAAGGTATTCACTACACGATGATTTTGTCATGGAAAATCATGGTGCACTTTCGGTAGCCTAACGACGTGACATAAAATTTCATAAAAATGGTTGATGAGAGATAAAGGGGTATATCATCATATATAAGTGAAATGAAAAGTAAGGGAGTCATATAAATAAATTTCCCAATACAAGTAATTTGTAAATACAAGGCATAACATAATAAAGAAACTTAAAGAAAGAGAAGAAATGTAATAACTCTTATGAAATTTCAGTATGGTAAGAGGTATAAATGGGAGGGATTAATGAGAGAGAAAGAGGTATCCCATCATAAAAACATAATAAGTTCAGTATTTTGGAGGTTATAAAACATACTCAATAATTTTTAATTTAAAAATAAAAGGGTATAAAAATATAAGGAAACTTGGACAAAAATGAGAAAGGAAGGAAACCCTTACATGGATGTGTGATCCCAAAGTCTTGGGAGAGGCTACTTGGGAGCTTGGGGGTGCCTTGGGAGGATTATAGGGAGTGTAAAGAATATT
The DNA here is from genome assembly GCA_963277665.1 of Viscum album. Classification (NCBI taxonomy): domain Eukaryota; kingdom Viridiplantae; phylum Streptophyta; class Magnoliopsida; order Santalales; family Viscaceae; genus Viscum; species Viscum album. The sequence goes on from OY728142.1 coordinate 407,699,460, forward strand.
TAGGATGATATTAAAGAATTTTAAGTGAAGATAAGAGGGATCTTTGGTGTGTTTATATAGGAAATGAGAGGGGAATTCTTTAATGTTTCACAAACTTAGGTTTTGGAATCTATATAATTAAATATTCAAAACCACAAATATTACCATGATTTTTGTCCATGTTTTTTTCAAAATAAAATTGAAAATAATTATTTTATATTTTTATGTGATGATGATATTAAAATATTAACCTTGATTATGTGGAGGTGAGTCCCATTATTAAATAAATGAACTTAAAATCATAAATTATGTTATAGATTTTGGAGGATTCACTAAGGAATTATAAAATAAGTAAAATAAATATAAAATAAAATTATTTTAAATATAAAACATATATTTGGCCTAATATACCTTTTATGATATTTATTACATCAATATTGGGTCATTATGATGTCATAAAACACACTATATATTTTTATATTATTTAATTTTTACCCAAAAATTCAACTATTTCAGAAAATTATGAAAAATTCATTGTTGGATAATTTTGACATCCTGATTCCAGAAATAATATGCATTTTATCTCAATAATTTTCTAAATATTTTAATTTTTAATTTTAAAATGAGAATTGACATTTATTGAAAATTGAAAGGTTTTGACAAAAATAGTTTTTAAACCTTAATAAAAATTACACTTGACTTAATAAAAATTATATACTCATTTATTATTAATAAATTTTATTTGATAATAATATTTAATTAAAATATTATTTATTTCAAAAATTCATCAATTCCATAAAATAAATTCTTTAATTAAAAAAATACACTTTCCGTTTTATTATATAAAAATGTAACTCTTATCAAACTGATTTAATAATCATTTATAGATAAGAAATTGATATAATAATAATTTATAATAATTGTTTTTATAATATTATTAATAAAAACCTTAATGTATATATTTATTAAAAGTGCTATTTTTACCCGAAAAATCAATTTATCAAATTCGTCATTTTTTAAGAAAGAATATTCTCATAAAAGAATTGGTGGAATAATAATTTTATTTATAAAAAGGTATTACACAATAAGTAATTAATACCTTGTTACATAACCCCATATAACACCCAAATAAGACCTAAGGGTAATGTGTGCGATGGTGACAGACTCTTGGTGCGGCTCAAATAACATGGCTTGTGTAGTAATTTCTATTAACTTGAACTTCTCCCGTAGGCGATTCCATTAAATATTAACGTGTTGAATCTCAACTTGGGATTGGTCAAGAGAGATTCCCAATGACACTACCTCCTTTTTGAGCTCCCACAAATGAGCTTCATACATCCCGAGTCTACTGGATGAGGCCATCATCTCCTTTTTCTTTGTGGAAAGGATTTGTTAAAACATTATGTTTGTATTAGTTGTGTGATTATTGTTCAGTGAATATATTATCAATGGTAATGATACTTAACTATCACTTACACCCAATAATAATAAAAAAATATTGGATGTGTTTTCTATATCCATAAGACATCATAATAAATGGAATTTTATTCATAAATGATCGGGTCATTACAACCTTCCCCCCTTAAGAAATTTATCCCTCAAAATTTCCTTTTCCCATACTAAAATAGATGAGGGTAAATCTGCCTCATTACTTCCTCTGGTTTCCATGTTGCTTCTTCAAACTTTTGGTTTAACCACAACACCTTGATGATGGGCATCGTCTTATTTCATAGAAATGTTTCTCTACGATCTAATATCTTCACCGGATTCTCCTCATAGAAATGGTAATTCTCTAATGGTACCACCTATGGATTGAGTACATGAGATGGTTTAGGTATGTACTTTCTCAATACTAATACATGAAATACATCATGTACTTGAGACAGGTTCGGTGGGAGTGCTAGTTGATAGTACACTACTCCGATGTGATCAAGGATCTCAAAAGGACTGATGTAACTTGGACTAAAATTTCCCTTCTTCTAAAATCTCATCACTATATTCCTCAGTGATATGCTGAAGAATGACATGTCTCCAACATCAAACTCTAGGTCTCATCGATGATTATCAGAATAAATCTTTTTTGACTCTGAGAAGCTTTAATGTGCTGTTGGATGGTCTTAAAAATCTCCACCATTTCTTTGACCATTTTTGGACCTCTGAGTTTTCTCTCCCCAACTTCATCCCAACATGCCAGTGTTATGAACCTCTTCCCATAAAGGTCTTCATAAAGATCCATTTGGATGTTTGAGTGGAAACTATTTTTGTAATAGAACTCAACCATAGGAATATGTTGATCCCATAATCCTTTGAAGTCCATTGAGAATTCTCTCAACATTTCCTCAAGTGTTTGGATAGTTAACTCAGAATAGCCATCAGTTTGAGGATGATAAGCCACAATGAAGTTAAAATTAGTATTTAGTGAGTGTTGGAGACTCTTCCAGAACTTAGAGGTGAATCTAGGATCTTGATCAGATAAAATTGATAGTGATACACCATGAATCCTTACCACTTATCTGATTTATATCCATGTATGTTGATCCAATGATAAATCCTCTCAAATCAAAATTATGTGCGCAATATTTTTAAGATGATCTACAAAAACCCATATAGAATTGTTTCCTTTTGATGTATTCGGAAGTCCGGTGAAAAAGTCCATGATGATGTTTTCCCATTTCCATGTTGGTATCGGTAGTGGTTGCATCATCCCTTAGACTTCTGCCTCTCAGCCTTCACTTTTTGACATACCAGGAACATTGATGTATACTTAGCGATCTCCTTCTTCATGTTATCCCACCAATAATTCTTTAGGAGATCCTAATACATCTTTGTGTTTCCTAGGTGAATGAAGAAATTCATACTATGTGCATCATCCAAAAGTTATTTCTTTAACATTGGAGTTGATGGAACACATAGTCTTGACCCAAATATCACAATTCCTTCATCATTAACATTGAACCCCAAGGATTTCCATTTTTTTGATAGCTTCCACTTTTTTCTGAATTCCCACATCATATTTTTGAGCATCCTTTAACCTTTTCAAAAGAGACAGTGAGAAATCATTTGTGAAATGATTGATGATGTTCCATTTTTTATGATTCCCATGTCCATCTAACCCAAATCTAATAATATTGGACCATTTTCAATTCTAATCAATGATAAAATCACTTGACCCTTTCTACTTAGATCATCCTCCAACTTGTTCACTTTCCTAGGTTAGTAATGTATTGAGCAGTCATAATCCTTGGTGATATCTTACCATCTTCATTGGTGTATGTTCAACTCTTTCTGTGTGAATATATATTTGAGAGTTTTTTGATATATATATATTTTATACTTTTACCCAAAGAGATAATACCAACATATTTTCAATGCAAAGATCACATCTTCCTACTCCAAATCATGTGTGGGATAGTTTTTCTCATTAATTTTCAACTGCCTTGAGGCATAGGTGATGAATATTTCATTCTTCATCAATACACAGACCATGCCCTTTTTCAAAGCATTGTGAAGATTAAAAAAGCTCCCTACTCATGGGTAGTATTAGGATAAGGGCGATGATAATCCTATTCTTTAAATCCTTGAATCTTTCTTCACATTAATCATTCCATGCAAATTTGAATCCCTTCCGATTTATCTTGGAAAGAGGGTTTAAAAATCATGAGAAATTTCTCACAAATTGGAGATAATATCCAATTAACCCTAAGAATATATAGATATCCATTATAGATGTTGGCCTTGTCCATCCATCGATTTCTTTTATTTTGTAAGGATCCATATATATCCCATTGCTTGGGATGATATTACCCAAGAATGATACATTCTTTAACCAGAACTCACAATTTCTGTACTTTTCATAGAGTTTGTCTTTTCAAAAGGTATCTAGTATATTTGTTAGATGCTCCTCATTATCCTACTTGTGTTTGGATTATATTATAATATTGTCTATAAAGACTAATAAAAATTTGTCAAGGTAATGCCTAAATACTCTTTTCATTAAGTCCATGAAGATTTATGTAGCATTAGCGAGTCCTAAAGGCATTACTATGAATTCATAGTGCCCTTACCTTATACGAAAAGTAGTCTTGGGAATATCCTCCTTCACCCTTACTTGGTAATATCCTGACCGAAGATCCACCTTGGAGAAGTATTATTCTCCACATTGTTGATCATACAAGTCACCAATTTTTGGAAAAGGATACTTTTTCTTTATTGTGATTTTGTTGATCTCACGATAATCAATGAAAAGGTGCATTAACCCATCCTTCTTCTTAACAAAGAGGACTGGTTCACCCCATGGTAAAGCACTTGGGCATATAAAACCTTTATCCAAATTCTCCTATAGTTGTTTCTTTATCTCCTAAATCTCCACAACATCCATTCTATACAAATTATTGGATATTGGAAATTCCCTAGGTATAAGATCAATCGAGAATTAAACATCTCTTTTAGGAGGAAGACCAGACAATTCCTCGGGAAACACATCAGTGAACTCCCTCACAATATGAATGTCTTTGAGGATGGTAACTTCCTTAAAATCAATATTTTGATAAAGATATTCATGCTCATAGGGAGGTAATATCCATTCTTGTGATGATGGTGCTAAATAAGATTCATCCTCCTCCTTGCACTTGTATAGAATCAGGGGTCAATTCACCATATGGAGAGTGATTTCCCTCTTGAAAAAATTTATGTTGGTTCTATGTAGGGAAATCCAATCCATGCCAATAATCAAATCAAATTCCACCAAGGGAAGTATGATCAGGTTCACTGGGAGGTTCAATCCAAAAATTTTGATAGGAGAGGTGTTATATTCCTGGGATGGAATAACTTTCCCTTTTTCCGTTTTCACCAACATCTTTACTTCCATTAAGTTTGGTGATGTTTGGATTGTTCTACTAAACTTTCAGGATATAAAAGAATACATATAACTAGAATAAAAAAGTACATTCACTATTTATGAATGAATATCCAATGTACCTATCACCACTTCATTTTCAGGATTCACTTTAGAGGTAGTGATGGAAAGAGCTCTCCCTTGCTACCTTGGAGGTTGCTGGTTTCCCTAGAAAACCCTTATATTAGGGAACTAGTTCTCAAAGTGTCATGGTTCTTTGTAGTTGTAGTAATAAACAATGGTTTGAGGATAAAATAGATAATTAATTTCCCCTATCATAGTAGTAGGGTTTTCTTGTCAGAAATCACTAGCTTGGTTCCCTTCCTTCCCACACCTAAATCATTTCCTTATCCCCTTCAATAAATTTCCAGGTTGCTTCTTTCCGCACCTTTGGAAAGTGGGATGCTGAAATTTCTTAGCACTATTGGATTTATCTATCAGACTACCAGAATTAAAGTCCAATTTATACTTATTATCCCTATGATACCCCTGATATTATTCGATCTCCTTATTGTCTTTGAGGGAACATCAAACAATCTCCTCATAGTTGTCAAATTCGCAGATCATCAGGTCTTTTTGTAGGCTTGATTGTAGCCCACCAAAGAAGTATCCAACCTTGCATTCAAGGCTAAAAACAAAACTAGTGGTGCATTATTCAAGTTTGGTGATGTTTTCCTCACACGACCCAACATATTCATCATCATTTTCCTTGAGTTCAATGAAATCTCTTTCCATATTAAGATATAGGGTGTGGGGAAAATATTTATTGATTTTTTTTTTCCAAATATCCTTCCATCCCATCGCCTCAATATCTTCCCCAAGCTTTGTATTTTTTATCAATTTCCACCATTGATTATATTCTCCCTCCAAATGATAAGAATCCATAAGACCCTTCTCTTGTTAAGAACATTGAAGGATGGAGAGGATATTATCAATGGAGTGGATCCATTGTTCAGTGATTGAGGGATCATATGATTCATTAAAAGTAAAAGGCCTTTGTTTTACGAAGATCTTGATTATGAATTGTTATTTATTAGGGGGGTTTGGATGTTCCTATTGAACCATGTTTATATTAAAAACTTGAGTTAACTGAGACAGTATCATGAAAAGTTTTTTGATTCCCCCTCCCATCAGACTGGGCATCTCCTTAGAACAATCATCACATTGATCTTTGTAACGGTTGTTAGCCAGATTCCTCCTATTACCGACCATTGAATAAAATAAAAGGAAAATTAGGGGTTTGTATTTTAAACTATTAAACACATAAAAGAGAATCTAATGATAAAAGGGATAACTTTTAAATTACCTTCATCTCCTTAACTTATGAATTTCTAAGATTCGATATAAGTTATCCATGATCTATTTTCTAATAGATACTCTTAGGGGCATTTTTTCCCTTGATAATGGTTCGTACTAAGATTATGAATTTACTAAATCATATCCCCCTGGGAGTGTTGAACCAAGAGTGAAGCAATGCCTACTGTCATGCAACAGTTCTCATTCGAGTCTAGCTCAAAGTGGTGTTTTCAGGTTTTACCCATAGATACATCTGTGCTAGAGACACCTCCACTTGTTCATATCCAAACATGGATGTATTTTCTTGCAAACAAATTAATCTATACTCACCAGAATTTATGGATTCTTTTCTTATACTTATTCTAATCCCTAAGGCTTTTACTAGGGTTTTCTAATCCTAATCCCAAAAATAACTAAACCTATCATATGATACCAACTATAACAACCCTGGTCTTTATTACACACTTAAACATGATTTATTATATAAAATCGTACTTAGTACAACTGAGAAGATCAAGATCTATAGTGTCATTGGGGATTAGGAACATTACATGACAACATAAGACATAAAATACAACATCTTTATTGGAAAATTCTTTTAGATGACCACAATATACCTTTGTACTTAGCACTGGATGGGATAAACTGAGGATGTACACAAGAAAGGGGTGAGCTATAAATCCTAGTAATAGAGTAAACAAGGCCTAACATGAAAAATACAATAAATGTTAGGAAATAGGCACATCAATGGATCATAAGAGAAACACTAACATAAAGTCATGATATAACATGATTATCATAACATATAAATGTGGAAATAACTTAAAAGACTGCATCATAAACATAAATGAATCAGGTATACACTTATCCCAATATGGTCAAAAACATTCCTAAAAGGAATCAGGTAAAACCCTATCCCAACATGAAGTATCATGATACTAAACATTACCCAATGCGTTGGATCACTATCAGGGTGCACCCTTCATAATCATTTCAATCTCATGCTTAAGTGTGCCACATAGATCATATAACATGGATTATTTCAACATCATAATTTATTATAATATAAAAGAATATGTACTACATACCTGAAAGTATATAATCAATAAGTATATGTGTATAAAGGTGAATACCCTTGATAGAGAAATGTGCATGGTATTCACTACATGATGATTTTGGTATAGAAAATCATGGTGTAATTTCGGCAGCCTAACGACGTGACATAAAAAATCATAAAAATGGTTGATGAGATAGAAAGAGGTATCTCATCATATATACATAAAATGGAAAGTAATGTGGTAATATAAATATATGTCCCAACATAAGGAATTTTTAAATAGAAGGTGTAACATAATAAAGAAATGTGAAGAAAGAGGATAAATAGAATAACTCTTATGAAATTTCGGCATGGTAATAGGTATATATGGGAGGGATTAATGAGAGATAAAGTAGTATCCAATCATAAAAAAATAATAAGTGAATTATGGGGGAGGTTCTAAAACATACCCCATCATTTTTAATTGAAAAATAAAAGGGTATAACAATATAAGGAAACTTGGACAAAAATGAGAAAGGAAGGAAAACCTTACTTGGATGTGTGATCTCAAAGGTTTAGGAGAGGCTTTTTGGGAGATTTGGGTGCCTTGGGAGGAGTTTAGGGAGTGAAGATAAGATTTAGGATGAGATTCAAGGTTTTATAGTGAAGATAAGTGGGATATTGGGTTGGTTTATATAGGAAATGAGAGGGGAATTCTTTAATATTTTACAAAATTAGGTTTTGGAATCAATATAATTAAATATTCAGAACCACAAGACTTCCCACAGTTTTTACCAAGTAATTTTTCCAAAGAGGAATGGAAAAAATTATTTTATAAAGAAATAGTTCGAAGATATTAAACTATTAACCTTTCTTATGTGGAGGTGAGTCGCATTATTAAATAAATGAACTTACAATCATAAAATATGTTATACATTTTGGAGGATTCACTAAGGAATTTTAATATAAGTAATATATATATAAATTCACATTATTTTAAATTTAAAACATATATTGGGTTTAATATCTATTTTATTGTATTTATTACATCAATATTGGGTCATTATGATGTCATAAAACACACTATATATTTTTATAATATTTAAAATTTTCCCTAAAATTCGACTGTCTTAGAAAATTATGAAAAAATAACCATTGGATAATTTCAACATCCTAATTCTAAAAATTATGTCCATTTTATCTAATTAATTTTCTAAATATGTGTATTTTCACTTTTAAAATGAGAACCAACATTTATTGAAAACTAACAGGTTTTGACAAAAACAATTTTTAAACCATGATAAAAATTACACTTGACTTCATAAAAATTATATACTAATTTAATATTAATAAAATTAATTAGATAATAAAATTTTATTAAAATATTAATTATTTCAAAAATTCATTAATTCTTTAAAATAAATTCATTAATTATAAAAATGCACATTCTATTTTATTGTATAAAAATATAACTCTTATCAAACAGATTTTCTAATCATTTACAGATAAGGAATTGATATAATCATCATTTATAAGAATTATTTTTATAATATTTTTAATAAAAACCTTAATGTATATATTTCTCAAAATTACCATTTTTACCCAAAAAATAAATTTATCAAATTCTTCATTTTAAAAAAAGACTATTCTCATAAAGTAATTGGTGAAATAAAACTTTTATTTATAAAAAGGGATTACATAATAAGTAACTAATACCTTGTTACATAACCCCTTATAACACCTGTGTAAGACCTAAGGTTAAGGTGTGTGATGGTGGCAGACTCTTGGGGTGGCTGGGATAACATATCCTAGGTGGTAATCTTTATTAACTTGAACTTCTTCTATATGCAATTTTGTTTAAGCTTAACGTGTTCAAGCTCAGCTTGGGATTGGTCAAGAGCAAAACCCAGTAAAGCTACCTACTTTCTGAGCTCTGACAAATGAGCTTCATACAGCCCGAGTCTACTAAATGAGGTCATCATCTCCTTTTTCTATGTCTAAAGGATTTTTTAAAACCTTAAATTTATATTAGTTGCATGATCACTATTCAACGACTATATTATCAATGGTAATGATACTTAATGGTCATTTAGACCCAATAATAATAAAAAAGAGTCCTTGTTTTTTCTATATCAATAAGACCTTAAAATAAAAAAATTTATCCATAAATGATTCGGTCATTACCTCATTAGTGTTCTTGAGATATGAATCATAATATTTCATCAAAGGAAGCATAATCATTAACAATCTCTAAAAGCGATGAGATTGTTTCAATAAACTCTTACCACTTGGTTACTTGGGATCATAATCTCCATGTAAAAAAATGAATTACATAAAGCTTGAAAATATCATGAAAATAATAATATTCATGATATAACATGTAAAATGTAAGTATATACACCTCAAAAAAAGAATTTAGGTGCATACCAAAACATGTATTTCAAAGAATGCAAATTGAGAAAAAACTATCTTACCGATTTGGTAGATTTTGAAACATTAACCCCATGAAATAAAGATCATAGAATGGATATGTAAATACCAATAAATTTAATTATAATAGACATGAAATAAATCCATGGTAAATACATACACCATAAAAAATAAGTGAGTGGTTATTAAGGCATATATCTCATGGAAATAAAAAGTGAGATGAAATCCCCTTACCTTGTGTCTTGAATCTCGTAGTACTAATTCAAACCACCTATATAATAAATATTAATTTATTATAAATATTTTAAATAACCATATTATTATATTTAATACCATAAATGGTTTTATTATGTACATATATTACCCTCTTTTTAACAATCCTATGTTAATGTTTCACTTTGGGTAATATCTGTTTTGTTCTTTGCATGTGTCTTAATTTGTTTTATCTTCAATACTTATACTTATATTAGGATGTATAGAATGTAAATAATGATATAAATAAACTTTATATTCTATATATGTTTATTATAATAATTTATATAATATATAATTATCTAATGGAATACACCATTTATGGAGACGGTAAGTCGTACGTATGCATAAACATCGTTTCTATCTTTATTGTTGTATTGAAAGAACGAAGGTAAATGAAATATGTGTATATATATGTATATATATATAATTATTTTATTAGAATTATTATATCATATATATCATTTATGTTTACTAAACTCATCCTTCATACATTCCATGTAGTGTGTGAATGAATCACATCACTTTGAGGGGGCGATAGTTCACACTTCCTCAAATAAAATTATCATATTTACACCAAATTGATAGTATAAAGATATGTGTTGTAAAATGATTAAATAATATTAAATAAATAATAAATTTAATATATAACATATATAAACATATTTTCCATCATAATGTTGACTATGAGAGGTGGTAAGGAAAAATGGACAATCATCATTTTGTAAGGAGTTAGTTCATCGTACACATAAAAAATATGTTCGTTACCCATTATATGGAGGTGTGTGAGTGTAAGTAGAAACATTAGAATAAAAAATCCTAGTATATTTAAGATACTATTTTTTTATACAATCATGGAATAAATAGAGTGGATGGTGTGGAGAAAGAAAATAAAAGAAAGGAGCTTTAGAGAAGACGTTACCTCTTAATTGGGTAACTCCTTTTGGTTTGGGACAAAAGGTTTCCTTGGATGGATTTATCAAAAAGGGTAGGATTATAGGTAGAATTTATAAATGTTATTATATTATTTGGATATATTTTGGGAGATACAAGGGGCTTAATAGGTGTGAGTAATTGGGAGGATAAGATGCCCTTTATAGTGGAGGAGTGACACTCTTGTAATATTTTGACAAAGGAATTACTTACACATTTTTCACATGTCAAGTGGATCCAATAATGGGAAAAAAATTGAGAAAAGGTAGGATATGTTACAAATATTTCCATACAATGGATCTTGGAAAAGTTTATATGTTGTTTTTGGTCTTAAATTTATGGGTTAGTCCTTAGTTAAGCTTAATTTTAACTTAATCGATGTAATTAATTTTTATTTATTTCACTAAAATTTTTGGAAAAAAATAGGTTGAATTTATTATAAATTATAAATTATTATGATTCCAAATATGGAATAAAATTTTAAAATTCCAATTACATAATTGGTATAAATTAATTTAAAATTAATCCCGTTGACGGGACGACACTACGAGTTTTTAAAGTAAAAATAATCAAAAGTTTTCTATGTTTTTATATCTAATTTCAATGTGAAATTACTTCCAATGAACTAAATTGGATTAATTGATAAAAATATTATATAATTAAACCTTTAAATAAATTTAAAATTTTATTTAACCTTATAAATAAATTAGATGAAAATGCGGTTTTGAACTAAAATTAAGTATTTTCACTATTCATTAAAAAATGAATCTTCATAAAAAAATACCAAAAATTTACTCTAACCTAATTGTTATCTTCCAATTTCACATATGAAGTTTATTTTTACATATTAAATCTATAAAAGTTCTAAAATTTATATTTAAAATGGGTTCTCCATTAAAAGGAGGTAAAACTACATTTATAAAAATATAGATTTTTAAACATAAAATTGGGTTTGTTCTTATCTTATGTATATAAAATCTATTGGATAAATATAAAAAATATTTTATTGATTATATAACATATATATTACATTAATTTCACTCACTAATTGTAATTAATTTAATTTAATAGGGTAAAACAGCTTTGTGACCATACAAATATTAATATTTTCTTTTATATTCAATCGATTTTCATATTCATTTATAATTAATTTGTAACCTTTGAATTAATCTTATATTTGTGTAAACCATATATTTTAATAAATTAGTTAATAATATTCATAATTTTTCATTTAACAGCTAGGTTATATCTTATTTTATTAAATAATAACATTTTAATGATATATTATTGTTCGGTAAAGCTTGGTCATACGTGTTACACAAGCCATCAAGGAAAGCCATTTTTGCATGTAATAAAAGATAAAATAAATGTTCTATGTAGAGAAAGATAGAATTTATGTTGCATGTAGTGCATAATTATCTTGGTGTTTCATATAATGTAAACCAAACAAAGTGTTTTAATATAAAATAAACTATTTCTAGTGCTGTGTGCAATTGAAAAATATAAAAAAGTTTAAATTAATTTGAAAAAAATAATTCACAAAATATTATGGTGTAACATTCTACCCCCCTTAAAATGAATTTCACCCTCGAAATTCATCTAGGTTATCAAAGTTTTAATACTTTAAATTTTAATTCACATAAACCTTCATTGTAAAGATGAATACTAAAACTTCCCTTAAAAAGGGAAAGTTGGAACCATAATGGTTACCCAGAGTAACACATATCTTGGTTTACAAGTAGGATATTATAGATTTCAAGTGAAAACATAGACATGGAAAAGAAATATGACTATCATATTCTGATAGAGAGTGACATATAATAAGGTCAGGAGAAAGTTAACAATCCCAAAGTCATAAATCTATGATGACCTAAAGGAACATATGATCCATAAAAAACTGATGTACTAGGATAAGATTTTTGTTTTCAAGATCCTTTTACCTGAATTTTAATAATTTTCATGAAAAGATATAATTTCATGGTTTTAGGACAACCTCGTCCTTTGTTGTTCCCTGATCAACTTCACCTCTTTCTCTAAAAAGGAAGGTGAGTTTTTCATTCCCAAAGAACTAAGAGATCATAAGATCCATGATATTTCATCCCATTTTTCATCAGTTACCATCAATACAAAGTTTTTATAACATTTTATCCAATATGAATAAATCCTCATGTGGTGAGATAATTCTTTAATCTCACATACTCCACTCAAATTTTAACATAATATCACCATAAATGGTTAACCTTATAACCTTTATGAAATATAAAAATCCAAAACTTTAGAAATAAATTCATGAAATTAGCTTAACATTGATCCCCCATATATCAAAAAGTACCACTTGGTTTTCACATTCTGAACATGTGAATACCCTCAACATATTTTCTCTTGAAACATAGTAATGTCCTAAATTACCATAAATAATTATTGAAAACATACATGTTTCCTTATTAAAATTATTACTGGATATATTATTTAAATCCAAGATGTTGTAAAATTCATCCTTGATGACATAAAACACTTTTTCAATAATCAGTTCTAGGGTAATCCGTACCATCCAATTTACTCATTCATTTCTAGAATATCATTATCCAAACATCATTATCTCAACTTCAAACATTAATTAAGGGTTGTCCTACCTTAATCAAAATACCACCTTTACATGATATCATTTGTTTATGTATTAATCACCATTAAACATGTCCTTTTTAATAATTAATTAAAACTTATACTAAAAATACTTATATATATCATGATTCATATAACATAATCACTGAATTTTAAAACATAAATACTTCATTCATCAAACATTATTCTTAAACCATTACTCAGTATTCATCAACTTATTCCTTAATACCTATTTCCTATAATATAAAATATCAATCAATTATTAATTTTCACCCACCTAAATATAATAATAATTATTATGTTTAATGTAAACAATACTATAAGAACATCATATACCTTTAACATGTCATTTTCAATCTCTATAAATTCATAAGTATAACGAATACTTGTACCACCTTCCTGTTTCTCTTTATAAGATTTCTAATTGAGAAATTAATTCCCATAATTCTCATAATTTCCACATGTGAAACATTAAATGTCAACCATGTTTCTTATTATTCTCTCCATTGACTAAAACTAGAAATAAAAGTATGAGAAATATATATCATATTGGGATACCATGTAATCATAAAAAATTACTTACATGGTGTCTAAATCATGGATCCTACTTCTTTAATCTATGGAACATTAGGTTTATCCTTGGTTATTCATGTTCATCATCAATTTAAATCCTTCCTGATAGTTTTTAAATACTTTTTGAGTTCCCAAAGCATATCCCCCAGGAGTGTGAAACCAAGTGTGCAGAAAGACCTGTTGTTGAGTACCAGATTACCCCGAGTCAGGCCTGGGATATCTTGTCAGAGTTGTTACCCCTAGGTACATATATTCCAAATCCACATCCACTTGTAGTATATAGACAAGGATTTATTTCTAGTAAACCACTCACTCAATCATTTAGAAAAATTGCAGGACATTTTCCTAAATGCTGACTCAACCTTATACTTATCCTTAGATACATCCCAAGACATATCCTTATAAATATACCTAGGAATCTCACTAAATTATTCTAATCCTATTTTCCAAAGGTTAAATAAACCTTTTCTTTGATACCAACTATAACGACCCTCACTTTTTATACATTAACATTACATCTCTTTTGCAGAGTACTTAATACATTATAAAAAAACCCCCCAAATACCATATTAGTTTAGTGACTTTGGAACAAGAAAACCTAAACACTAGTGCATGAGTGAGCTACATTATCTCCAACTAGGTTCTCCAACACTAGAACCCCTATTAGAAATATCATAAAAGAAATATATCATCATAAACCAGGGAAGGAAACATAAAAAGGGGTGAGCTTAGATGACCAGTAAGGGTAAATAAAGGAGACATGTAAGAATAAACATGAGAATAGGGGCATGATAACATGATCATGGAAATATAAGATCATACCTTTCATATAAAGAATAATATACATGAATCATGGAATACATCTTGGAAGTTAATAAGACATGAATCATAAGGAAATAAAGAACATAACCTATAAAATCATAACATAGGAATAAAAAATAAAATTGTGGAAAACACATAATCATATAATATGCTTTTTATAGTAGCCAAGACATCACTTCCAATACCATCTTAGTAGTATGGGTTCACTCCCCATACCATCTTGGTAGTCATGGTTCACTCCCATGGACATATTAGTAGCATGAGTTCACTCCTCATACCATCTTGGTATTCATGGTTCACTTTCATGGACATCTTAGTAGTCAAGGTTCACTACCAAGACCATAATAGTCAATCACATGAGATATAAATATTTACCCAATGCATTGGAGGGAGATAGAGGTCCCAACCATCTCATAATGAAATCATACATACATGTGCCAAAAGATAATAAATAATCATATCATATTCTATGAAGTGAAATGGGTATTATAAACATGTAATCATATCATAACCTTTGAAAAAATATAGGTTTCATATTTATTTCCTAAAAAAAATAACCCGTGAAAAGAAGTGGTTTAAAAAGTATATAACCTATGAAAGAGAAATTAGTTTCATCAACATCATGCCATAAAAATGTAATACTTTCAGAGAAATAATATGAATAGAAACATTGAATAATTTCTCCATAAAGTCATTATTAACTTCAATGGATGTTATATTATTTGGTAAATAATTTATAAATATCTTTTAAAAACATTTCTTGAGGAAAATATCATTTCTTATTTAAAAAAATTCCTTTTAAAACATAAAACATTTTAAATAACCTTTTATTTCTAAAAATTGATTTAAAAACTTATAAATGAAGCCTTTAAAATAATAAAAAAATTAAAATTATTTTTCTTGAAAAATTTCTTCAAGGATTATTTGAAAACATTTTTTAAAACATGGTTTTTTGAAATAAAACAGATTTCCGACCGAAGAGAGAAATACTATCAGATTTTCTTAAAAATATTTTCTGAATTATATTAAGTATAAAAGAGTAGAAAATGGTACTAATACATGGATATATATTGAATAAAACAAGGATAAATAAATTGATGCATGTTCTTGATATATGGATCATAATATTTTATCAGAGAAATGATAATCATTAATAGTCTCTAAAAGCGTGAGATTATTTGAATAAACTCATAACACTTGGTTACTTGGGATCATACTATCTAAGTAAAAAAAGGGAATTACATGAATCATAGAAATATCATTAAAATAAGGATATTCATGATATGACATGTCAAATGGATGTATATACAACTTGAAAAAGAATGTAGGTGCATAACAAAACATGTGTCTCAAAGAAGAAAAATTGAGACAAAACTATCTTACCGATTTAATAGCTTTTGAAACATTAACCACATGAAATAAATATCATATAATGGATATGTAAATAAACATAAATTTAATTATAATATACATATAATACATTCATTTTTAGTACATACTCTACACAAAATAAGTAAGTGGTGATTAAGGCTTGTATCTCATGAAAATAAAAAGTGAGATGAAATCCCCTTACCTTGTGTCTTGACTCTCATCGTACTCATTCAAGACACCTATATAATAAATATAAATTAATTATAAATATTTTAAATATCCATATTATTATATCTAATACCATATATTTTTTGATTATGACCTTATATTACCCTCTTGTTAATAATCCTATGTTAAGGTTTTATTTTAGGTAATATATGTTATGTTCTTCGCATGTGTCTTAATTTGTTATATACTCCATCCTTATAATTATATCATAATTTCAAGAATTTAAAAAATGATAGAAATTAATTTACATTCTGTATATTTTTTTTATAATAATTTATATAATACAAAATTATGTAATGGAGTACACCATTCATGGAGACGGTAAGTCGTAAGTACGCATAAAATTTTTTTCTGTCTTTATTGATGTATTGAATAAAATAAGGTAAATGAAATATGTATATTTATATATTATTATAAAATTATAATTATTATATCATATATATCATATAAGTTTACTAAAACCATCCTTAATACATTCCCTATAGTGTTTGAATGAATCACACCGCTTTGAGGGGGAGGTAGTCCACACTTTCTCAAATGAAATTATCATATTTAAAACAGATGTAAATTATAAAGATATGTTTTGAAAAATGATTAAATAAGATTAAATAAATAATAAATATAATATATAACATATATAAAAATATTTTTTATCATAATTTCCACCATGATAGGTGGTAAGAAAAAATGAACAATCATCGTTTTGTGAGGCAGTAGTTCACTGTACTCATAAAAAATATGTTTGTTACCCATTAGATGGAGTTGTGTGTAAGTGTAGGTTAAAATATTAGCATAAAAATAGCCTATTATATATAATATATATTTTTTATAAAATAATGTAATAAAGAGAGTTTATGGGATGGGTAAATAAAATAAATGAAAGGATCTTGAGAGAAGACATTACCTCTTAATCGGGTAACTCCTTTTGGTTTGGGCCAAAAGGCTTCCTTGGATTGCTTTATACCCAATGGGGGGATTATAATAGGAATTTAGGGATTTTTTTATCTTATTTTAACATAGTTTGGTCAAGATAATGTGATTTATAGGTGTGAGGAAGTGGGAGGAGAGGAGGACTTTTATATTGGAGAAGTGGAACTCTTGTAATATTTTGAAAAAGGAATTCCATACACATTTTTCATATGTAAAGTGGATCCAATAATGGAAAAAATTCTAGAAAAGTTTTTATAGTGTCGAAATATTTCTATACAGAGTCTTTTAAAATTTTCTAGATCGTTTTCGGTCTTAAATATAACGTCTAGTCTTTAGTTATGCTTAATTTTACCTTAATGGATGTAATTAATTTTAATTATATTCACTAATATTTTTTGTCAAAAACTAATTTGAATTCATTAAACATTATAAATTATTATTATTCCAAATATTTAATCCATTTTTCCTAATTCAAATAAAATAATTGGTATAAATTAATTTAAAATTAATCATGCTGACGGGAAGACACTGCAGGTTTTTAAAGTAAAAATGATTAAAAGTTTGTTAAGTTTTTATATCCAATTTCAATGTAAAATCGGTTAAAATGACTAAAATTAGATTAATTGTTAAAAATATCATATAATTAAACTTTTAAACCAATTTAAAATGTTATTTAATGTTATAAATAAATTATATGAAAAGGCATTTTGAGCTAAAATTCAGTATTTCTCACTATTCATTAAAAAAATGTAAATTCAAAGAAAAATACCAAAAAATTACCCTAAATTAATTATTATGTTAAAAATTAAAATATTAATTTTATTCTGAAATATTAAATCTATAAAAGTTACAAAAATTGGATTTAAAATGGGTTCTCCATTAAAAGGTAGTAAAACTACATTTATAAAAATATAAGTTTTAATACATAAAATTGGGGTTGTTCTTATAATATATCTATAAAATATATTGGATAAATATATAAAATATTTTATTTAATATATAAAATATCTATTAAATTAATATCACTCACTAATGGTAATTAATTTAATTTAATAGGGTGAAATAACTTTTTGACCATATAAATATTAATATTTTCCATTATATTCAATCGATTTTCATATTTATTTATAATTAATTGGAAACCTATGAATTCATATTATATTTTTGTAAACCAAATATCTTAATAAATTAGTTAATACTAGTCATAACTTCTCATTTAACAACTAGGTTATATATTATTATATTAAATAATAACATTTTAATTATATACTATTGTTTAGTAAAACTCGGTCCTCTGTGTTATGAAATCCATTAAGGAAAGTCATTGTTATGTGTAATGCGAGCTAACCTTGGTGTTATGTGTAGATAAAGAGAAAGTTTATGTTTCATATAGTGCATTATTAACTTGGTGTTGTGTATAACACATGCTAAAAATAGTGCTTTAATATAAAATAGACTATTTTCATTGTTGCGTGCAATTGAAAAATAAAAAAAGTTTAAATTAATTCAAAAAATAATAATTCACAAAAAATAAGGGTGTTATATTCACATATAACCTTAAACTAATTTGAGATATTTATTCCATATAACCTCAAATAAAAAATACCCCTATTTTAGAGCTTGATCCATATGATGGATTTCTTTCCTTATGAATTTGATGGTTATGACTACATTGACCAACCACAATTTCCTAGTTCACTTTACCTATGAAAAAAATACCCTTATGATAACTATGTGTGTATTAATTCCCATTTCCAATGGATATGAAGTGACTACTTGACCTCCTATAATAGTCTCAACTACAAATTCATTTTTATGCCTAGTTATGCTCTAGTAATGAGGCCTTTCTTAATTCATACAGGGTTTCATTCTTCTCTCTCACTAGAGGATCTATACATTTTTTTCTTTCACTCATGTACATAAAACATATTTTTATAGATATATTATTTAATATAACTATGTGTGACTTGATTCCTATTACCTCATGATACCTAGTGATTCCTATATCTCTAATCTTAGGCCCAACCACAAATTCTATCTCAATGTTAGAACTCACCCAGGTGACGAGACCTAAACTATATCATGTTAGGTTTTCCCATGTTCATGAATTTGAATGGGATAATTTCTGTTCATTTTGGTGTTAAGACTTCATTAACACCAAGTTTCCTCACTTCTTTCACCAGGGAATTCATGCATTTCTCCCCCTATGCATGAATCAAACATGTATAAAGAAATATATCACATATAAGAACTATTCATGGCTTGATTCCTATTATATCAGGATATATAGTAATGATTGGATTTCCCATCTTAGGTCTAGCTATAATTTTCAATCAAATCCAATCACCTCTCCCTGTTTGTGGTCTTCTTAATTCAATATTGGGTATTTCTATGTTATTCCCAATTCTAGGATGACATATCTTTTCTTAGGACTAAGTATTTTTTGATTAATGTTACCATAGGGTATAAAAATCCATATTTTGTGGGGTTTCATAGACTAGAATGTGATATGTGTCATTCATATCAAGTTACCCCTTCCTCTTTAACCAAGTTTTAGCATGATAGTCCTCATCCATGTCTGGTAAATATATCCCCTATCATTAAAATGTTACTTCATGTTTAGTTGAAGCTATATGGCCTCAAAATTTAGCCACTATTTATGAAATATATACGATCTTAAGATCTATACCTACTTGGTTTAGATTTAATGACCCTAAAATATAAAATAAAAGAGTCACAATGGATCATTAAGATGAAAACCCATAAAGGGTTTCCTAAGTTATGGTCAAGTATTCACTTACTAATCCATTCCCTTCTATAGAATTAGAAAAAAACTAGAGTGAAAAATAAAATGGGCACAAATATTTTAGGGACTAAAAATTTTTAATTGTAAAATTCAGGCTATGCTCATTAGATTAACAAGTCTAGGAAAAGTTTATCATACATTTTATTTACTCCTTGACCATGAGTATAGGTTTTGCCATAGGTATATTTCTATTTGAGACAAGGAAGTATCTTCACATGAAGAAGATGATCCCATTAAGGTGGTAATATACTCAAGATATATTATATTATATTCCTTTTCCATGAGAGTGTGTTCAATACATAGTGGTGAAACCTTTATGGTGCTTATACCCTTCCTGAATATCTTTTTCTCTATAAAACTTATCTTATACCATAGGTGTTTGAATCGCCATAAACCTTTCATGGATATTTCTAATGAGGGTATTACACTTCAAGATGATACCTATTCTTGGTAATTATATTTGTACTACTATATCTACCTACCAAATAAAGTCATGTTTCTATCTTGATTAGGGGATATTCTAACCCCATGCACCCCAAATATTATTATCATGGAACATTCCATTTGAATGTGGTCAGTGTTCATCCTCAACATGCTTGTTTTATCCCATAATTTCCAAATTAAAATATATAAAATTATGATTTATGCACTTTATAACCCAACTATTCAATTGGATTCAAATACTCTTAATGATACACACTTGTGTATCATACCCATTTCAAAGTGAAATTATGATATTCAATGCATGTACCCCCTCTATATATGGGTATGCATTTTATATAAAAGGTAATGTACCTTGAGTTGAGACACTCATATTATAAACCATACATGAACTATGTTTATCTTGATTTCAATTATTTTTGGAGTGACACACAAAATTCTTATCTCAAGTATTATTAGAAAATCATGTCTCCAATCCATCCTAGTGAAGGGTTATCCTTAACTCATATCGAGTCTTCTCTAATGGACCTAAACGAGATCATAACCCTTCCATTTTTACCTATACATGGGACACATCTATTTAAATATCCCTATATATAAGCCCTTATCATATGAAAATAAACTGCATGACATCTAAGTCCTTGTTGCATAACATTAAACTGTACAATATATAGTCCACCCTAAAAGTCCGTAAAATTGTTTATAATGGTTTGTTTTATATTATATAATTTTCCCTACATGAGATTCATATCAATGTAATGGTACCTAACATATGGTTTCTATTTATAAACCCACTCTTGGATAACATTACCCTTTCCTAAGAATGATGTACTAGTTTTTTGGATTCCCAATTTACATTAGGTTTCCTACCATGGTTGTACACCAAGGCACTTTCTTGGGCATGTATATGGAGCCTCTTATGGTTTTTGTTCTACACTATCATAGATAAATCCCAATATAGGGACTATGTGTGGATTGATTCATGTTTTTAAAGGATACATAATGATGTCTGAACCATATATCTCAGACCCAACCATAGATCATCATCTATTTCCACTCCCTATTTAATATTCCATAGTATTCCAATCTTGAACAACTTTAGATTAGAGTGTTTCAATCACCTATTGAATATATTATTCCATATACATGGATTCATGTATTAAATATTTGTACCATAATAAACCTTTCATGGATACTAGTAATGTAACACCCGAGACTTTTATGAGAAATATTTTTTTTATGTTATATAAATCATCAAAGGAATCTTTCACTACACACAACACTATCTTGGCTTGCTTTACACGCTACCGCGGCCTTCCTCGATAGCTTGCGTCATACACAATACTGAGTTTCACTAAAAAACGATATGATATTAAAATATTATTAAAAACTAGACGTTATGAATAGTATTAACTGAATTTTTAATTATATAACATTTTAATTCATCTTATACATTTTCTAGAATGAGGTATGAAAACAAAATCAGTTTTTTGGATAAAAGAAGTATTTTTCAAAAAATGAAGTTTTACCGCCTTTTGATGGAGCACCCACATTAAATATAGTTTTTGACAAGTTTATAAGTTCAATTTGAAAAAATAAAATTCTTCTTTAGAATCAGGATATAAAAATTTACTTTGGATAATTTTTTCATATTATTCTGATAACTTTCATATTTTAATGAATAGTAAAAACACGCTATATTTTAATTAAAAATAACTTTTTTCATCGCAATACTTTATATGGTTAAATTATAATATTGAATATTTTTAAAGTATAAATAGAATATATTTTTTCCATTTAATATAATTTATGTCATTAGCATTAATTTTACATTGAATTCATAGGTAAAAACATTTCAATCTTTAGCAATGTTTTAACTTTTAAAACCCATTTGCTTAACAACGAGATTAATTTTAAATTAATTAATGAAACTTATGTGTTTTGAATTTTGAAAAATGGATTCTATATTTGTAATCAGGGGGTCCAAATTATGTTAATAGGTTACTTTTATTTTTTTGATAGTAACTGCTGTAATTTTTTTTATTTACTACGGTTAAAGGTAAATAGGGTAATTCAAGGTTAAAATAA
The DNA here is from genome assembly GCA_963277665.1 of Viscum album. Taxonomy (NCBI): domain Eukaryota; kingdom Viridiplantae; phylum Streptophyta; class Magnoliopsida; order Santalales; family Viscaceae; genus Viscum; species Viscum album. Next base: position 407,722,161 of record OY728142.1, read on the forward strand.
TATTATAATAATTCAAAATTACCTTGACACTTTTCCTAACCTTATTGTATGAGTAGTGGCCGACCATGGGCATCCTTGGGTCGATTTTGGTACCCCATTAAGCCACTTGGTAGTGACAATGACAATTTGGATTAATTAATTTAATGTAAAGACAAAATTGACATTAACAAAAATATTTTATTAATTAATTTTTATAAGGGGTTATATATATTATATTTTCAACTATAAATATTCATTGTAAAGATAAAAGGATTTCCTACATAATGATATTTTTTTTATAATTTTTAGACACCAAATAAATTAAATTATTTATGACACAATAATAATGAAGTATTTACCTCATTAATAAATGATTTAAATAAATAAGATTATAATGATTAAAATATTTTCCAAAAAATGTTCAATTTTAATTGTATGATTTTATTTCGACCATTAGTAATCTTATATTCATCCTTAATGATTTTTTGACCTTTTGAAACCGAAGATAAGGTTATAATAAAATAATATTTCCACACTTTCCAAAGGTGCCCCTCTCCTCCCTTATAAAAGGGCACCTCCTCCCTCTCCTCCTCACACCAATTTGAGCCTTAAATCTTGGAAAAAACCTGCCCATTTCACTTCCCCACTTCCTTAGAAACCTACTAGAGGTACTGGTCTTCAAAAAAGACCAACTCTAGTGCCTTAAGAGAAAGTTTAAAGGAGGCACTTCGAGAAAGAGGTAATACCTTCTACCATTTTCTTCAAGTTCCATTATTCTTATACTCCCTCTTCTTTAGTTGTTTCATTATGATGTAATAAAATCAGCATCCCTAATATACTGATATGTTATTATAAATATGAAACAACCCTATTTCACCTCTTATCCATCCTAAGGAAAATGAAATCACCGCACGTGCGTACGTACAGAATACCGTCTCCACGCCGTGGTGTAATATGTTTTCCACCACCACCTTACTTGGATGGGTATAATGGTGTAAAAAATAAATATATATGATTATTGTAAAGTGATATTGATTCTGAAATAGTATAAATACACTTCAATACAATTCCACAATCATGGGAACGATATCATCGCTCGTGCGTACGTACGACCTACCGTCTCCACGCTGTGATGCGACTCATTCTATATGATCTTAATTGAATAATGATTATATAAATTAATTGAATGAATGAATATGATATATATTACACTAATACCATTATTTAAATTATGTATCTATATCCTATAAAAAGGAATAAGAATTTATTCGACAAAACACGCATAAGAACAAAAAGTAATAAACATCCGAATAACAAGTAGTAATGAAATATTACTAATAAGAAGCTAAGAATATGACCATATATGATATAATAACAATGAATATGATTCTTTAATTAGTAAATGACATTATTTAAATCATTATACAGGAGGTTCAGACACGTACAAAGCATATCAGACCTAAGGTAAGGGAAAATCTCACAATCTCAATTTTTATCCGAGATTGTTTATACTTCAGAATTTAATGGGGAATATTTATCATCCACATCCATGTTTCCTCAATATGTAATATTATTTATATCCTCCTAAAATTTTTTAAATCCAATTTTACCCTTCGGTGAGTTTTTAAAGATATGAAAAGAATCTTTTGTCGTTTTTCGTAAGAGGTACTTTTTGTCTTTTCTGACAAAAGTACGAGAAGAATGTTTTTTTAACTTGTACGGCATGAATGGATTTTTAAAACATTATTTCCAAGAATATTCCTTTACAAGTTTTCAATTTTATTTTTAATCATCTTCTTTTGGTTTAAAATTATTTGACATGTTAAGAAAGGAAAATGTTTTTGAAGTAGAAAGGATATTTTCCTCAAGAATGGAGTTCAAGTGTTTTATCAAAATTATTTTCCATCTAAGATAATATAAGGTTATGTTTCTATTCCTATGTTTACATTGTTTTGATTATGTTATGATGTAATTATTTTTATGATGTCCTTTTATCTTATATGGATTATGTTATGATGACATGATGTTTAAGAATCCCATTTTTATTACATGGGTTATGCTATGATGTATGATTTAAGATTTTGTGGCACACATAAGAATGGTATCATTATGAGATGGGTGGGACCTATATCTACCTCCAATGCATTGGGTAAAGATTTTATATGTCATGAGATAGACATGGATGGAACGGCAGGTTAAACCGGTTCAGTGAAACATGACTGAAACGAGGAGTGAACTCAGTTTAGAAATGGAATTTGTCCACTAAGATAGTCTTGACAATGAGTCTTGGCTAATAAGAAATGATTCTCTATGATTATGTGTATATGACACAAAGTTTCATGTTTTAAGTTATGATTATTTGGATTACTTTTCACTACCATGATTTATCCCATGTTATGAGATTATGATCTCTTTTGCAGGGTAAGATTTTTAAAATGTTATGTTCTTATGAATTTGATGTGATTGATATTTATTTTGTTTACCCTTACTAAGAATTTGAGCTCACCATTTTTTATGTTTTCTTTCCCGAGGTCAGGAAAAAGGTTATTAAGTAAGATATGCCAAAAAGGGACTATAGATATGATGAAATAAATGGGAGACAATGTAGATGCTTTATGAACCAGTTGTTTATGTTTCCCAGTTTCTAAAGACACTATACCTATACGGTCCTTTCATGGTTTTGTTATATGTTGTAATAAGTATGCTTCAATTTTGAAGTATTAACCATGTATGTAAAGTATGGGTCGCTATAGTTGGTATCAGAGGAAAGGTATAGTCAACCTTTGGAAACTAGGATGTGAAAGACTTAGTAAGAACCCAAAGGATATGTATAAGAATAGAACACAATCTTAGTGTTTTAGAAATGGCCATGAACCACCTATGATAAGACCATAAGTGTGAAATTTTATTCTTGATTACGTGTTTTTCCTATTATAATTAGTGTTGCTCACACTATTCTTCTTGGTTTTAGTCAATGGATGGAACCTGAAGGAACCGTCTTAATGCAGAATGCGGTGGGCAATGAAATGATTGTCCTCCTGAGCATCCAAATGTTATGGGAGCTAGAATGCAAAATCTTGTATCCATGATCACACAACTTTCCCAAGCTATGAATCATGCAGGACTTCCAAATGAGCAAAGGGAGGAGCAACATTCTGTTGAATCCTTCATGAGGCAGCATCCACCTTCATTCAGCGGGTCTTCTCATCCATTAGTGTCTGAACAATGGATCAGTACCACTGAAAAGATATTTTCAGTTCTTTAATGTTATGAACATGGTAAAGTTATCTTAGCAGTGTATCGTTTGGAAGGTTATACTGATCAATGGTGTAATCTTATCAAGAATACGAGGCAAGGAGATGAAATTGAATCCATGGAATGGGACGATTTCAAGAACTTATATTTCAATAAGTACTTACCTCGTATTCTTCAAACAAAGATGGAGAAGGAGTTTCTTGAACTGAAGCAAAAGGATAATGAATCCGTTGGTACCTACGAATCAAATTTTACAAGACTTGCTAGGTACGCTTCTGGAATTATTATCCGACCTGAGATTAAGATCGATCGATTCTTTAGTGTCTTAAAACAAAGTCTTCGAAGTGCGTTAGCCATAAGGGACTACAATAGCTACGAGGAAATTGTTCGATGTGCTCTCAAGGTTGAGATGGAGATTGGTGTAACCCATCAGTCACATGGGTTTGATAAGAATAGGAAAATGGAATTCAAAGGAAAATCTAAAGACCACACTGAAAATAAGATGAGTTTTACCTTATGCTCAAAGTGTGGAAAGAAACATGGAGGAAATTGTCTTAAGGGGACAAGCAAATGTTATAAGTGTGGAAAAGAAGGTCATCTAGAAATTGAATGTCGAAATAATGGGAAGAAGATGTCTAATGATGCAAACAAAGGAAGGGATACACAGAATGGACCTACTACACTTGAATGTTTCAAGTGCAAGGAGATGGGTCATTATGCCAATCAATGCCCAAATACAAGGGTTGATGATGATGATCGACGTCAACAAACTCTTAAGGCCAAGGACAAAGGAAAGTCACATGCAATTACTATCGGCGATGTGGAGTACGACAATGAAGTGGTGAGAGGTACACTTACCATCCACTCTAAAGTAGAAAATGTTTTATTTGATTCTGGATCCACCCACTCTTTTATTTCTGAAGAATTTTCTAAGGGTATCGCTATATTACCTCAACAACTAGATGTTGAGTTGGCTGTGACAACTCCTAATGGCACAACAGTCACATCAAAAAGTTTACAGTTCTTCTCCGATTGAAGTTTGTGGGAAAGTGCTTCCTGTAAATCTTGTGATCCTTCCTATAGTGGAATTTTATGTGATTCTTGGCATGGATTGGATTTCTTTATATGGATCTCATATCAATTTCCAAAGAAGGGAAGTCACATTTCATATTCCAGATCAATCTATGATTGTCTATCGATGCGGGGATGAACATAACCTTACAATGGAAATTTATTCTATCTTATGGGCCTGGATTCCATGAAATGAAGGTTATTTATCTCAAATGGTTGGATAGAAACTCACGATTAATAATATGCCCATTGTACGGGAGTTTGATGATGTCTTTCCAGAGGAATTTCCAGGTCTTCCACCAAATCGTGAAGTTGAGTTTTCAATAGAACTCATACCATGTGCTTTTCCTATTTCAAAGACACCTTATAGAATGGCCCCAATTGAGTTGCAGGAATTGAAGAAACAACTCCAAGAGAATATTGATAAAAGATTCATACGCCCTAGTGCGTCACCTTGGGGAGCACCTGTTCTGTTTGTTAAAAAGAAATATGGATCAACGAGACTCTACATTGATTATCTAGAACTTAACAAGATCACTATCAAGAAAAAATATCCTCTCCCACGCATTGATGACCTATTTGACCAACTACACAAAGTTCAATACTTTTCTAAGATTGATCTTCGTTCAGGGTATCATCAATTAAGGGTCAAAAGGGAGGATATACCAAAGACGACTTTCCGTACAAGGTATGGACACTATGAATTTATAGTGATGCCATTTGATCTTACTAATGCCCCTGCTATCTTCATGGATCTGATGAATAGAGTCTTTAGAGATGATCTTGATCAGTTTGTGGTAGTCTTTATAGATGACATTCTTGTCTATTAAAAGAGCAAGGAAGAACATGAAGATCACTTGAGAATTGTATTAAAGACCCTGAGAAAGGAGAAGCTTTATGAAAAATTTACCAAGTGTGAATTTTGGCTTCAAAAAGTTGCATTTTTGGGTCACATAATCTCAAAAGAGGGGATATCTGTGGATCCAGCAAAAACAGAGGTTATCAAAAGATGGCCAAGACCAACAACAATAACTGAGATCCGAAGTTTTCTTGGTTTGGCTAGATATTATCGACGTTTTGTGAAATATTTTTCATGATTATCTAATCCACTCACCAAGTTGACTCGAAAAGGAGCTAAGTTTGTTTGGACAGAGGAATGTGAATAGAATTTCAAGGATTTGAAAAGAAGGTTATCTAGTGCACCTGTACTCACACTACCCTGTAGTCGAGAAAGGTTTGTGATCTATAGTGATGCATCCAATAAGGGGTTGGGGTGTGTTCTTATGCAAAATGATATGGTGATAGCTTATGCCTCACGATAGTTGAAAATCCATGAACAAAATTACCCAACTCATGATTTGGAGTTAGATGCTGTAATCTTTGCATTAAAGATTTGGAGACATTATCTTTATGGAGAAAAGTGTGACATTTATACTGATCATAAAAGTTTAAAGTATATTTTCACACAAAAGGAGATGAATATGCGCCAAAGAAGATGGTTGGAGCTGATTAAGGATTATGACTGCTCAATTCATTACCACCCTGAGAAAGCAAACAAGGTGGCAGATGCATTAAGTCGACAAGACCATGCTAGATTATCCATGATGAGGATCAAAAAAGATCCAATATTTATGTATTTACAAAGGATGGATCTTGGAATTATAATGAAAGGGGAAAATTGTATCTTTCTCAAATGAATGTTCAACCATCTATACATGTGAATATTAAAGAGGTGTAGAAATAAGATGTCGAGTTACAAAAGAAGGTGAGAAATGTTCCTGAATTCAACCTCGATTGTGATGGGATAATAATGTTCAGGAATCAGGTTTGCGTTCCTCCCATACCAGAATTAAAGAAGGATCTGCTAGATGAGGCTCATAGTTCTTCATTCTCTATTCATCCTGGAAGAATGAAGATGTATAGGGAAATGAAAGAGTACTTCTGTGGGATGGCATGAAAAGAGATGTTGCTGAATATGTCTCTCGATGCTTGGTTTGTCAGAAAGTTAAAGCTGAGATACAGAAGTCTAAGGGGATGTTACAACCATTACCCATACCTGAATGGAAATGGGAAAACATCACTATGGACTTTGTCACTGGACTTCCTAAAACATCCAAAGTAAATAATGCTATCTGGGTCATATTTGATCGTCTTACAAAGTCTGCAAACTTCATTGCTATTAGAGAGGATTTCTCTCTAGATCATCTTTCCAGGATATATGTAAAGGAAGTGGTAAGATTGCATGGAGTACCACTTTCTATTATATCTGATTGGGATCCGAGGTTTACCTCAAAGTTCTGGCGAAGTCTTCAGCATACTCTAGATACATAGTTGAGTTTCAACACTGCTTATCATCCTCAGACAGGCGGTCAGTCTGAGAGGACAATTCAAACTCTAGAAGATATGTTGAGAGCATTCTCTATGGATTTCAAAGGTGGTTGGGATCAACACCTACCTTTGGTGTATTTTTCTTATAATAATAGATTTCACTTCAGTATTCAGATGGCTCCTTATGAATCCCTCTATGGAAAGAAATTCAGAACTCCAACTTGTTGGGATGAAGTTGGGGAAAGAAAGCTATTAGGACCTGATCTTGTTGATGAAATGGCAGAAAAGGTCAGATCTATTCAACAACACATAAGAGCAGCTCAGAGTCGACAAAAAAGTTATACCAACAACTGAAGAAAAGACCTAGAGTTTGAAGTGGGTGATAAAGTGTTCTTACAAATATCTCCTTAGAAGAGAGTAATGAGATTTGGAAAGAAGGGAAAGTTGAGCCCTAGATATATTGGTCCTTTTAAAATTCTGGATCGTGTTGGGAAAGTAGCTTACTGATTGGTGCTTCCACCGAATCTCTCTCAAGTTCACAATGTGTTCCATGTATCTCTCCTAAGAAAGTATATACCTGATCCTTCACATGTACTCAGATCAGAAGTTATACCACTGGAACAAGATCTTTCTTATGAAGAACAGCCGATAGAGATTCTGGATCGTAGCGAAAAAATCATACTGAACAAGACCACTCGCTTGGTGAAAGTTTTATGGAGGAAACACCAATTAGAAGAAGCTACATGGGAGCTTGAGGATATGATGAGGGAGAGGTATCCTCATCTGTTTGTTACAAAGTGACGAATTTTGAGGGCGAAATTCATTTTAAGGGGGGTATAATGTAACACCCGAGACTTTTATGAGAAATATTTTTTTTATGTTATATAAATCATCAAAGGAATCTTTCAGTACACACAACACTAGCTTGGCTTGCTTTACACGCTACCGTGGCCTTCCCCGATAGCTTGCGTCGTACGCAATACCGAGTTTCACTAAACAATGATATGCTATTAAAATATTATTAAAAACTAGCCGTTATGAATAGTATTAACTAAATTTTTAATTTTATAATATTTTAATTCATCTTATACATTTTCTAGAATGATGTATGAAAACAAAATCAGTTTTTTGGATAAAAGAAGTATTTTTCAAAAAATGCAGTTTTACCGCCTTTTGATAGCGCACCCACATTAAATCTAGTTTTCTACAAGTTTATAAGTTTAATTTGACAAAATAAAATTCTACTTTAGAATAAGGATATAAAAATTTACTTTGGATAAAATTTTCATATTATTATGATAACTTTGATATTTTAATGAATAGTAAAAACACACTATATTTTAATTAAAAACAACTTTTTTCATCGCAATAATTTATATGGTTAAATTATAATATTGAATGTTTTTAAAGTATAAATAGAATATATTTTTACCATTAAATATAATGTATGTCATTATAAATAATTTTACATTGAATTCATAGGTAAAAACATTTCAATCTTTGGCAATGTTTTAACTTTTAAAACCCGTTTGCTTAACAAAGGGATTAATTTTAAATTAATTACTGCAAGTTCTGTTTTTTGAATTTTGAAAAATGGATTCTATATTTGGAATAAGTGGGTCCAAATTATGTTAATAGGTTACTTTTATTTTTTTGATAGTAACTACAATAATTTTTTTTATTTACTACGGTTAAAGGTAAATAGGGGAATTCAAGGTTAAAAGAATATTATAATAATTCAAAATTACCTTGACACTTGTCCTAACCTTATTGGATAAGTAGTGGCCGACCATGGCCATCCTTGGGTCGATTTTGGGACCCCATTAAGCCACTTGGTAGTGACAATGACAATTTGGATTAATTAATTTAATGTAAAGAAAAAATTGACATTAACAAAAATCTTTTATTAATTAATTTTTATAAGAGGTTATATAAATTATATTTTCGACTATAAATATTAATTGGAAAGATAAAAAGTTTCCTACATAATGATATTTTTTTTATAATTTTTAGACACCAAATAAATTAAATTATTTATGACACAATAATGATGAAGTATTTACCTCATTAATAAATGATTTAAATAAATAAGATTATAATGATTAAAATATTTTCCAAAACATGTCCAATTCTGATTGGATGATTTTATTTCGACCATGAGTCATCTTATATTCATCTTTAATGATTTTTGGACCTTTGGAAACCGAAGATAAGGTTATAATAAAATAATATTTCCACACTTTCCAAAGGTGCCCCTCTCCTATCTTATAAAAGGGAACCTCCTCCCTCTCCTCATCACACCAATTTGAGCCTTCAAGTTTGGCAAACCCCTGCCCATTTCACTTCCACAATTCCTTATAAACCTAATAGAGGTACTTGTCTTCTCAAAAGACCAAATCTAGTTCCTTAAGAGAAAGTTTAAAGGAGGCACTTTGAGAACTAGGTAATACCTTCTACCGTTTTCTTCAAGTTCCATTCTTCTTGTACTTCCTCTTCATTAGTTTTTTAATTATGAGGTAATAAAATCAGTATCCCTAATATAATGATATGTAATTATAAATATTAAACAACCCTATTTCACCTCTTATCCATCCTACAGAAAACGAAATCACCGCGCGTGAGTACGTACGGAATACCGTCTCCACACCGTGGTGTAATCTGTTTTTCACCACCACCTTACTTGGATGGGTATAATGGTGTAAATAATAACTATATATGATTATTGTAAAGTGATATTGATTATGAAATATTATACATACACTTCAATACAATTCCACAATCATGGGAACGATATCATCGCTCGTGCGTACGTACGACCTACCGTCTCCACGATGTGATGCGACTTGTTCTATATGATCTTCATTGAATAATGATTATATAAATTAATTGAATGAATTAATATGATATATATTACACTAATACCATTCGGTAAATTATGCATCTATATCCTATAAAAAGGAATAATAATTTATTTGAAAAAACACGCATAAGAACAAAAAGTAATAAACACCCGAATAACAAGTAATAATGAAATATTACTAATAATAAGCTAAGAATATGACCATATATGATATCATAACAATGAATATGATTCTGTAATTAGTCAATGAAATTATTTAAATCATTATACAGGAGGTTCGGACACGTACAAAGCATATCGGACCTAAGGTAATTGAAAATCTCACAATCTCAATTTTTATCCGAGATTGTTTATACTTCAGAATTTACTGGGGAATATTTATCATCCACATACATGTTTCCTCAATATGTAATATTATTTATATCCTACTAAAATTTTTTAAATCCAATTTTACCCTTCGGTGAGTTTTTAAAGATATAAAAGGAATCTTTTTATCATTTTTTGTACGAGGTACTTTTTGTCTTTTCCCACAAAAGTACGAGAAGAATGTTTTTTTAACTTGTACGACATGAATGGATTTTTAAAACATTATTTAAAAGAATCTTCCTTTAAAAGTTTTCAAGTTTATTTTTAATCAACTTCTTTTGGTTTAAAATTATATGACATGTTAAGAAAGGAAAATGTTTTTGAAGTAGAAAGGACATTTTCCTCAAGAATGGAGTTCAAGTGTTTTATCAAAATTATTTCCCATCTAAGATAATATAAGGTTATGTTTCTATACCTATTTTTACATTATTTTGTTTATGTTATGATTTAATTATTTTTATTTTGTCCTTTTATCTTATATGTATTATGTTATGATGGAATGATGTTTAACAATCCCATTTTTATTACATGGGTTATGCTATGATGTATGATTTATGATTTTGTGGCACACATAAGAATGGTATAATTATGAGATGGGTGGGACCTATATCTCCATCCAATTCATTGGGTAAATATTTTATATCTCATGAGATAGACATGGCTGGAATGGCAGGTTAAACCGGTTTAGTGAAACATGACTGAAACGAGCAGTGAACTCGGTTCAGAAATGGACTTTGTCCACTAAGATAGTCTTGACAAGGATTCTTGGATAATAAAAAATGATTCTCTATGATTATGTGTGTATTCCACAAAGTTTAATGTTTTAAGTTTTGATTATTGGGATTACTTTTCACTACCATGATTTATCCCATGTTATGAAATTATGATCTCTTTTGCAGGGTAAGATTTTCAAAATGTTATGTTCTTATGAATTTGATGTGATTGATATTTCTTTTGTTTACCCTTACTGAGAATTTGAGCTCACCCTTTTGTATGTTTTCTTTCCCAAGGTCAGGAAGAAGATTATTAAGTAAGATATGCCAAAAAGGGACTATAGATATGATGAAATAAATGGGAGACAATGTAGATGCTTTATGAACCAGTTGTTTATGTTTCCCAGTTTCTAAAGACACTATACCTATATGGTCCTTTCATGGTTTTGTTATATGTTGTAATAAGTATGCTTAAATTTTAAAGTATTAACCATGTATGTAAAGTATGGTTTGCTATAGGTAATAAGCAGATTTGAATACAAAATGACACATTTTCTTAGTAATGATATTTTTTCTTCCATATCAGACCTGTCAACCACATGCATGTTTTTATCCCAAGGAGAAGGTCCTCTAACCTCATATTACCTTAAAAACATAATCATGGATCTTTTCATTTGAATATTGATTAGAATTCATCATCAAAATTCTTATACTATCTCATTTATTTATTATTCATGCACGTAAGATGATTATTTTTCTCACTTTGAATTCTTATTCAAAAGGCGTCAGAGCACTCTTATCTCTTGATCCCCATCTGGTTCCCCACAACTTATCTTCATTAGTTTAATCAGTAAATCCTTAAAATATGTGCATATTTCCTAATCATCTTTATACCTATGGAGGCCCTACTCCATTCACATGGGGTAATTATTTCATCTATATCAAACACATAACCTCACTATTTATATTTTGGTCAAAACTGTGTGATCTTAAACCCTATCAACTATTGGTCTGATCACCATGACTATAGACTATGTGAACCCAACCATGAGATTTTATATATTAGAATTGATCTATCCATTCATGTTTATTATTTATTTCCCTTACTATATATACTATCACACCCTTTGGTGAAGGCTATATGACCTTAAGCTTCAACCAATTTTTGGTTCATTATTGACAGTAGACTTCAATTCACATTGGGCCAACCTTACCTTTGATACTGAGTAGTACGCCTAATATTTTGGTCAAAATTGTCTGACATTCCACACTTATCTCATTTATTTGACTTGAAAGACCCTAAAATATGCAAATATAGAGACATAATACTCTCTGGGATGAAACCCACAATGCGAATCTTATGGAAAATTTGAGTCTTTGGTTGATAAGAATGCACCTCACATAGCTTAGGAAAAATATTGAGTGTTTGAGAAAAATAGGAATAAAACTTTTCAATTTGAAAACATAAAAATGATAACCTATATGAAATCTATGTTTTGGATCACTAAGACTTTCCCTATCCATGGATCAGGGAGAAATTAGGGCAATGTTGAAAATACATAAATCTCATGGGGGACCAATAAAAGTAAATACATGATCTCTAGGTCCCTCAACCAGGGAAAAAATTAGAGCACCCTCATATTACTCGCATATAACCTCATGAAATTTGTGTGGAATAAATGAAAGTGTGATTTTAGGGTACTTGATCCCTTCCAAACATTATATTATTCATTTTAATATTCCCTTTCATAATTTTCATTATGTTGGTTCATTAACCTCTCTCATATTCATATGGACTAACCTTAGATTATGGTGATGGTATATGCGACACAATATCTGGACTTATTATATCTTTCTAAGAGAATAAGTTCAAGTGTAAATCATCCAAATAGGATAACATAGCTTATAAGGATGGAATATATCCCACCATATTCATCCCTACTATATTATTCTAAGAGTATAAGCTTAGGAGGAAACAAAATCTCATAATACTTTGTCTTGTGAACTCATCTCAGTGTACACTGATGGTATGTGTGCCTCTATATCTGAACTACCTAAATCCGTTTGAGGGTATATGTTTGAAATTTGATGGATTTATTCATACATTTCATATCTCACTCAATCATTTGGAAATTATGATTTACCCATTCCCTTAACATACAATGCTTAGGTAGTTTAAATTATATTGATATTACCCTTTGTCAATTTTTTATATTTTCACAGATTGATAGTCAAAATGAAAAGGAAAGTTGGTCAATTAACAATAATTTGACATAGGAAGATTTTTTACATTATCAATCAAGAAAAGGGGAAAGGATACACAATTTGGAGTCTCTCTCTTTAATCATATAAAACGAAAGTCATGAATTAGAATATTTTTATATGGCATGCTCGATGAACTCTCAAATTTGAGTCATTTCCTGCTCAAAGTCATTGATATCCTAACAAAGATCAACTAGTATTGCATCTTCTACCTCTATATCAGTTTATAGTTCCCACGACCTCATAAAAACACAATCACCACGTTTTCAGCATCCTTGAGAAATTTTTATTGATCCTCTTCCACTTTTTTAGTGGTTGATGACTCTAGATGAATTTGGTCTACCAGGGAACTTTCTTCTATGAATTGATGTTATTGAATCGATATTTCCACTACATGTTGGGAAGGATTATAAAGTTTTTTGATATCAAGGCTTATAGATCATGCCATAGATTTATTAGTTTAAAGATTTAACTAGAGTTCCATCACTTACTCCCAAACACTGAACACCTCCTTCATACTATCATAAAGTATGTGATAGTCATATCCACCATATCATATCACATCAAACAAATGTTAAATTTAATATACTTGGAATCCAAGATTTTCTGGGATATTTTCATGAACTAACTTCAAAATTTTCCACTATACTTGATGTATTATCCTATATTAGAGTGTGGTATACTCTAGGTATGAGTTGGATTCTATTATATAAATTTTCACATAATATGGGACTAAATAACTCAAGAAAGGTTCAATTAAAATATATTTAGAGTAAGTTGGAACTATATTAGTTTGTATTCCCATGAATTTCATTGAACGAGATAATGAATTAGTAACATATTGAGCTTCTATATCTTGAATTGGGTCCATTGGAATCAACATTTAGAATGTGTTAGCTAACAAAAATAAGAAAACCCTTTCTAATATTATGTGTGTATACCCACCTTTATTCATTGGAGTGTTAACCACCTCAACTATTTCCACCTCATTAGATAATGAAATGAGAGGGTTTTCCCATGGTGATATGTCCTCCAGGGGATTCGTAGACTCAAAGAGTTCAACTGGCCCAAACACATCATGAACACTGCTATGGAGTGTAACACATGGAAACTAATGTCAATTATCATAGTCATGAAAAAAAAGTGAAAACATCAGGATAAATCACTTTTTTAGGGATTCAATAAATTTAATGACAACTAATTTGAAATAATTGAACAAATTTTAAACATCTAAAAGGTCTTTTATTAACCCAAATGGTTCTGAATGTTGATCGATACATTCATATTAATATTTGAGGATTAGATTTCTTGGGTTTCTCCAGTTTCCATTTCTGTTGGAGTTCCTTTTGGATCTGAAGAACCTAAAAATCTTAGATCAATATAAAATCATCAAGGCATCTTGGTAAGTAACTATATAAATTTAGTATTTACCCACCAATCCTGAGTGGAGTTTGAGCTCCAAAAACCTTTCTCATTCCCTCTTATAGATACCCTTAGAAGAAAAATCCATGGGAGAAAATGAAAACATCAATATTCAGAATTCCCCCAAAGGATCAAAAACCAAAACTTGGAGATTTGCCTTTAAGGTAGAAGAACCTTCTTTTTCGACCCTATCACCTAATTAAACATTTGAACTAATCATCATTCCTTTGGTTGAATAGGATAATTCCTTTCATAGGGATGCGTAGGAACCACCTCTCATGGGCTCAATTCCAACTTCACAACACCCACCACCTCCCTAAATGGAAATAAATTTCAGAGTGCACAAATGTGTAGCTTTAAACAATAGTATAGTTACTAGTAAGATGCATGGATTTAATTGATCACTTATATGGCAGAAACTATAAAAACCATGGTATTTTTAATAAGATATCATGTTTTATTAATATTCTTGATAATGAATTTATATATATATTATTTAAGAACTTATATATGTTTATATAATTTCTTAAAATATATTATATAATCAATTATATACACATTATATATTTAAAATTCTTCAATTTAATTTGTGACAGAAAAAAGCATTTTATTTAAATATTAAATATATTTTCTTTAAAATATTTATTATAAAATATATTAAAAATGGATATTTATGTTAATTATATAAATAAATATTGATACTTATAATAATAAAAATATTATAAATAATTCCGTCATGGTATGAGGAAAAAATATGTTTTTTTCATTTGAAAAATAAATTGTTTTTATTTTAAATAGATTTTTTTCTTTGAATTATATAGACTTGATTAAAAGATGAATTTATAAATTATAGAATTTAAATTTGATAAAATGAACATTATATTTGGATTCATAAAATCAAAATTTTCTTAGGTTTAATTTTTGGGAATTTTCTTAAATGGTTTGTTTTTCGGTGAATAGTAAAAAATACAGTTTTTATAAATACTTTCATTTTTCTGACATAATCATGATATAATAATGAATAGAAATTTTGTGAAGCCATTTTTTTATAGAAAAAATATTTTTTAAAAATTTAAATAAAGCCTTTAAAAATTTATATTGAATTTAGAAACTCATGTCTGACATTTTTGAACCCAAGTGCCATTTTATTCTAATAAAAGAACTATTTTTTATCCCTTTATTTAATTAAGTAATTACAAGATTAAATTCAATTTTTTTAGTTTTAAATTAATATAAATCTCCATTTTTTAGTCATAAACCAATAAGTTTAATGAGAATCAATACTATACATGATTTTGGTGTAAATTCATTTTTATGCACAAAAATGCATTTTTTAAAAATTATTTTTCCATACGTTTTGAATAACTATATTAAAATTAATTTTTAGCACCTCTATTAATTGAATATTGTAAAATAGATTCCATTTTTATAATAATCATATTCAAATTATTTAAAAAGTTTTGTTTTGTTTTTAGTCATAAAATTAAGTTACAATAGAAAAAGTTAATCACTATGGTGGGGGTGAAATGGGTTATAAGGGGATAAAACTATGTGATATGGTCAAAAATATCGCAAAATACTATCTATAATCTAATTTTATGAATTTATTTAGACCTACACTACCAAATATTCAAATTTTGGTTACTAATTTTCCACTTTACCACAATAAAGACATTTATACTAATTTAAAGTTTGGAGTATTTACAAGAGTGCCACTCCTCTCACCTATAAAATGAGCCCCACACCCACTCACTTATCTAGATAATTTTATCACTTTATATTGACTAATAACTACTCAAATAAATTACCAACATCCTTATCTATTACTTAGAGGTTCTATTTTTTTGGTATTTTTACTCACTTCTTTATTTATTTCTGAAATCACAATAAAAATCACATGAAAATGAGTTGAATTTAGTTTTTGTTTAAGTTCTTATGTTTTTATAGAATGAAATTCTGGTAATTGAAATAAAGGAACTATAATATGAATTAAAAAATCTAGCGATCTTAATTTCCAATGTTATATTAGTTCCATCGAGTTTAGAATCACTATAACAGTGCTAAACTAACTTATTAGTAGATGAAGTAACATGTTGAGTTCATCTAAAAATGGAGAAGTTTTTACTAATATTGTTACAAATGATCCTATATTTTACTGAGTTATTGCATTAGATTTCATGAAAATGTTTCTTTTAGATAAATCTATTCCTTGAGCATAATAAGAACACAAGTATATGAACACATCAAGTATTATAATTTTTTTTCATTTTTAAGAATTACAATTTCTTATTGTTTAGTGGGATTATTATCAGTGTAATTTATCTTTATTAGTGTTTCAACTAATTATTACCTATATGTGAGGTTTTAATTTTAAATATCTTAGTATTTCCATTTTAATCATTCTACTTCTCTACCGGTGTGATCAAGTTCTTCTGAGGATAGAAAGACCAAAAATCCAATCATCTCATTAAGGTCTTCTGTGGATAGGTGGACAGATCTCTTATACTTATAGTACTTAGAAGTTGAGCTGCTATCGACAAGTATAGTAAATTTATTATAGATATAGGATGAAATACCTTTCAATAGGTATAAAATCAGGGATATATTATGATAGGTTTAAAGTCATGGATATCTCAGATCAGGTCTGCAGTTCTACTTTTCACTTTGGTTTAAAAGTGAGGTTTTAATAAATATTTTTTAAATGATTATTTGGTTTTATAACTAATACTCCATGTTTTTCTTTAAACTTTAGTTGTATTATTTTCAAAATTTTAGTTGAGTAAATTCTTAATTTAGTTCCTATAATTTAGATTGTATAAAGTTCTACTACTTTAAACTGTTATTGATAGTTTAAAATACTGATCATTTTATTTTCACTGTGAAAACCATATTTAAATACAGTATATAAAAATATTACTCTAATATTTGAATTAATAAAAATTTAAAAAATAATATCAATATTTTACCTCATCGATATTTTAAAAAACTTATCAATAAAATACTTTAAGTGGATGAAAATCGTAAGTTTATTTTTAAACTAAAATTCACCCCTATTGTATTGTATTCACCATTATACCATGGAACATCATTTGGTATCAAATGAGGTATTTACCATGATTCTAATATTATCATACTTTAGTTTTTATTTTCATTAATTTATTATAATTTACACTTAGTTTCCCTTACACTAACCATGTTTTTAGAGGAATGATTTCTTTTATGGAAGGAGTACCAGTTGGAACACTTGAATACTTAAATCTTATTAGAACACATATTTTTGATGGATATTATTATAATTATTGGAATGATCACATGAATTCCTATATAATAAATATTTTATTCGATAATTTTATTACACTGATAATAAATTAAAAAGTTATTTACAAGGAAACCATTAAATTCTCTCTTGAAGAAAAAAAAATATCATGTAAAACATAAAATTTGTAATAATTTATTATGTTTTATGATCAAGAACATCCACATATAGTTATTTTCATGTGAAATGGAAAATGGAATTCTGATAAAGTTAGATATAACACATTTTGGAACTACAAGAGTTTTATAAACTCACAGTTTTATTCTTAGGGATGAATATCTATATTTTGATTTTATACCTAGAGAAACTATAATAGAGATTCAAAAATTATTTATGAAAATAGTAAACAATTTATAATACTTGGGTGAAAAATAGTTAGAGGAATATTAAATCATCAAAAATATTATTCATATTATTCTAAAATAATGGGATTCCAAGAGGATATTAATTGAATAAACTAAGAATTTAATAAAGTTAAGTTAGTATGACTTAATCAAAAATCTAATTCAGTATGATAGTAGACCTAAATGATATGTTGAAAAATCAAAAAGGTAAAATAGAGTATAATTTACTTATAATTTTTGTAATCCTAATTATAATACTTTTAATATTTCTGCTAAAAATTCTAAATCTATTATTTTAAAGATAAAATGTAAACATTCAGGTCCAAGTGATTCAGAAGATGGAAACATTGAACTTACTCAAATTGCAAGAAGGATGAATAAATGTTCATTAGAAAAACAAGAAAGACCTCAAAGAGAAGAAATATTCTTTGGAATTAGTATGTTTTGAATGTAATAAGGAAGGTTATATCACACTAGATTGTCCTTAACTGAAGAAGAAAAATAGAAAACTTATAAGGTATTATAAAATAAAAATAAAAGAAAATATAAAAAGCTTTAGATATTTAGAGCACTAGTAAAAGTGAAATAATTTTATAAAGTTCATCATAAGAAAGTGGAATAAAAAGCTAGAAAATAATTTGTTTTATATTCAATCATTCCAAGGAATAAAAAATGTTTCATAGCAAAGGTAGACACATAAACCTTCAAAAATTTAATCCTTGATTCTAAATATAATTAGAAAACTGGAGATGATCATTCAACTTCATCAGAATATGAAAAATATGATCCATCAGAAGTTGAAAAAGTTAATTCATTAGAAGATGAAGAAACTTTTCCTATTATAGATAAAATAGATAGATATGTAACCTTTATGAATCAAGAGAATACTATTCGGAAAATAACTGTTATTGTTTTTGAAGAAAATATTATTAAATAAAATTAAAAAATTAAAAAATTAAAAAATAACTTTGAAAATGTAAAAAAATGAAACTAAATTAAATTCAAAAAATAATTCTTGTATGAATTCTATTGATCCAAATTTGATTGATCATAACATTGTTGATCAGAATTTAGTTGATTGAAAATATTATGAATAAAATATTAATTTGATTGATCAAAAAATTATTGATCAGAATTTAGTTGATTGAAAAATATAATGAACACAATAAAAATTTGATTGTTCAACTTAAATCCAATATTTTTTATTTAAATAAAATTTTATCTAAATTTATATAAAGTAAATAAAATTTTGATAAAATGTATAAAAAAAATAAGACCCTCTAGAACTTCATGTGGAATAGGTTTTACTTCTAATAAACCTTATTTTCAATCAAAATATATTTTATCTAAAAGTTCACCTTTTGTAATAAACATAAAAAAGGAGGTCACTAGAGTAAATATTTTTCTTTAAATAAAGTTCAGTCTTTAGGTTTCACAAATATTTTATTTCAAAATAACTAGTAGTTGTAAAACATTAAAGGGTTGAACATATATGGCCCATAATTTTATTTTCTAACATAACTAGACCTAAACATGTGTGAGTACTAAGAACCTAATTTTCTTTTTTTAGGAAAATATTTTTAGTACTTGCGGTAGAAAAAAATGGAACATAGACAATGGCTATTCTCAACATATGACTGGATACAAGTCAAAATTCTAAAATTTCAATAAGTTGAAAGAAGGAAGAGTTACCTTTGTAGAAAATTTATAGGGTGAAATCATCTGAATCAATGATATTTCTTTTCTTGGAAAATATTTAATTCAAATTTTTTATATGTCTTAGGACTTAAGTAAAACCTTATTAGCATAATTTTGTTATGTTACGAGGGATATCTTTTGAACTTTAGGAATAAAAAATGTATTGTTCATATTTTGTAAGGAAATTTCATTTTACCTACTAATAGGCATGAAAATGTTTACACAATCAAATTATAAGAATTAATTTATCATAATTCTCCTCACAGAATTGAAACTGAAGACTTATCTTGGTTACGGAATAGGAGGATAGGACACTATAACATTTGGACTTTAACTAAAATTTCTAGGAAATGAAATGTTTGTAATCTATCAGAGCATAAGTTTAATTAAATCGGAGTCTACTATCCTTATCAATTTATTAATAAAAATAATAGAAATTTTAAATCTAAAAGTGATGTCACCAAATCTTTATATTTAGTCTACATAGACCTATTTGGTCAATAAAAATAATAATTATTAGAGTAAAATACTATATACATGTATTGGTTGGTGATTACACTAGATTTAATTGGGTTTATTTTCTCACTAAAAAATATGAAGCTTTTAATAATTTTAATTAATTTTATGCAATTATTAAAAATGAGAAAACCCTACCATTAGTTACTATTTAGAGTGATCGTGGTGGTTAGTTTTTTAACTCTAATTTTAAAACTGTTTATAGTAAAAAATATACTACTCATAATTTTTTATAAACCTGGAACACCATAGAAAAATGACATGGTTTAAAGAAGAAATAAAATTGTTTAGGAAATTTCTCATACTTTTCTAAGTGGCTATTTTGTTGTTAGAAATTTTTAGACTAGGGATGTGAGTATATATTCTTAGACTATAAATCAATTTTTACTTAGAACCTTTCTTAATAGAACTCATTATGTGTTTTGGAATGAAAGAAATCCAAAAAATTATTATTTTAGTGTTTTTTAGATGTAAAGTATTAATCGTAAATACAAAAGACCACTTACATAAATTCATTCCTTTTGAGGAAATAATTCATGTAAATTTTGATGAATCTGATCCTTTTTCTTTAGTAAAACCACTAGAAATTTAAAATACTAATTATGTTTTTAAAATTATTTATATTTCATTAATAGAAGATAATTTAAAACTACCAATTATAAATCCTCTATAAGTAAGACCATCATATTTTAAATATTTATAAATTATTTAAATAGAAGATGTACATTCATTGCTTATAGGCTATATTAACACTTTATCCAAAAATCATTTGGACATAAAGAATGATAATTTTGATTATATTATTGGAGATGTAAGTCAACAAGTTAAAACTATAAGTTCCCTAATAAATAATTGTGATCATCATGATTTCCTATCACAATTTGAACCTAAAACAATAGATGATACTTTAAGTGATGAATGTTGGATAAGGTTCATGCAAAAAAGAGACGAATTGGTTTGAACAGAACCAAGTTTGGTCCTTAATTGAACATCCTATATATCCACCAATAATTAGAGTAAAATGGAATTTTAGAAACAAAAGTGATGAAAATTGAATCATTATTATAAATAAGGCATGGGTTGTAGCTAAAATTTTTTTAGATGAATTAATAAATTATAGTGAAAAATTTTCACCAGTAACAATATTAAAATATATCATAATCTTACTATCCTTTGTAGCTCATATGAATCTTAGTTTAGATCAAATGGATTTGAAAAGTGTTTTCCTTAATGGATATGGTCAATATGATTTTTTAACAAACTCTTGGTTTAGGATATAAAAATTCATAGAAAAAGTATTTAAACTTTTAAAACCACTCTATAGACTTAAACAATCCCCAAGATATATTCATGATGGACTTATCATATATTTATTTCAGAATAGTTTTGTTAAAGGAAGTGATAATCCAACCCTTTTCATAAACAAAATTTTCAAAAACCCCATTGTTTTTCAAATATATGTAGATAAAATTATTTTTTGGTTCCACTCATAAATCTATTTCTAATAGTTTTATGAACTTATGAAAAATGAGTTTGAAATGAACATGAGGAGAGAACTTAATTTTTTACTTGGTTTTCAGATTTTCCAAAAATGAAAAGGAAAAATTATAACTCAACATAAATATATTAAATATTTACTCAAATATTTTGGTTTTGAAAATGAATCAAACATTATTACCCTCATTGAAACATCTATCAAAATTTATCTTGATGAAATCGATAAATCAGTAGATCAAAAAATTTATAGAAGTATGATCATAAGTTTAATATATCTTACTATAAATTTACCGTGTATAATTTTTTCTGTATATTTTTTTGAAATATTTCAAGATAATCCAAAATAATTCCATTTAAAAGTGGTAAAATTAATTTTGAGATACCTTAAAGGTACTTCTAAACTTGGATTATTTTATTTTTCTTGTAATGATTTTGTTTTATAAAGTTACTTAGATGAAAAATTCAGAAGCTATAAGTTAGATAGAAAATATTATTCTAGAACATTTAATTTCTTAGGATAATATTTAGTTTTTGGTCTAATAATAAACAATATTATGTATCAATTTCCACTGATCAAGAATAAAATATTGCAGGTGGAAGTTGTTTTCCTCAAGTGTTATGGATTCGACACACACTCACAGATTTTGGTTTGAGTTTCACTTGAACTCAAATTCTTTTTTATAATACTATAGACACAAACCAACATTTTTTTATTTAATTTAATTCTTTTTTTGATGTTGTATCTTTTGTTTGAGGTTTGGGTCAAGTTATTATCTTTAATTTTTGAGTTTTGGAGTTTCCAGGTGGATTTTTATCTTATGCGCGGTTTATGCGCACGGTTTGGGTCTTAACCGTTCAACCTATCTAGGATGAGGGTGTTTCTAGTTGTTATTATTTTTACATGGATTTACTTTCAAAACTTGATCATGGTTTGGGGAAATCCATACGAGTCTGAGGATAAACCATGTGACTTAAGGGTTAGTGTTTGAACCGTGGTGCATGGATTGCACAGGGTTAAGAGAAAATATGCAGCATGTATGAGGGGAGGCTCTGCAATTTGGAAAACCCATTTTTCATGGTTGGAACATGGTTTCCCAAATCGTTCATCAAAACCCTATAGGGTTCCCTTATCTACAGTAGGGTTCCACACATGTTTTCGTAGCCAAACCATGCGAGTTCCCCAGGTCATTAAAAAGTTTGAAATTCCAATCTTACCCCCTATTTTTTAACCCTAATTCAGGATTTTCCTCCCTTTTTCAACTTAGGTGCACTATAAGAGCTCCCAATATTCCCTCCTTTGGACATCCTTCTTCCATGGATGCATCTTCAAGGTTATAAGGAGATTTTTTTTGATTCTTGACTAATTTTTTCCTCTTCTTCTCCTTTTATCTTGAGTCCTTGGTTTCTCTTAGTTATATTTACTCTTGTAAAAACCCTATGGGTTAAGGTTGATGCATGGGT
This sequence comes from Viscum album, assembly GCA_963277665.1. Taxonomy (NCBI): domain Eukaryota; kingdom Viridiplantae; phylum Streptophyta; class Magnoliopsida; order Santalales; family Viscaceae; genus Viscum; species Viscum album. Next base: position 407,745,249 of record OY728142.1, read on the forward strand.
TTTTTATTTGATTTTAGGGTTAGAAAATCATTCCTTAGGATTAGTTATTCCTTCTCCAAAAGTTTCATTGCATTCACATGCAGTTGAGGTAGGTGTTTCCATCCATTTTCTTTTAAGAACATTCCATTTGATGCTTGATCTTTCCTAAATTATTTATAAATGAAATTACCATGTTTTTGATGTCTTAGTATAATTTTTTTGGTGATTTAATGATGGAAAATTGGTTTGAATTTTTTTATAAATGGTTTTCTCAAATATTCCAATGTGTATATGCATGTAAGTTGTTTGATGAAATTTTAATTGATCCCTTTAAAATAAAATTGGGTGCTTTGTCTGGTGTTTTCCCTTGGTTGTGTTTTGGTACTTTGGTTGGTTTATGAATTGAGTGTTTTGTGTTGATTTTGGTGGTTGTATGGTTTGGAGCTTATGTGTGGCTTATTGTGTTTGGTATTAAAGAAATTGTAATTTATTTAAAATAGTTCTTGGGTGTTCTCTTGGTTTTCAATGATTGTTCAATTGGATGTGGGAATAACCATATGTGCATGGGGTACATGTATGTATGGGAACAAAAATGATATTGGTCTTATACGAACTTGCTCAACTTAAAACCCAGATTTCAAAATAATAATCCCTAATCCTTCCTTTATTATTAAACTCTTTCCTTATTAAATGTTTCTTTCAAACCCTTGGTGTTTTACTAAATGTCCCTTTGTTTTAAATTACTCAATTATGGTTTCAAAATAGTGTTTTAAATTATGGCGTGTTAAATACTTTGAAATGTTGTTGTATTATAAATGGTATGGAAACTTGTTTGGATTTTTTTGTATGTTGTATGTTTTCATATTGGTTTTTAAAATGGTATTGAAAAATGTAATTGGGTTTGGAAATGTATGTCCTGTTTGGCACTTTGAGACGATTTCGATATTTTTTTGAAACTCATGTGATGTGAAGGCCCAGTTGGAATGTTGTGGTATTTTTCAAAAATGGTCTATGAATCATATGATGTGATGGTATGATTAGAACTTGTTAATGGATTATGTGAGATAGGAACCTCTATGAAGGATCCTCCATGGAGAGGTTTATCACATAGGTGGTGTCGTTGTTTGGGATAGGAAAGCATAGTGGCTTTGGGTTATTGGTTTGAGACACATGTGTGAGGACCTCCCCATTCACCACATACTATTATCATGTGATTCATGGGTGTTATCTAGAGGGTTGAGTAACAGTTTCTTATCGACCCCGATTAAATGGGTTGTTACACCCTGGATTTGATGAGATTCTAGGTAGGCCATGTCATTGTATTGTCTAGTTCAAAGAAGACATTTGGTTATTGACCATAAAGCTACACCATACACTAGTAGGTGAGTCTAAAATTAATATTTTAAGGGATTTCTTCTAGATATGTCTAGGAAATGTCCTTGATTGACTATATGTATGTTCTGTTTACTTCTATTTCATGTTGGTTATTAGTACTTCTAGTTTATGCTTACTTTTTCATTTCATTTACTTTCAGTTTATCCATTTTTATTATCTAGGTTGGTTTGGTAAATTGGTTTTTGGTTATAAATTAACATGTTTTAGAATGTGAAACAATTTTATAAATTAAAGTTGTGTGTGTTTTTTTTGAATGGAATTTTTGGAAAGATGTGTTTGGTTATGTAAAATGATAAAAATACTATTTTATAAATTTATTTAAAACTAGTGTTTATTGAATAACCCAGCAATGGAAATGTGTGGATTGTGTGGTGATTAACTACTGAGTTATTGTATGCTCACACCCTACCTGTGCCACTTAACATATATAGAACCGAGCTATTTTACAGGTTTAGGTTTATAATTTGGTTGCGCCTTTGGAGAAGGTTGGTATTATGGTTGGTGGTGACCAAGGTGTCACTTAGAGATCGTTTTAACATGGTTTAATTTTAGTTTTTTATTCTGTTTGTTTCGTCTTGTTTAGTAGTTGTTGTATCTGGATATGTTTTTTAGACTTATTAGTATTCAGTTTTTGGTTTTTTTTGCATGTTATGTTTAGTTAATTGATCCTAGTTTTTTGGGTATAAATAATTAAAATTTTATTGATCTTTGATGCCCGGTTCTTATCACCTTATTTAGAGGATCAAGAATACCTCTCGGGCTTTGTCTCGAACCGAGTCAGGTGTCAGGTTAGATGGAATCCCGGGTTGGTTCATGATAAAATTGTATTAAAGCATCCCTTTTTTCTGTGGGCCTTAGGTATACTTAAGATTAGGACTGTTAAAACTTGAAAGGTAGGTATGGAAAAGACCTCATGAGCCCTTTCTTATTATAATCCTATATTTTTAGGGGTAGTTCAGGATTTGAGTATTTGTTTTTGTTTTTGGTTTTTGTGGGTGAGGAGTGACAATGGAGGTGAATTGGTGTTGTGTTTTGGTCTCACATGGAGTAGTGACCCATGTGGATCCCAAGTGTATAGATTAGGATACTCCTAGTAGTTGGTTATTTCCCAATCACAGAACACTAACCATGTCACCGGGTAATTCATGAATTAGAGTTCTTTATCCTATAAGTTTAGTGTGAGTTGTGTTTTAGATTGGTTTTGGTCAGTGAGAGTGAATTTTGAAATGTAAAATGGGTTTTTTGGGAAAAAATTTTCAAAAAAAAATGATTTTAGGGTTGGTTTTTATTTAATAATTGGGATTCTTTGTTTAAAACAAGATTTAGAATGGGATTTTGGTAATTGTACATTGGACTTTGAATAAGGTGGGTATGAAATTGAAATGAAAAAGGGGATTTTAAAATAGTATTATGGTTTTGTTTTGAGATATGTGGTGGTTTTTTGCCATGGGTTTCAATTTTTGGTTGAGTTTTGGTAGGATATTTATCTCACATCCATGTTTTATTATGCTTAGAGTATTCCACCGAGAAAAGTCCACAAGGTTTCCAGCTAGTTTTGTTCAGTTATTGGCCCTTCCCAAACTCCCAATGGAGTGGTGGGATCATGTTCTCATTATTTTTTCCCATAATATAGGGAAATTAGAGTTATTCAAAGGCTGTGGAGTGACTTTAGAATGTTGAATGTGTCTTCAAGTCATTGGTAACTCCCAAATCCATGAGGATTCATGCAATTTTTGGGTTCATTTGAAGGTCTAAATATGGACCAGTGGGAGGTGATTTTTATAACATTTTTGTAACTTGGGATGACTTTTGAAGTGTTTAAGACTGCTTTTTTATGATGGTTTTTACCCAAGGAGGTGAAGATGCACATGGTAGAAGAGCTCATAAATGTTCAGCAAGGTCAGTGGATGGTGAAGGAACTACTACAAAATATCCCATTAGTGACCACAAAAAGCGGTTGGTAATGGGATTTAGTGACCCAAAGCCGGCCTCCTTTGGTAGTCATAGTTGGCCTGATGCTAAAGGCCATTAGAGACTACCAAAGTTGGTCGCTATAGACTATCCCAGTGACTAATAACCAACTACTCCTGGTGTATTTAGATTATAGGTGCAGTGATCACCAAAGGCGGTCGCTATTGCTATCCAAAATTTTAGAGGATTAGCAACCACCATTGGTGGTCGTGAACTTGGATATTTTTTTTAAAAAAACCTATAGTTGGACAACACCAAATAGAAAAAAAAACAAATAGGCAGCATAATTAAAAAATAGAAAATAAAAATAAATATGAGTAAAGTTATAAGAGGAAGTTATTCACTAAAGAGTAGTATTCATACTTGTGTGGATGTGATTTTACCCTTACATGAATGATAGTTACTAGGAAGAAAAATTTATCATCCCTATGAAATGAACTTGATCTATACATGTATTAAGATATAATGTACTGAGACATGACCTATAATTCCAAATATACTAGATGAAGAAACCATCATTCTACAAACTAAAACCCATCTATGCATGCAGATATAACAATATGCTAGTGGTTGTTACTGAAGCTGATGAAGCTTATATAGGAACCCAACTCATGTAGCTTCAAGACATGAAGGGACTCCTATACATCTTGCTATAAAAACGATCAAGTATAACTGAAAAAAGGATCCCACGTGAAGAATTAACAGAAGGAAATCATGATGTCGTATCACTGGAAACATTTTGTTGCTACACACTACAGTACAACCAGAAGAAGTAGATGTCACACGTAGTATACTAACTAGAGAAAACACACATCGTATATAGAATAATATGTGTGTTTTACAATAGCTCATATCACTTGGAAGTAAATCATCATGAAATTCATGCATCTCCAAGTATATCTATAGGTTGAAGTAATACACATTGAATGAAACATGCAGGCATTCTTCATGATAACTAGAAACCTGACCATGATATTAGAGAATTCATGCAAGATAAGGTTCCACATATAGAACTAGATCTCAGTGATAATGGTTACTCTCATACATGTAAACCAAAGATACAACGCATTCTAAATATGCTTTATGATTTTGGAAGTTATAGTGACAATACTCGATATCTGAGTATTGGAACTTGAGATTATGATTTTAGATTATGGAATGTCTGTCTCACATTTATAATATGAGATATCACCAAAATGATCATAGGATTACAATACTATGTTTTTCTATGATTTTCATATTTCTATCTACTACCAATTATTATATGATTTATCAGTTTAATATTATTTGAAATATTCTTCCAAAGATGATTAAATTGATTACAAAGTGTTTGATGTTGTGTTCACTACTTCAAATAAATATCGGTAAAGTTGAAATATCTATAAGATAAAGAATATATCTTTAAGTCAATGTATAAATCTTCTAAATATCTAGTTTCGAAGTCTCTTTAAGAGGAGTGAATAGGAGTTCCACCTATCCAAAAACTAAAAAAATAAGAATCGGTAGAAGTCCAATAAATTGGGTTTGCCTATTCAAGTAAACAAAAATGAATCGTTGTGCATATCTGAGTCTAACCCAAAACAAGATATCTCCAGTAAATATGAAGATACAAATTTTATATCAAATGAATGTGTTTAGGATATAGAAAACACTTAATAAGGTAAATCTAGAAATTGTTGGTGCCACAACCAAGAGGATTCTCAAACCTTGGGAGATGAAGTTCAGAACTTGATGGATGAAGGTAAAAAGAATATGTACTCACATAACTAATTTGGAGGAAATAATTACACAAATGGATAATAAATTAAAAGAGAAAAGTGATGTGATTTATGAACTGAATCATAAGTTGAAGGTTAGCATAGAAAATAATCACCATTAATTATCCATGATTGTCCTAAGGGAACAACATAAAAAATAGATGAAGACTTCATTTAGTGAAAGATATTCCTAGATCGAGAATTTAGAGGTCCAAATGAAGGAGAATAATGTATTAATTAAGATTCTAAAATGAAGCTTCACATTATGAAGAAGATATCAAATACTAAGGTGTCTCATGTGGAGACTAAAACTAACAGTGATAATTTTACCGGTCAGGATTCAAGAACTCCATTAGTGCAGGGGGAGGGGTCAAATCCCTAGACCTACTAAAAATAATGTGAGTGGTTATAAAAAATTGATGGAAGTTCAGTTCTATTTTTGTGAAAATATTGAACACACTATGGGTGTATGTTACATGCAAAGATTTATTCATGCATGGAATCTATCATGTTCTTGAATATTTTTGCATAGGTGACGAACCTTGTGAACTAAGTATTTTGTGAAGTAGTAGTTTTGTATAGTGAGGTTGGTGTGAATGTAAAAGGGAAACCACATACTTATAGTTATGAAATGGAAAAAAAACATGTTGTATATTCAGTGTGTAGGAATTTTTAGTTTTAGGAAGAAGTATACTTTGAGCAGTGCACATTGGTGTTATTGCATGAAGAAGATGGAAGGTTGTTACCGAGCATGATAGATTTTGTAACTGTTGAAAAATATTATACAATTTCAAATTCCACTACCATTGAGTGAACAACTACAATTCCCCTTGCTACTAGTTAGCTACCATCAGTAAAGAGAAGAACTATACTACTATTCTCCTATCTACTATTATAAAAAGAAGGGATTTTATATTGTTCACCTGCCTTAATATCATTTTTATTGTGATGATGATGAGCTAAACCTACTCAGATGAAGCTCAAATATTATCAAAGAATCCATCGTAGAATAAGTCAAAGCTAGGTGTTAATGATAAGCTGAAACTGACTAATGAACATCGATTAAATAATTACAAGCTTGGATTGTGCGCCGATTGGTAATCATGAGTGTTGATTCAAGACACTGAATCCAAGGATATGCTAGTGCTAATGAAACTAAAAATCTAATCTTGATTCACAATGAAGCACCCAAAATCAAGAAGCTGAATTTGAATCACGAAGGAAGGCGAGATTGAGTTTCATAAGTGGTGTGACCGATGATCTATGACCCAAGTTGATGTTTGTTGTTTAATTCCTCTATTTTAAGTTTCATTAATGAGATGATGGTCCTTTGTGCACTCAAATGTTTGGGATATGGGGTTGCATGTGGATGCACACATGGTGTTCAATGTTTTATTCCAAAGTAATTTGAGTGTGTATTTTATGGAGTTTCATCTTTAACCTACCAGTATGTGTGTGCGTAAAGTGAGAAAGTTCAAGAAAAGATTTATGATTACATGATTGTTTGAAAATATGTGCATATATATGTTTAATGCTTAATTAAAAAAATAAAAACATTTAAATTCATACATACCTCGACCCTTAGACACAGATGGATATGCATAATGATGTGGATCTGGTGCTTGTTCCCCTAACAAGTCTGCAGTCATAGAAAGAATTAGCAAGGAAATGATTCAATGCCTAATACAGTGTCATATAATGTGAACTACAAAGAACTCGTGTACTTTTTATTTATTTCACGCATATTTCATCAAATATAAAGGGGTGTTGAATTTTAATGATTTTATTTCTAGTTATAAGAAATTTCTATAGACACATAAAAATAAAGAATTCTTGGAGTCACAAGTGGATATCATCAACAAAATAAACCACATAGTAACACAAGATGACACTCACCATCATGGGCTCCAATATAAACTAAAAAACTGAAGTCTCTGCAAAATAATGAATGAACATTATAAAACAAAAAACGATAATAGTTGTATGAAAGGAATATGTAGACAAACTAAATGTAACCATTACTAAAAAAGAAAAATGGAATAATAACCAACATTTTTTAGGTGAGAAAACTAAAATTATTAGATCATATCAAGATTAAAAACATTTTAATAAGACTAATAGTGAAAATAGTTTATTAATAGTTAATTAAAACACAAATATATTATTCTAACCAAATGTTTACTATTACATGAAATCATTCTTAACACAGTTACAACATGATAATAACATGTATATAAAATGTAGCAAATACAACATAATAACATTGAATTAATATAGATTAGTATGTTATTATCAAGAATTTAGATTGATAAATTTCTGTAGGGAATTTTTCAGTATGATTCTATTAATTTCTCCCTTCATACAGAAGACTAATATGGTATGGATACAACACTAGAAGAGGTATAATAGTCCTTTTGAATACACTTTTACACAACAAAGTTTGTGGAAAATATGAACATGGAAACAAAATATTTGTGAGATTTCATGAGTTGTTTTTTAAATTCTAAATGTGAATCATTGGTCATGGATTGGATGAATTTAAATAATATATTTCTATATTGATAGAGAGAGATAACTACCCTAAGTGTTATTTGGAATATAAAAAGGAGAGTCTAGTCATTGATGTGGGGTATTTTGTAACTAAATAAGGGGAATCTTGGACTTTCACCTCTATGTATAGCCTACTATTATAGTCGAATTGGGATCATGTTGATGCTTATAGAATAACTTCCTTATGGAACACCTTTTTATGGGTTGACATTTAAGACATCGTTGTCATGGAATGATAAGAAGTATGTAAAGATATGCCATTCAAATCAGTTATGGTTTTTTATTATAAAAGAAATTAAATTATATTCACTGTAGGATATTGAGGCGAAATTAAAACAAGTAAAGAGATGAAAATTAAAAAAAATACATTTACTAATTGAAGCCTTACTTGAATTGATAAATTATAGTAAACCCTAATATGTTAAATTCAATTAAAACACTATCATTACTTTATAATCACACAACATTCATCTTTCATTCTCATGCTCAATATAATCATTCCCACACGATGCGCCTACCACTGCAAACATAATAAGAACATGGGTTTGAAAATGAAAAAAAGTATAACATGTATAAAAAGTGAAATAAATTACAATGAAAAATTCCAAAAGAAAAAAATTACTACCAAAGTGATTCATCTGTCACTACAAATAGAGAAAACATAATTTTGAAAATGTAGAAAGTATTACATGATTAATAGGTGAAAAATTTGATTATAAAATTGTAAAAGACAAAAAATAATATATATATATATATATCGATAATATCATGTTATTCATTGTGCCATACTATAAGAAAAACAAACACATGTTTTACAAACCTCAATTCTTTTGGAAACGAAAGAAAATAGGAATTTCTTTTCACAATTTTTAAATACCACTACATTCTGAAGTAAATGTAGACACTTTTTTCAAAGAAAACAATAGGTTCAAAATCCAATAAAGAAGAAAAATATATAGGTGTTCTTTGTATGGTTGAACACGATCACAACCCTGAGTGTGGACTAGCGGAGGTAGTGCCCCTCCACCATAATCCATGCCAAAACATCCATGACACCACCAAATTTTCTGTTATACCTCTCAGTCATGCTTGTTATGGATATAGAATCAAGAAAAGTGGTTGACTATCCAAGTGTAACATTTATTGTTGTTATTTAATTCCATGAAATCATGAGATGCAACCGCTGATGTTAAATAGAGATTGGTGGTTCTAAGACAGCACGATGAACAAACTTTATTCAAGGTTACCTTTTTCAAAAAATATGTCACACCACATTTTTCCATTCTACCTATATGACATGATTTATCCAAAAAGAACTCAAGAGAAATCTATTTTCAATTCAGGGTGAATTACTGATGTGTTATTGTGTTTCTTTTAATACATCAGTGTTTGGTTGATCAAATATAAAATTATTTATAAATTATTGTACTAAATTACAATTATCATAAGAAATTTTTTCACTTATAGACATCATCCATTGTAGAGTTCTCTGTGAAGGTGGTTACACCATACATTCAATAACTTAGTGATAATCTAGGAGACAAAATCACTCACCTAAAATAATAAATAAATATCTTCCACACTACCTATGCTCTACCCATGTCATCCTCTACCTTATTTATCTCCTCATCCCTAGATAAATTCTTTAACATCAACCCATCCCATTCAACTTTCACCATGGCCACCTCCCTTACCACATCAGCGTACACTTCCTCAAGCTATCTAAGACGCTATTTCAGTACCTCTAATTTAGGTATCAACCTTAATTAGATAAAAAAATCTGTGAAAACATAAATGGGAAGTAATGAAATAATTCTCACATAGAACCCATAATATATGTAGACGGGAGATGCTGGAGGCATAGGCGGGCGCAGAGGATGAGGCAGGGAGATGAGAGAAGGAGGGGCGACGATGATAGTGGATGGGCACCCGCATCGGCTATGGAAGCGATGAGAAAAATGAGAAGGAGAGGGACTCAAGAGGGTAGAAAGGATGATGAAGGGAGAGGAATGAGGGAGGGGTGAAAGTGAGGGTGGATGGGCACCAACATCAGCTATGGCGATGATAGATTCAGATAGGTGTAGATGCAGTGGTAGGGCGAGGTGTGAGGTATGAGCGACAGTGAGGGAGAATGGGTGTTAGCAGAAACTACAGAGGTGACATGTGATGTGTGAGGGAGAGGGATCTGAGAGTGAGGTAGGTGGAGTTGGATGGATAGGGTTTCTACAAAAGCAGTGGGGGGGGGGGGGATGGGGGTTGTGTGTGAGCGGGGTGGGGGCACAATAAGGGGGTTCATTTTTTTATTATTGTGTCTTCCATTGGAGGTCTCTATTGATAACCAATAGAGACTTACAATGGAGTTATCCCATGTCAATAGACTCAATTTTCCTTTTTTTAGTAGTGAGACCTATGATGACCACTTCATGGAGCCGGTTTCCTTTTCTCCGGAGGTTTCATCACAGGATCAGTTGAAATATCCTCTCTTCATTTTGGGTCTTCGATCAAAGATCAAGGAGAAAGTCCTCTAATATGGTGAAGTTATCTTTGAGAAGTTGGTAGATAAGGAATTCTTAGATGATTTGGTTCCTAGGGTGCAGTCAGTGGTAGTCAGTGCTTGTGAAGTTTCCCCATCTAGTGATGAGAGTGTTCCAAAGGATTCTATTTCTAAGAATCCCCTTTCATTAGCATCAACTTCTCATTCATTGGACCGCTCACTCATTTGTTTCTTGTGTATTCAGTTTGGTAATTCGAATTATTCTTATCCCAATCCTCTAAACGTGTGTCATTATTTTTGTTGTTTGGGTCATCTAGAGAAGTTTTATAAGAAGAATTTACCAAGGAATAAGCCTTTATTAGAGGGTATTAGCTCCTAACTATGGGGTATCAAATGCTTCAAGATATCATGGATTCATTCATATTCCCCAGAGTGAAGATCTTCACATAGTCATGAATTGTGGGTGTGGTGGAGTGTTTTGACCGTATTTTTTTATCTGACGTCGGAGTGGAGTTAGTTTAATATAAGAAAGTAAGTTTTCTTATTCTTTTAAATTCTAGTGGTTGTTCCCTTTTAAAATGAAAATCCTTGATTAGTTGGTCTTTTTTTCTTGTGTGCTAAACATACTTGGGGTTTGGTTTTAAATTTTTTTGTTCTAATTTTAGAATGTTCCTGTGTCTTGAGGAAATGAGGAATCATTTTGAGGGTTTTTTATTTGGGTTGGGAGTTTCTGTGTTAGTGATGCCATATTGGGAGTTTCAATGTTGGTTGAGCTAGTTGGGTTCTTATGGTGGGGATAACCCTCCTCCTTCTGGTGGTTATTTTCATTTTATTTTTACTTTGATATGTTTGGGTGTGACTTGTGGAGTAAAAGGTCACCCTAAGGTTCATAGTTCTGTTTGGATTTGTTACATTATTGGTTTGAGTTTTGGTCCTCATTCTGTTGAGTGATTTTATGGGGGAAGAAAGTATTTGTGGTAGAGATAATTGTCACAACCCAACCTTGGTTTTTATTTTATTTAATTATTTTTTTGATGTTGGGTCTTTTGTTTGTGTTTTGAGTTGAGTTCTCAGCTTGGATTTTTGAGATTTTGAGTTTTCAAGTGGATTTTTGGCATGTTCATGGTTTGGGTGTTAATCGTGCGGCCTATCTTGTCTAAGGGTGTTTCCAATTGTTTTTCATCATGAAATTTTTTAGTTGCATGGCTTGATAATAGTTGGTGTAAAACCCTGAAAGTCGAAGGAGAAACTGTACGACATGAGGGTTGTTGTTTAGGCTATGGAAAATGGCTTGCACATGGTTATGAGAAACCATGCACAAGCATGCGAGGAGGATCTACAATTTGGAAGAACCATTTTTTATGGTTGGTGCATGGTTTCCTAAACCATGCTACCAAAACATGTGGGGTGAACCTATTCTTTAGTAGGGTATGCACGGTTGGTGTACGGTTTGTCAAACTTTGTGGCCAAACCATGCGAGTTTCCCAGATCATTAAAAAGTGTGGAATTCTAATCTTCTCCCTTATGTTTTATCCCTAATTTGGGATTTTACTCCATTTTTTGACCTAGTTGAACCATGGGAGCTCCCAAGCTTCCCTCATTTGGCCCTACATCTTTCATAGATGCATATTCAAATTTCTAAGTTGAGTTTCTTTGATTCTTGTCTAATTTTCTACTCCTCCTCTTCTTCTTTCTTGATTCATTGGTTTCTCTTGGTGGGGTTTCCTCTTGGATAAACCCTAGGGGTTAGGGTTGATGTGTGGGTTATTTTTCTTTGATGTTAAGGTGTACAAATCATCCCTTGGTCTTAGTAATTCCATATCCCAAAGTTTTATTTCATTTGAATTTCATTGAGATAGGTTTTTTCATCCATTTTATTTTTGGCACATTCCATTTGGTTCTTGTGGTTTTCTAAATGATTTCTAAATGTGATGCCCAATATTGTGATGTGTTAGTATAATTTTTTCTGGAGATTTCATGATGGAAAATTGGTGTGAATTGTTTACAAAGGGTTTTGTTAATTATTCCCAAGTGTATATTCATGTAAAGTGTTTGATTAAATGTCAATTGATTATTTTAAAATAAAATTGGGTGCTTTGGGTGGTGTTTTTTCTTTGGTTATGTTTTGGTACTTTGGTTTGTTTTTTAATTGGGCGTTGTTTGTGGATTTTGGTGGTTTTAGGGTTTGAAACTTATGTGTGACTTGTTGTGTTTGGTAGTAAAGAAAGTGGTTTTTATTTAAAATGGTTCTTGGATGTTCTCTTGGTTTTCAATTAGTGTTCCATTGGAAGTGGGCACATTCATATGTGCATGAGGTTCATGTATGGATGGGTACACAAATTATAATTATCTTAGGTGAACTTACTCAACTTAAAACCCAAATTTCAAATCACTTGTCTTTAACTTATTTTATTATTCAACTCTTTCCTTCTCAAATATTTCATTCAAACCCTTAGTGTTTTATTAAATGTACCTTGGTTTCAAATGACTCAAATATGGTTTTAAAACGGTGTTCTAAATTGTGGCACGTTTGTTACTTTCAAATGTGGTTGGTTTCTAAATGGTATGGAGGTCCGTTTGGAATTTCTGTGTATGTTGTATGTTTTCATCTTGGTTTTTTAAATGGAATTGGATTTGGAAATGCAAGGCCCAGTTGGCACTTTGAGTTTATTTGGAGATTTTGGTTCTGAAACGCATGTGTTGTGAAGGCCCGGTTTTTATGTTGTGGTATTTTTGGAAAATGGTTTAAGACTCATATGATTTGACCACCCAATTGGTACTTATGAATGGATTGATGTGATATGGGAACCTCTATGGTGGATCCTCAAAATAGAGGATTTTCACATAGGTGGTTTCGTTGTTTAGGATAGGAAAGCGTGATGGTTGTGGGTTGATGGTTTGAGCCATGTGTGTGAGGACCTCTCCATTCACCACATATTATTATCATGTGATTCTTGGGAATCATCTAGAGGGTCAAGAAACAATTTATTTTCAACTTTGATTAGATGGGTTGTTATCCCATGGGTTTTCGGAGAGGTCAGGTGGGATATACCACTGGATTAGCTAGTTTAGAGTGACTAATTGGTTATTGACTGTGGAGTTTCACCATATGCTAGTAGGTGAGTCTGAACTGAGTACATCCAGAGATTACTTCTATAGATGTTTAAGAAATTCCCATGATTGAATATTTGTAGGTTATATTTACTAATGTTTCATGTTGCTTATTAGTCATGATAGTTTATGCTTTCTTATTTTATTTACATTAATTTTAGTTTATCCCTTTTTGTTTTCTATGTTGAATTTTTAATTGGTTCTTGGTTGTGAATTAGAATGTTTTGAAATAGGAAACCATTTTATAAAGTAAAGTCACGTGTGTTGTTTTAAAAAGGGAATTTGTGGAAATATATATCTGGTTCTTTAAAGTGATAAAAATATTATTTTCTAAATGCATTTCAAACTAGTGTATATGGAATGAACCAAGAAAGGAAATGTATGGATTCTATAATGATTTTCTAATAAATTTTGGTATTCTCACAAAATACTTATGCTACTCAGCATCGGTAGAACCGATCTATTTTAAAAGTTCAATTTTATGGTTCATTTTTTCCTTTATATAATGTTGGTCTCATGGTTGGTGGTGACCATGTGGTCACATGGATATCATGGTTCAATTTTAGTTTTGTATTTGTTTTTTTTTTGTTTTTTTCAACATCTATTTTATCTGAATCATTTTTTAATAATTTTTTATATTTAAATGTTGTTTTTTCTACATGATCTATTTGTTTAATTGATCCTGGTTGTTTGGGCATAAATCATTCCCATTTTATTGATCTTTGATTCCCAACGCTTGTCACCATCCCGAGTGGATCAGGAATGCCTCTCGAGCCTTGTCTCAGACTGGTTAGGGTGATGGGTTGGATGGAATCCCAGGTTGGTTCATGAAAACTAGTGTCATTTACTTATCTAGAAACCCATTACAACACTCATAAGAAAATAACATAGATTTAAGACATCATTTCCTTAAATATTATACACAAAAATGAGCTATTATTCTTGAATTTATCAAAATGGAAAATAAAATTGGAGGCATTTAAAAAAAACCTCATACTTATGATTGATTTAAATTCATTAAATACAATTTAGGAATTATCAAACTTAAGTTATCTTTAATCCACTTCATGTTACAATAATCTCCTTACATTAAAAATTCCTCTAGAAAAAGGGGGAGATTTTTTATAATTTTTTTTATAAATTTAAAACTTATTTATATTTCAAAACTTCTCTAAAATTAAAAACTTTTATATATTTAAAAACTTATATAATTTTTAAATATATCTTTTATTTAAAAAACATTTTTTTTTCAAACTTTAGGCCAATCAGTTTTTTTCTTTAAATTTTTTAAAAATTTAGCTAAATATTTTCCAGAACTATCCTTGAAAAGGGAAGATCATCCATTGGATGATAACTTCAAGAAGGTTTAATATTTTTAACTATATCTTTTACTATTTTCTCACTATTATTGTCTAATTTAGGGGATTTATTAAAAATTTTCATAAAATTTGTTTCATTTATTATTATAGGGGTATTTTTTACTACTTCTAAAAAAGTTAACTTTTTCTTTTATATTATAATAAATAATAAATTTAATTATTAAAATAAACTGTATGAAATATGTTTTGGTATTTCATCCTCTGTGAAAGTCATTGAAAAATACTCTTATATAAAAGGATTTATTTTTTTATGAAATAAACCTAATTTTTTTATATAAAGACCATAATCTAAAGGTTTTTTTTATATCAATCTTACTAATTTTTTCTTTCTACGAAAATGTTTCTCATCTAAATAATCTTTCTAATATTTTATCTAAATAATATTATAATAGAATCAGATGTTTAAAAATATTTCTTTTTAGATTATTGGATAATAAATTAGAGTTTAAATTTTGATAATTCAGAATTATATCATTTATTATGTTAATGTTTTTGATAAGATCCATAATATTGGTGGAGAAAGTGAAGTTCAATTTGAACTCACTTTATAAGGAGATATTTTCATATAGGAAATAATTTTCAAAATGTAATTAATATAGACAAATTTGATTATATGAACCATTCTAAATTTTTTTCTCTTAATGATCTTAAGAGATAAAAAAGTTATAAAGACAAACAAAATATATGATTAAAAAATTGTAAAACTAAATTAAATTTCTAATTTTTGATTGTATTTTTATCTTCTGTATTTATTTTTTTAATCACAAAGGGTGAGAGATTTAATAAAATTTATTGTTTTTCTTATTATTTTTTGTTGTTTTTTGTTTATTTATCTTATATTATTTGATTATTCTAAAGATATAATTTTTAAGTGCAATTTTTGAGGACATTATATATATTTTATCTAATAATTTTTGTTCAATATTTATATCAAAATAAAGGGATAGACATTTCATATCATGAAGACCAAATTGAGCTTTATTTTTAATTTTAGTTCCTCTCCTCAAATTTTCTTGTGTGTCTTGTGTTTTTTAAAAAGGGTAGATAGTTGGAGAGTTATAATCACTTATTTCTTTATTTATAAAATCATAATACACTTTATATAAAAATTTCTAACTTAAGTGTTGGTCGGAGTGGACACTCAAGAGGGGGGGTGAATTGAGTTCCAATTAAAATTTCTGTTTAAAATACTTTTCTAAAATCCCCCAATTTAACATACTAATTGAACTGTAGTTAATTTGAACTAAAGAAAACTTTCAGTTAGGTTCTCAAGGGATTGATTAATTCCCAGTTAATATAATCAGAAGATCAGATTAGCTTTTGAAACTAACCTAATGATTTAAAAATAAAGAAAACACTTGCTAATTCAATTATCAGAGTAACTTTGAAAAACAGTTTAAATTTTAAAGCACTTAGCAGCGGAATAAAAATGTTTTAGATAAAAATAAACAAATCACATCAGATATAACCAAGAGGTTCAGTATCAAGATGAGACTTAGTCCTCTCAACAATTTATATAAATTTGATCCACACCCTGGATCGGTGTTCACAACAGTTTACAACTATCCAGGTCAAAGACCTCTACCACAGTTCTACGTGGGAAACAAAAACAACAGCAAATACAGCTATCCAGGTCACACATGACCTCTACCACTATCCACAGTGGGAAATAGAAGATGTAAGGTGTTTTAATGAGGATTTACAGATCCCCCAGTTAAGGTTTAGGAGACAGTGTATGTGTAAATTAAAACTGATGACACAAACTTCTCGTAATGTAAATAATAAACCACTGAGCAAGATATAGAGTTTAGAAGTCTCTAGTGATTGTAGTGTAGCTCTAGACTCCTTCGGATTGATCAGAAATGGTTCTGAGTCCTCTTCTAGTTTTTTTCTGGAAAATAGAGTGTCGTCTGCTTGACATCCAGGTTCAGAGACAGTGAAAATGTAGTCGATGAAGTTCTTCAAAATCCTCATGAATGTAAAGAGCTCTTCTTGAGTAAGCGTGAGTGTGTATGAGATTCTGTGTCTTCTTGGTCATGCATGCATATTTGTATGAGCTCTTCATGTGTATGTCACTTGTAGATCACTTTTGTATGTATCTTGTATATCTTGCAGCAATAGGGACTTCTTATATTTATGGCATGAGCTCCAGCAAAAGAAATTATTTCTTTTTGCTGGTACGAGGTATGGTTCCCTGAAATCGAACAACTTTTATTAAATAAATTACAGAGCATTAAAATATACCTAATATGACTGTTGGTTAGATTAAAAAAAGATAAAGAAATTAAGGCCGTGTCGGATTCTCTGGAACGGTATATTTGGATATCGGTAGCCTTGTGTCATGGTAGGTCTTTGTATCGTAATCCTCTTATATCAGTAACTTCTTGTGTAATGGTAGCCTTTCTATCAGTAGACTTCATGTCTGTCGATAGACTTGATCGGTAGTGGTAGACTTAATGTACCGGTGACCTTTCATGTAACGGTAGCCTTCATGTACAGGTAGCTTCCTTGGTGTATCGGTATACTTCCTTCGATAACTTGTCTGTAACGGTAGTCTTTCATAATGGTGACTTGTCTGTATCCGTAGGCTTGAATAACGGTGAATTATTTGTATCGGTGACCTTCACGTAATGGTAGACTTGTTGTACTGGTGGACTTGATGTATCAGTGACCTTATACATAATGGCAGACTTTAAAAATCGGTAGCTTTGTTCTGTAACGGTGACCACTTGTCTGTTTAAGCATTATATTGGCAGAATGGGTTAAGTTAGAATATATATCCATCCTGTAACCGAATTCTCTGAATATAATGTAAATATTATTATATATGAATATGTGCATGGTGTACAAAAATACTGAAAAAAGTAATTAATCATTAATCAATATAGGGATTATCAAACTATAATTGTGCATAATTGGGATTATCAAAATATGAGTTCAACTAATTCTCCAGAGGGTTCAAAAATATCCCCCTTTTTGATAATCAAAACTTATGCCAAAGTATTAAGAAAAATAAAATGGTGTCAGAGGAAGAATTTCCAAAAAAAAACTTTAAAACAGAGTTCTCATTTTTCTTCCCCTTTGTGATTAACAAAAAGAAGGGTAGAATTAGAGAAATGTAGAGACTAAAAGAGAACAGATTACAAATAAACATAGTAAAGTAGAGAATGTTAGAGTAAATTTCCATTAAATCACAAAATGTACAAACTGATAAAGTCAGTATTATAAAAATACAAGTGAATACTATCAAAAAACATCCAGAATCACTCAATCTTCCTCTTGAATAGGAGTCTTTCCCTTAGGACCAGAAGAGGGTGTATGTTCAGATTGAGTAGATGGCTTGGGAATAGCTGAAATAACAACTGGAGGGACATCCACTGAAACTGCACCAGTTTTGAAATCTGTGCTCCTCTGTGGGAGCATAGGTGTCGAGCTTCGAATTGCCTGAACTGGAGTCAACTGAGGTGTACTCCCAGAGGTAGAGGCAGGAAGAGCAGGAGGTACAATCACAGGTCTGGCATCCACATGCAAGAATGGTATCAATAGGTTCCTAAAATCCACAATAATACTACCTCCTCTCTCCATTGCTGACACAAAATCATCTTGATTTTCAATAAATTTATCCAAGGTAGGAGTAAGCTCCCCGAGATTACTAACCTATTCTCTGAAAGCTTGATTCACTAGAGGCAAATTCATATTCTCTATCAAGAGATTGAAATGGTTGGTCATTTGATACTTGGTATAGAACTTATCAAAGTAATCATCCAACTTATTCTTAATGGCCTCTTGAGAAGCATTAGCTGCCTGTAGGTGATCACGAACAAAACTGCTAACTTCTCTAGTGGTAGCAAGGATCTGAGTATCCGAGGTGCCACTGGTACTGACCTTATCCAACTCTTCCTAGATCACAGTTCTGATCTGGTCAATGTTCACAGTATAGTTGGATGAGGGAAGGGGTTTTACTGAGAAAGCTACTATCTCTTTGAAAGACTGTGTCAAATTACTAACCACCTTCTAAACAGGAGCATCTTGACTATTTAAATGTTCTTTGACTGATGTCTTAAAAGCCTCAAATACTTCCAAAAACTTCTTCACTAATTCTTTAATATATCTGATATCAGTATTCACTTGGGTTTGAGAACTATTCATGGCAGTCAATGAAGCAATCGATTGTCTTAGAGAAACCACAACTCCTGTCCAACTCTCAATTTGAGTATGGCATAATTTAACTTCATCCATAATTTCCTTCACTGGACTAGACACATCACATCCCAGAGATAGCTCCAGGGATTGTTCCACACTCCTCATTTCATCAACCAGGCTTTTCTTCAAATCTGTCACAGATTCTCTTAGTGCCTCTTTCATTTCAGCCTTTAATGACTCAAGGTCCTCCTTGGTTGCAAAATTTTCTACCACAACAGGTAGGATAACTGAATCCATTTGGGGCTAGTAATCCTCATCAGAATCTCCATAAATGAGTCCAAGTACCATATATCCTGGATCTAATGACCAAACTTTGATGTTATACAACACAGAAACTAAACCAAGATGCTCCCCCTCACTTAGAGCATTTTTATGAGGAATCTCCTCCAACTGTTCTGCTCGAGGTAACTCTATAACCTCCTCTGAAACTTCAGCAGATGTAAAAACCATTTTCTCTGACAGTTCAACAGTAGGGTTAGTCCTATCCTTTTCTAAGTCATCAATTACTCTTTCATCAATGGAAGTAGATTCCACTTCTTCTGCCTGAACAGGCACAATCTTGTCTGTATTATCAATCATAGGGCTCAAACTGAGCTCTTCTTCTTCATTTTCCTCATCATCTGCTTCAGCAGCAGCCTCCTTTTCTCCATGAAAAAAATGATCGGATTCGGTTGACTCATCATCTTCAGAGGTGTCCTTGAAAACATTCTGATATTCTTCTTCTTCTTCTTCTTCAGTGGACTCAGTATCACTGTCCTTCAGAACAGTTTCTCTCCTTGGTAGTTCTTTTGGAGGGATAGCTGCTCCATAGGAAATATTTTGATGCACATGACTAGGAGGTAAATCTGAGTCTCCTCCTTACTCAACTGACGTCTCTTCCTCCCCAGTTTCAGCCTCATTATCACTATAGACCGGTTCTGGCTTGTCTGGTCCAAGACCAGGATCCCTCACATCCTTTGGTCTTGAAGGATGGTCCACAGGAGTGTACTTGTCATAGACTTTACCTTCATCATTAACCCATGATTTTTTCCAAGGGTTCCAGCTAACTTTCATAAACTTACAAACAGTCCTGGTGATGCAAAAATTATCCTTAACCACAATAGTTTCATCCTGAGGTCCATCTACCTATTTTTACTTCAATAGAATAGAAATCAACTTAGAAAAGAATAGTGCATTGGACTTAGACTTCGGTCTAGTCATATCCTCAATCTGAATCATTAGCAATCTGGACAAATTCACCTTTACTCCATGCTTTAATAGATACAACAAATAAATATCCTGAAATCTGAGGGTAGAAAAATCTCCTCTCCTTGGACTAATCACATGCTGAATAAACTAAAAAAGTAGTTTATCCTCCCCTGCCATTTCTGCAGCAATGATCTTTCTAGGAGTTCCATTTCCTGTAAATTCTAAAAAGGCATCCTCATATTTGAAAAATTCACTAGTAGTAGGTATGGATTTTGAATAAAATCCATAATCACCTATATGAGGAACTCTAAGATTCTCATCCCATTCAACAGATGAAAACGAAAACTTTTGACCATTAACAAATGAAATCATCATATTCTCCTCTTCCGAAGTCTCAAAACAGACAAACTCATAAAACTCCTTTACCAGTACTGGATAATATAGTCCATTATTGTTCATGAAGCATTCGAGCCATCCTTGCTCTTGTAAAATCTTCAGAATCATGGACTTACTTTCCAACAGCCATTCCACACATAACTCCTTTTCCACTACAATTTCTCACTTCGATAAATGAAGATTCATAGGATTCCTTTGAACAACACCTCTACTGCTTCCACTAGCACAAGCATTGGTTACTTTCTACTTTTTATCTTACGGCGCATCACTCCCTTCATCCACTGAGGGTCGCTTCAAACGGGCCATTTCAGATTCTGAGGCTTAGGGTTTTGCAGGCTTGAGAGGTTTTCGGTAGGATGTATTCGAACAGACGGGTTCGCGGTGATTGAGTGATGTCTAGAGTCAGGTTTAATATCATTTAGGATTCACATATAAAATAAATCTCATATTAAAAACGGTTCAAAGTCTCGGCCTTAATACAAAAATTTTAAAACAACGTGAGAGATGTACCGGTGAGGTGTCCTTAAACGGTGAGGTCTATCCTAACGGTGAGGTTTAACCTAACGATGAGGTTTATCCTAACGGTGAGGTTTATCCTAACGGTGAGTTTTATCCTAACGGTGAGGTTTATCCTAACGGTGAGGTTTATCCTAACGGTTTTAAGAGTAATTTATCATTCCTAATTCGTGTCTAATGAAACTTAATCTTTCCGAACTTAATGGATTAGTGAAAATATCAGCTAATTGGAGTTCAGTGCCTACAAATTCAAGAGTTATATCACCTCTTTGATAATGATCTCTTAGAAAGTGGTGTCTAACATCAATGTGTTTGGTTCTAGAGTGAGACACATGGTTCTTTGAGATGTTGATCGCACTAGTGTTATCAAATTTAATTGAAACATGTTTAAAATAAAATTCATAGTTCAATAAAGTGTGTTTCATCCACAGAATTTGTGCATAGCAACTACCAGCAGCTATATACTCTGATTCAGCAGTGGATAATGCAATAGAGTTCTGTTTCTTACTACACCATGACACTAGGGACTTTCCAAGTAAAGGACATGTTCCAGATGTTCTTTTTCTATCTAACTTGCATCCAGGAAAGTCAGCATCTGAATAACTTATCAAATCAAATGATTGTCCTTTTGGGTAAAACAGTCCCAAATTAGCAGTATATTTAAGATATTTGAAAATCCTTTTAACAGCAAGTAAGTGTGACTCTTTGGGTTAGCTTGAAATATAGCACACATACATACACTAAACATAATATCAGGTCGACTAGCAGTAAGATAAAGTAAACTCCCAATCATACCTCTATAATTAGTTTGATCTACTGGTTTCCCAGTTTCATCAATATCTAATTTACAGGTGGTACTCATAGCTGTATAACTCCCCTTAATACTATCCAAAACAAAACATTTTAATAAATCCTTAGTATATTTATTTTTATTTAAAATAATACCATCTTTATTCTGAAATATTTGAAATCCAAGAAAGTACTTAAGATCTCCCATCAAGCTCATTTCAAACTCATTTTTCATAACCTTTAAAAATTCAGTACATAGAGAATTTTAGAAGATCCAAAAATAATATCATCAACATATATCTGTAATATTAAAAAATCTTTTGAAATTATTTTTATAAAAAGAGTAGGATCAGCAATGCCTTTTGTAAATACTTTTGAAATAAGAAAATTTGTAAGTCTTTAATACCAAGCTCTTGGAGCTTGTTTTAAACCATATAAAGCTTTATAAAGTTTAAAAACATGATTTTGAAAGTGAGGATTTGAGAAACCAGGTGGTTGTTCTACAAAAACATCTTCAACAATAAAACCATTTAGAAAAGCACTTTTCACATCCATTTGATATAACTTGAAATTCAGATTTTATGCAAAGGAAAGTAAGATCCTAATTGCCTCTAATCTAGCTATAGGTGAAAAGGTTTTCTCATAGTCAATTTTTTCTTCTTGATTGTAACCTTGTGCAACTAGTCTAGCTTTGTTTCTAATGATGTTTCCATATTCATCAACTTTGTTTCTAAACACCCACTTTGTACCTATGGATAAAGTGTCATTAGGTCTTTCTAATAATTCCCAGACATTATTTCTTTCAAATTGATTTAGTTCTTCTTGCATAGCCATTACCCAAAATTCATCATTGATAGCATCATTGATATTTTTAGGTTCTAACTATGAATGAAAGGTTTAATGTTCAACCTGATTTCTTAGAGAATCTCTAGTCTGTATTCCTCTATCTAGATTACCTTTAACAGCATCTAAAGGATGGTTCTTTAGAGTCATAGTTGGTTTCAAAAAGGTAGGTTTAGAGATTTCAAGTTAATCAACAGGTTGGGAATCAACAGAAGTAAGTTTTGGAAAATTTCCAAAACTGGATGTTTTAACTACATGTCTACTGTCTTTATCATTAAGGTTCAAAATAGAGAGATCATCTTCAATATTTTCAAGATAGGTCTTAGGTTCATGTGGATCAGTTTCATCAAATTTGATGTGAATAGATTCCTCCACACATTTGGTTCTCTTATTGAAAACTCTATAGGCTTTACTAGAAATAGAGTAACCTAGGAAAATTCCTTTATCACTCTTGGATGCAAACTTCAAGATTATCTTTGGTATTAAGAATAAAGACTTTGCAACCAAAAACTATGAAGTAGTTAACCTTAGGTTTCCTATGGTTCCACAACTCATAAGGGGTCTTCTTAAGAAAAGGTCTGATCAAGACTCTATTGATAATATAACAAGCTGTATTGACAGCTTCAGCCAAAAAATAAACAGGTAGGTCATACTCATTGATCATGGTTCTGGAAATTTTCTAAAGGGTTCTATTACTCCTTTCTACTACACCATTTTGCTGAGGTGTCCTAGGGGTAGAGAAATTGTGACTATAGCCATTGTGTGAGAATTAGGATTCAAAATCCTGATTTTCAAACTCACGAACATGATTATTTCTCAAGGTTTTAATCATAAGTCCACTAAGGTTCTCTACGGACTTGGAATATTTAACAAAGTAAGAACAAGATTCACTTTTGTGAGCTAGAAAATACACCCAAGTATACCTAGAATAGTCATCTACTAGAACATAGAAATAGTGCTTCCCATTTAAACTAGAAACTCTAGAAGGTCCAAAAAAATCCATGTGAACCAACTCGAGAGGTTGAGAAGTTGACACTTCTTTCTTTGATTTAAAAGAAACTTTATGTTGCTTTCCCTTCTGACAGGGATTAAAAACTTTATCTGCTGGGAATTCAAGTTTGGGTAGGTCTCTAACTAAGTTCTTCCTAGTAAGTTTTCTAAGTGAATGTACATTGTAGTGTCCTAATCTTACTTTCCAAAGCCAATACTCTTTATGAAAAGCATTTAAACAAGTAATATTTTACATAACTAAAGAATTTAAATCAACATCATAGACATTTTCATTTCACAAGCAAGAAAATACTAAAGCATTTTTAGAATTAAAAACATTGCAAGAATAATTTTAAAATTTAACATTAAAACCATAATCACATAACTGAGAAATACTTAGTAAATTATACTTAAGTCCATCAACAAATAGAACTTTATAAATTAATACTGAGTCAGTGTTACCAATCTGGCATAAGTCGATGATTTTACCTTTAGAATTATCACCAAAGGTGACAAAACCTCCATCAACTCTGAATAAGCTTTTAAAGCATGATAAGTCTCCTAACATATGTCTTGAACATCCACTGTCCAAGTACCATGTCTTTATATAGGAGCTCTTTAAGCAGGTTATCTAAAAAATAGATTTAGATAAGAAATGATTTTGGTACCCAGATTTTCTTGGGTCCAGACAGGTTAGCTAATAAAACTTTAGGTACCCAAATTTGTCTTATGGGTCTCATAAGATTTGCAGAATCAACAGATTTAGACAGATAAAACTTATTAGATCTGTAACTATGAATATAACTAGTTGAAGTATATGGACTTCCAAAACTAGAACTATCTACATTCTGTCCAAATTTAGGAATAAATCTAGTTTTGGTAATTTTTCTTTTTCCAGGTTAGTATCCTATACCAGTAGTATATCTAGGTGCAATCTGATTACCTAAAATTTGAGTAAGAGTATCTTTTCCATTTTTGAACTTTTCTAAATCCTTCCTAATTTTCTCATTTGACAATTTCAGTTCAGTGTTTTCTTTAAGAAACTGAGCATTATTTTCTATTTCTATGTCAAGATCATATTTATGTTTAACAGTTAAAGCATACTATTTCTTTAAACATTTGTATTTGTCTTTCAGCTCATTACAGGTTTCTTCCGACATATCACAATATTCAAATAGTTCAAATTTTGACATATTTTCAGAATCCGAATCATCTCTAGAATAATATGTATTTAAAGAAGGAGTTTCAGATGTTACCTCAGAAGTGTTGGTCATAAAACACATGTTTGCCTTTTTTCTGTTTTCAGTCTCAGAAGCTTCAGATTCACTGGATATATCCTCAGAAGCACTCCACGTATCCTTCATGGCTTTCTTATACTTATTATCCTTATACTCATATTTCTTCTTATATTTCAGCTTTGGACAGTCTGCTTTTATAT
Source organism: Viscum album (assembly GCA_963277665.1). Classification (NCBI taxonomy): domain Eukaryota; kingdom Viridiplantae; phylum Streptophyta; class Magnoliopsida; order Santalales; family Viscaceae; genus Viscum; species Viscum album. Next base: position 407,770,248 of record OY728142.1, read on the forward strand.
GTCCTTTTCTTTTGCATTCATAGAAGACAACTTCATCAGATTTGTCAGATTTCTTACAGTCCTTTTTCCAGTGTCCCTTGTTGTCATACTTACCTTTGTAATTTGATTTTCTGAAAAACTTCTTCTTCTTATAAAACTTCTTAAATCTTCTGGCTATGTGAGCCGTTTTTGCATCACTGTCAGATGCACTTTCACTTTCTTCACAGCTTGAGCTATCACTTATAGCTTGATGTTTCTCCTTATCCTTATTCTTTGAAGTAGATGTCTTGAAGGCAAATGACTTCCTTTTTGGTTCATCTTTTTCTTCTTTGTTTACCTTAAGTTATTCTTCACACATCATCAACTTACCAATAAGTTCCTTGACTAGTAGTTCACCAATATCACAAGATTCTCTGATTGAAACAGAAGTGCCCCTCCATCTTTCAGGTAGGCATCTCAAAATTCTCATGATCTTCTCCTTGGATGGAAAATCCTTTCCCAGTGAGATCATTGTATTGAAAATTTCGTTAAACCTGAGATACATATCAGAAATGGGTTCATCAAGATTCATCTTAAAATTATCATATTTAATAGTATAGGTGTTCAATCTCATTTCCTTAACATTAGTTGTTCCTTCATGAGAAACACCTAATGTATCCCAAATTTCATATGCAGTCTTACAAGCAGATATTCTATTAAATTCTTCATCTCCTAAAGCACAATACAAAGCATTCATAGCTTTGAAATTATTATTATAAGATGTCTTAGTAGCTTCAATCCAAGTAGATCTAACAGTAGTGGGAATTTTATATTCTGATTCTATGGTAGTCCAAATATCAAAACCCATGCATTCTAAATGAATTTTCATCTTAATATTCCACTGAGCATAGTTGTTTCCATTGAAAAATGGTAGTCTATTAGTAGCAACACCTTCAAGTATATTATCCAAGATAACTAGGTTAAAACAAAAAATTTAAAGAGATAAAAATTTAGAAATAACATAAATTTTAAGAACTTTAAAATACAACTAAAATCATAGTTGAAAAACAGAGTACTTCATAAAATATTTTAAAAACCTTTGATACCAAATGTTGGTCAGAGTGGACACTCAAGAGGGGGAGTTAATTGAGTTCCAATTAAAATTTGTGTTTAAAATCCTTTTATAAAATCCCCCAATTTAACATACTAATTGAACTCTAGTGAATTTGAACTAAAGAAAACTTTCAGTTAGGTTCTCAAGGGATTTATTAATTCCCAGTTAATCTAATCAGAAGATCAAATTAGCTTTTGAAACTAACCTAATGATTTACAAATAATGAAAACACTTTCTAATTCAATTATCAGAGTAACATTGAAAAACAGTTTAAATTTTAAAGCACTTAGCAGCGAAATAAAAAGGTTTTAGATAAAACTAAACAAAGCACAGCAGATATAACCAAGAGGTTCAGTCTCAAGATGAGACTTAGTCCTCTCAACAATTTATATAAATTTGATCCACACCCTGGATCGGTGTTCACAACAGTTTACAACTGTCTAGGTCAAAGACCTCTACTACAGTTCTATGTGGGAAACAAAAACAACAGCAAATACAGCTGTCCAGGTCACACACAACATCTACAACTGTCCACAGTGGGAAATAGAAGATGTAAGGATTTTGAATGAGGATTTAACGATCCTCCAGTTAAGGTTCAGGAGATAGTGTATGTGTAAATTAAAACTGATGACACACACTGCTCGTAATGTAAATAATAAACCACTGAGCAAGATATAGAGTTTAGAATGGCTCTAGTGATTGCAGTGTAGCACTAGACTCCTTCGGATTGATCAAAAATGGTTTTGAGTCCTCTTCTAGTTTTTTTCTGGAAAACAGAGTGTCATCTGCTTGACATCTAGGTTCAGAGACAGTGAAAATGTAGTCGATGAAGTTCTTCAAAATCCTCATGAATGTAAAGAGATCTTCTTGAGTAAGCGTGAGTGTGTATGAGCTTCTGTGTCTTATTGGTCATGCATGTATATCTGTATGAGTTCTTCTTGTGTATGTCACTTGTAGATCACTTTTGTATGTATCTTGTATATCTTGCAGCAATAGGGACTTCTTATATTTATGGCACGAGATCTGGAAAAATAAATGATTTATTTTTGCAGGTACGAGGTACGGTTCCCTGACATCTAACAACCTTCATTAAATAAATGACAGAGCATTAAAATATACCTAATATGACCATTGCTTAGATTAAAAAAAGATAAAGGAATTAAGGCAGCGTCAGATTCTCTGGAACAGTAGCTTTGGATATTGGTAGCCTTGTGTCATGGTAGGTCTTTGTATCAGAATCCTCTTGTATCGGTAACTTCTTGTGTAACGGTAGCCCTTCTGTCGGTAGACTTCATGTCTGTATATAGACTTGATTGGTAGCAGTAGACTTAATATACCGGTGACCTTTCATGTAATGGTAGCCTTCATGTACAGGTAGCTTCCTTGGTGTATCGGTAGACTCCCTTCAGTAACTTGTCTGTAACGGTAGGCTTGCATAACAGTGACTTGTCTGTATCAGTAAGCTTGAATAACGGTGACTTATATGTATCGGTGACCTTCACGTAATGGTAGACTTGTTGTACTTGTGGACTTGATGTATCAGTGACCTTATACATAATGGTGGAGTTAACAAATCGGTAGCTTTGTTTTGTAATAGTGACCACTTGTCTGTTTAAGCATTCTATTGGCAGAATGGGTTAAGTTAGAATATATATCCTTCCAGTAACTGAATTCTCTGAAGATAATGTAAATATTATTATATATGAATATGTGCATGGTGTAAAAAAATACTGAAAAAAGTAATTAATCATTAATAAATATAGGGATTATCAAACTATAATTGATCATAATTGGGATTATCAAAATATGAGTTCAACTAATTCTCCAGAGGGTTCAACATTAAGTTTCTATTTAAATTATTATGTTTTTATATAATGGACTCTAGCAAACTGAAATACCAGAACTCTAATCTGATTTACAAAAAATTCAAAGATCTGATGTTCTATTATCAGATTACTTCCATCGGATTTTGAAGCACTATAGCAATGCTAAACTAACTCATCATTATATGAAGCAACATGTTGAGTTCATTTAAATATTAATAAGTTATTACTGATATAGTTACAATTGATCCAATTTTTTTTTGGAATTCAACCATCAAAGTTTTTTACAATGTTGACTATGAATAAATCCATAACATAAGCATTATAAGAACACATGAAGATAAACAAATCAAGAATTATGAACGTTTTTGTTGGTTTATAATATTTAAACTTTATTGTGGATGAGTTAACTTCTGATGAGTATAATTTTTATTTTTGTGTGTTTCTACTACAAGATATAATTTTTTATGTTTTCCTTTATAAAATATTAGCATTTCCATTTTAATAATTTTACTTTCAATCCTCCATGCTTGAGTTCTTTTTGGGATAGAATGATTGAAAATATGATCATATGATCGAGGGATTTTGTGTCTAGTTAGACATAGATCTTGTACTTTTGATACTTAGAATTTAAAATGATGCCACTAGGTGTAGTCAAGGGATTATATGGATATAAAGGAAAACCTTATTATTGGTATAAAATTAGGGATACCTTACTATAGGTTGAAAGTCATGGACACCGTAGATCAGTTCTACAAATCTAACTAGTACTTTGGTTTAAAAGTGAGGTTTTAGTAAATATACATTAAAGGAGTATTTAGTTTTCTAAAAAATACTTAGTGTTTAGTTTTAAATATATTTTTATTATTTTCTGAATATTTTTTGAGTAAATTATTACTTGGGGTTTTTTAAATTAGATAGTTTAAATTTACACCACTTTAAATCTTTTATCAGTACTTCAAAATAAAAATAAATTTATTTACAATGTACAAACTATATTTAAATACATTATATAATACTATTACTCTAATATTTGACTTAATAAGTCTTTATAAAATCATATCAATATTCTTTAACACCCCAATATTTTATGGTATGTATCTTTTTAAATTTAATCTCTTCGATAGATTATGTTGCACACAATACTCGTCTTGAATGAAGAGTGAAATATAATTATAACATAGTCATTAAATTAGAGGGAATGAATAGTATTAACCAAATTATGAAATTTCAATATTATATATTCAATATAATACATAACATTAATCCTATGTGTTTTATATACTTGATATAATAATAAATCCAGTTTTACGCTTAAAAACTGTATTTCTCTAAAAAGTAGTTTTACTACCTTTAGATGGCGTAATTGTTTTAAAAATAAATTTTGAAATTATAATATATTATATTTTAAATAATAAACTTATATGAAATAGGAATATCAAAATTTACTTTGGTTTCATTTTTGGTAATTTTCTGATTAGTTTCATGTTTTGATGAATAGTGAACAAATATTGCATTTTAATTGAAAATAATTTTTTCGTATAAATAATATTGAGTGATAAAGTATATTCATAGTTGTTTTAAAAGTATAATAAAATAATTTTTTTATCATTTAATCTAATTTAGGTCATTGGAATAAATTTAACATTGAATTTGGGTATAAAAACCTTTTAATTTTTTGAACGTTTTCACTTTAAAAACTGATTTTCAGGTTCCGTCAATGAGATTAATTTTAAATTAATTACTAAAACGTTGGTGTTTTTAATTTTGAAAAAAGGATTCCATATTTTTAATCAGTGGGTCCAAATAATTTAAATAGTTTCCTTTTATTTTTTCACATTATAAATAGTAACTTTAATAATTTTTATTAACACGATTAAAGGTAAATTGAGTAATTAAGGGTAAAAAATAATATAATAAATATTATAAAATTAACCTAAAACTTTTCCAAATTTTATTGGATGAGTGATTATCAACAAAAATCGTCCTTGGGATGATTTTACGGCCTCTTGGAGCTACTGGGATGACTTTAAGGCTTTTATAGTCTTTTATTCTATGGAAGGTCAAATATATCATACTCATGTTTTTAATAAGTATTACATTTTTAACATGTGATTATTCAGAAGATATATTAGACTATAAATAGTAATTAGAAATATAAAATTTTTATATTCAGTATGATAATTTATTTTTGATTTTTTAGGGAAAAAATAATTAAATTAAAGGCTTTCACAATAATGATGCATTAATTGTTTAATTAATGGAAATATCAAATAAATGATATTAAAAATACTAAAATAAATATAATTTAACATAATTAATGCCATGCAATAATTTTATAGATGTACCTGATATATTAGAGATGTATTAAAGGTTTTGGTTAGAATTTATATTGTGTATTGATATTTTTAGAAAAGTTAAGTAATGAATAATGTCAAAATTTACATTAATGATATTTTAAAATATATAATATTTTATTAAATGATATAAAATTAATAAAAATAAAAATTCAGCCAAATAATTAATATAAATTTTAAATTTCATCCATTAATCATTTATGATTCGTTTGACATTTTATATTAACTATATTAACCCTTAAATAGTAAAAATCCAAGTTGTCACGATAAGAGTTAAAGTGTTTAACTAAGAGTTAAAGCTAAAATATAAGAGTAAGAATGTGACCTAAACATGTTTAAAAATTATTTTATGAAGAGGATTAAATTATTATCACCTTAATATATAATTGTATTTGTTTAATGGACACTTTTAAATAAAATAACTTATATATTATTTAAATCAAAGATAGTTACAAAATGCCACTCTCTTTGTATTTAAAATCATATATGTGTCCACATACGGATAAAATAATGATATGAATGTAAATAAGCGTATATTTTAATATTATGAAAATTATTTTTTTTTAGAATTTTTTTTTTAATTTTTATAAATTATATAATTACTTTAATTGCTTCATCAATGCTAAAATAATATTTATTTAATTAGAAGAAAAATAAAATAATTTAGTTTTAAAGTAATATTATTCATATATTTGGGATGAATTAATGTGTCTTATTGATTCTATATATATATATATTATATAATATATATGTTTTAAATAATTATATTCTCATTAACACTTTATCTTGATGTATTGAAAGTCAAATTAAATTAAAAATATAAAATTTGACAATATTTGTATTTTACTGAATTGATATTTTATCAAAATTATTTCAAAATAAAAAAAAAATTAAATAATAAAAAATGGGATAAGATATGATCGGAAATGTCTTCCACTATTCATTTATATCCTATTTGGAAGTCTTTGACTCTAGAATAGCCTTATTATATTTTAATATTTTGTGGGTTTCCGAAAGTCCCCCTCTCCTAAATTATTAAAGGTCGCCTCCTCCCTCACTTACTCAAACCAATTTGAGACATATATCTTGAAAAAACATTGCCCATTTCTTTTACTAACATACTTATTTAAGTTCTAGTGGTTCTATTCCTTCCAAAATAGCTACCATAGATCACTTAAGAAGAGATTAAAGGAAATTCGCTGAAAAAGAGGTAATCGTCTTAATCAAATACTTCAAGTTTGTTTCTTCTTCCACTTACTATTATTGTGTTGTTTCCCTTATAAATTAATAAATATAGTATCATATATATTATTATATGTTATTACGATTTTGGGACAACCATATTCCATCTTATGTCCATCCTATGAAAAATGAAAGTATCGTGTGTGCGTTTGTACAGCTTACCGTCTCCACACCATGGTGTAATATGTTTTTCATCACCACTTTAATTGGATGGGTATAATTATAGAAATAATGGATATATATTATAATTATAAAATGATATTGATTCTAGAAAAAATTATTATACCAATTATATCCTTACCCTTTCACCATCAAGGGAATGATATCGGCCCTCGTGCGTACGTATGGTCTACCGTCTCCACGACATGATGTGATTCATTTTCTATATTCTCCCTTAATGAATTATTATAAAAATATATATAATAAATATATATGATATTTAAATCATGTTTTAAATTCTATATATGATTAAATCATCATCAATGTAAGAGGAACAAAAAATAAAAAGTCAAAAAAATACTAAAAAACTATGCAATTAACACATGAATCAGTGAATAAAATGGACGAATATTAAAAAATGGGTGATAAGATGATATAATAGGATTATATAAGATATAATAAATATATATATAGGTATGGTATAATATAATAACATTATTTAAAATATAATACATTCGGTTAAATCATGTTGTACTAAAGGAATCATATGGTAATGGATTTTCTTCTCACTTTTATTTCCATGAAATATGCCTTATTCACCACTTATTTATTTTGTTTGATGTTCTTACCCTTAGACACATCATATCATGAATATATTTATCTTCAATGTATTCAATGTTTAATTTTATAATTATTTAATTTTATGGGGCTTATAATTAAAAAATTTCTAAGTGGTGTGGGACCCATTGATTTAAAGATATATTTTTAAATTAATTATTAGATATATGAGGAATGATTTGGACTGATATAATATGGTTTTAGGACCATTTAATGCAAGACCTACAGGTTAGGGACCAGTTAATACAAGACCCTTGATGCATTAATAGTCTCTTGAGATGAAATTAGTTGGTAAAAAACCTTTCACATTTGTTTCCAAGCAGGCTTAAATTGTCAGGAGGATAAATCTTGATACAAATCATAGGGGTTTCTACACAAAAACTTAAATTGTGTTAAGGAAAGACCTTCATATTAACTATCTTGAGGATATGTCTTGATAATGTAGATGTCCAACATTATTCATTCCATCATTATTATTATTCCACATGATTATTTTATTAGTGAGAATATCCATTCTCAAGTTTTAAGCTCATGTGATTATTTATATGGCATTATTCAATCATCTTATATTATTTCCATATTTATTATTAATTATTAATTCAAGTTAGCTTCTATAGTACTCTTCCCTTACTGAGAATTTTACCTCACCCCTTTCTTATGTTTTATTTTTCCCCATGATTCCAAGAAGTCTATTATGAATGATATGTAGGGTTAAACTAGGAGAATAATGGTGTTATCAAAGAAAATACTTTTTTTATTTTATGTTTTAAATGTAATTTTATTTTTTCAAATATGTATACAGTTTTAAAAGACTACTAAAATATATGGTCCTTTGGGATTTGATCACTTGTATCTTATTCCAATGTAATAAAGTAAGGTGTTGGCTCTGAGGTACTGGGGTTGGGGTGTTAATGTTGGTATCAGAGAAAGTTTAATAGATTCCTTGGGAACTAGATTTAGGAAATTAGGGATTAGAAAACATAACCCTATGATTGAATTTGAAAATAAGTCTAAGTATAGGATAACATCTTTTAGATTTGGTAATACCATGGATAACCTAGGTTAAACCTATGGAATCATATATTGAGAAGAAGATGTCTTTATTTAGACATCCTATAAAAAATTCTTCATGACTATATAACTATTACTAGTGTTTCTAACATTGTGCTTTTGGTTTTGGTTAATGGTTATAATTATAAATATTATAAAAGTAGTGGTTATACTGTTGATGATGAAGAGACTTCAAAATAAAAATGAAATGAAGAAGTTATTAAGTAATAATATTATGAAGCATAGTTAATGGTTTAATAATGAAGTATAATGATTAAAGTTCTTGTGTATTTGGATTCAAGAAGTATTTAATCAATGGTGATATGGTTATAAGAATAATGAGATATATAAGGATTGTACTACAATATTTCTTCTTTAAGGATTCAAAAGCATGAAGGTTTTCATTCCAGTTTTTAAGGTGATGAAATATTTAGTATGTGACAATAAGAGATACATTATGTGATTTAGGGAATATAATGTAAAGTTTATTTTTGGAAATTTAGTGACCTTTATTCTAAATACCTGGTCTTCAAATTTGGATAGAATTATTTTGAATGAGTCTTAACGTTGGAATGGATTAAGTTGAACATTTAATATTATTTTTTGAGGTTAAATTATGATTTATTGGATACTATGTGCTCAATTTTTTGGTTTTAGTATAAATTTAAAGAATAAACGAAATACTTGAGGGCATTATGATTCGGTACGAAAAAATTCATCATGAAAATCAATCTCTTAGTTTAAGAAATAGAGTAGAGATAGATCGAAGAACAACCGAAGGATGAGATTATACTTATGAAATGGAATGAAATTGAGTACGTTTATTTCCTTGAGTTCTCTATCTAAATGGTAATGGAATTAATCAAATTTTAGAAATGGATCTTGAAAAAAAAGTTATCCTATTTCTGTTATATCTGATGAATCAGATGGTCTTCTAAATCATCAAAAATTTATAGCATTGATGCCCTTAACTTTTTATTGATCATTTACTTTCTTATGATAAATGACCTTTATCATTTTATATACTTATTAGTCCACATATTCACTCTCCACCAATGTTCTCCTATTAGAAATCCTAATTTTGTGGTGACCTTCTCATTTTATTTTCCCTCTTATTAAGAGGATGTTTTATTAACCATATTTCTAATGTGGGTTTCCCACAAAGGAATTTTCAAGTATCAAACTTTGATTTTTTAAGTACAGTTTCACATTTTGAGGATGAAATTTATTGAAATAGGGTAGAATATAAACCCCCCAATATTTTATGGTAAGTATATTTTTAAATTTAATCTCTTCGATATCTTTTATTGCACGCAAAACCCAGTTTAACCGAACAATGAAATATTATTATAACATAGCCATTAAATTGGAGGGAATGAATAATACTAAAAAAATTCTGAAAATTATATATTATATATTCAATTTAATGTTTAAAATTTATCCTATCTGTTTTATAGACATGACATAATAATAAAATCAGTTTCACACTTAAAACTATATTATTCTAAAAAGAAGTTTACCACCTTTTGATGGTGTATTTGTTTTAATACTAAAATTTTAAACTTTTATAAATTATATTTTACAAACTAGAAAAATATTCTTTGAAATAATAATACCAAAATTTATTTTGGTTTCATTATTGGTATTCTAATAATTAGTTTCATATTTTGATGAATAGTGAAAAAATACTGTATTTTAATTGAAAACAACCTTTTCATCTATATAATATATAGTGTTAAATTATATTTTTTAATTGGTTTTAATGTATAATTAGATAATTTTTTGTCATTTATTCAAATTTATTTCATTTTAATCAATTTAACATTGAATTTGGATATAAAAAAAATTCAATCTTTTAAATGTTTTCACTTTAAAAACTCGTTTTCTCATTCCGTTAATGGGATTAATTTTAAATTAATTACTAAAACCTCTATGTTCTTGGTTTTGAAAAATGTATTAAATATTTGGAATAATTGATTCCAAATTATGTAAATATTTTACTTTTATTTTCAAATATTATGAATAGTAACTTTAGTCATTTTTATTAAAATAGTTAAAGGTAAATCGAGTAATTAAGAGTAAAAAAATATTATAAATTTTAGAAAATTAATTTAACACTTGTCCAAATTTTATTGGATGAGTGATTATCGACCAAAATCATCCTTGGGATAATTTTATGGTCTCTTGGAGCCACTTGGACAACTTTAAGGTTTTTATAGTATTTTATTCTATGGAATGTAAAATATGTCATACTTATGTTTTTAATTAGCATTAAAATTTTAATATGTGGTTATTCAGAAGTTATATTAGATGATAAATACACATTTTAAATGTAAAATTTTTATATTGATCATGATAATTTATTTTTAAATTTTTGGGAAGAAATAATTTAATTAAAGGCTTCCACAATGATGATGTAATAATTGTTTAATTAATGGAAATATCAATTAAATGTTATTAAAAATATTGAAATAAATAAAATTTTACATAATTAATGACATTAAAAAAATTTACAGATTCCCTTTACATGTTAGAGATTCATTATAGGTTTTTTTCTAAGTTATATTCTATATTTATATTTTTAAAAAGTAAGTAATGAATAGTGGAAAAATTAAAATTAATGAAATTTTAAAATATATAATATTTTATTAAAATATATAAAATTCATAAAAATAAAAATTTAGACAAATGATTGGGATAAAGTTGAAAATTTCACCCATTACTCATTTATGGTTTGTTTGGCATTTTATAGTAACTATATTAACCCTAAAAGAGTGAAAACCCAAGTTGTCATGGTAAGACACTAGTATAAAAATCATTTTTCACGTCGGCCTTATCACATCAATTATTCATTACTAACATGAAAAAGGAATTTAATAAGATTTATGACATCATTTATTTTATAACTGACTTGATAAATCAATATACATGCTTTTTCATGTTAGTTATTATATAACCTACATGAAATAGCCAGATATCTTGCTTTATCACATTAGTTATTATATAACCAATGTGATAAAGGAGGTTTCCATGGGTTATCATGTCGATTAAATAATAACCGATATGATAAAAATATTTTCACTACTTTTCCATGTAGGTTATAAAATATATGATGTGAAAAGGCTAATTTATCACATTAGTTATGTAATAACTAGTGTGATATATCATTTAAAATTTTATGAATTGTCATTTGAATCATTTCGTTGTTGTTTCTCTTCTCGCGAAATTTGAATCGTCTCTCCAACATGGAATCCCTAACCCTTGTTTTGTTCTTTTTGGTCTACTCACATATCAGTTTTCTATTTTCTTAGATCCTTAGGTTTCTTCGGCCTCATTGTCACGTATTTGTTCTACCCAACTCTTAGGTAAAACTCACTCATCCATCCTATATTTTAGTCATTCAATGGTGCCATAGCCCTAACTTTTTTTATTCCGTTCACTCAAATATCACATTACCATATTATTAAACCATCATATTTCATTAGTTTCATATTTGTGATTTGGTATGGTTGAAAATATATCTTATAGATGTTTATATAGTATTATTCCTAATATATTTTGATAAATTTTATAATTATTTACATATAGTGGTTCTAATAATACAACCTTAATATATACATTGATTTCATGATAGAGTTTCAACTGTAGTGTGTATTTTATTTCTTTGACTCTATAATGTTTTTCTTCTTTAGAGTTGTGAGAGTCATAGATTCATATTAATGATTAATTATAGAAGGATTTCATCTAGGTAAGTGTACCACTAATGGGTTCTTTATTTTCTTCGTGAATAAGGTAGATGGTATTATAAATTTGTGCATCAATTACCATTGACAAAATAAAAAAATTAGGAATAAACAATATACCCTCCGATTGATTTATGATTTGTTTGATAAGTTGATACACTATTCTTAGTTCTAGAATAATGATTTTTAGTTTTCCTATCATGAGATGATGATGAAAAAAGAAAATATTATATAGAATTCACCCAGGTGATATTGAATATTTTGTGTTTCTGGTTATGTCTTTTAGTATAAAAAATATTCCCATATTCATGGGACTCATGAATTACACATGCTTCACATGGTATTCACACTGAAATCATTTATCTCTCCATAAATTTTTATTTTTATTGTATCAAAGTAAGTAGATTGTAAATTACTTCCATGCATATATTTTTATGATTTAACATATATATATAAACTTATCTTCCATTATTGTATAGAATTTATAATTATATTTTTCAAAAATGCATATATTGGTTTAATATTTCCAAATTGGGTTACTTTCAAATTATGACATATTTGATATAAATTTAAAATTGTCTTATCTTGACAAGCTATTTATTTTTGATATTTTTTATAGATAATAATGAGTCAAATTTAGATTAAGACACTTTGAATAAGTGATTAATATGAGGAAGGCATTGCTGCTTTTTTAGAATTTTCTAAATGAAATTTTCTAAAAAATGAAAAGTTTTTTTTCATGCCTAAAATGTTTAAATATGAATAAGTTAAAAATAAGAGAGATGAAAGATCGTTTAGTTTTTCATATTTTTAATCTGAGTTATAGCCCTTGGATTTGGCATGGTGAAACTAGGCATAGTTTCAAACCTTTTTACGATGATTCTTTTCAAGATGATAGATCTAATGAAATTGAAGAAATGATTCATGATATTGAAGTATAGGAAATTGAGAAATAACTGATAATTGAACATCTATATGGTGATGCTAAAAAACCATTGTATCTGGGTTATATAGAATTTACATTTTTATTGGCTATGTTAGATTGATTAACTTGAAGGTGAAACATGGTTGGAGTGATAAGATTTTGACTAATTTTCATCAATTGTTGAAAGATATTATTCCTAAAAAATGATCTTCTTGAATCACATTATAAAGAAAAGAAAATAATATGACTGATGAGATTAGGGTACAAAAATAAATAAATGTTTGACCGAATTATTCTACTCTATATGGGAAGGAATATGAATTTTTGTCAAAGTGTCCTAAATGTGGCACGTCATGGTATAATTTTAAAGAAAAATTACATGTTGATATAGTATTAATAGAGACCCCTTCCAAGGAATTTTGGTATCTTCCTATAATTTCTCATTTGAAACATTTATTTCAAAATTTACATTATGAAAAAAGGTTTATATGGAATACAGATGAGTGGATATGTGATGAAAAATTATTCCATCTAGATCATTGTCTATAGTGGTGGAAAATTTATTACCAGTTTCCTACATTCAGAAAAGAAGCTAGAAATATCATGCTTGGACTATACATGGATGGAATGAATCCACATCAAATACTTAGTAGAATAAATAGTTCCTGGCATGTTTTATTGATAATTTACAACTTTTCTCCTGAATTTTTTATGAATTTAAAATATTTCATGTTGAGTTTAATGATCTCTGGACCAAAACATCTCAAAAATGATATTTATGTTTTCTTATCACCATTAATTGATTACTTGAAACTCTTATGGGAGAATGGTATTTGAGTGTATGATTATTATAAAATGGAATATTTCCAACTTTATGAAATGATTATGTTCAATATAAATGACTTCTGAGTGTATGGAAATATTTCTAGATATAGTGTTAAGGGTCATAAAGTGTGTCTAATTTGTGAACAACAGATTTCATATTATCAGCTGCATCATGAGAGAAATATTGTATACATGGATCATCAAAAGTTTTTTTCTATGGATCACTATTATAGAAGGTTAAAAAAGGAATTCAATGGCTCATAAGAATTTTATATTTCTCTAAAACCATTGTCCACCAATCAATATTTTGAGAGGGTACAAAACCTTAATGTAACATTCATAAAGATGCATAAATCTGAAAATGATAGAAATATTTGGAAGAAACGGTCAATATTTTTTGAGATACCATATTGGATATATCATGAGGTAAAACATAACATTGATTTAATGCACATGGAGAGGAATATTTGTGATATATTTACTAGAACATTGTTAAATATTAAAGGAAATACTAAAGATATTTTGAATGCAAGATAAGACTTACTCTCAATGTGAATACGATTGGAGTTGTCTCTCAATCTTAATGGAAGGTGAACGTTACATCCCCAGGATTTTCATACATTATCCAAGAGGGAGAAAATTATATTTTTTCATTGTATTCATGATATCAATGTGTCATAGGGTTATTCTTACAATGTAAAAAATTTTGTGTCTTTAAAGGATTTGAAGTAGATAGGTACGAAATCTCATGATTATCACATCATGATGCAGAAACTCATACTAGTTTCATTGCATGGAATATTTCCCATACATGTTAGAATGACTACCATGAAGGTGTTTTATTTTTTTAATTCAATTTTTAATAAGGTGATTGATTTGAATGCTTGAACAATTTGAAAAGCCAAGAAATTTATTTACTTTTCTAATTAGAAATGCATTTTTCTCCATCTTTTTTGATATCATGGTGCATTTAATGATTAATTTGGTATGAGAAATAAATATTTTTAGACCTATATATCTACGTTGGATATATCCTTTTTAAAGTTATGTGAAGTTATTAAAGGGGTGTGTTAAGAATACATATTGACCTGAAGAATCCATTGTTTAGAAGTATATTTCTAAGGAGGTTGTGGATTTTTGTAAAAGCTATTTATCTATAGTGTAGCACATTGGTTTTCCTCTCTCTCATTATGAATGAGTTAATTTTGGGGGAAAGGGTATTTGTGTCTTGAATGTCAAATATTTTTAAGGTGAAAAGATAAATAAGGTACATTTATAAATCTTTAATAACTTATATGATGCTCAACCATATATAACATCACATATTTGTAACGCCCTGACCCCAGTTAACTAGAGTCGGTGCATTATTACATAACATTAGAATGATCACAATAGATCAAGTCTCAAAAGACCGATTAGTTTAATAGCCTTGGAAACACAAGATACATTCATAAATTTTACATTACATCATAAAGTGAAAAATACATAAAAATCTTGTCTCCACACTCATATTCCCTTATACTATCCCTACAGGTCATTCATAAAATACATCTTCACATCCTGGGAAAAATAAAACATAGAAAGGGGTGAGCTCAAATGCCTAGTAAAGATAACAATATAGCGGAAACTTTCATAAATAAGCATAAACATTTAAGGCAATGTATAACTAAAACAAAATCCTTTTAAACTTGACCTTTAGCATAATATGGTAGAAATAAAATGAAATAATTCTATTTACTTATTCACATGTATATTCTACTAGTCGAATAATCACATGAAATATCAATAACCATTTTCATAATGATGGAATGCATAATGCCAGACTATCATAACCATGTAGCCAAGGCCTCATGCCAAAACTACAAATAAGATTTTATCAAGGCCTCGTGCCAAGACACAAATTTGTCTCATGAGACCTACCGATGCATCGAGGAGCTATATCGGGCTCCACCCGTCACTTAATAAGTCCAATGCATTCCTCATATGAATAGGTTTAAACATAACATAAACATTCGTATTAAAACCAGCATACGAAATGTCAATACTTTCTCCATAAACCATGAATGGTATAAAAATAACATATCCACAATCAAACATACCACAAAACCTTCAATACAATATGTACGTTTTGTATCATAATAAATCAACTTCAAAACAAGTTTAAAATCCATTAAAGGATTTTGACATAGATGAAAATGATTTGTAAAACTCTGTGAGAGAAATATACCTTTTTCATGAAAACATTTAAAAGTCACAAATTTTAAAAAGGAAGACATTTAAAGATATTTTTGAATCAAAGTGTCCAATACCACTTTGAAACATTTGAAAGTAATTAACATTTTAAAACTTTCATGTCCATATAAATAAACCCTTAAAAACCATTCTAAAAACATGGACATTAATGAGAATTATTTAGAAGAATAAATATTTAAAACATTTAAAATAATGTTTTAGTAAAAATTCCCTTAAAAAACCCCTTTGAAAACTCTTTCATGAAATATATACATGGATAATAAATATGTCCCAGTAGATACTTATGTAAAAACAACCTTGAATAATAATGAGATTGTAAAATAAAACCTTACCTTGTACTTTTCCTTGGTTGAGGGTAGTTTAAACTCCAGTATAATGGTGAAATAATTGTTATTAAATTATAAAAGAATCATATACATTAATATGATATCATATATGATCTTTTAACATTTCTTTGTTAATAATATCTTAGTATTATCGTCGTTTCAAGTGTTAAATTACTTGTTTTATTTTATATGTTTTGTTACATAAGACATGTTTGTTATGGATAGGTTGTATATTATTCATATACATAATGATATAAAGTCCTTAAACATTATTTTTTATCATAAAATGATAATTATACTTGAATGGATACAATGGGGGAATGAATCTCATCGCATTTATGGAGACGGTAGTCCGTACGTATGCACCAACGCTACTTCCATTTCATTTTTTTCATTTTAAAAGGAATCAAAACCAAATGATACATAGGTATATTATTATTCCAGTATAATATAATATCTTATATTTTTTACTTAAGTTCATTAACACCATTCTTTATACGTTCCATGTATGGTATGAACGAGTCATATCACTTTGAGGGGGCGGTAGTCCGCACTTCCTCAAATGAAATTATCGTATATATATACAACAGTAAATAAATAATGGTATGATATAAAATGGAATTACAGAAGCTTATATATAAAATAAATATCATTAAAATCATATTTAATTACATTTACATCATAATGGCTACCATGAGAGGCGGTAGGAGATAATTGAACAATCATCGTTTCGTGAGGTGTTTGGTTTCCATCCACAAAAACATTATGTTCTTCACCCATTAGATGGAGGTGTGTGTAAGTGTAGTTTTAATACTTATCATAAAAATATCCTAGTATATTTAGGATATTGGTTTTTTTACAAAATAAAATAATAAGAAGAGTTTAGGGGTTGGAGAAGTAAAATAAAAGAAAAGAAGCTAAGAGAAATCTTTACTTTTAATTTGTGTAACTCCCATTGGTTTGAACCAAAAAGGACTCTTGAAGTGCCTTATGGAGGAGGATAGAGATTTTTGGAGCTTAATTGGGCAGATGTTTGACGATCTAAAAGGCTTTAGAGGTGTGAGGAATTGGTTAGAAGTGGCGTCCTTTTATAAGGGGGAGGAGGGGCTCTTTAAGAAAAACTTAAATTATTAATTTATAATAAATTCATATTCTATTTATAATGGCTCCAAAGTGGATTATTCAAATTATAAGGTGGGTATGGGTCTAAATACACTCAACCAATAGGTTTTACATAGGTTTGGGTTATATTATTAACCTTGTCTTTTATTTTTAACCCTTAGTTAATTAGTTTGACATTTACCATGTCTCTTTGTATTTTTATATTATATGGTTAATAAACTTACTATAAACTTCCAAGATACCTCCAAGTGGTCCATTAATGATTCAAATATCATTATATAAGTCATTTGGCCGAAAATTAGATTTTTAGGAATATAATATCAATTAATCATATAATATTTGTTTTAAATATTAATTTATGTCAATTTTGACACTATTTGATATTTTGTTTTTGTGAAAGTCATCACAACTTGATTACTTCTAACAGGATACATTGAATAATCCCTAACATGTAATAGACACCTAGAAAATTTGTGGAAGTCATAAAAACGTTGAAATTATATTTATTTTAATATCTATAATATCTTTTATTTGAATATTTAATTAATAAGGTAATTACTGCATCATCATTGTGTCATAAATAAATTTAATTATTTAATGTCTAAAAATTGTAAATAAAATACCATGATGTAGGAAATATTTTTATCTTTCTAATGAATATTTATAGTAGAATTTATCTTATGTATAACCCTATATTAAAAATGGTTTAGTTAATAAACATTGAATTTAACACTTTTAACTCTTCTTTAAATTAAATAATAATAAATGTCCTAATCTAATCCAACTGGACCTAAAGGGTCATATTTTATTTATAAGGTCATTTTTGGTCGAATTACACTTATCCAATATAATTAGGACATGTTTTAGGGTAATGATAATATCATTTTTACCCTTAATTACCCTATTTACTTTTAACCGTGGTAAATAAAAGTAAAAAGTTACTATTCAAAAAAAAATATTTTTATCTTATTGAACCACATTTTACTCCTTGATATTAACCATGTCTCTTGGATTTTCTAAATTCCACTCATAGAAGCGGTAAAATTATGATTTATGTGAATTTACAAATTCTCCTAAGAGATGGGTAAAAGATGGTGAAAAGTTCAATAAATTTTTTATATATCTAAAATTATTATAAACTGACTCCAATGAATTAAATTGAACTTATATAGGTATTATGTATCTATTTTGACCTAAAATAAATTTAAATAAAATAAATAATTATTTAAATAAAAATTCAGTTTTAAATTATAACTCAGTGTTTTTCACTATTCATCAAAAATTAAAAGTTTTCAGAAAAATACCAAAAATTCACGCTAAGTTAATTTTGATATTCAAAATTCAATAATGAAGTCTATTTAACCAAATTCAAAACATATAATTTTCATTTATTAATTTAAAATTAATTTCCGCTGTCAAAATAAAAAGGCGTATTGTTAATAAATAATAACTATCAATAGTTTGACACTTGTTTATGTCCAATTTCAATGTGAAATTACTTAAAATGACCATAAATGGATTAAATGGTAAAAATATAATCTATTTATACTTCTAAACCATTAAAATGTATTATTTATCACTATAAATTATTTTGATTAAAAAGGTTGTATTCAGTTAAAATATAGTATTTTTCACTATTCACCCAAATATGAAAGTTATCAGAAAAAAACCAAAACATTATTGAAACTAAATTCTTATGTCCCGATTATAAAGAAGAATTTTATTTTGTCAAATTGAATATATAAAAATTTCAAATATTGGATTTAAAAAGGCTTTACCATTAAAAGGTGGTAAAATTGCATTTTTTGAAAAATACTTCTTTTATCTCAAAAAAATATATTTGTTCTTACATTATGTCTAAGAAACTCATAATATGGATTCTAAAGTTATAAGGATTATATAAAGTAAAAAATTCAGTTAATAATATTCATAACCTCTTTTTAACGACTAGTTTGGTAAGTCATGGTGTGCTAGAACTTGATGTTACATGTAGTGGAAGTTATTAAATTACTAAGAAATAGCGTACTATAAAATATTGGGGTGTTACATTTTTCCCTCCTTCAATAAATTGCATCCTTGCAATTTGAAATTATTTTTCAAAAATAAAAGGTTAAAAATATAAAATACCTTTGGGAAAACCCACATCGGAAATTAGGTTAATAAAATTTAGTCTTAATTAGAGGAAAAGGGAAATGAAAGGGTCACCACAAAATTATGATCTCAATTAGGAGAACATTTTTGGAAATTAGAGACATATAATTGGAGGAAAAATTTAAATATTTATAGGTAGTTATTGAGGTCATCAATCACAAAAAAGTGTAAAATTGAGGGCCTTAAATTCATCAATCTATGATGATTTAAAATACCATAGGTTCAATAAAACATGTGGTATTAGGATAACAAATTTTTTGTTTTAAGATCCCTTCACTAAAGTGTTAGAATTAATTTCTTCATAGAATAATAGAATAAGAAAAATATATACTTGACAAGTAGAGTCCCATCCATTAACTAATTTCTACCACAAACTCATCTTTCACTCTAAAAGATAATAGAACTTAAAAATAATATTTTATATATCCTATTCGTATAGGGTTAAAAAAAGGAATTTATAATTCATCTACCAATTTTTTTAAAAAAGACTAGATTATTCAATATAGGACATCACGTGGGCCAGTGGTAGGTGATACACCCTTGTCACCCTTCGGTTGTGGTTTCAAGCCTCACAGCCTTGCCGAATGCAACGGGTTTCCACTCGACCTATAGGTTGTCCTTTTATAGCAATCCAAAAATAATCTCAATCTAGAATTATCCAAAATACTTCTATCCAAACTCACAGTCCAAAATTTATAAATAAGGTAAACACAATGAAGATCATTTTTTCCTTGTAATAACATGTGAACACCTTCATCATGTATTCTTTTAAAACACTACAACATCCTGAATTACTATAAAGCCTTATTGATTACATTCATGATCCCTTATTCCTTATAGAATACTGGATATACTCCTTCTATCCAAAAATGTTATAAACTACAACAATGATAGAATATACAAATCATTAATCAGTTTTAAGGTAATCAAGAATATCCAATATAATTTATCCAAATCAATCATGTATTATTCCAAAATCACTATCTCAGTATTAGAACCATATTATGGTTTATCTTTCTCTCAACCATATATTTTCCAAAAAATTTAACCTGCTATTGAGTCACTTTTCTTGGTTCCACACAATCTCAAGTCCTTAATAAAATAGTACTGCAATACAATCCTTATATACTCCATAATTATTATAACCAGTACATTGTTGATAGAACACTCAAATGACATAATTCTCTAATAACAACATAAGAACTCTAATCATTCCTCCTCATATTTGGTAGTATCATAACTTGGTTATTATCCAATAGCATCATTTGGGGAATACTCTGATGATTTGGACATCGGTTCGCGTAGTGTCCCAACTCCTTATAGATGAAGCATTGTTCATTTGAAAACTTTTTTATTTTCCTTCCAGTCACGTACTTGGTGTCCTTTTTCTACACACTTATAAAACACTCCCATTCCCTTTAGGAAATTTCCAGGGTGTTTCTTCCCACAGTTATCACATATGGGAAAATTATTCTTTTCCCTCTTCCCTTTATCCATCTTTCTCTCTTCCATCCTTTTCTTCTCTTACTTACCTTCAAAGCCATAAGACTCGGAGAATTCTTTACTTATCTTATTAACACATTATACTATTTCTTCATATGTTGAGAATACATGGGAGAATATTTCCCTTATAAATGTTGGATTAATACTGTGAACGATATGATCCTTCTTACTCTTTGGATCATTCGTATTGCTGGAGTTCACATTCCTTCTACTGGGTGCCATTTCTATACAATAGCATAAACTAGGCCAGTTTATGAATTGCAATGAATAATTACAAACTTGTAAAATAACTAACGTAAATTGAATGGTTTATAGATATAATCCATAATCATAAAGATTTTTTCATTGAGGAATTATATACTCATAAACCCTTCATAATGATTTGTAAAGAAAATGAGAATTATCCTAAGCATATCCCCCAGGAGTGTCGTAACTAAGAGTGCAGCAAGACCCATTGTCTGGCACCAGTTCCCATTAGAGTCTAGATCAAAGCGGTGTTTTTGGGTTTTACCCCTAGGTACATCTCTGCCAGAGCCGCCTCTACCTGCTCGTATCCGGACAGGGATGTATTGCTCGGAAAACTCACAAAATCTCTACAATACCAAAATTCTAGGAAGTTCTTCTATACTAATCCTCAAAGTCCATCTTAGGTCTATGTTCTTTAATCAGATTTTATCAAAATCTAGCTTCCAAGGTTTGTTCTAAACTTCCTCTGATACCAACTGTAATGCCCCAACCCCAGTTACCCAGAGTCGGTGCATTATTATATAACATTGGCATGATCACAAAAGATCATGTCTCGAAATACCTATTAGTTTAGTAGCCTTGGAAACACTAGATACATTCATAAACTTTACATTACATCATAAAGTAAAAAATACATTAAAATCTTGTCTCCACACTCATATTTCCTTATACTATCCCTACAGGTCATTCATAAAATACTTTTTCACATCCTGGGAAAAATAAAACATAGAAAGAGGTGAGCTCAAATGCCCAGTAAGGATAACAATATAGAGGAAACTTTCATAAATAAGCATAAACATTTAAGTCAGTGTATAACTAAAACAAAAGCCTTTTAAACTTGAACTTCAGAATAATATGGTAGAAATAAAATGAAATAATGTCATTTACTTATTCACATGGATATTCTACTAGTTGAATAATCACATGCAATATCAATAACCACTTTCATAATGATGGAATGCATAATTCCAGACTATCATAACCACGTAGCCAAGTCCTCATGCCAAGACTACAAATAATATTTTGTCAAGGCCTCATTCCAAGACACTAATTTGTCTCATGAGAGCTACTGATTCATCGAGGAGCTATAGCGGGCTCCACCCGTCACTTAATAAGTCCAATGCATTCCTCATATGAACAGGTTTAAACATAACATAAAAATCCGTATTAAAACTAGCATACAAAATGTCAATAATTTCTTCATAAACCATGAATGGTATAAAAATAAAATATCCACAGTCAAAAATACCACAAAACCTTCAATACAATATGGACGTTTTGTATCACAATAAATCAACTTCAAAACAAGTTTAAAATTCATTAAAGGATTTTGACATAGATGAAAATTATTTGTAAAACTCTTTGAGAGAAATATACCTTTTTCATGAAAATATTTAAAAGTCACAAAATTTAGAAAGGAAGACATTTAAAGACATTTTTGAATCAAAGTGTCTCATACCACTTTGAAACTTTTGAATGTAGTTAACATTTAAAAACTTTCATGTCCATATAAATAAACCCTTAAAAAATCATTTGGAAAACATGGACATTAATGAGAATGATTTAGAAGAATAAATATTTAAAACATTTAAAATAATGTTTTAGTAAAAAGTACCTTAAAAAATCCCTTTGAAAATTCTTTTATGAAACATGGACACAGATAATAAATATGTCCTAGTAGATACTTACGTAAAAACAACCTCGAATAATAATGAGATTGTAAAATAAACCCTTACCTTGTAATTTTCCTTGGTTGAGGGTAGTTTAACCTCCTGTATAATGGTGAAATAATTTTTATTAAATTATAAAAGAATCATATATGTTAATATGATATAATATATGATCTTTTAACATTTCTTTGTTAATAATATCTTAGTATTATTTTCGTTTCAGGTGTTAACTTACTCGTTTTATTTTATATGTTTTGTTACATTAGTCGTGTTTGTTATGGATAAGTTGTATATTATTCATATCCAGAATGATATCAAGTCCTTAAACATTATTTTTAATCATAAAATGAGAATTATACTTGAATGGATATGATGGGGAATGAATCTCATCGCGTTCGTGGAGACGGTAGTCCGTACGTACGCACGAACGCTACTTCCATTTCATTTTTTCATTTTAAAAGGAATCAAAACCAAATTATACATAGGTATATTATTATTCCAGTATAATATAATATTTTATATTTTTTACTTAATTTCATTAACACCATCCTTTATACGTTCCATGTATGGTATGAACGAGTCATATCACTTTGAGGGGGCGGTAGTCCGCACTTCCTCAAATGAAATTATCGTATATATATACAACATGAAACGAATAATGGTATGCTATAAAATGGAATTACAGAAGCTTATATATAAAATAAATATCATTCATATCATATTTAATTATATTTCCATCATAATGTCCCCCATGAGAGGCGGTAGGAGATAATTGAACAATCATCATTTCATGAGGCATTTGGTTGCCATCCACAGAAACATTATATTATTCACCCATTATATAGAGGTGTGTGTAAGTGTAGTTTGAATACTTCTCATAACAATATCATAGTATATTTAGGATACTGTTTTTTTTACAAAAGAAAATAATAAGAGGAGTTTAGGGGTTGGATAAGTAAAATAAAAGAAAAGAAGCTATAAGAAATTGTTACCTTTATTTTGGGTAACTCCATTTGGTTTGAACCAACAAGGTCTCTTGAAGTGCCTTATTACTAAGGTAAGGATTCTAGGAGGAGGATAAGGATGCAAGGATCTTAATTGTATGGAGGCTGGATGAGCCAAATGGCTTGAGAGGTGTGAGGAATTGGTTAGAAGTGGTATCCTTTTATAAGGGGGAGGAGGGTCTCTTTAGGAAAAACTTAAAGTATTAATTTATAATAAATTAATATTAGGTTTCTAATGGCTTAAAAGTGTATTATTTAAACTATAAGGTGGTGATGGGTCGAAATCCACTCAACCAATAGGTTTTAGACAGGTTTGGGTCATATTATTAACCTTATCTTTTATTTTTAACCCTTAGTTAATTAGTTTGACATTTACCATGTCTCTTTGTATTTTTATATTATATGGTTAATAAACTTACTATAAACTTCCAAGATACCCCCAAGTGGTCCATTAATGATTCACCTATCATGATATAAGTCCTTTTGTTGAGCCTTAGATTTTTAAGAATAGAATATCAATTAATCATATAATATTTGTTTTAAATATTAATTTATGTCAATTTTGACACGATTTGATATTTTGTTTTTGTGAAATTCATCACAACTTGATTACTTCGAACAAGATACATTGAATCAGTACTAACATGTAATAGTCACCTATAAAATTCTTGGATGTCATAAAAACGTTTAAATTATATTTATTTTAATATTTATAATACCATTTATTTGAATATTTCATTAATAAGGTAATTACTGCATCATCATTGTGTCATAAATATAATTTAATTATTTAATGTCTAAAAATTATAAATAAAATACCATGATGTAGGAAATTTTTTTATATTTCTAATGAATATTTATAGTCAAATTTATCTTATGTATAACCCTATATTAAAAATGGTTTAGTTAATAAACTTTGATTTTAACACTTTTAACTCTTCTTTAAATTAAATAATAATAAATGTCCTAATCTAATCCAAGTGGACCTAAAGGGTCATATTTTATTCCTAAGGTTGTTTTTGGTCGAATTACACTTATCCAATAGAATTATGATATGTGTTAGGGTAATAATAATATCATTTTTACCCTTAATTACCCTATTTACTTTTAACCGCGGTAAATAAAAGTAAAAAGTTACTATTCACCAAAAATTATTTTTATCTTATTGAACCACATTTTACTCCTTGATATTAACTGTGTCTCTCGGATATTAGAAATTCCACTCACAGAATCGGTAAAATTATGTTTTATGTAAATTTACAAATTCTCCTAGGAGATGGGTAAAAGACGGTGAAAAGTTCAATAAAATTTTTATATATCTAAAATTATTATAAACTGACTCCAATGAATTCCATTGAAGTTATATAGGTATTATGTATCTATTTTGACCTAAAATAAATTTAAATAAAATAAATAATTATTTAAATAAAAATTCGGGTTTAAATTATAATGCAGTGTTTTTCACTATTAATCAAAAATTAAAAGTTTTCAGAAAAATACCAAAAATTCACCATAATCTGATTTTGATATTCCGAATTCAATAATGAAATATATTTTACCAAATTCAAAACATATAAGATTCATTTATTAATTTAAAATTAATTTCTGCTGTCAAAACCAAAAGGCGTATTGTTGAGAAATAATAAATATCAAAAGTTTGACACTTGTTTATGTCCAATTTCAATGTAAAATTACTTAAAATGACCATCAATGGATTAAATGGTAAAAATATAATCTATTTATACTTCTAAACCATTAAAATGTTTAATTTATCACTATAAATTATTTTGATTAAAAAAGTTGTTTTTAATTAAAATATAGTATTTTTTCACTATTCACCCAAATATGAAAGTCATCAAAAAAACACAAAAACTTTATTGAAACTAAATTCTTATGTCCCTATTCTAAAGAAGAAGTTTATTTTGTCAAATTGAATATATAAAAGTTTCAAATATTGGATTTAAAAAGGCTTCTCCATTAAAAGGTGGTACAATTTCTTTTTTTGAAAAATACTTCTTTTATCTGAAAAAAATATATTTGTTCTTACATTATGTCTAAGAAACTCATAATATGGAATCTAAATTTATAAGGATTATATAAAGTACAAAATTCAGTTAATAATATTCATAACCTATTTTTAACGACTAGTTTGGTAAGTCATGGTGTGGTAGAACTCGGTGTTGTGTGTAGTGGAAGTTATTGAATTACTTTGAAGAAATAACGTACTATGAAATCTTGGGGTGTTACAATATTAATGTGTTAAAACAATTTTATCCAAATAAGAAAGATATGTGTACTTTGAATGATCATAACAAAAAAAATTATGGTTTAAAGAGATCTTTATTAGTAAATCATATGAATTCCAAACATTGAGATGGTCAGTGGGTGGGCTAATTTTAAATTTAATAACGTGACCTGGGTATGAAATTGATAGTAATACATTTCATACTAAATATTAGGACAACAAAATTGTAGTTCAGAATATTAGTGTATTGGTGTTTGTTGAAGCAATGAATTTTTCAAGTGATAAATACAAAAAAACCCAATTTCTACATCAAGGGCATATTATGGAGTCATTGAAGAAATATGGGAGGTTTATTACATTAAATTTTAAGTTCCAGTGTTTAAATAAATTTTTTTATTGGTTACAATAGTGTGATACATGATTAATTTGAAATGAAACTTGTTAATATAAAAAAATTGGAATATACTATTGATCCTTTTATAATAGAAACACATGAAAAAAAATATTTTCTACATTCTTGATCAATCTGATATGCAATGGCCTATTATTTTAAAAGAAAAAAAACAGTATGTTGGTGAAGATAAAATTGATGAAGATTTTGATTTATGTGAGATCCCTACTTCCATGGAAAGATTAATAAATAATATTGACGAGTACACTATAGACATGGTTTCTTCCATACAGAACGATCGTGATGAAGGAATTTGGAAAAAAATCCTTTAATACATTCTTAATATTATAGGTAACATATGTTTACTTCATTTTAAAATTTTAAAATCTCATAAAATTTTAGATATTTTAATTTTATTTTATTTATTAAAACATGTATTATTTATTAATTAATTTATTTTACCTTTTGTTTGATGATTGTTCATTTTTTAATTACATTTGTATGTAATAATCGGATTTGTATATTTGTGTACTAATTGTTTTATTTATTTTATTTTTAGGATAATATAAAATCAATCATATGATCCACCACATGATTCTGGATATGACTATACTCATACATCTGGGGAGGAATGTACAGATGATCCTATTGATGAGACTCATAATCCTTCTTCATAAGAGACAAATACTTCCATGGTGGCATAAAAGAGTTCAAGGGTTGGTAAACGTGGCACCTCACGTTTACCAAAATTATCAGTTATGCAAAGCCAGGACTAGATGATACATGTAGACTTTTATGATAATGATATTCCAAAAAATCCAAATGAAAAAACAATTCAAGACTTTTGTAGCAGTGTAGGTTAAAATAAAAGTAAGTATTTTGTTTGATGACTGGCGAAATGCTGACAAAGTGACATTATCTCAATTTTGGGAGACTATTTTGGAAAGATTATTTGTTTTTATTTTTCTTATCTTGAATTTTTTGTAGTAATATATGTTTTCCCACTTTTTATCAGATGAAATATGATTTACCTGATACTAGAGGAGTCATGAGGAAATATTTATCATTGGATGCTAGAATATGAAGGGATTTTAAATCATCCCTCTTATCACAGTTCATTTTTGGGGGATAGACAACGTTAGAATCCATGTGATATATATCTATTTATAGATGAAGATACATGGAAGAAATTTTCTGAAAGTAGACAACAAGAAGCATTTTTGGTATGTTCAATTTTACCTTTTATAAGTTATTATTTTTTATTTTAATCACCATGTTAATAATTTCTTTTTTCTTAATTCTTATTTTACAGAAATTGAAGAGATATCATCGGGAGATCCAATCTAAAAACATATACCCTTATACATTATCTTGGGGATGGTATATGTTATTGTAAGAACAAATTATAGTAGAAAAACTTCAAAATTTGAGAGCTTAGTCTTTAGGGTCTGCACAGGTTTCCCCTCCCCCCATGATAGACATGAAAAATGGAAGAGGGATTGGATGAGTAGAAAAGAACAATATCTTATAAAAGAGCTAAGGCTTTTAGTTGATAGTATTGTAAGATTTTTACTTTATTTATTTATGTTAATTCAATTCATTATATATTGTGATTAATTATGGATTTTTTAAAAATATTTCATAAATTATTATATTAAAGAGAAGAGAACACATGGGGTCTTTATAGTTGAGGGAAGGAAGGATATTTTTGCAACAACATTGGGAAATCCCAAACACTCAGGTCGTGTATGAGGATACCCAACAAGTGTATCAGTGAAAAAAGTGTTTCCACATGCTGTAATAGTGGAGGATGTTTATAAATTAAAAATAAAAGGTTTGGAATATTTAGTTTAGGATATTCAAGTGATGATGGAGGATAAGATCAGAGATTTGGTACAGTTGATGTTTGTAGACATGTAAAGACAGTTTCTGACTGTAGCTCCCACTCCTCCACCTATACCATCCGTTACCACTCATCCACCTCTGCCTTCTAACCCCAATCCTTCTTATCTTACCCCTACACCCCCTCCTTCACATCATCCCAGATACTATGAGTTATATTTTTATCATCCACAACATCATATTGTTACAAATGGGATAATATTTGATATTGTAAATATCATTCATCACCAATAGATACATATAGATAATCATAGAGTCATTTTATATGATATTATAGATAGATCAGTAGGAGTTCCATTACCTACATATAAGGTGATCATAGTTGGACACAATATCAGCCAATTTTTAGTTTTTCCATATAGACTTGTGCAACATATTACCATTTAGGTATGTGTATATTTTATCATTTATTTAATTTTGGTGTTAATTTTTTTTAACATTTTAAAGTTTATATATTTATATATTTTTTACAGGAATTCTTTAAAGGTAAAGAAATACTTTATAGAAAACAATAAATACGAAGTGTTATGACTTCAGATACAGATTCTAGTAGTCTTGATAGATTGTCAACATATTCAAATTTATTGTTGGATATTTATGAGATTCCATTTGAATATGATGTTTGTGGGAATGTAATTAATGTCGGGCTTTTGAAAAATGATATCATGGAGATTATGAATAGAAATATATTGGGCATCAATATGATGTAATTTTTTTCTATGTATGTATTAAAATAAGTCATTTTGTATGTCTAATTTATTAAAATTTTATACTTATGTTTGTTTTATATTTGGTATCTTTATACAATTTTTAAGGAGCATGATAAGACATATGTATATGGATTTATAGACCCATATTTTATTTCACCCATAGTAATGAAAATGGCTGAAGCATAAAGAACAAAGTTTATTTCTAAAAGATTTCAATAGAATGAAATTATAGAGTGTTGGATGTTTTATTATCATCAATATTATGCAATATATATCTCAAAAATATTTATATATATTATAACATTATAGCCACTAAAATTAAATATTCTTATATATCAGTGGTCATTGGATGTTAGGTGTATTTTTTCCAATATAGAAGGCACTTTACTAGTTATGCTCTATCCATAGTGAGGTATGAGAAAATTTTATAGATGTATTGAACACATAAGTTTTAATTTTTTGAATATTGTATATATTATAATGGCTTAAATTTATATCATTCACATTATTTTCAAATAGGACAGGGAATTTCTTTTAAGAGACCACAAGAAAGAAGAGCGTCAAGATCAAATATGTAAAACCAAAGGCGAATTTTCTTTTATAATCACTAACTTTGGTATATATTACTTAATAATGTTTTTTTTAATTGAAAAACTATTTTAGATATAATTTTCATAAATAATAAGGAATAAAAAATGTGGATATTATGTTTTAATATTTATGTATGAAAAAATTTCAACTTCAAAAATTACGAAGTTCAACTAGGTTAGATTTCTTTATAAAGTTTTACTTAGTATTTCATTATTTTTATTCATAATAAATAATAAATTATTTATTATTTATTTTTATCTTTTTTATTAACCTTGTCCTTATAGTGACGAGGAGCTTAGACACTTACAAGTTGAATGGTCAAATCAATTTACAAGTTTGGTCCAGTTTTAGTTTGTTTGTACAAAACATTTTAATTTTGAATGTTATAATTGAAATTATTTTTTTTATTGATACTGATACTTGTCTCTATTTGTTTTATTTTCTAGTCAGCTATGGAGAGGAATGAGGTTTGAAAATAAATTTATTGAAAACATATTTTTCATGAAGGTTATTTAATAACCGACATGAAAACCCTATGTAGGATGATTTTCCACATCAGTTATAATATAATTATCATGAAAAACATATATATAATGGTATTCCACATTTGTTTTAGTAGAACCAATGTGAAAAACCATTTTTAACATCGTATTTTTACATCAATTATCAAATAACTTTCATAAAAAAATATTTATCATGTTGGTTATAAGATAACTGATGTGATAAACCATTCTAAATGGATTTTTTCACATTGGTTATTTGATAACCAATGTGAAAAATCAATTAGACATTTACTTTACAATGTTTATTTTTTCTAAGTGACTTTAAAAAAAAATTTATAACACCAAATTTAATAATTTCTCCTAATTACCGACATGAAAAATATAAAAAGATAACATGAAATATAGTTTTCTGAACTAGTGAGATTTATAGGGTTAACTAATGATTAAATCCAAAAGATAAGGGTAAGAATGTGACCTAAAATTGTAAAAAAACTATTGGATGAAGATTATTATTCCCTCATAACCTTTATATCTAATTTGAGTCATTTAATGAACACTTTTCAATAAAAATAACTTACATATTGTTTAAATCAAATATAGTTACAAAATTTCACTCTCTTTGTGTTTAATATCATTTATATTTCCATATAGGGAAAAAATCAAGATATGAACAATTTTTTTTATATTAATAAAATTAGTTTCATTATAGAAATTTATTTTTAATTTTTATAAATTATATAATTACCTTAAATACTTCTTCAATGCTAAAATATTATTTATTTAATTAGTAGAAAAATAAAATAATTTATTTTAAAAGTATTAATTTTCATATATTTTGGATGAATTAATGTGTCTTATTAATTTTATAGATCTATTGGATATATATGTGATGTGTTTAATCATTATATTTTAATTCCCACTTTTTCTTGATGTATTGGAAGTCGAATTAAATGAATAGTATCAAATTTTACAGTAATGATATTTTATTGAATTAATATTTTATTAAATTATTTAAAAATTAAAAAATATTAAATAATCGCAATTGGTAAAAGATATGGTCTCAAATTTCTTTCAATATTCATTTATAGACCATTTTTAAGACTTTGGCTCTCTAATATCTTTATTATCTTTTAATATTTTGAGGATTTTTGAAAGTTCCTCTCACCTCAATTATAAAAGGACATCTCCTCCCTCACTTACTAACACCAATTTTAGTCCTATATCTTGAAAACATACTACCCATTTACCTTCCAAACATTATTAGTTGTGTTCTTGAGGTTATGGACCTTCCAAAACACCTAACCTAGATCACTTAAGAAGATATTAAAGGAAGTCTTCCAAATAAGAGGTAATCATCTTAATCGACTCTTTCAAGTTTGTTTCTTCTTCCACATACTCTTTAGGTATTATTTCCATTATAAAATAATAAATCAAGTATAATATATATTCTAAAATGTTATTATTGTTATGAGACAACCATATTTCACCTTATATTCATCCTATGAAAAATTAAAATATTGTGTGTGCGTACATACGAATTACCGTCTCCATGCCATGGTGTAAGATGTTTTTCATCACCAATTTACATGTATGTGTATAATTATATAAATAATGGATATAAATGATAATTATAAAATCATATTTATGATAGAAAAAATTAGTATACCATCCACTTACTTACCCTTTCACCCTTAAGAAAATCATATCGTCGGTCGTGCGTATGTATGACCTACCGTGTCCACGACGGGATGCGATTCATTTTCCATGTTCACCATTCAAGTCTTATTATAAAAATGTATATAAGGAATATATATGATATTTAAATAATGTTTTACATTCTGGATATGATGAGGTCATGACCTATATAATAGGAACCAAAAATAACAAGTAAAAACAAACTCAAAAACTTTGAAATCAACACCTGAATCAGTGAAGATAATGAATGAATATTAACAAAAGAGTGATAAGATGATATAATAGGATCATATATTATATCATAAATATATATGGTTTTGGTATAAATTAATAACATTATTTAAACTATTATTCAACAGTTTAAATCATGTTCTACTAAATTAAGTGTAAGGTAATGGATTTTCTTTTCACTTTTATTTCTATGATATATGCCTTATTCACCACTAATTTATTTTGTGTTGTGTTATTCCCCTTTGACATATCATATCATGAATATATTTATCTTCATGTTATTAAATGTTTAATTTTAAAATTATTTACTTTTATGGGTCTTATAATTCAAATATTTCAATTTGGTATGAGACACTTTGAATTAATGATATATTTTTAAATTAATTATTCGACATATGAGGAATTCTCTGGATAGGTATGACATGGGTTGTGGACTGTTTAATGCAAGACCTATGAGTTTGGGACTTGTTAATGAAAGTCCATTGATACATTAGTAGTCTCTTGAGACAAAATCAGTTGGAGACAAACACTTCACATTTGTTTACAAGCAGTTTTAAATTTTTAGGAGGATAGATCTTAACACAAATCAGATGGGTTTCTAACCACACACTTAAACTGTCTTGAGAATAAACCTTGGTATTAACTATCTTGAGGATAGATCTTGATAGATCATACATCCAAAATTATTCATTCCATCATTATTATTATTCCACGTGATTATTTGATTAGTTATAATATCCATGGTCAAGTTTTAAGTTCATGTGATTATTTATATGGAATTATTTTATCATATTTTATTCTTTCCAAATTTATTATTTATTATTAATTCAAGTCATCTTCCATTTTACATTACCCTTACTAAGAATTTTAGATCACCCATTTTTTTATGTTTTATTTTTTTCCAAGATTCCAAGAAGTCTATTATGACTAATATGCAGGGTTAAGCTAGAAGACTAATGGTGTTCTCAAAGAAATTATTTTTTTATTTTATGTTTTAAATGTAATTTGAATTTTTAAATATGTATATACTTTACCAAGTCTACTAATCTATTCGGTACTTTGGGATGTGCTCTCTTGTATCTTATTCCATTGTAATATTGTAATTTAATAACTCTAGGATACTTGGGTTGGGGGCATTACATATTTGATCTCATCAGTATTTCAAAAAACTGATCAATATAATACTTGAATTGGATGGAAATTGTAATTTTATTTTTAAACTAAAATTCACACCCCAAATTGAATTTTATTTTCCATTATACGCTAAAACAAAACTAGTCTCACCAAAATTAAAACTTAATAAGGCATAAGGGGAGATTGAAAAAAATATACTCAAGGAAGAGGTAATCATCTTAATTGAGTTCATTCTAATTTCATTCTTCCTCCTCCTCTACTAAATCTATTTTTCTCATTCTAATACAATGAAATAAGTATTGTTATTATACTAAAATGTTATTATGTTGATAGAACAACCACTAACTACTTCCCTTCCATCCGATGAAAAATGAAATTGTCGCTCATGTGTACATGCAGACTACCTACTCCAAGTATGACATTTTTCATTTTTCATAGCCACTTCACATGGATGGTTATAAATATGGATTTAATGAATAAATATTATATCCCATAATTGTGATTCTTGAAATATAAATCATTATCTACCTTCTTTCATTTTTTATCACCAACTTATGTGGATGGTTATTCAAATGAATTAAATGAACAAATATTATATTTATAACATGATTCATATTCTTAAAAATTGAAATTTTTATTATACAGAAACATTTTCTTACTCATTCAACTATTATAACATGTTCTTTTCTCGGACGGTTTTAAAACCTATGTGAACATTTTTATAATTTTTATATCATGAATGATTAAGTAATGTTATGTGTGGGTAATACTATTTAATAATGATGAATATAATATGTTTTCAAAATTATATAATTTTAATATATATATATATCTCTCAGTGTGTGTGTGTTAATAAAACCAATTCTTTATATGAAATCAAATCCTCTCAAAAATTGAATTTTTAAATATTTATATGCAACTCATCACTATAGGTTCCATGAAATATCCATGGAACTAAATAAATATATAATATATATATATAAAGTCATCATTAAAATTATATATATGATGAATACAAGACTAAGGTGAAAGTAATGAAACCATCAAATCAAAACATGCATGGGAAATGAGATAGTTAACACATAAATATTTATTTTTAATAGAAATTTTTTATAAATGGGTAATAATAAATAATAAATGAATGGTATAAATTAAAATGAATATAAATATGATTATAAAATATATGAATAATAAATCTAAATTTAATATATAGGAGGTTAGAGCGTGTCTGGTATATCATGTGTTCATGGTAAGGGGATTCTTAACTCATTTTCTTTTTATTAACTATTTTTTAAAAGATTATGTGCATTATGACCTCTGATTATTTTATGTAGATTTATATTTTTTTATACATAATCACTTCAATGATTTATTTATACTTCAAATTTTACAATCTTTATATGGTTTTCTTAGTTTCAACTTTAATTACATGATACATATTTTATACTGTGAAACATGTTATCATTTATATGATGTATTTAATACCCCATGCATGTATTTTTATATATACATTAATGGAGATCATATTTTTTATAGAATCATATCATATTTCTTCATTCAATGGATTTTTTATTATTGTTTTACTAAAGTGGTAAGTGGTTTTCCTCTCATATTTCCTTTCTCAATACATGTTTCCAATTATAAACTTATATTCATTTATATGGTGTATATAATACATATTTTACATATTATTTAATAAATATATTTATTCTCAATGAATTTTAAGTTCTTTCTCACATTATTTTTTTAAAATGGTTTTTTATTTTAAAATTCGAAATGGGTTTTGTTTAAAATTAACGATTTAAATGTTTTAAATTATTTTACCCAAACTCTTTTTTCTTTAATTCCATGTTATTTTACTTGTTTCGATAATGTTATTTTCTGAACATAAATGATTTATTAAATTTATTTTCCATTGTTTTTTATTTTATTTTAAAAAAATTAAATGGATTTTTCTTAACGTTTTCTACACGGGTGACTTTAGACTCTTTTTATAAAGTATGAAATGAATGTTTTTTGAACAATTTCCACTTGATAAATTTTATTAAAATTGTTTCCTTTATTAATTATTAGTTTCAATTTTCAAGTCTCTATGGGTTTTTAAAGAAAATAAAATTTCCTTTGTTTCGTGAATTTTTATTTTTTTAAAAGTTTTCCAAAAGAAAAGGGTATTTATTATTATTTTTGAAATCACATATCTAATGATTTTATAAAATTATATTTCATATATGTAAACATCCTTTAATGATTTTTAAGTTTCACTTTGGATATTATCTAATTATACCATCCACATTCTTTCTCTGGATGGATTATGATAATGTTTTTATGAAAATTTCAAGAAATTTTTTTCTTTCCCATAAGTTAATTAATATTTTAATGAATGATGAAATGAAAGATCTTGTGTGTTTTATTCATTTTATGGTTCTTAGAAATTATATTCGATGATATGTGGGTATGATATATCCCCCCAAGGCAATGGATAATGATTTATTATTTGGATAATATATACTGGAATTAACTGGGTAAGTTATTTCATTTTAATGGTTCTTGTAAGGGTGATTGTAAGGGTGATATGAGTATGAATTAAAAATATAGCTTCACATTTTTCTTTTCTTTTTATGAGTTTTAATAGTTTTATTGAGAAAAGGTTGATTTCACATGGCTCCTGATTGTCAACTCATATGAACTTTGTCTTATATTATGCCAAATATTTATTTCATGAATCATGAATCATGTTTTTTATGAATCTATTATGTTATTTCTATTAACATTGATTATGTAATCATACCCTTATGTTCATATTATTCTCATTCATTATCTTTAATTGTTAATGCCCATGTTAAGCCTTACTGAGCTTTTGATCTCATCCTTCTAATGTTTCTATCTCCCTGAATTATGAAGAATATCATTACATATGATATATCTAAAATATTATCATGTGTAGAGAATTTTGTGAGAGATTTTGGAGAATGGTTTTGAAAGAATAAATTCTTGGTGTAATAGGAAATATACCGATTTGATTATAAATACTTGGGTTTTTATATATAAAGGTTTCTTTTTTCTGATTATCTAAAACTCTAAACTTAAATAGTATTAGATATGTTAGTGACTCAATATTTTTTTATTCAAATTGTAATTATGGAAGTTTATTTTTGGGTTATTTCATATGATATCAAAGCCTATATGTAAAGAGTATGTTTTTAGCACTGGATCTAGGTGTCAAGTCTGAGTCATCATACTTGGTTTCAGATAAATGTTTAGATAAATTTATAGGTTAGGATTTTATAATATGATTATATTTTATGATTTTTTGATACCACCATGGGTTAATGATTCTAAAATTGATCATAATATTAAAGTCATTTATACCTTTTTGAGGTTTTACATGATCTCATTTTAAAGCGATCAATGATATTTTGGGATATTTTTTATTAATTTTCAATAGATCATTATTGAATATGATGCCTTAATTTTAAAATTTGACTTAATGTAAATGTTATTTGGGAAGAAAGTTATTTTTTTTGGTTATGTTATAGAATTAAGGTAAATGGAATTTATTATATATTATAATATATTATTTAAAAAATGGTTTATATTGTTTGGGGAATAAAGCTTGAGTTAACTTTTAGAATCATGTATGATTTTTTTTGTGTTTTTATGATTGGTGATTCAGGTTATTTTTGGGAAAGTTTTATTATATTTTTGAGAATATATTATTAGAGTATATAAATTATTATTATGTGACTTTATTAGAGATTAATATTATTTTGATATAAATGTTAAGTTTATTTTGGAAGAATATGTGAAAAAAATTCCATATTTTTGGGTGTCAAATATGATTAGGAATATTTTGATTAGTTTTGGTTTAGTTATTTGTAGAATGATTTTTGTTGAAATAAGGGTGTTATTGTGGTGGTTTTAGAGATTAATATATTATTTCTTCATATGAAGGATTATTAATATTTGGTATTATGTTAACATGTGATAACCATTTTGGTTTTTTAAGTGGATGGAAACAATAGGAATAAAATTTCATCATTTTGTGGATCTCATTATCCATTATAAGTTTATTTTCATGCTTTAGTTAGGAAAAATTCATCTTGGATATTCATATTTTGGAATGTGAGATGAAATAGAGGTGGAAACCGATCAAAACACAAAAAAGGGATGATATTGTGCCTATGAAAATGGAATGAAATCAAGTAATCTTTTTTCATATTCTCTATCTTGATGGAAAAAAATTCCTCAAACTCAAGAGAAATGATGAAAATTATATCAAATATTATATATAAATCATTAAATGACTACTAAGTTATGCCTTATAAATTTATTCAAAATTATTATTCTTATAAAAGTACAAAAATGGGTTTAAAAAATTATGATAAGAATCATAGTATTTACTTTGAAATGAAAGTTACTGATATCTAAGATCTCTTTTCCATATTATATGTTCTTTTTCTCAAATAAAACATATTGAAAGGAATACATTACTTTAATATATGATTAATTTATGGTATTTTTTCTTCTATTATGGATGTTAAAAATGTTTTACTTTATTTATTAATAAAACCCTTTTCATTGTACTCAGAATAAAATTGTGAGGACGTGATTTATTTGGGAGGGAGAATGTAAAAACCAAGGTATTTTTAATAAGATCTCACTTTTTATTAATATTCATGATTATGAATTTATATATGCTCTTTAAAACTTATATATGTTTATACCATGTCTTAAAATATATTATAAAATCAATTAGATACTTATTATGCCTTTAAAATTATTTATGTTTACTTTGTGTCGAAAAATGTGTTTTATTTAAAGATTAAAAACATTTCATTAAAATTATTTATAATAAAATTAATTACATATATATTAATTATATATAAACATATTGATACTTTTTATTATAAATATATTATAAATAATTATACCAAGATACGAGACAAGAATGTGGTTTCTCATTTGAAAAAGAAATATTTTTTTTCTAGATTATATGGTTATTTTTAAGATAAATTTATAAATTATAACATTTTAATTTTATAAAATGAACATCATTTTTTGATTTCTCATATAAAAATTATCTTAGGGTGAATTTTTTATATTTATAAAAAATGGTTGATTTTTGGGTGAATAGTGAAAAATATTATTTTTATAAATACCGTCACTTTTATGACATAATCATGATATAAGAATGACTTTAAATATTGTGAATCATTTTTTGTTAAAAAAAATATATATTTAAAAATTAAAATAAATCATATAAAAATTTTATGATGAATTTAGAAACACATGTTTGACATTTTAGAACCTACGTGATATTTTATTGTAATAAAAGAACTATTTTTTACCCTTTTGTTTAATTTAGTAATTAAAATGTTACATTCAATTTTGTATTGGTCTTAAAGTTAAAAAATATAATTTTTAATCATAAATTGATAAATTTTATTAGAATCAATACTATATAGGATTTTGGTGTAAACTCATTTTTATGCTTAAAAGGAATTTTTCTAAAAATTATTTTTTGTTTCATTTTTCATACTTATATTAAAAGTAATTTTTATCAACTAAATTAATTGAATCTTGTAAAATAGATACCATATTTGGAATCATAATATTAAAATTATTTAAAAAATTTTATTTCATTTTTAGTCAAAAAATTATGTTACCATAGTAAAAGTTAGTTCCCATGATAAAGATAGGTTAAATGGACTATAAAGGGTTAAAAAATATGTGATAAGGTAAAAAAATATCACAATATTCTATCTATAATATGATTTTTTGAGTTTATTTCCACCTATCCTTCCCAAAATTCTAATTTTTTATGCCTTAGTTCAACTTGACCTTGAGAAATACATTTATATTATTTTAAAGTTAAGAGTATTTATAAGGGTGCCACTCCTCTCATCTATAGAAGAAGCCCCTCACTCCCTCACTTATACACCCACATTTAGCACTTTATCTTGACCAATATCTTGTCAAATAACATCCCAAAATCCTTATACCTGACCTTTAGGTTCTATCATCACCAAAATACTTACATAAGAAGGCTTGAGGAGTGGTTCAAAAGAGGATTAAAAATAAAGAGGCAAAAATCTTAATTGAGTTCATTCAAGTTTCTTTCTTGTTACAAATCCAAATATATTTTACCCATTCTAATATAACGAAATATGTATTTTTATTTTACTGAAATATTATTATGTTTATAGAACAACCATTAACTACTTCGCTTTCATCCAATTAAAAATGAAAATATCACTCGTGTGTACATGTGGATAACCTCCTCTATGGATGACCTATTTCATTTTTCATCACCACCTCACATGGATAGTTATAAAGAAATATTTAATGAATAAATATGTTTTATAAGAAATAATTATGATTATTTAAATATATATAATTATCTAAACTTTTTCTTTTCCATCCATTGAAAAATAAAAATGTTGTATGTGTGTACATGCAGACTATCACCACCATGGATGTCATATTTCATTTTTCATCACCGACTTACATGGATGGTTCTACAAATAAATTTAATAAAAAATATTATTTTTATAAAACAATTAAGATTCTTTAAAATTTATATTATAATTATATAATAACATATTCCTACTCATTCAACTGTATAACATGCTCTTGTTTTGGTCTGTTTTACAACCTATATTAACGTTGTTATAATGTTTGTATCATTAATGATTATAGAATGTTATGTGTTGGTAATACTATGTAATAATGATGAATTTTTTTTTAAAAAATTATGGAATGGTGGTATTTTTATATATATTTGTATGTGTGTGTGTATGTATGTATGTATTTAAAAAAAATCAATTCTGTCTACAAAAACAACACTTCTCAAAAATGTAATTTTTAATGATTTCCATACAACTCATCACCATAATATCCATAAAATAACCATTTAACTCCATAATAATATCATATAAAGATATAAAATTATCATGAAAATTATTTATATGATGAAACCAAAAATAATTTGCAAGAACTAAAACATTTAAATCGAAACATTCATCAAAAACAGGACAATTAAACCATAAATATTGATTTTTAAGATATAATTATTAATAAAAGAGAAAGAAGAAATTATAAATGAATTGTAAAAAGAAATATAAATATAAATATTATTATTCAATATATTAATAATAAATATGAATTTATTATATAGGAGGTTATACTATATCTGACCTAGAGGGAGTCCAAGGTAATAGGATTCTCAACTCAATTTCCTTTCAGTGGGTTATATCACTTCTTTATTGACTATGTTTTGAAAATATTTTTTTTATGAACTGTGATTTTTGAAGTTTTATTTACACTTTTTTATGCGGATTTATATTTTTTTTATATAATTAATTGATTGATTGTTCCCTACTTTAAATTTTAAAATCTTAGTAAGGGTTTCTTGGTCTCAATTTCAATTCCATGAGACATGTTTCATATTGTGTACCATTTAATATTTTATATGGTGTAATTACTACCCCATGAATGTATATTGAAATATTATTTCATTTAAATCATGGCTTTTATAGATTCATATCATTTCCTTTCATTCAATGGTTTTTTTCAAGTATTAATAAAGTTGTGAGGGTTTCCCCCCAAATTTCTTTCGTTGAGACATGTTTTTAATTGCACAAATATATTCATTTATATGGTATATATATTTAATCTTTGACATATTAAATCATAAATATATTTATTCTCAACTTATTTTAAGTTCCTTAAAAAATTTATTCTTTTAAAAAGTGTTTTTATTTTGAAATTAGAATGTAGTTTTATTTAAAATCGCTAATTTAAAAGCTTTATAGTCTTTTACCCAAAATATTTTCCTTCCATTTTCATGTTAATTTAATTATTTAAATAATGTTATTATATAAAAT
The DNA here is from genome assembly GCA_963277665.1 of Viscum album. Taxonomy (NCBI): domain Eukaryota; kingdom Viridiplantae; phylum Streptophyta; class Magnoliopsida; order Santalales; family Viscaceae; genus Viscum; species Viscum album. The sequence continues at coordinate 407,811,625 of OY728142.1, forward strand.
TAAATAAATCCCTAAATTTATTTTCCATGTCATTTTACTTTGTTTTAAAAAAAATTAAAGGAATTTTCTTAATGTTTTTCACACTAATCACTCTTGACCCTCTTTACAAAAGTATTAAATGAATGTTTTTTTTAATATTTACCAGTTTATTTTTTTTTCAAAATATATGTTCTTTATTAATTATTAATATTATTTCCCAAGTTTCCATGGATTTTTAAATAAAATATTATTTTCATTGTTATGTGATTTCTATGTTTTTCGAAAGGTTACCAAAAGAAATGGATATTCCTTATTGTTTTTAAAGCATAGTTATAATGATTTTATAAATGTATATATATTATATTTCAAAATATTTTAATTATTCTTATGATTATATAGGTATATGATCTAATTATACCATCCACTATCTTTATATGGATAGCTTGTGATGTTGTTTTAATGAAATTTTCATGAAAATAATTTCTTTATCATGGGTTAATTAATCTATGAATGAATGAAGATATGAAATATTATATGTGTTTTATTTATGTTATAGTTATTATAAATTATACATGATAAATTTTGGGTCTTATATATGCCTCCAACTCATTGGGTAATAATTTATTTTTTGTAGGATATATATCAGAATTATCCAGGTAGGTTATTTAATTCCTATAATAGTGATTGTAAGTGTTATATGAGTATTATGTTCCAAGATACATTCAACATTTTTTTATATATTATATGAGTTTTAATGGTTTCCTTGAGATAAATATGATTTAATATGGCTTCTGGTTTTTGAATCATATGAATTTTGTCTTATGTTATTCAAAATCTGTATGTCATAGATCAAGAATTATGATTCATGTTTTTTTGGGTATGAATATATTATGTTATGTCTATGAACTTTGATTATATTCTCACTCATATTCTCATATTATTCTCACTTATGACCTACAATTAGTAAATTCTATTTTAAACCTTACTGAGTGTTTGATCTCGCCCTTCTTATATTTCAATTTCCCTAGGTTATGAAAAAACAGTTTTATATATGATATATCTATAAGGGTTTCATGTGTGGAAAATTTTGTTAGAAATATTGAATAATCATTGTGAAAAAATAAATTTGTTGTATAATAGGTAAAATTCCCATTTTATTAGAAATTTTTTAGTTTTGTTATGTGAAGGATTTTCCTTAATTCTTTATAACTTTAAACCTAAAATTTCTTGGATATGTAACTGACTTGGTGTTTTTATTGACATTATAATTATAGAAGTTTAAGTTTGAGTTATTTTAGTCGTTACCAAATCTAGTATGTAAGTAATATATTTTTAGCACTGGGTGTGGGTGTACACGTTTGGAATTCATAATAACTAGTAGTAATACTATTACTATGAAGTATTCATGAAAATGTAATAAATATTTAATAGAGTCTCGTACTAGGAATCAAAACCCAAATAGGAAGAGACCACATCCCATTTTCTTAACCAATTCACAACTCAAATTGTCAATGGTATGTCCCAGTGATAGCATTGCATTGGAAAGTAGGTCCACACCAACTCAAAACACATTGGCACATGGGTGTGTCAGAAACATATCCACTTAGTGGATAGTCTTTCTACAGCTAGGGGATTTAGTATTTAGGGAGGATGGGGGAGATTGAACTGAGGTGTAAGTGAAGTTAGGATGATTTACTAGCTATATGATTGATTGCACATTAGTTATGACCAGGATTATCTTCTTAGAACATAGGTTCTTATCCCATGATGCTTATTATTTTATGAAAACCTGAATTCATTGTGATTGAGAATTTATTATGGTTTACTCATATGATGCATGTTATGTGTGATTGATTACTTTTTAATATTTAATTGATCCATAATACTTTATGAGTGAGTTTATAAATTAATTATTATTTTATTTTATGGATTTATATTATCTTATGATACTTATAATTAGTTTGATTCTCATCATTGTACTTTCCCCATTGTTCGATATCTGTTTTTCTATTTATTTATTTTAGGATAATCAAGGCTTTTTTAAAGTATTCAAAATGTGTTTATTTCTAGTGGTGTCTCAAGTATAATAAGAAAACATACTATGAAACTAGTAAAGAATAAATTGTTTAGTAAATGAAAAAGTATAATAATTTTTAAATAAGTTTTATTTCTTATAGTTTAAAAATATTTACTTTTTACAAAATACACTTTAAAGTTTTCAATTTATGAAATCTTTTTTGTTAAAAATATTTAAATCATTGGGTATTTAAAAATAAATAATGACTACAGTACCTTCTATATTATGTGGATTTCTAAAATAAAAAGGATATTTTGGTAGTTTTATTTCAAACTATAATTGCATGGTTTAAATTCTAAAAGTATTTGTATATATCCTATGGTATAATCCTATTAGAAATGTTTTTCTCACACCCAACATGCATACTATGTGTGTATATAGACTTTTTAAAATCTTATGTAGGTAATCATAGTTCCCTTTTTGTTCTAGTAAATGATCAAATCCTTAGTACTGGTGTGGAAGATTTAGTAAGTTAATTTCATTTAATTATTATATATATATATATATGGGTAATTGGTTCCATTTTTTCTTTATATACTTGATTATTTATTACTATGGTGTTGTTGTGCATGTTCACCCACCTCATATTTTCTTACACATTAACCTTTTTTTATTTTATATATTAGGTTTTATTTTTTTCATGGGGTTATTTATTATTAGGTTTTAAATTATAGTTATGTTAATTTATTATGTTTAGTGTTATTAAGTTCATTATTGAATTAGTGCCTTATTTGACTATTTCCATTTTAAAAATTGGTTATTTCATTAGTATGTAAACTCCAACTTATAGAGTTGTCATGCCAGATTCCAAGTTGGAATCTATTTGCAGTTTATATTTTATCAAGAAAAATAATTACCAAATTGAGTAATATTGATGCTCTGAAACTTGTTTCCAACTTCTGGTGATCACAAATACACTTTTATCCTTATGAAAGACCATCTAGGATAAAATGTTGTGGAATCTCAGGTTGGTGCATTATGTGATATTTCAAAAACGACTTAAATAAATTTTCATATATGATATATAAACCCCATCACTTAATAATAAAATTATTAAAAAATAATGTTATTAATTATGAGTCATTAACTTTTCCCATTCCTCCCATTTATATTTAACGATCCTCATTTAATAAAATATACATTTGGAAAATATTTTACTCATATTAACTTATTTTAACTTAAATAACTTTTGAATTACTTGAGTAATAAATCGAATTATTATTATTCTAAACTAGAATAACATATAATTTAATTTATTTAATCAATTGTTCATGATCATTCATGCTCATACATTCAAAAACCTATGCACATGGCCCCACTTCATCCTAAACTATAACTCTTTAAATTGGTGGAACTTATGAATACACTTTTTTTGTGACCCTTTAGGACCTTATATCAATAAAAGTGAGTCATAATCATAGACCAAGAGAAGTATCTAGAAACAAATAATGGTGCCTAAATAGATAATAATATGTTATAACAATAATAATCACTTACAAAGAGATAATGTGTAATATAATCTATTTGTATCATGATATTTTATAAATAAGGATGTAAATTTTTTCAAATCATCCTTTTATTATTTATGTACCTTTCCTTGAACATATTGGATGGAATTTGTTTTATCTATCATGAAAATAGAATTAGTCAAGGAATTTACATCCCAAACAAGTTTTCAAGGATATCTTATTCCCAAACATGAAATGGAAAATATTTTCTTGATCATTCAATCAATATCATACCATTAAGGGAATTCTTGATACACACTACCTCCCAAAAACATAAATTTAATGGTTTTGATCATGTGTAAAAGTGTATGATCAATGATATACATTGAAAATAATCTCAATTCAAGATTAAAATACACAAGTTCATATATAGAAATAATCAACGACCCTCAGAACATGTGGTGATTCAAGTGGTAGGTTAGTCATTATGATTTTTTCTACTTGATGTCACTTAGTAAGAACATCATGAAAAAAGTCTCAATTATTATAATTCTACAACACCTCATTCTAAACCATTTTCAATTTCTTGGAAAATTGATGTATCTAGACTATAAGACATATGTTCCAAACTATTGTCTTAGTACCACGAGGTTCTTATTATTTCTAGGAATCACTATAAGATCTTTATATGACATTTAATATAATGAAATTAATATATATAGTATATTTATAATTAATATTAGTATCATGATAAAAATAAATGTATATATAAAGTTATACATAATAAATGGCAATCAATAGTACATTTTTGAGTTGGGTCTAGATAACCCGCTCTCACAACACACCCACTTTCACTAGAGACAATTTTTAACCACTCTAAATCTTCCAAATCTCACATGAGAATCATTCTTCTGGTGAGATATGTATTTAGTCTGTGGGTACTCTATGTTATCCTCTATGGATACTCTACTAACTATTAATTCACCACTTTGAGTAAATTCCCTCAAGAGATGAAACTTCTATAGTATATGTTTTTTCCACTCGTGTGACCCAAGTTCCTTTGAAATTACCAATACTATAGTATTATCATTGTATAATATAGTAGGTTTTTCACTACTGGGTATAATTATAAGATTTAATACAAATATATGTATCCAAAAATTCCTCATCTTCATTAGAAGCTGATATATTCTTTTATTGTGCTATAAAATCAGTGACTATGGGCGACATAAATCTTCTAAAACATGATGCACCACAATATAGGAAAAATACATATCCTGGTGATGATTTGAGATCATTATGATATTTTTTGAAACTATCATTGTTTTATCACCTAACCACTAGCTCATTTTCTCCTTCAAACACTCAGAACATATCCTTTACTTATCTCAAGTAGTTTAGGATTGTTTAAACTTTTTATAGTGTAGCTCTCCTAGATTTTATCGAAATTTGTTCACAATGATTAAATCTTATTCAATGTAAAAACCAAGTACATATCATGAAATATATGATAGATCTCATTTCAAAATCACAAGGAATTCTATTCATTCTATTTACCTCCCCTAGTTTTTTTCAAAACATTTTCTTAGAGTGATTATTTTCTTATAGCATTGGTGATTATCCTCTCTTGAATTATTTCAAATCGTACCATTTCAATACCTATCAATATATATACATTGACTTTGTTAGATAAAACTTTGAGATCTATCTTCATAGACCGTGTTCCCTAAAATATAGGTTTTTTGACCTATGTTCTTCATGGAGAACCATTTATTTAACCAAGTTTTAATTAACTACAAGACATGAGCTTTGTTTCCCATTAATAATATGTTATCGATATATAACACTAGGGAAACGATTGAACAACCACTAACCTTGTTATAAACACATAGATCAATTCTATTCTTGATGAAGTGAAATTCTATTATGGCCTCATCAAAGTAAAAATTTATTTTTCATGATGCTTACTTTAACCAATAAATGGATCTATACAAATTTTAAACTTTTTGGGAGTTATTATATGTCAAAAAAACTTATGTTTGATTCATATATACATCCTAAACCATTTTACCATTAAGGAAAGAAATGAGATCTATTTTAAAAATCTATTAATCATGAAAGGAAGTTATTGAAAATAAAATTATAATGGATTTTAGCATTGTGACTGGTGAAAAGGTTTCATCATATTAAATGCCTTTAAATTATCTAAAACCATTTATAAACTACCATGATTTAGAGGTATTTAGTTTACCATCCATGGAAAAAATTTCTTGAATACAAATTTACAACCAACCGTTTTTAAATCTTTTAGTGGGTATGTAGAAGTACAAGCTTGATTTTAGTCCATGGATTCTTACTACTTACAATATATTTTCCATCTACTTCTTCCTTGTAGGTAAGAGATTCATTATACTTAATGAATAATTTTTCCCCTAACTTAGTGAAAATAAAAACATATTTATCTAGTTTTATAAATTCTATTGTCAGGATTTTTTGAACTTGTGTCTCAGTAACTTTTTCTTAACCTATTATTTCTTAGGAATTTTTTTCTAATTATAACTCTTGTGAATCAAGATATTTAACATCATCAATGTCAGTTGTTTCCCATTATTTCCATTGTAAATATATTCCTTCTCTATAAATATATAATTATTTTCTATATTTACTCTTATAACCTAAGGTTTATATAGGTAGTATCCTTTGGTCTTTTTAGGATATCCTATCAAGATTCGCTTAATGCCTCAAGATTCTAGTTTTTCATTGGGTATTTTCTTGAAAAAAACCTTGAATCCCTACACACATATGTGAGATAGTTCAGCTTTCTTTCTATACTATAACTCATATATAATTATATTTATCACTTTAATTGGTACTCAATTTAATATATAAATATTTTGTTAACATAGCATATTTTTAAAAGGATAAAGGAAGAGTTTCATGAATCATAATCGTTCTTATAATTTCAAGAAAATTATGATTAATTATTTTACTTATATGATCCCACTGAGGTGTATAAGGAGGAGTGATTTGGGGGACTATACCACAATCCTTAAAATGATCGATGAAATATTGTTTAACATATTCTAAAACTTGGTTTAAGTATATTTTATTAATCTCATTACCAAGTTGATTCTCTACTTCATTATGATGTTCCTTAAAGATAGTAAAGGCATATAACTTATACCTTATTAAGTAGACATAACTATCATGATCTAACCTATATGGGTGATTAACATATTAATCTAATCCCATGGGTCTCCAGTAATACCTTGTTGTCCTTCCCATAACATCATAGGATATTAACCACCAAGGTTACGTATTATACTAATGATTGTCCCTATAGGTTAACAAATGTTTTTTTTAGTATTCTTTATCCTCAATCACACAATCCCTAGGAAACTTCCTATGAGGTCACCCATCCTCATACTACTCTAAGACCAGCATGCTTCACTATGAATTTATTATCTAATAAACTCTAAAAAATAATGCCTCACCTTGTTTACATGAGTAGTTCCATTTGATCTTTTAAGTATCAATTTTTAGGGTGTTACACCCCCTGCCCTTTAAAGAAAAACACCCTCATTGTGAACCCAAAATCGCAAAAATAATAGTAGTTCCACCAGAATTATAGATGGGTATTGAATCTAATACCATTTTTTATGACCCAACGCCCCAGGAAATGAACCTGGTCATATGATGCCATCGATATCATGTAATACATTAGTGGTCTTCCCAAAACACCACATGTTATTACCCACTAAGGTCACTTATCTTACTAATGATTGTAATAATAGGACAACACATGTCATTTCATGTAGTTCTTATCAAAAAATATCCCAAAAATAAAATTGAACCTTTTTGACATGAGTAGCACCATTTAGTATTTTAAGTATCATTTTTCTACGGTGTTAAAATCCCACCCCTTTATATCACAATTTCCTCATTGCGGACCCCAATCCTCAAACCCAAACAGTGGTACTAAACTTTTGGCTAGGCATTGGTTTTGATACTATTTTTCATGACTTGGCCTCCCTAGGCCATGAACATGGTCATATTTCTCCTTCGATCTCCTATAATACCTTGGTTTCCTTAAAAGCATTCCACATTATATTAATCACCAAGGTCACTTATGATACTAATGATTATAACCAAAATCCAACACATATTATTTCAAGGAAACATCACAGGAGGTCACCCATCTTAATATTACTCCAAGAAAATATCACTTAACTATGGATTTATTATTATAAAATATCCTAAAAATAAAGGTACACCATATTGACATGGGCGGTATCATTTAGTATTTTATGTATCACTTTTCCATGGTGTTGTTCCCCCATTAAAGCATACAACATTCATTGTGAACCCAAAACCCAAAACCTAAGTAGTACCACTACATTTCTAGATGAATAATAGATCTAATACCATTTTTCATGACTAACCTCCCCAAACTATGAACCAGATCATCTAACTCTATCAGTATCCTATAATACCTTGGTGGCCTTCCTTGTTAACTATAAGAAATTACCCACCAAGGTCACTTATCAGACTAATAATTTTCCACACATGCCAACACATGTTATTTTAGTGTCTTTTATCCTCACTCACACAAACCATAAGAAACTTCCCATGAGTTCACCCATATTGGAACTACCCTAATACAATAAATTTTAACTATGGAGTTATTATTAGATAGGATCCCGAAAATAAATTTTCACATTGTTGACATGGGTACTTCCATTTAGTCTTAATTCTCAATTTTATAGGGTGTTATAATAGAAGGTTAATAACCATGTCAGGAGTGGGAACATTTGTTTTTGAGATCATATCTAATAATAAATATATAGTTTAGTATTCTTGGATTAGAGTATTTGTTAGGATAGGTGACCTCCTGGGATGTTTACCAAGGTGTGTGTGAGTGATAACAAAGATCAATGAAATAATATGAGTTAAACTATTAGGAAAATCATTATTATTATAAGTTACCCCATTTGATAATATCATGTAGTATTATAGGAATAAAAACATGGTGTTACAAGAGACACATGGGGTTAGATGACCAGGTTTATAGCCTATGAAATCCAAGTCGTGACAAATGGTATCAAAGCTAATACCCAGTCGAAAGTGCATAACCACTACCTAGGATTGAGGTTTGAGATCCATAATAAATACTTTGTTCTTTAAAGGGTTATAGATTGTAAAAAACTAATAAAAGTGAGGATTAAAAGGACTAAACATTATTACCCACATGAAAAATGTGAAACTTTATTTTCAAAATCTAATTCGATAAGAACTCCATAGTTAAGCCTGATTGGCATGAAGTCATGTTAGGATGGGTGGACTCCTGGGAAGTTTCATATAGTTTGTGTGATTAAGAATAAAGAACATTGAAATAAGATGTGTTGGCCTATGGGTACAGTCATTAGTTAGATAATTAACCCTAGTGGGTAATAGCTAGTAGTCTTCTATAAAGGTAACCGAGGTATTACAAAAACCCATGGGGTAAGATGACTAGGTTTATATCCTATGGAGGTTATTTCATGACAATAACCATATTTACTAAAGTCATCAGTAATTTTAATGAATTAATAATACCCTACCCTTTCTTCTACTAGAAATGGACCACAAAAATCTGTATAATTCTATTCCATAAGTTCTGTTTCTCTTTCTCCTTTACAATTATAAGGTATTTCTATCATTTTTCCTTGTAAATAATAGTGACATACATCCATGTTTTTAAAATCAATAGATTCTAAATTACCTACTTTAAGTATTTTATTCAAATTATTTTTATTTACACAACCAAGATTTAATTTTCACATATGAGTGGAATATAATTTTTCTTAGTTGATTTGTCATTTATTATCAATATATGTTTTTCGAGTCCAAGTATATAAAAACAATTATTAATATTTCCACACTATAAAATAATTCATTCTTATAAAATAAATAACCTTTATTCACAAACATGAAATGAAATCCCATGTTGTCTAAACATGACACTTAGATAATGTTTTTTTGTAATTGATGGAATATAATAATAATTATTCAATATAAGAACCAAGACACTAAAAAACTAAGATGTTAATACCCTAGTGCTAATTTTTTTAATATTTCACCATTTTCTACTCAAAGATCAACCTCAACCTTTTCAATATTCTTAAATATAATTATTATTTTATTTTAATATGAATGTGTGAGTCAAAAGTTATATTCAATACCCAAATTTTAGAAATAGATGGACTGCATTCAATGATAAATATAACTAAAATATAATCAACACCTTTCTTATTCCTAGAAATTTAATTCTTCATTTAATGGACCTTATTTTCACATGAAAATAAAATATATTCCTACTCATTACACTCCATATATATCTTTGGATTCATAGAGGGATGGTGCTTTGGTGCCTTTATATTAGACTTAGACATTTACATCTTTAGCTTTCCCATCCTCTTTTTTCTCACCATAGAAACTAAATAGTTAGAGTCTTCCATATCCTTATCTTTTTAGTGAAGCATTAATAAAATATTATGTAGTGGATTTATTATATTATTCATGTTATAATCAATGATTAAGGTTGAGAATATGGATGCTAAAGTGGAAATTATGATATCTATAAAAAGTCAGAGGTTTAGTTTGAACCCTAGGGACTACAATTAATAAATGTTCTCTATCATCATGACCAGATGAGGGAAAAAGTTTTTCTCTTCTCATAGTATTTACTTAAAAATTATTTTATATGCCTCATGATTTTTCATGCCTCACCCTCCCCTAATATAAATTTTTTTTGGGACCACATAAAGTGATTTCCCAAAATATTTGTGACTGAGGTTTATTAACCCTATTGTGGACAGCCTAGGGATGTGTCATTCCCACATGACATGAGTCCCACACTGAGGTATGGGGGGATTTTAGTGATCCTAATAATAAGGGTTGAAATCATTTCTTAGATACAAATTCTTTTTCTATGGTGTTTGGGTTCCCAAGTAAATAAAATAATCATGATGCAATAGAATCCATAGTAGAAAATATCTATATAGAGCACTAGTGTGGTATGTGTACACTATAATAGTGGTATTAGATCACAAGATCAAAAGTGCAGGTTATTTGGGAATGCATTGAGGGGGGGAATTGTTGGTTCCATATGCATAGCTTACCTTAAGGATTTATAATATGGGTTTAATATCCCTCCCATGGATGGCCTGGGGAAGCACTATTCCCACAAGATATGATTCCCACAGTAGGGTATGGGAGGATTTAAATGATACTAATAATAAGGATGTAAATACTCACCCATATATGAGGAATTTTCCTATGATGAGTGGATTCCCTAGGAAAGATAAAAACCTTGAGGTAGTGGTAGCCAAAGTAAAAAACATCTATGCAGAGCACTAGTGTGGTGGATGTACACTATCCTAGAATTATATTCCATATAAAATATATCCAATAAGAACTAAAATATCTCATGTATTATTTTAAATTATTATAAATCACTTAAAATATATTTTTTATAATCTGGAGAATATTACATATCTTAGTGAGCTTCAAAACTTTACTAATTTTTCAATAATGAGAAATATATTATGCATGCCTTCCAACACCACTCAGAACTCTAGAATTACTTTAACTCACACCAAACTTATTTATAAATTTTTAGGGAATATTAATCAACATAAAAACCTTCCAAATCACATTAACAAATATTTAAATCTTCTTCGGTTATATCATAATTATGATAATGATCTTATTTCATATAATAACTCGTTAGAGTACTTTAATGTTATTACACTACCTCAACCAACTTTAACTCTTCCTTGAACATCATCCAAGTATATTCTACTCATAACATAAGTCTTTACCATATAATAATACTTAGGATAGATCTTTACAACTAGACTTATCAACTTATTCAAAAATATATAGTGTCAATTAATATTAATACTCCATGGAACTCTTCTTAGAACATAAACTTACTCAAATCTAATTAATTCTATTATTCACCTGAAACTTCAAGAATAAGATTTATTACAGTGTCAACTAGTTTTTTCAATATTTGGTAGACAATTATTCTCCATGAAATATTAATATTAATTAAAACTATCTTCCTTTATCAAATGAATAGTTACAAAAACTCACTTATATGATCCATTGTGTTTCTTAAATCCTCATGAAATTTTCATAACTCTATATATAATGACACCATGATCGAGTAATTCACTCAAAATTCTCATAAACATACTTAGGTACTCTAAAATACATTAAATATTATCTTCTAAACATATATTATCATCATGATTATTGAATTCATAATTATTGACAACAAATACAACTCAACAATAAGTGGTTCAAACACCTTGGAGATAGGAACAAATCATTTATGAGTATTTATCATTGTACAATTTTTCAATTCATTAGACATGGAAGATATATTAACACACTATATATCTAATGCATCATTAATTTTCCTTATATATACCACTTTATACACCTTTCTTTCTCTCTATAGGGGCTCAGAAAGAAGTGGGGACTCCAAACCATACAACTTCTTCTCTTAGTATAGTATTATGCCTAAATGTATATACCACTCCTAGAAGTTTTTTGCATTCATAAAATTTTATTTTCCCAGTATGGAGCATAGTGAAATTGAATCAGTGGTATTAATTTCCATTTGATCTATAATATATAAATTTAACAGAATATTACTTTATCTTGATTACCAATAAAATTTACATTATTAATTTATTAATCTTAATGTATCCAAAAAATTTATTATAATACCAACACCCCTTAATAATTGGAATTATAATATTCAATTTATATAATATTCTAGTGGTAAAGGATCCTTAATGTACCTCTTTATAGTCTAAGTTATGGCTACACCACTACTTAGAGAGTTTTAAAGTAATCTTTTTGTTGGAAAACTGCACTAACTCATAGAACCTTGATCTATTGAGTGGATTCTCATATCTTTCAAATCCAAAACATGGATTTATTGAACACTTTTCCTCTAAAAGTTTCCCAAAGATAACTATGGATAGTTATTTGATGAAAAATTTAGTTGAGTCGATCCATCATTCTTATTTGAAATCACCAATAGATGGAGACACTTGTAACTATAGATAATTATAACCTCATACTAATGGTTTTGTTTCAATTTTAGTAGTGTAAAGAATTAAATGAATAAATATTACTTTGAGGGATTTTATATTATTTTATTTACCTAGTGTTTTAAATCTTATTCTATTTATCATGATTGTCACTATGTGATCTCCTTCACAACTTTAACCATGAATAAATAGAAAAGATTAATTGTGAGTTTATTCATTTTATCTATACATGCTTGTAAAATATTCTATGTGCTTGAACATACATTCACAAAACAATTAACCATGAATGAAAAAATAAATAAATAAAGACAAGATCACGTGCTATTAACTAATGGTTGAACTATTTCATCGTCACCGGTTTCATCTTAACATATATATACCCACTTAATGGTAAGGGGGACTCGGGATGTGGAATTATATTCCATTATATAAAATATAGACACAAAAACCCTTATGTATGTTTAAGAGAGAGAGGAGTTACTCACGGATCATTGAAATTAAATATTTAACATTTAATTATTACAAACATTCACCATTGTAAAAATTAAATTAAATAAATAAATAAATAAAACATCCATGGGCTAGTCTCAACCCTTGACCATTTTAAATGCATACAATTGTATAATAAAAATTAAGAAAGCTAAAAAACTATTCACGGGTATTTTTAACAAATTAAAAAACATTTAATAAATTTTAATTCTGTAACCTCCCTGTTCCGGAAGCCACCCAGAGGCGCCCCGTACCCGGTTGGTCACATGGACTCAAGAGCATTTCCCCGAAAGCCATAGGTTGCCGACTAGCCGCGAGGGCCATGGGTGTGATAGTGGGGAAATTATTCCCTCATTGGTAGAGTACATAGCAGAAGTACATAGATACATACAATAGTGGAAGCAGTAAATATCCAACAACAGTAAACAGCAGAAGACTGAAATGATAAACAACTAGAGCACACATATATATAAAGTGATGCATGATACATATATGTATAGGAAAACAGCCAAACAGGTCACAATGATGGAATAAAATAGTGCTGAACCAAAGTGAAAATGAAAGAACACAACTCCTCTACATCACAATCCATAGCTTGGTCCCATGCTATCCAACTCCACAACAATCAAGAACCCGAAGTTGAAGGGCACTTTCCCTTATCTATACCTGAAATAATATAATCTGTTTGGCCCCAAAAGCATGACCCAAATATGATGTGAGAAAAAAATCCCAATAAGCAACCACCCAATGATCTGTTCCTAATAGTCAGTGAATATATGGTAGGTAAAAGTACAGAAATCAATAGACAGGAAAGTACTCAACAATAAACAATCCACAATTTCTAGCATATAATTTACAAACAAGTAAGCAGCCACTCAAGAAAGTAGATCAAATAGGTAACCCGCTGGGTATTTCTTATAGCCTAACCCCTAAGATTTAACCTACAAGTACTAGAAACCCTCTAGGAGGTACACACACTATCACTCCTCTAGATCAACTAAATAATAGACTCTCTGGGGAAGCACTCACCATCAATTCCCCCTATAGTCTCGTATCGTACTAAAGGCACTCTGGGGAAGCACTAAACGTCTCATTCCCCCTCTAGCCCACGTCGAGGAACTATAGACACTCTGAGGAAGCAATCAACATCAATTCCCCCCGTGGTCTCAAATCATATTATAAATACACTCTCGAGAAGCCCTTACATCCATTCTCCCTATGGTCTACTACACTAGGTTCTCACAGCCCTATGTAAAGTCAGAAAGTATCGCATCACGTAATGGCCAAAGTGAACCTCAAGAACTACTTGGATAGCAGTCTATAACATAACATCATGGAAGAATAGTCACACCATCCTAACAACTAGGCATGGAACTAACAATAGCCTAATAGGAAAAACTAGACCAAAAGGTCATAAACAGGAAAAACATGCATGGGAAAAGCATCCAAAGCACAGTAAAATTACCCTATTCATAAACAATAACCTCTACTCAGGCATATAATCAAAGCAGGAAAACAATAAGGGAAAAACATGAAACACGCAATACCCCGTTCAAGGGTATTGGTGGAATTTGCACAAATACTCAAAGACATTCTACACATTTTAACAAACCACCTATCTTGATGTTAGGAGATCAATATACTTGAACCACGAGGCTTGAATCTCCATAGAACGTCGTATATCTACAAAAATTTATAAAACATTCAACCCATGATAACTTGGAAAAGAGAAGGAACTGGAAAAAAAAGCTCTATGAGAAGGAAGAACTCATTGATGCGATTCCAACGCACCCAATGGTGTTAGAATCAGAGGATGAATGGAGGCTCTGTGGCTCGTCGAAGATCTGCAACCGTACCCTCGGTCTCGGATGAACCAAAGCTAAAAGAAGGGTGTTCTGTCCGTCAGACGCGACCCCGATGCGCTTAATGAAAAAAAAACAAAATATGCGGCGTGTACTTTTGGAGTACACAACATGTACTTACTGTTTGTTTACTTTGCTTTAGGTGGACTCTACATCACCCCACATGACCATGTGTGTGGCCCTTACACGGCCAGCACACGACCTCAAGTGGCAACGAAGTACATAGTGTGTACTCATAAAGTACATGGCGTGTACTTCAAAAATTTCCAGAAACTCCTCTTTTCTCAAAAACTCTAGAAAAGGAAAAACATACCGGAAAAGAGGTTATGGGTTCTTACAAACTTCCCCCCTTAAATAAATTTTTCCCCGAATTTCCCTATTGAGGCATAGAAGAAGAAACCCCGAACAGCTCCGGCCACTGTGATCGTACATCGGCCTCCCTCTCCCAAGCCTCATCCTGTACTTGCCCTTGCTGCCATAGCACCCGTACCAGAGGAATAGACTAGCCACATAGAACCTTCATACTGCGATCGATAATACAGATAGGATGCTTCTCAAACGATGCATCGGCCTCGAGCTCAACCTCCTTAGGTTGAAAGACTTGAGATGGGTCTGAAAAGTAACGTCATAGCTAAGAAACGTAGAAGATGTCATGCATAGCCTGACACCTCTGAGGTAACTACAATTGATAGGCAACTGGACCACTCTCTCCAACACCTCAAATAGCCTGACGTACCTTGGTGAAAGCTTACCCTATCTTCTAATCCTTCTATGCCCCAGCCTCGGTGTGACACGCAGGAAAACCTGATCCCCGACCTTGAACTCCAGAGGTCGTCTCCACTGATCATCATATGACTTCTGTCAAGACTGTGCAGTAGCCATCCTCTTCTGAATCAACTCTATCTTCCCAGAAAAGCTGCCTCTCCTACCTCCAGCCAGCATAAAGGTGATTGGCATGGCCTACCATACAAAGCCTCATAAGGTTCCATCTGAATAGTTTCTTGAAAACTATTATTGTAGGCAAACTCCACAAGAGTTATATGCTTCTCCCAAGAACCTCCAAAGTCCATAATAAAATCTCAGAGAATATCCTCAAGCACTTGAATCGTATGCTCGAACTGGCCATCTTTCTAAGGATGGTAGGATATACTCAGAAGCACCTATGTACCCAAAGCTTTCTATAGCCCCTACCAGACCCGATAAGTAAAACCTACATCCCTGTCTGAAATGATGGAGTGTGTAACTCCATGTAGATATACAATCTCATGGATGTACAACCATCCTAGCTCGTCAACACTGAAGGTCTCCTTAATCGGAAACAAGTTAGAAACATTCATAAGCTTGTCGATGAAAACCCAAACAGAATCATTCCCTCGAGGTGATCTCAGAAAACCGGTCACGAATTCCATTGCGACATCGTTCCACTTCCACTCCGGAATGGGTAACTATTGTAAAAGACCTGCTGGTCGCTGATGCTCTGCTTTCACCTACTGAAAAGTGGAACACCTCATGAAAAAACCAATAACATCTCTCTTCATACCTGGCCACCAATACTGGCAGTGTAGATCACGATACACCTTGGTGACACCAGGATGAACTGCCCAAACTGAGGAATGAAAATCCCGCATCATCTCCTCGCGTATGTCTGCTGGAACCCATAAGCATCCCTAGAAATGAAAGATCTCATCCTTTCCTACTGTCCATACAGGAATAGGGTCCTCTCCTGACACACTCACCCTCAGTACTAGGCCTTCAGAATCTGATAGTTGCCTCATCCATACCCGATTAAGAAGAGTAGAGGTAACAACTACAGAAGATAGAAAAGTTTGTCCCTCACTATCATGAACCTCCAAATGCATCTCAGAGAACAGAGCCATAAGCTTCCACTCACTCCTGGCCTCCTGAACTTCCTGTATCTGATTCCTCCTACTCAACGCATCAACCACTACATTTTCCTTTCCCGGCGTATAGGAAAGCTTAAAGTCAAAGGACTATAGGTACTCAACCCACCTACACTGTCTCAAATTCAGATCACGCTTAGTGAAGATGTACTTGAGACTCTTGTGGTCAGTGAAAACCAAAAAGTGATCTCCCAAAAGATAATTCCTTCAATAGTATATGGCATGAACAACTGCCTTCAGCTTGAGATCGTGTGTCGGGCAGTTCCTCTCATGTGGCCTCAACTACCGAGACCCGTATGCAACGACTCCATCTCCCTTCAAAAGAACAACTCCCAGCCCGATACCTGAGCATTACAGTAGACAGTGTAGCTCTTTCTTGAGTCTGACATGACTAGTATCGATTCTGAAGTCAATATCCCTTTCAGCTCCTGAAAGGCTGACTCACAAGAATCTGACCATAAGAACTTCACACCATTCTTGGTCAGACCTATCAGTTGTGATGCCAAGTTTGAAAAGTCATGTATGAAGTGTATATAGTATCCAAACAGCCCTAGAAAACTCTGCACCTCAAATATATTCTTCGGCTACTCCCAGGAAACTACAGCTCTCACTTTCTCTATGTCAACTGATACTCCTGTCTCTGAGATAACGTGGCCCAAGAAGTGAATCTGATCCATCCAAAAGTGGCACTTCGAGAGCTTAGCATATAACTGATGCTCCACCAGTGTACTCAAAATGATATCAAGATGGGTAGTATGGTCATATCAAGTGTGAGAGTACACCAATATGTCATCCACGAAAACCACTATGAAATAATCCATTTATGGATGGAATACTCAGTTAATCAGTGCCATGAAAACTGCAGGCGCGTTCATGAGGCCGAACAGAATAACTATATACTCGTATAGACCATACCTGCTCCAAAAATCTATAAGAGGTATATCAGATGGTCTAACGCGCAACTGATGATAACCAGACCTCAAATCGATCATTGATAACACCTGGGATCCTCGAAGATGATCAAATATGTCATCAATCCTAGGCAAGGGATATTGGTTCTTGACCGTCATCTAGTTCAGCTTCTGATAATCCACACAAAGCCTAAGGGTTCCATCTGCCTTCTTCCCAAACCGGACAGGCGAACCCCAAGTAGAAGTACTGGTTCGGATAAAACCCTTTGCTTGCAACTCCTTCCACTTCTTCTTAAGCTCCTACAACTCAGGTGTAGCCATCCTATAAGGAGAAATGGACACTAGTGACACTCTTGGCACGATCTCAATAGAAAATTCTACCTCATGCTCTGGAGGAAAACCTGAAAAGTCCCCTATAAAGACATCCCTAAAACGATCCACCACTGGAGGAAGGTCTATCTACGAAGTACCCTAGTCATACAGATACAGACTGGAAATCTGAGTTGTAACTCCACCTAACCCATGATGCTCGGGTCCTGCTCTACTCGCTTGGACATCCCACTCACCTCAATGAAAAAAAGATTCACCCTCTGGTGATATGAAACTCACCTTGCGGCGATAACAGTCGATGAATGCCTGGAAGGGAACTAGCCAGTCCATTCCGAGAATGACATCAAATCCTTTCATCTCTATGACATAGAGATCCCATAATAAGTGACACCCCGTAACCTCAAGAGGGTACTCACTGTACTGACGTACACTTACCAATATAGTCCCCAATAGTGTGTCTAGAGTCAAAGTATCGGTATAGGAAAAGATGCAGATCCCAAGGCTCTCCACAACAGCAACAGAGATAAATATATGGTAATACCCTGTATCAAAAAGAGAAAAAGATAAAACTAAGGCTACTATGATCGTACCTCGAACGGTAGAGGTTCTAGGATCCTGCTCCTGCTAGGTCTGCTCCACTACAAAGGTCTAACATGTACCATGACCCTATGACCTTAACTGATCGCTCTGAGCTGATCCACCCTGTTTTTTCTGAAAGACTGGTGACTGACCACCATGGCCTCGACCTCCACCTCGGCCCGAATAGCCGGAAGAACTCCAGTTCCCAGACTAGTGAGAAACTGGTGGTGCTGCTCCTAAACAAAGAGACATTGATGAACCTCTATCACCATCTGCTGGTGAGAAAACCTGACAGAAGTGCTGATGTTGACCCATCTTGCTGCAAGATTGGCACTCCACTGGGTCTCTATGGCATTGTGGCCTTGTATGGCCAGCTCTTCTACACTGGTAGCATACCACCTGGCTATCTGAAGATGTGTCTTGCTGCCTCAGATCACCACGCATAGACCCCCTTTGGCGCTTCCTGCTATCAGCTGGTGAAGCACTAACTTTGGAAGTGGAACCGCCCTGGATCTCAGCTCCAAAATCTCTCAGATTGCGCTCCACAATCAGTGCCTGGTTGACAATGGAAGCGATGGAAGTCAACCTGAAGATATTCACCTGTGAGCATATCTCCCATCTGAGACCATCCTAAAACTTCCTTTCTAAGAACAATCCATCTTCACCCTAGAGGGGTTTGAAACACTGAAGTTTGATGAAATGAGAGGAGTACTCCATGATAGAAAGAGTACCCTACTCCAGGCTCATGAACTCCCGGGCTCGGTCGGCCCTCAAGGTCTCCGGATAAAAGTAGTCATAGAAGACATGATGAAACTCCTCCCATTCCATAACCTGCTGATGTCCCACCTGTGATATCACATCCCACCACCTCTTGGAGGAGTCTCGTAGAATGTAGCTAGCTAGCTTGACCCGCCTCTCGGGAGGCGTCTCCAGATGCTCGAAGATCATCATCATGGCTTCTATCCATGACTCTGCAGCCTGTGTTACTCCTTCCCTCTGATAAGGTGGGTGGATTCTACTATTGGAAAACCTACATCAAGTATTCCATAGTCAAGGAAGGAGGTGGAGCTCCCTGGAAGGTTTGCATCATCCTCAAAAATCCTTCCCTAAATTGCGCATCGACGCCTGCAACTGGTATAACCACTGGTGCCAAGGCTGGCACAATAGGAGGATCTACAGGAAGTACCTAATCAGCCATATCGAGCATCTGATCACTCCCCTACAACTGGTAGTCAATTGGAGGATGTCTAGGTGGCATGATTCTGCAAAGTCAAATGCACACCTTAGATTTAGGATTAACAAAGACTGAAAAACTAAAGTCACAAGAAGGAACAGGGAAAATAAGGCATTCAATTTATGAAAAACATGACTAAATGGCGTGTTATTTCCCTACAAGGCATGTTCCCTTAATTCATTCACATGGGTGTGTACTTCAACCTAAACTGGTCGTGCAACACCCCAAATACATGGAGTGTTGTCTTAACACACTATGTGTACTTGAATACTCTTCCCTACCCGAGTCCTTCTACATGGTTAAGCCACACAGCTCCTCTAAGACAAAAATACATGGCATGTTCAAGGTAGACACAGCGTGTACTAGAAATGCCTTACCTAGATCATGTTGTTAGTGACACGAACTGACACATGGCTGACACTACACAGCGTATTCTAGACAGACACGGCGTGTACGAGAAAGGGTAACACCGACCTGTGTTGTTCGTGACACGGACGGATACCTAGATCAGACTACATGGTGTGTAAAATTCAGACATGTTGTGTATGTGAAAAGTTAACATGACCTGTTTTGTTCGTGATACGGTCGGGGTACCTATTTCATACTACACGACGTGATAAACTAGTACACGACATGTTCCTACAAGATTTTTCACAACCCCGTGTCCCTTCTCGCACAGTCAGTGACATGGCTATAGACTACACAACATGTATTCATAAATTACATGCCGTGTATTCTGGGTTTTTTTGAATAGTAGCCTTAGAAACTGCTCTGGAGCCTAGAAAACACAGAAAACCAGCATTAATGTGACAAATTCCGATCTGTGTGGGCCCATACTCCCCGCGAATCAAAGTTTGGCATATTATACAAGTTATAACAAGGCAACCAGGTAATGATCCACCAAATTATGATCCATGAGGGCCTATAACACCACAAGAACCAAAGTTTGGCGTCCATCTAAGAAAAGCACTATAAAAAAAATTCCCTATCAAACAGCAGGGATTCTATCAAAGCATCTATCACAACAGCATGCATAATCTACACAACATCTATCAGAACAATATGAAATCGCTAATTCATCCTAGATGGCATGGAAATAATTCATGGCATGTGATTTCTAACAAGTGCCTATATGATGCATGAGATGGCATACCCTCATCTCATCGGGTTGCTACCGAAATAGAACTGCAATAAAAACAATGGTAACAACACAAAGCATGCTAATCACCCAACGGTGAAATAAAATCAACCATAAAATTACAAACTAATAAAATTACAATAAATGAGGTAGTATGGATTTTCCCTGTACCCTGGTTAGCTACTATTGGGAACAGATTATTACCATGTACCTATTCCGTTCTATCCTTGGCTATAGGCTTCAAACAGTAAGTCAAGAGAAAATAATATCCTCTGATACCACTTTGTAACGTCCCGGTTCCGAAAGCCACCCAGAGGCGCCCCGTACTCAGTTGGTCACATGGCCTCAAGCGCATTTCCCTGAACACCAGAGGCTGCCGACTAACAGCCTGGGCCTTGGGTGTGATAGTGGGGAAACTATTCCCTCATGGGCAGAGTACACAGTGGAAGTACACAAATACATAAAATAGTAGAAGCAGTAAATATCCAACAACAGTAAACAGCGGAAGAATGAAATGATAAATAACTGGAGTACATGTATATATAAAGTGATGCATGATACATATATGTCTAGGAAAATAGCCAAACAAGTCACAATGTTGGAATACAATAGTGCTGAACCAGAGTGAAAAAGAAAGCAGATAACTCCCTAGCATCGCAAGCCATAGCTTGGTCTCATGCTATCCGACATCAAAACAATCAAGAACCTGAAGTTGAAGGGTGCTTTCCCTTATCTATACCTGCAACAATATAATCTATTTGGTCCCAAAAGCATGACCCAAAAAGGGTGTGAGACAAAAATCCTAGTAGGAAACCACCTGAAGATCTGTGCCTAATAGTCAGTGAATATATGGAAGGTAAAAGTACAGAAAGAAGTATACAGGAAAGTACTCAGCAGCAAACAATCCACAGTTTCTAGCATATAATTTAAAAACAAGTAAGCATCCACTCAAGAAAGTAGAACAAATAGGTAACCCTATATGTAGTTCTCACAGCCTAACCCCTAAGGTTCAACTTACAAGTACTAGCAACCCTCGGGGAGGCACACACAGTCTCACCCCTATGTTTCAGCTAAAGAATAGACTCTCTGAGGAAGCACTCACTGTCAATTCCCCCTATAGTCTCATATTGTACTAAAGGCACTCTGGGGAAGTACTCAATGTATCATTCCCCCTGTGGCCCGCGTCGAGGAACTACAGACACTCTGATAAAGAACTCAATGTCAATTACCCCTGTGGTCTCACATCGTATTATAAAGACACTCTAGAGAAGCCCTTACGTCCATTCTCCCAATGGTCTACTACACTAGGTTCTCATAGCCCTGTGTAAATTCAGCAAGTATCACATTGCATAATGGCCAAAGTGAACCTCAAGAACTACAAGGCTATCAGTCTACATTATAACAATATGGAAGAACAGTCACACCATCCTACCAACTAGGCATGGAACTGGAAATAGCCTAATAAGAAAAACTAGACCAAACGGTCATAAACAGGAAAACATGCATGGGAAAAGAATCCAAAGCACAGTAAAATTACTTTATTCACAAAAAATAACCTCTACATAGGCATATAGGCAAAGAAGGCAAAAAACAAGGGAAAAACAGGAAACACGCAATACCTCGTTCAAGGGTATTGGTGGAATTTGAAAAAATACTCAAATAATTTCTACAGAAAGGCACAAAACACCTACCTTGATGTTAGGAGATCGATATAATTGAACCATGAGGCTTGAATCTCCTTTGAACGTCGTAGATCTACAAAAACGTATAAAACATTCAACCCATGATAACTTTTAAAAGAGAAGGAATTGGAAAACGAAGCTCTAGGAGAAGGAAGAACTCGCCGATGTGATTCCAACACACTTAACGGTGTTAGAATTGGAGGATGGATAGAGGCTCAATGGCTCGTCGAAGATCCGTTGTCATACCCTCACTCTCGAACGAACCAAATCTAAAAGAAGGGTGTTCTATCCGTCAGACATGACCCCGGTACATTTAATGAAAAAAACAAAATACACGGTGTGTACTTACTATTTCCGTACTCCACTTTAAGTGGCCTCCACATCACCCCACACTACCGTGTGTGTGGACCTTACACGGCCATCACATAGACCACGTGGAAACGAAGTACACGACGTGTACTTCAAAAATTTTCAGAAACTCCTATTTTCTTAAAAACTCCAGAAAAGAAAAAACATACCTTAAAAGAAGGTCCGAGTTCTTAAAAATTCATTAATGACACATACCCTAAGGAATAATTTTTTTTATAAAATTCTAATCAATTTAAAAATATTTTTAGAAAATTTAGAAAATTTTATTGGGCCAGTTTGGGCCTCAAATGGACCCTAAGTTCATTCAGAATATGGATGGGTTAAGTGGGTTGTGCAGGGCCAAACCTAGTGAGGCCCAAGTCAGTGGGTTTTGGTGAACCCTATGTGGTTAGGACATAGTTATAAAGATACATAGAACCCATGAGGAAACAAATTTTTAAAAAATTTATTAATTAGACACTCATGAATCATGGGAATTTGATGAAAGTACTACCAGATCAATGGGTGCAGTGATCTTTTAAATGGGTGACGATTGCAACTATATTATTAAATTTGCTAAATTTTTATTATTTTTTACATTAGACTAGAACCCCTTACTGGTATTAAAACACACACACCTCAACCCATTGCCTAAATTTTTATTTTTTATTATTTTTTATTAACTAAAAACATATCAATATTAATATTTGCATAAATCTGCCATCTAACCTCTAATCAATAAACCATTTGTGAAATTTGGATTTTAATAAAACCCTTTAATTAAATTCTAGAGAATTTAATATAAATTTTTACTTAAAATATTACCCAACCTGACCCTAATTCCACTAATTGGAATCAGGTTTGAAAAAGAACTGTGAAAGCATAAAAAATAAATATTTCTACACCAAATAAAAAATGTATTTTCCAATGTATTATCAAATTCATAATAATGATCATATGTAAATAATATAAGTATATATAACTGAATAGAAATGATACCTCATTCAATTTGAATACTTCGACATGTTCTCATCATCATTGACGTGTTATAGATTCAGAGGATCTAATAAAGGATCCCTGTATATCATCTACACATAATTTTTAAGATATTTTTACATACTTCTCCAACATTTTTATGTTATCAAAAAGAATAGAATCACTGTATGATGAACTTTCAATTATGGGAAAACACTCAATTTAATCAGTGAAAAAGTCGATTAAATATTCATATTTAACTCACTTTGTCCCTTTAAAATTTAGAGAGAAAATGGGAGATGATAGAAATTATATCAATATGTTTCCCTTTAAATTTAATGATCTTAAATGAAAATGTATACTTAGGATATACTTCCCAAAATTTTATTTTTTTTCTAGAGAAGTTTAGCCTCTTAAATTGACCTGATATCTCACAGATGACTTAAATAACTTGTTGTATGGGGCATATAAACCTTGTAACTTAATAATAACACTCTTAAATGTAATTTTATTAGTAATGAGTTATTAAATTTTCCCATTCCTACCATATATTTTTAATGAACCTTTTATAATAAAATATACATTCGAAAAACATGTTACTCATATTCACTTATTTAATCTTAAATAACTTGTGAATACAATGAGTAATAAATTCAATAATTGTTATTATAAACTTAAATAACATAAAATTAAATTTATTTATTCTATTAATTATGATCGTTCACACTCAAATGTTCACTATCCCACACATGTGGTTCCCACTTCATTATAAACTCTAATTCATCCAAATTTGTGGAACTAATAGATACGCTTTGAGTGTGACCCTATAATACCTCATCTAGATAGTAGTAAGTCCTACTCGTAGACTAAGAGTGGTATCTCTAAACAATCATGTCCTCTAAAGAGATAAGGATAAGTTATAACTATGAAAACCTCCTATGAACACTTTCTATATAAGATAATGTTTTTCCTCATGATGTATTATTAATAAAGATACATACTTGTGTCATCATCTTTTTTATAATTTATTTATATTTATTTTATTCTATTAGATGGAATTTAATTCATTTACTACATTCATGGAATTATTAAAGGCACTATCATCCCGATCAAGTTGTATGAACCCTAACTCAATATACCTGAACAATACTCAAATATGGTTGCCACTACCCCAAGAGTGTCCCCCAATCCCTAGGGGTCGATGAATAGTTTTGCGGGACTTAGTGTGTAATTAGGGAACAATTTACCCACTTTAATATATAAAATAAATCATGAATAGTTAATTTCAAATGACTAGCATGATGCATCCATATGTTGGATGTCCCTAAAAGTAAAAAAAACCTAAATAATGAAACAATGTTATTAAAAGGAATAATTATGATTCTATACAAATGAAATCAATTCCAAAAAAGGTTCCAAAAATGATATAAAATAGTTCATACTAGTTAATAACTATAAATATATCATAAGACATGTAAAACTAAAAAGTAAAAGGTTTATATGATAAAAAGGTCCTCTAACCACATGAAACCAGCTCCAACACCAATGTGAAAACCAAAACCATCCACAAGACATGCATATATAAAAAAAATGAACTTCCATAAAATTAGTATATACATGTCACAATTAAAAAATTAGTAAGTGGTATTTCATATCCATTAAATTTTCCATGTATGGTGTGATCATAAATACTCAGTTGCGAAGTACCAATGGTGACTCATTTCAATAGTGAATGGGAAGGTGTGTGCATGTACTATTGTATAAGTGGGTTCCCTATGCCCAACTAAAAATTACTTTTCAATTACCATACCATGTATAAACTGAGTTATACATTATGTACACTTACCATTGTAGTATTGATATATCTACATCCACTATTTAAATGGTAATGTCCATAGATTATTTGTCATATCAAAAGGTTATAGTAGTTTCTAGGCTATAATGAGAACCTCAAGATACTATGAAATTAATCTTAAACATATATCATATCATCTATATACATCATACTAACTGGAAATAGTTTATATTTGAATATCAGGTGTTGGGAGATTATAAGCATTGATACTTCTTCACATGAAGTTCGCACTTAGTGATCTCTAGTATGTGAGATCATGAGGAAAGACCCATCAATAGGAACAAAATATACTTTGGGATTCATTGTATGTTCATATCTATGAATATGTGTATTGGTCTACTGAATTGTGATTATTATTAATGTGTACCATTTGATCACATACTTTGATGCAAGGAAAAACCATGACAATGATGTTGTGGATATGTAGCTTGTGTTGGGTATGTCATTGGTGCTCTGACATTGATTTAATGGTCAAGATATAATTTTTTTCTTCTGAGTTGAGGAAGCAATATCTTGGGACTAATTGAGCATGATGGTAGTAATTTCATAAATCCTTGTCCATGGTATTCAAAGGTAATTCCGTACAGTTATATCAATAAGTAATAAATCAAGAAAGGATAATGAAACAAGTGTGCATCCTACTTTATGAGATATCATGAAATAAAGAGATTGTATTACACAGTACGTGTTCATAGGATAGTTGTCATTGTTGGCACTATTCCTTATCTAATTAGGGGCCTTTATGGGTTTCTAGACTATTATCTTAATATGTGAATTATATTCACTTCTATTGAGATAAGGGCATATAGGGTCACTTGCAATAGTATATTCAAGAATCTTCCATATTCTGGTGACTAAGAATATTGGACATAGTGGGCCCCACCAAAGGGTCTGAGAGTTTTCCATGTATTAATGATTACTGATGAATAAATTAATTAATTTTTATTTGAGTATAGAATAATTTGGTTAAATTTATTTATTAAAAATATTCACAAGGTATTCAGTGAATACGTGGGAAAATATTATATGAATGAATATTATTTTAATATTCATGGTTTTTTTATTATTTTAGTAATTAGGATCCAATTTAATGAATCAATTTTATCACATAATATATTTATTATATATTAAAACTAGGTGATAAAATATAAATGCTGTTAATGGAACAATTATTTCATCATACCATGTCATTGATAGTTTGTTTAGTAGACATTGGATATATGGGGGTCAAGGAACCCTTGCTCGGTATTTTGGAAATCCACCATATAAATAGAAGAGAAGCTCATTCCATTGATTATTAATCAGTTATAATTGATATCTTCTCTCTCATCATGAATCCTGGAGAGATAAATGCTTTAACCGAGTGAATGATCCAAGAACACCTTCTTTAATCGAAGGAACAAGATCGAGGTGATCATCACGACGTCAAATAAATTATCAAAGATCTATGCTAGTGACCTAAATTAGATGAATGAAATATGTATAAATGCAATAATCATGTGTGGATGACCTATATGGGTTTCAACTAATATCCTTCGAGCAATGGTCACAAGTGATGTGTGATGGACAAGAAAACTTCAATTTGAACAAGGTATTTGTTTGGTTTAGTTTTTTTCATTTCATAATTTATGGAACATCGTCAGGATATAATGGGGATCAGATCATTGGAGACGATGAAGTTTCCTCACTCTAGTGATGAAAAATATTAAATCTCTAGCCCACTATGTTTTTTTTACATTCCCTAGTCTCATCAATTGGTATTATAGAGATCACATGACTTTTTTATCTAATAAAAAAATTAATTTGTATTAAATTAATTAGAAGTTTTAATTCCTTCCCAATGATTCTGACTACACTTCATTCAGATATCAGGCGACTATGTTACATTCATCAATTTTTTTTGTAATGTATGGAAAAAAATTTGATGGGTACAAATATTTAATAACATATATATTTATATGTTAATTATACCTGAGGGAAGATGTTTAATGGAATTTTGATATAAATATATGACTTCCAGTAATGGGATGGTGGCTGAAATAATTTTTTCCATCCACCCTCTAATTACATGTGATTTTGGAATTCAATTTTTAATATAAAAAATTCTTAATCCTACTAGAACATCTTTAGAAATTTGTGTCAAAATATAATATAAAAAAGGTTGATGGGATTATGTCTAGAAGTGGTAGAGGAATTATTCAAACAATAAAAAAATAAAAAATTATAATAAATGAAGTTTATCAAACCTAGAGGGGGTGGTTTTCTAAGCTCATGGAAAGAAAAAAAGTGTCTTTTTAGATATTGAAAAAACAATAAAAAATAGAGGAGGCTTTTGGGATAAGCTTCATCACTAGCCTCCTCCACCTAAGTGTGCCGCCAAGAACAACCAGAGGTCCCCACCTTCCTAATCCACCACCTCATGGTCCCACTACCATCTACTCCCACTGTTGTGGGATCCTCCATCTATAGCAGCCGGTCGATTCCCCATATGAACCCCACCGACACTATCCACCTCCACTCGTAGCAATCCCCATCACCACTTGACTTTGTGTGCCAACCTTTCTTATTTCTCCCTGGAAGCACCTGCTGTGACACACAGCTACCCCAATCACCTCACCAAATCTCAACCCACGTACTACAGCCATCCCATAGACTCGTTTTCGCCTAGTCAACCCAATATCATTCTGCGTCCAGCCACCCTAACCGCTCCAGACTAGGTTTCCACCACTCTTGGTGATTAGAACCCTCTACCACATTTGGTACCCACATGCAAACCCCAGCCTAGGTACTGATGAACAATTTGGCTAATTAGTAGTCTTTTCATGGTCATATCTAATCTGGCCCACATTGCAACAGGACTATATGGGTCTTCCTATCCTAGAATAGGTTAAGGAAGGAATTCTTGGCCTAGAAGAGACCTGTATAGGTTTTTAACAAGCCAGAATGAGCCTACGTGAGTTCGGCCCAACCCGTAACTGGTCTGGTCAGGGTTTTCCCAGCCCGAGTAATTTTTAATTTAATCAAAAATTAATTTAATTAATTTTTTCTTTAAAAAAATAATAATTTTATTATTTATAAAATTAATAATTCAATTTTATATAAAATTTAAATTAATTTTAGGATATACCAAACAAATAAATTATTTAAATTTAAATAATTTATTTAATTTATTTAAATGCATTCATACTTAAATTTATTAAATTTTAATTTTTTCAAACCCTTAATTTTACCCATTATCTAGTCTTGCGTAGTGACCAGACCTTGTATTTTCCTATGTTTTTTTAGTTAATTATTCATTAAATGTGTGCAATGCTTGAAATAATTAATTAGTTTTATTAATGGTCTATAAATCATTATTTTTTATTCAATATGTATAAGGTTCTATGCATACATCATTATATATATGTATATTATTCTTTCTGATACCCCGTATCCAACATGTGAGTATTGATTTACTATTGATGATGACGTTGTAAGTTATGAACCACACCAGTTTGAGGTGAAATTCCTATGAGAAGTGGGCACAATAGACTAGGGATTAGTTGCATCCTTAGTCAATAACTGACTCAAGTATGATACCCCTTGGTCATGGTTGATCCATTGAGTTTAAATGCTTCAACCAATATTAGATACTCAAGACCAGTTGGGAAATTTTTTTCCTTTATGAATTGTTTATTATTTTATGCATTTTCTTATCTGCGGGAAACACATAAAATAATAAAAAAAAATGCGTAAAGAATCTATGAATGTATTCTATTAATGTTCAGTTATGCCTAAAACAAAAAAAAGTATTAACATATTTAAAAGAAAAGGGATTATATTCATAAATAAATATTAAAAAACATAAAATAAATATTAAGTCACAAACTCCTTCCATCATTATAACAAAATTGGGTGTATGGGGTGTTTGTTATCCAACATTGAGGGTGTATCCTACTACTGAGAGTTCTTATGAGAGTGATGGTTTGACTTAACTAAATTTGGTAGCAAATAAGTATTCAAAGGTATCTTTTTTCAACTTTAGAGGCAAGGCTTAAGTAAATCATGTTTTTTATTTCAGAATTTGAGACATCACTCAGAAGATCAAGGAGCTACGAGTTAATATAGTTAGTTAGTCAAATGCCAACCTTGAACTCTCTATGTAGTTTCATAGATTTAGCTTGTAGACTATGTGGACAGGTTTCAAGGATCATTTACACTATAATACTCAAGAGACATAGTATTCTGATTCTAGTACATGAGATTTCTACAGTTTGATATAATAGTGGGAGAGACATTAAATTACTTAATCAGTAATGTATAAGTAGTAATCAAGATAAAAATACCAATAATTTATTGTTTATTTTTTAGTAAATAATAAGTAAAACCACATATACTTTTTGTTCAATAAAGGAAAAATATCATATCCTAACTGATGCAAATTTCCAAGAGTGTTATAGGTGCTTTCACATAGTACTACTATATAAAAATGAAATTATATGTGATGGAGCCCCAATAACCTGATCCTCCTCCTCAAGGAGCTAGTTAGGATGAGAAAGAATCTTATAGGAAACTTGTAGATAATGCATTTTATGTTTATATCATAATGTTAACATCAATGTACAAATAGTTACAGGAGAAACATAAGGACATGAATGTATATACCATGATGCCTCATCTCAAAGAAGTTTGAGAGGAGAAAGTGAAGTGAGAAATAAATGAGATAATGATCAAACCGATCACATATCAATTGATAAATGTAACTCAAGATAGTCATCATGTACTCAGTATGATATAGTACATTGAATGAATTCAAGTATTGAGTTTCAAGTATAATCAATAAATTTTAGTTCATATTATTATCTCATCCTTACAACCTATTTTTTGTAGTTTCATTGATAATTATCAAATGAATATTTTGGAAAAACAACTTCAATATCTTTTGGGATAGGATTTCTAAGAATATGAGAATTTAAAGAAAGCTAAATCTCTAATTCTTAAGGTGAAAAAACACAAATACAAGGAGAAAATGATGACTTCATATATATTTCCCAAGGAACCTTCCCAAAATCTTTCGAAGAAACCAAAGATAAAGAGGGGAGGCATTGAACATGAGGCTATTTTCTTTTCATGTGGAAAGACAGGTCATTAGAAGAGGAGTTGTAATGAATTGAAGAAGAAGTAAGAATTAGATTCTGATTCAGGTATATTCATCATTAAATGTAATATTTCATTTATGTTCTTTGGATATTAGATCAAATGTATTCTTACATACTTATTTCTTAATACAGGAACTAAGGAACTCAAGAAACATTACTAAAAGTCAAGGTGTGTTCTCCAAGAAACTGAGGACGGGTGATACCTACATCAACGGTGAGAAGCACATGATTTTAATGCCAAGTGAATGGTTATTGTAAAACTATAATTGTGTGTTGAATTCTGCCAGAACATTTATGAATGTTGATTATGGTATTTTATACACAACCAATAGTTAAGTAATACATTAATCATGGGCTATACATGATGAATATAAATTGTAATATTATAATGTTAAGTTTTATAAATATAACAATTTTTTCATAAAAAATAAGTAGTTTTCAAGGGATATACTCAGTATGGTTTTAGAATATTAGGAGTTAAAGACCTTAGGTATTATCGACACACTTGTGTACTTTGTTTTGGACAAAGAAACCTTTTGAAATAAAAGTAATCTATAAAGCTTTCAGAACTAGTTTAGCTATAAAGCGTGAATTATTCCAACATTAATATATTTATAAATATACTTCATAAGATTCCTTTAAGTTTGTTTAAGGAATTTGAAATTAAATATTGGTATTTTCATTGTCATAAGATACGAGTTTCTTCAGGATTGCATGCTGAATAATATCTTGACCAAGCATTCATCAATCAATATAATGTAGCATAGAGTAATTCCTAAAATCACATTACCTTATCAACACTAGAGCTATAATGAAAATAAGGATGATCAATAATGATTATTACATGTTAACATTTATAAAAAAACATATCATTGAGTAATTCCAAAATCCGCATTTCCTTATACACATCATATTCATGATGTTAGTAAAAGGAGTATTAATGTTGAAACTTATATTCATTATAGATACTTCCATTATTTTTCAATACATACATACAAATAATAGCTTTATCCCACAATAATATGCCAACTATCATGAAAATTGGATATCATATGACTTATAGTATGATGGAAATCCAATATGTTATAGAATCATGTGTTTTTATGAAATGTTTTTATTAAGGATATAAATAAACATGCATAAAGAAAAACACAATGTGCATATAAAGTAATTATCCTAACAGTTTATTAGGATATTACAGAAATCCAAATGATATAATTGATGTAGTCAAGTGATAAACTACATTTCTATAAAAGGGTACACATATCTTATTTAGATAGTGGGAGAAAGATTAACTTGGGTTTAGTCAATGCTAGATATGTACAAATAGTTGACATAAGAACAAGTTCTAGAAGAGGTGTGGAAGAGGAATATTCCTAAGACACATATTACATAGTAAGGTTAAAACCATAGAGATGATTTTATATTCACCATAGCTGGTAATACTTTATTATTGGAGAATAATAATTTCATACAATTATGAAGTATATATAAATTAGATAAGATTAACAAGAACAATTAAAATTCAATAATGGATTTCATGTATCAAAGTACAAGGGGATTATTAATTTGAATACTATGGTGAATATTCAAGTGAGAGGATACATGGGTGGTACAAGCATGGTACCACTAAGGCTTGATTAGAAGTAACAGGGAATTATGTTCCAATCTATTAGAATTTTACTTATCATAGCTACATTCTATAATCATTGAAACAGGGTATTGGATGTCAAGACCACCAATCATGGAAAGTGTCTATACAATGCCACTGGAAAGGAATGATGACACAATAGAATTCTAATAAAGGGTGAATTTCATTTAAACCCTTTTTAAGATTTAAGTAAGCAATAAGATCATAGAATATTCATTTTAAATGAATTTTTTACATGTGTGTACTATAGGTTAGGGGGAGTGCCACTATTTTCAAGTAAAATATGTTTGGTAACATATTAAAAACAACTATTGGTATTACATTTAGTTAAGACCAGGATTATCTAGATATTTCCTTAAAGTAGTGACCAAAATTTTAGGGGATGTTATCTATAGAGGTAGATCTAAATGTTTATTATACCAATTCAAAGTACATGTACGGACAATGTATTAGAAAATACAAGTTGGAACAATTCGAGAGAGAATCGTTACAAATGTCACATGGAATAAATCTATCCAAGAAAACATGCATGGGAAAAGGAGGAGATTAATGTGGTGAGTTGAATTCCATATGCTTTTGTGATGGATCAATCACATATTCCATGATATGCACTAAAAATTATATAGACAACATAAACTTTATGATATGAAGATATTAATAATATCTAGGAGAATAGAAAGGTAAGTAGTCATAAATATAGAAAGTATATAGGATATATACCTTGTATGTGGAGAGGTAGGGATACTAATTTGGGGGGGGACTAGTCTTTCTTTGATCAATGTGATCTGATATCATAATCAGGATAACGTAATGAGTGAGATAAGCTCATAAAATCTAGCGGTAGTCATATTTACATATACTGAGTTCATTGTGTCTTTCGAGGTAGTTAAAGAAGCAGTGTATAAAATGAAATGATTTTTTCTAGTTCTTGGAATCACACCTAGTAATTAAATTTTCTTCATAATATCATTATGATAATTATATTACTAGTACTATCAAATATTTCAAGTTTATATAGTGGAAAAAGGGATATACTTTGGGACATCATCTCTTGAGAAGTAATCCTCAAGGTGGTAAAGTCGCAGATAAAATTATTTTAACGTAGTGGAAATATGGAAGGCCCATGACTAAATCTAAAAATCATTAAAAACATGTTCTTATCTTGTGATAGAGAAAAAGGATAGTTAGAAAGTTGGATCTAGTGCAAGTAGGAGTGTTGTAAAAGTGGGTGGCCTAAACCTAACTAAAGAATACTTTTTGATTACCAAAACATGTATATAGTGAGATATACATGATGTATACTTATCATTACAGTGTTTATATTTTTTGCATCCATGATTTAAATGGTAATGTCCATAAATTATTTTTCATATTAAAAGGTTAAATAATTTCCTGGATTATAATAAGAACATTAATATACTATGACATTAATCTTAAATATATATCCTATTATCTAGATACATCATACTGACTGGACACAGTTGATAGTTGACTATCAGGTGTTGTGGTATTATAACCATTGAGACTTCTTCTCATAAAGTTCACACTTGGTGATCTCTAGTAGGCGAGTTCATGAGGACAAACCCTCCAATAGGAAAACCACATTTTTTGGGTGTCATTGGATGTTATTATCTAAGAACATGTGTATTAGTCTCTAGATTTTATATCATTATTAATGTGTACCATTTGATTGTGTACTTTGATGTAAGGAAAAATCGTGGTAATGAATTCATGGAGAAGTATCTTAAGTTAGGTACGTCATTGGTGGTATGGCATTGATTGAATTATCAAGATAGAATTTTTCACTTTCGAGTTGAGGAAGTGATATCTTGGGTCAAGTTGAGCAAGAAGGTAATAACTTCTTCAATCCTTTTCCAAGGTAGAAGAAGTTAAATATGTTCAATTAGATCAACAAATAATAAAGTAATGAAGGATGATGACATAGGTGTGTATCCTTCTTTATGAAATATCACGAGGCAAATAAACTATATTACATGGTACATGTTTATAGGATAGTTGTTATTGTTATGACTATTCCTTATCTCCTTAGGGGCCTTAAAGGGTTGCTAGACTCCTCTCTTAGTCTATGAATTATATTCACTACTATTAATATAAGGGCCTAAGGGTCACACATAATAATGTATTCAAGAGTCTTCCCTATTCTGGTGAATATGAATATTAGACATGGTGGGCCCCACCATGGGGTCTGAGAGTTGACAAAGTATTAATGATCATCGATAAATAAATAAATTCATTGTTATTCAAGTATATAATAATTTATTTGAAGTTATTTAAAAAAATTGTTCATAAGGTATTAAGTGAATACGTGGAAAAATATTATATGGAAAAATATAATTTTAATGTTCAAGGTTTATTTAATATTGTGGGAATTACAAGTTGAGTTAATGACTCTATTTTATCATGTAATATATTTATTATATATTAAAAGTATATTTTAATATATAAATGACATTAATGATACAATTATGTTATCATAACATGTCATTTATTTTTTATTTAGTGGACATTGGATATACGGGGGTCAGGGAACCCTTATCGTGTATTTTGGACATCCACTATATAAATAGAGGAGAAGTTTATTCCATGAACTATTCATCAGTTATAATTTTAAGATTCTCTATCATCATGAATCATAGTGATAGAAATGCTCTAACCAAGTGAATGATCCAAGAATGCCTTCATGGATCGAAGGCATGAGATCAAGGTGATCATCATAATATCAAATGAACAATCATAGCACTGTGCTAGCACCTGAAATTTGATGAATGGAGTAGTTACTGAGTCGAGAAGCATGTGTGGATGATATTGAGGGGTTTGTAATCTGATTCTTAGAGCAACTATTTCAAGTAACATGCGACAAATGAGATCACTTCGATTCAAACAAGGTAATTGTTCTGTTTAATTTTTGTTCTTTTCATAATTCACATGAGATCTTAAGACCATAATGGGGCTCAGATCACTAGAAACGATGATGTTTTTTTCACTCCTATGATGAAAAATATTACATCATCGGCCCATCGACTTCTATTTTACACCTCACTCAATTAGGAACTCAAAAATCAATAGGTAAATAATCAGTATATAGTATCTTACAGATAAATATATATATTGATAATTAACCTCCAATACTGGAGGGATATATACCTATGTTTGCCTAATTTGAGCCTCATATCAGGAACTGAGACTAATTGGGTAGGGTAATATTTCATCCCATTCCATCCAACTGAGAATAAAGCAGTTATGATGCAATACCCATCTTGGGGGAAAGGGAATATTGCATAATGATTTAGGGAAATCTTATAGCCCATCCCAGTGGGGAGGAAATGGATATAATTAATTTGGATATTTTGAGCCCATCCCAACCATCATCAACCTTTATGGAAATAATAGGTTCACTTTTACATCATTTATATTACTATAAAATACCGTATTTAATCATGATTAATATATAAATTAGTATATATAATCATATAAACAATATCAAAAACAACATAAACATGCTCAGTATATAAAAATATAGATATTATTATCTTAAAATGAAGTAATAACAAGTATATTATACTTAAAATGATGCTAGAGAGATATATCAATAGAATCTAGTAGTTACTCAGTGGATGAAATATAATATAGATGAAATTAAAACATGTTAATCTCAAACCAAACAAGAGGTAAAAGTAACTAAAGATCTTTATCTATGGTATATTAATGATAAAGTTATCCAACTAAGGTAAACCTATGGAAATGACCCAAGTAATATATCTATTCCATATTTACATTACATATATAATGATATGAATCAAGAGCCTCTTTATTATCAATTCCTTATAGAATTACCAACAACAGTTATTTACGCAATTCAATATGTAGTCTAAATTACCAATTTGATTTTCAAAAAAATTCCAAAACCATTTGAAATTAATATTAACAATATCAAAGATAGTGTAAAACTTTATTTAACATTTAATATTTGTTTAAAAATGGGTTAAATCATTATTTTTTAGAGTAAGTTAAAAATAGAGAATGAAGTTTTGGTAAACATCTTAAAGGATACAATTTTTACCCAAAATAAATGACTAGGAACAAATAAATTTATAAAATAAAAGTATTTGTTTAAAAATAATCCAATACCCATCCATTTTTTTAAAAAATGTTTTTATATATATGAAAACTATAGGGTGTGTGTATCTGTGTGTCTTAAGACTAATAATTTCACATTTAAAACCATTTATTCCCATATAGTTCACCCAGTCATTGCCTCACCACCGATTTCATTGCTT
Source organism: Viscum album (assembly GCA_963277665.1). Lineage (NCBI taxonomy): Eukaryota > Viridiplantae > Streptophyta > Magnoliopsida > Santalales > Viscaceae > Viscum > Viscum album. Next base: position 407,848,630 of record OY728142.1, read on the forward strand.
AACCAAAGGTTAAGTATGTATCATTGACTTATAACTCTTTTAGGTTTCAATGGAAATATATATTCTCTCCTAGAAAGATATAATGAAGATTTAAATGGGAATGTTTTGAACTAATACATAACAAATATATAATTTTTATTTTAAGAACCAATTCCATGTTATTAAAGTTATGTGTGTAATGCACCATCACTTTAGAATCAAATTTCTTATCTAACCATAAATCAACTATCTACCCTTATTTATACCTTGATACATATGACCTATTAAATATATTTCTAGGTGGTTCATATATGTGGGGACACAATAACCACCAAATAGAACATATTTAATTTTAATGTTTAAAAAAGTTTAAAATAAGACAAATATGAATGTTATAAGTATATTATGAATGGAATTGAACAAAAAATATTATATGTAAAAAAATTAGGCCTAGTTATATAATATATCAATTACAAAAATCACTTAACATGATTATTCACAATCAATTAAGTAAAACTAAAATGTGACTATTTAAAGATATGTAAATAATCAATTTAACATGAAACATATGTTAAGGATTTTAATGGAGATAAGTATAGAATAAATATAACACTTATTCCAAATAACAATCCATTTATAATTATTTTTTTATCATATCAAAATACAGTTTAAATACCAACAGTTATCATTTCTAAAAATAGACTTTTCTGTTTAATTGTTAATTTAGGAAAATAAGTTTTCAGAATGCTCTAAGAATAACTAGTAGATCACTCAGAAGTTTGGTACCGCCTATTATAATCATTGGTGAGATTTATTGATTATAGAGACCACCAAAGTATATCCCAATGAATACCAATAACTCTTATTGACCATAAAACAAGATTCCATAACCAAATGATCCCAATTATATATTCACCATAATTCAAGAATTGTTAAACCTAAGGAAAAACCTAGGAAATTTACTCCAAAAAATCATTTAATATCATCATTTTCAAAATCCCTAATTAAAAAATCCTAATCAATTTCCAATTTTACCCAAAAACCACAAAATTCCTATAAAATCTCACACATAAATCAATTCATACTAAAAAAATTATAATGTCACACCCTTGGATTTATGACACATTATCATTATTTAAATTATATGTCAATAAGTCCAAACAATGTTTTTTATTATTTAAAAATAAATAAAATTGATTAGGAAATGATTCATCTAATATATTAATCAAACTACCAAAACCTTATTCATTCATAATGAAACATTAAAACAAAGGTACATAAAACAATGTATTACTTGCAATAGAATATTACATTTCATGGATGATTACATCCATTAAAAGTTTATAAATTAAAATGGTACAATAAATAGAAAAGAATAATATATTTAAAACTAAGAGATCCCGTAGATAATATTTTCCCATTAGGACCACTATTATTAGAACTAAATATACAATGATAAATAAAAAACATGAAGGGCATAACAGAGGAGAAACAATCCACAAATTTGAAGAAACAAATATATGTTATCAGAGCAGATGAACCTGGTGCACCAAAGTGTGCCAAACAAATATTTTTTACCAAACTCTTCATTTTATGTAGTGAAAAGACTTCTTCAAGAATAAAATTATCATAAAAAGTTGTTTTTATGATATTATCCTCCACCTGAGTTAATGTGTACTAGAAATAGAAAGGGATTTTACAACCTAATCACAAAGAAATAAATCTTAGATTGCAAACATACAAACCAATAAATGCAAAATATAGATTTACATGGTCTGTACAAAGTCTTACATCCATGGGAGAAAACTAAAAACATTTTTCATTATGGTAGATATGAAATGAAACAATCTCTCCCAAACTTCACACTACTTGGTTCTAAGACTAAATATCTATAAAAACCCAAATACATGTCAACTATATGTACAAAAATCTTGGAAACTACCTATTTATAGAGGTCTTAATCTATTCAATAGGTTATAAGGACCTAAGATCCTTATTAACATACTCCCATTAATAAGATGAACTTTTTTATAGCTAATTGATCCTTTCATAACAACTGCCAATAGCCAATCATCAAAGAACAATAAAAACTTTCTAGTTGAAGCAACAAGATTCATCTACCCTTTAAAAGGGTATTGTTGAATACTTGAAATCTTTATCTGATGATCTTCATCTAATCATTTAATTCCTTCTATATGATAACTCTATTCCTGTTAAAATCTATCTTATGTAGGGATATGTCCAGAAATAAAACATTCTTACCAAACACTCTAAATTCATTATCTTCCCATTAGACCCAAGAATCTTTATCTAATTATATCTATCCAAAAAGGTGTATCTAATGAAAAATTATGAAAAAACATTTAGAAAATATAATAATTTACCACTTGAAATTTATTTAGTATTTTATTCTTATTCTTATTTCATTCACCAAACTTCTTCCCACTATCCAAAGTAAGTAGTTCTCAATACTCTTTTAGATTAGCCTAGTCTTATTGAGACACAATGTTGCCTAAAACCCTTTGGAACTAAAAATTTTGTAAATATATCCATAGTATTTTTAATCCTAGTGATCTTATAAAGATCCATAACTTTATCTTCCAAAAATATTGTATGAAATTAAATTTTACGTCAATGTGTTTTTTTTCTTGCAAGAAACACTAGGTTGCAAAAAAGTTGGATATCAATTTGGAACTTAGAGAATGAAATACCTATGTCCATTTCCTTTTTATGTTCATTTAGTAAGTGTATTAACCAAATAAACTACATCCTTACTTAATTAGTAGCATCATATTATTTCTTTTTTGTAAATAAAGACACCATTGGTTGTAATCGAGACATCCAACTTACCACAGCAACACCAAAAATTAAAACAAACCTTGTTTGTCTTTTGTTTGAATCCATGTATCTAAAAAAATATGAATCTATAAAACATTTCAACTAATCATCATTAATAAAACATAAATTTACATCATCATATCCTTTTAGGTATTAGAAAATCCATTTCACAACATACCAATGTCTCCTCTTAGTATTTTACATGAAATTTCTAGAAACTCCCATTATAAAATCAATATCTAGTTGAGTACAAACCATTTTATACATTATAATTCCTATAGTTGAGTCATATGAAACCTTATCCATGCCAAAAAATTCTTTATCTATTTAATATGTATGAGATTTTGAAATTTTTAAGTGTCTGGTGAGAGGCGTTCATATAGGTTTAAAAAATTTCATTCCAAATATTTTAATGACTTTCCTAATGTATTCCTTATGGTATAAAAAAAAGGGACTACTTTTCTATCCCTCTCAATTCTCATCCCTAATATTTTCTTATCTTTTGAAAGGTTCTTCATATTGAACCTTCTTGATAGTTTTCTCTTCATTTACTCAATCCATTATAACTCCATATTAGCAATCAACATATCATCCACATACAAGAGCAGTATGAGATGTGTTCCATATTCCCATTCCTTTTTGTAACAATAGTGATCAGACTCACATCGGATAAAACCTTCCTCAAGCATGAAATTATTAAATTTTATATTCCACTATCAGGGATCTTTGTTCAAGCCATAAATAATTCATTTATATTTACAAATCAAATTATTCTTTTCATGAACTTCATAACCCTTGTGTTGAACCATGTAAATTTATTCCTCCAAATACCCATGATTTTTTCCCTTTACATCCATATGCTCAAAGTGTAGATCATTGGATTAAACAATGTTGAGAACTATCTAAATTATTGTGTGTTTCACCACCAATGATAAAATTTCAAAAAATTATATTCCTTCCTTTTTTTGATACTTTTCACCACCATTATTTCCTTATATATATTACTTCTATTAGCTTCATATTTCAAGTGAAAAATCCATTTGTTTTCCATATCTCTTTTTATGTCTTGTAGCTTAGTCAATTCACAAGTATCATTGAGTTTTAAGGAATTAATTTCCTTTTCCATAGTTAACATCCACTGTTTGGAGTCTATAGTATTATCTTCTTCTTATGAATTATATGGTTCTCCTACATCCATTATAAGTAAGAATATCATATGAACTCCAAGCATCTAAACAAGTTTTCTGATATGAGTGGATATTCTCAACATAAAAATAGGTTTATTTATCTAAAACTTTTTCTCATTAGTTATATATATGGTATAATTCTATCTAATCAACCTTAATCCAGTAATCATCTATCCAAACCTTCACTATTTAACAACAGTCTCCTAAATCTACCTATGTTCGGTATACTGACTATTGGAACAACCTATGATATTTATTATGAACAATTCAAATTTAAATTCTATTTGGTAACCTCTATCTAATATTCCTGAACTTTGGTATTTGAACTTACCTCAACTTCCTTCTTATCTATATTTTGATCTTTAGTAAAAATAACATCATGTATATAAATTATTTGTTTCTTTTCATCATCCCACAAGTGATAACCAAAGTTCTCATCTCCATACCCAATATGAAAACAAACTTTAGTTTTTTCTTCTAGATTATCTCTATCTTTATAGTCAATATGAACATATCTAACACTTCTAAATATTTTGAGATGGTTGATTTATTGTCTCTTTCCAGACCAAAGTTATTCCATAAGTTCATGTCTCACAGCTGAGGCCAAACATCTATTAACTATGATGTGGCATTCAGGGCCTCTAACCCGATTTTTTATGTATTCCCAAGTTTAGCCTCATACTTAGAGATTTCTTTATAATTTTATATTTCATCATCTCAGATATTCCATTTTGTTGTATAATACCTTGAATATTATTATCATGCTTAATTCCTTTCTTCTTATAGAATTTACAAAAATTGTGTCCAGTGTATTCTCTACATTTTTCTATATAAATACATTTCAAATTTCTTTTGAATTATTTTTCAACCATAAATTTCCATTGAATAAATATTTAAAATACATCAAATTTATTATTTGGGAAGTAAATACAGACCTTTTGAGTGTCATAATTAATGAAATTTACAAAATATAATGAAATCCATATGAGCAGATAGGGGCTCCACCCCAAATATTATAATAAACAAGTTATAGATTCTTGTTACTTGTCTTTAAACCATCCATGTAAAAGTAAACTATTTTTTTTTATAACATACATCTATAACATCTTATAAGGTCCATGTGATTATGTTTTAGTATTCCTTTTTCTATTAGAATATTTTCTCACTAAGGTGACCAAACCTACAGTGCCACTTTTCCAGACTATCTGATAAATTCATTCTGATACTTGAAACTTTATTACTCCATCTAGTAAGATACAAGGTTACATTTTTAACTCCATGAGCTATAACTATGGAAAATCTTCTAATCTTCCATATCCCATTCAAAAAAGTCATTTTGAAACCTGTATTATCAATTTTTCCAATTTATGTGAGGTTATATATAGATCAGGAATGTATCTAACTTATATTTGCTTCAATACACTTCTATTTTTCATTTGAATGTTGAAATATCCCTTCCGAACTATATCCAATGCTTTATCATCTTCTAGATGAACTTTTCCTAGTCTTCTGAATACATAATAAACCATGAACCCTCTCTCATTTTTTTAATGGAAATATGCCCCTAAATTATTAACCCATGAATCTTATAGAATAATCATACTCAATAATAGTTTAGATCCTATGTTTGTTTCACTAACTGAGTTGGTCAGTCTAGAAGTAGATGTTTCATTTTGATTCCTCCAATCCTTTTTAATATGTCTCTTATTCCCAAAAATCAAACATAGAGTACCTAGACCTATCGAATTACTTCAAATTCTCCATTGGGAATTTTCATCATAATATTTATTCTTATGATGGTATATCTATTAAACTGATCATCCTCATCTTGTAGTATTGAGTAAAATTTTAGACGAAGTCTGAAATTCATTCTTCCTTAACTCTTCATTCAAGATTAAGTTCAAATATTTTCAAACACCAGATCTACCTTCCCACTGGAGTTGCTCACTACTATCACCATGGAATCCAAGCTCTCTAGAAGTGAATAAAGAATAATAAAATCTTCAACATAATCTCCAAAGGTAATCTTCACATATTCAAGTTTCCCTCAGATCATATTTATATCATTTTTCTTATCACCTATAGGCCTTCTATCTGATAACCTCAATATGAACAATCTTATCAACATGAAAATTTAGTTAAGAGTTGTTGGATTTTTATATATTTTAGAAAAATATTTCATAAAATCTATAATAGTTTTCTTTTCTCTAATGTTTAAAGATATGTTCCATGCTAATGAAATTATGACTAAGGCTAGAGCCTTCCTATCCAACATCCCCTATGATGCATCATTCTTTATTTCAAAATTAATTTTTGATAAAGGAACATCAAGATATTTTTATATAAAAATATCTTCCAACTACATTCTCCAAAAGTTAAAGTCTTTTCCATCAAATTTATCAATACAAAATTTTCCTTCCTCTAAAGTATATTTTTATAATATAAAAACCAAATAAAATATAATAACTTGTAAGTTAAGGAGAAGATTCCCCTAATTACTATAAGTGAAATCCATCTAATACCACTTGGTATAAATCACATTGGAGAAATAATCCACATATTTTAAAAAAACCTCCATCTATTATCACAGTAGACAAACATGGTGTTGAAAAATTTATCAGAAAAAGATATATGTTCAAACTCTTTAGCCTATGCAATGGAAAAAACTCATTCAAAAATGAACTTATTGGACAAAGATGTTTGTACAATATTATCTTCCACCCGAGTTAATGTGTACCATAACTAGGAATGGATTTTCAAACTTAATTTCCACACAATGATTCTTGGATCAAAAAAACAAAAAACAAAAAATGGAAAAAAGTGATTTACATGGTTTGGGAAAAATTCCTACATCCAAAAATAATTATGAAAACATTTTTTATTATGGGAGATATAAAATGAGTATAATATCTCAGACACATCACTCTACTTGATTCTAAGACTAAAGATGTCATAAATCTAAATCCATGTCAACTATATGTGAAAAAAAATCCGGTCCACCACATATTTATTGAGGTCATTGTTTGGTCAAAATTTTATAAGAAACTATTATCTTCATGGCCATCCTCCCAATAAAAATATATATTTTTGATAGCCATTTGATCCTTTCATAAAAACCACCAACATCCAGTCATCAAAGAACAAAAAAAACCTTCCAAAGGTCGAAAAAATATTCCTTTACCATTTAAAAGGGTATTCTTGAACACCAAAAAGATATATCTAATGATATTTGTCTGATCATTGAAGTAATTCTATTATATGACTCTATCTAAGGAGGTATCTATTTGAGAATGAAACATTCTTTCCAAACACTATGAAGTCAAAATCCTCCAGTCATACCCTATAATCGTCATTTGATTCTCTCTGTCTAGAACGGTGTGTACGTTGAAAAAACCTGAATAAAGATTAAAAAAACACAATAATATCCCAATTAAAATTACTTTAGGATTTATATATTATTATTATTATTTAATTCAATAAACTTCATCCCACTATCCAAAGTAAATAGTATTCTCTACTCTTTTAGATCAGCCAAGTCCTATTGAGGAACAATGTTTCCTCAAACCCTTATGAACTAAAACTTTTGTAAATATATTCACAAGACTTTTATTCCTAATAATATTAGGATTATCAATATTTTTATCTTCCAGTAGACTTCAGATGAAATAAAATTTCACATCAATGTGTTTTTTTTCTCACATCAAACACTCGGTTGTGAGCAAGATGGATTACACTCTAGCTATCATAGAATAATATACCTCTATTTGTTCTATTTTTTGAGTTCCTCCAAAAAGTGTATTCACTAATTCATTTCCTTACCTTCTTCAATAATATCAATATATTCTTCCTCTATTGTAGATAAATTCACTATTTTTTTAACTAATACATTCAACTTACCATGGTACCATTAAAAAAGTAAACAAACCCTATTTTACTTTTGTGTGAATCCATGTATCCAAAAAATAAAAATCTATAAAAACTTTCAAATGATCATAATTACTAAAACATAAAGTTACATCTTATGGTCCTTTTATTTAAGGTAAGATCCATTTCATAGATTCTCAATGTTTTCTATTAGGATTTGATATGAAGAAACTAACAAATCCCACTATAAAAGTAATATGAGGTCAAGTAAAAACCATTGAATACATAAAACCTCCTACAATTGATGCATAATAAAATTTCTCCATGTCACGAACTTCTCCATACAATGAATATTCCTAGGATATTGAAAGTATGAAATGTATGGTGAGAGGAGTTGGTATGGGTTTTCAAAATTTCATTCCAAATATTTCAATGAATTTCCAAATGTATTCTTTATGAGATAAAACCAAAGATCCATATTTCTTATCCCTCTCAATTCTCATCCCCAAGATTTTTTTTATCCTAACCAAGGTTCTTCATCATGAAACTTATTGATAGATTTATTTTCATTTTCTTAATCTATTGGAACTATGAACTAGAAATCTATATATCATCCCTATATAAGAGCAGTATAACATATATTCCATCTGCCTATTAATTTTTGTAATAAAAGTAATCAGACTCACATCAGATAAAAATTTACTAAATCTTGAAAGAGATTAACTTCCTTTTCCACTATCCGAGATCTTGATTCAAACCATAAATAATTAATTTCAACATAGAAACAAAATTCTTATTCCAATGAACTTCATAATCCTTGGGCTGAACCAAGTAAATTTCTTCCTCCAAATATCCATTAAGAAAATTTATTTTTACATCCATCTCCTCCAAGTGTAGATAGTAAGACACAAAAAATTTTGAATGATGTGTGAACTTTTGTGTGTTTTATGACTGGTGAGAAAATATCAAAAAAGTTTATTCCTTCATTTTGTTGAAAAATTATCACCCTCGTTCTTGCCTTATATCTCTTAAATCCATCAGCTTCCCCTTTCATGTGAAAATCCCATTTGTTTTCCAAATAAATATTTCTAACTGATAGCTTATACAATTCCCAAACATCATTGAGTTTTAAGGAATGAATTTATTCTTCTATGACTGACTTCCACTATTTAGAGTCTCTAGGAATAGTTTTATGTTCTAGATTATCTAGTTCTCCTCCATCTATTATAAGTAAAAAAGTTCATATCATCTCCAAACCTCTGAAAAAGTTTTCTAATATGAGTGGATCTTATCAATGAAACAATAGGTTTTTATATTAGAACCTCTCTATCCATTAGTCATACAATTAGTAGAAGTATGTCCAATTAGCCTTTGTCTAGTAATCATCTCTCCAAACTTTCACTATCTAGAAATGGTCTATCTGGTCTTCCTATGTCCAGTATACTAACTATCTGACCAACCTCTAATGTTTCTTCTAAACAATCCGGACTAAAATTATATCTGGCAATCTTTGTCTGGTCTTCCTAACCATTGGAAGTTAAAAATACCTCAACATCCTTCTTAGCAAGATTCTGATATTTCCAAAGAAATTATTCTTTGAAAATAATATCACATATCTATATGATTTGTTTCTTTTTATCATCCTGTAAGTGATAACCAAAGTTCTCATCTTCATGCCCAAAATGAGAACAGACTTTGGATCTTTCTTCTAACTTATCTATGTATTCAGAATAAATATAAATATATTAAACTCTTCTAAATATTATGAGATGGTTGACCTTTGGGCTCTTTCCATACCAATTTTTTTCCATAAGTTCATGTCCCACAACTGAGGCCAAACATTTAATAACTAACTAAGGTTATGTATTCAATCCCTATTCAAAAAATTTCTTAGGAATTATCAAGTGTAGCCTCACACTTTGAACTTTATCTGTTGGTGTCTAATTCATCCCCTTGGCTATTCCATTTTTTGTGGATTCCTTAGAATAGTCTTCTTATTTTAGATTCCTCTCTTCTTATAGAAGTTATGAAAAATGTTTCTAGTGTATCCTCCACTATTGACTATTTTAAGAGATTTTAACTTTCTTTCATATTATTTTTCATCCATAAATTTCCACATAATAAATGTTTTAAATTCATATGATTTATTCATCAGGAAGTAAATCTAGACCTTACGAGTGGTTTCATTAATTAAAGTTACAAAGTATAATGAACCTCTATATGAGAAGATAGAGGCTCGACCCCAAACATCAGTTTTAAAAAAATATAGATTCTTTTTCCTTGGATTTCTACTATCCAAGTTATAAAGGAAACTCTTTTTTGTTTTCCTAACATACAACTCTAACACATTCTAAGGTCCATGTGATTGATTTTTAGCATACCTTTTACCAGTAAACTTTGATATTTTTCTCACTGAGGTGACCAAACCTAAAATTCCACTTTTTCAGACTATCAAATAAATTCATTATGATACTTTTAACTTTATCAATTCATTTGGTAAAATAAAAGGTAAAATTTTTAACTCCATGAGCTATCACTATGGAAACTATGCTAATATTCCAAACAACAAGTTAAAAAATATTTTTGAAACATGAATCATCAAGATGTCCCATTAAGACAAAGTTCTTCTAGATAACAAGAATGTGTCTAACATATTTCAACTTCAAGACACTTCCATTTTTCATCTGAATACTATCATCTCCCATACCAAATATATCCAAATATTTATCATCTTCTAGATTTAATTTTCTAAAGATCCCTTATATATAATCAACCATGCAACCTTGCTCACCAGTTGAATGGAAAGATGACCATGAATCAATATCCCATAAATCTTTTAGAATAATCATACTTATAAATAGGTTGGATCCACCATCCATTTCACTAATTGAGTTGTTCTATCAAGAATTTTATGCTACTTTCTAATTCCTGTAATCATTTTCGATATGTCCCTTCTTCCCACAATGCTAACATGTAGGACCTGAACCTATCGACTTACCTCAACTTCTACATTGGGACTTATCATCAGAAGATTTCTTCTTGTGATGGTCTATCCATTGAACTGATCATCCTAATTTGATAGTATTGAGAGAACTTTTGGATGGAGTCTTAACTTACTTATTCCTCAACTCTTCATTCAATATTAAGTTTAGAATATCTTTAAAAACTAAATCTACCTTCCCAATGGAGTTTCTCACTATTTTCACTATGTAATCCCAGCTATCTGGAAGTGAAGAAAGAGAAATCATAGCCTAAAAATATTCTCCAAAGGTAAACTTTAAAAATTAGAATTTCCATTAGATCATATTAAATTAATTCACATGACTAGCTGGCGTTATTCTGTCTAATAACCTCAAGTTGAATAATCTTCTCAACATGAAAACTTTGTTAAGAGTTTTTTCCTTTTCATACATTTCATTCAAATCTTTCATAACCTTTGTAGTAGTTTTCTTTTATCTAATGTTGAAAGCAAAATTATTTATAATGGTCTTATTACTAAGGCCAAATACTTCCTGTCTAAATGCCACCATGACACTTCATCAATTATTTCGGGATAATTTTTAGAAAATGGAACATAAATATCATTCTTTATTAGAATATCTTCTAACTTTATTCTCAAAAATAAAAAGTCCATTCCATAAAACTTATCAATATGAACTTTTTCTTTCTCAGATTTTATTCTTCTGATAATAGCTAAACCAAATGAAATATAATAATTTTCAAGTTAAAGAGAAAATTTACCTAATTTATATAATTGAATTCCATCCAATAACACTTTATGGGAATAAAAATAGATAAAAAATCCACACATTTGAAGAAACCTCTATCTGTTGTCATAATGGATGAACCTAGTGGAGCAAAGTATACCGAACAAAGATATTTTTCTGAACTCTTCAGACTGTGTAGTGAAAAAAAATTCTTTAAGAATGAACTTATCTAACAAATTTGATTATATAATATTATCCTCCACCTGATTTAATGTTCACAATAACTAGTAAGGGATTTTATAACTTAATCACCACAAGATAACTCTTGGATTGTAAACACAAAAAATAGAAAATGGAGAAAAGTGATTTACGTGGTTTGGGAAAAGTTTTACATCCACAAGAGAATACTGCAAAAAGAAATTCATTATGGGATATATGAAACAAGTAAAATAACTTTCACACTTTTTTATACTTGGGTATACATCTAAATATGTTAGAAACTTGAATCCTTGTCAACTATATCTGTAAAAAAGCTAGGATATCATCTATATATAGGGGTATTCATCATATCAATAGGTTATCACAACCTTTGATCTTCATGAACATCCACGCATTAATAAGAGAAACTATTGATAGCTAGTTGATCCTTTCATAACAACTAAAAAAATTGGGTCATTAAAAAATAAGAAAAACTTTCCAAAGGTGGAAATAAGATTCTACTATACTTTGAAAGGGTATTCTTGAACATTTGAAAGCTCTATCTGATTATCATCATCCGATTATCAAAGTCTTTGTGTCTTACGACTCAACATCCATGGAAGTCTATATAATGGAGGTATCTATTCATAAATGAAACATTATACCTAAACACTCTGAAGTTACAATCATTTAGATAGACCCAAGAATCTTTTTCTGGTTATCTCTGTCCAAAAAGGTGTTTATGATGAAACTTTCTAATGAGACCTTCACAAAACCCAAAAATATACCACTGAAAATTTCTTTAATATTTCCATCTTATTATTATTCTTTCATTCACCAAACTTTTCCACAGTATCCAAAGAAAATAGTTCTTTTCACTCCATTAGATCATCCAAGTACTATTGAGGCACAATGTTGACTCAAACCCTCTTGGATGAAAATTTTTGTAAATATATCCATAGGATTTTTATTCCTAGTGATATTATAAATATCCATAACTTTATCTTCCTACAAAATTTAGTCTAAATTAAATTTTATGTCAATGTTTTTTTTCACTCATGAAACACTAGGTTGTGAGCAAGATGGATAGTACTCTGGAAATCACAGAATAACATACCTATGTTCATTCCCTTTCCAAGTCCCTTTAGAAATCACATTAACCAAATCAATTCCTTCCCTAATTCAGTAGTTGAAACATATTCTACCTCTTTTCTAGATAAAGTCTCCATTAGTTTCAACCAAGACATCCAACTTACCGTTGTACTACCAAAAATGGAAACATACCTTGTTGTACTTTTTTATAAATCCATGTATCAATTAAAATCTAAATCTACAAAACATTTCAAGAAACCATAATTACTAAAACAAAAAATTTCATCCTTATATACTTTTAAGTATCATAAAATCCATTACATGTATTCTCAATATTTCCTCTTAATACTTGACATGAAATAGATAAAAAATCCTATTACAAAAGTAATATCTGGTCGAGTACAAACTATTTCATAAATTAATCTTCCTATAGCTAAAGCATAAGGAACCCTCTCCATGTCATGAAATTATGCATCTTTTAAAAATTCAAGGGATATTAAAAGTTTTAAGTTTATAGTGATAGCATTTGAGATAGGTTTACAAAAGGTTATTCCAAATAATTAAATCACTTTCCGAATGTATTCCTTCTGAGATAAAACCAAAGTTCCAAATTTCCTATCTCTCTCAATTATCAACATAATATTTTCTTAGCATGACCAAGGTTCTTCATCTCAAACCTTATTGACATTTTTATCTTTATATCCTCAATCCATTGGAACTTTATAATAGTAATCAACATATCATCCACATATAAGATAATTATGAGATATGTTATATCTTCTCATTTCATTTGGTAACAATAGTGATCGGAATCACATCGGCTAAAACTTTCCTCAAGCATGAAAGTGTATAACTTTCTATTCCACTAACTTATATCTTAATTCAAACCACAAAGATTTTTTTTAACATAAAAATCAAATTATTATTTCAAGTAACTTTATAAAACTTGGGATGGACCATGTAAATTTCTTCCTCCAAATCTCCATGAAGAAAATTTGTCTTTACATCCATATACTCTAAGTGTAGAACATCAGAAATAACAATGATAATTACCATATGAATTGTTTTGTGTTTCACCACTGCTGATATATTTTCAGAAAATTATATTCCTTCCTTTTATTGAAAACCTTTCACCATTATTATTTATTATATCGCTTACTTCCATCAGCTTCCTATTTCAAGTGAAAACCCCAATTCTTTTAGATCTCTTTTTTTGTATGGTAGATCATCCAATTTGCAAGTGTCATTGAGTTTTAAGGAATTAATTTTTTCTTCTATGGCTGACTTACACTGCTTATATTCTCTAGGAGTAGCTACCTCATTTATATTATCTAGTTCTCCTCCACCCATTAGAAGTAAGAAGTTCATATTAGCTTCAAACCTCTAAATAGATTTTCTAATATGATTGGATTATCTCAAAACAAAAATGGGTTGGTCTGTATAAACCTCTATATGCATTATTTTACCATCCGATAGAATTATATTTGATCACCCTTTGTATAGTAATCATTCGTCTGGAATTTCACTATCTAAAAATGGTCTATATGATATTCCACTGTCTGGTATACTGATTGTTGGACCAGCCTCTGATGTTTCTTCAGAATAATATGGAATTAACGTGTATCTACTAACCTCTATATGATATTTCTAAACTATGGTAGTTTAAATTACCTCAACTTACATCTTATTTATATTTCAATATTTCCATAGAATTTATTAATTTAAGGTAACATCATGTATCTAGATGATTGGTTTTTGTTCATCATCCCACAAGTGATAACCAAATTTCTCATCTCCATACGCAACATGAAAACAAACTTTGGATTTTCTTCCAAATAATATCTATATTTAGAATAAATATGAAAATATCCAACACTTATAAAGTATTTGAGATGTTTGACCTTTGGTCACTTACCAAAAAAATGATCTTCCATAAGTTATTGTACTACAGTTGAGGTTGGACTTCTGTTAACTAATAATTTTTTTGTATTCAATACTTCTACCTAAATTTTCTTAGGCATTCTTGAGAGAAGAATCATACTTAAAGATTCTATATCAGTTTATGATTCATCCCCTTAGTTATTCCTTCTTTTTGGATTTTATAGAATAGTCTTATCATGCCTAATTCCTTTCTTCTTATAGAATTTATGGAACATGTTTCAACTGTATTCTCTTTTATATTCTATCTGAATACATTTCAACTTTATTTCTAATTATTTTTCAACCATAAATTTCCATTGAATAAATATTTGAAATGCATCAGAATAATTTTTTAGGAAGTAAATTAAAATCTTTTGATTTTCTTCATCAATTAAAGTTACAAAATATTATTAACCTCTATATGAGAAGATAGGGTTTGGACCCTGAACATTGGAATGAACAAGTTATAGCTTCTTGTTCCTTGGATTTATACTATCCAAGTTAAAGGAAACTCTTTTTAGTTTTAATAATATAAAACTCTCATATCTTACAAGGTATGTGTGATTGAATTTTAGTATACATTTATCCACTGAAAATTTTATATTTTTCTCACTAAGGAGACCAAACCTAAAATTACACTTTTACGGACCATCTGATAACATAGTTTTAATAATTGAAACTTTATAACTTCATCCAGTAATATAAAAGGTACAATTTTTAACTCCCTGAGCTATCACCATGGAACGTCTTCTAAAATTTCATACCCCATTTGAAAATTTTATTCTAAAACTTACATCATCAGGTTGTCTCACTGATATGAGGTTCTTCCAAAGACCATGAATATGTCTAACATCTTTTATATTCAACAAACTTCCATTTTTCATCTGAATTCTAACATATCCCTTACCAACTATATCCAAATATTCATCATTTGATAGATTTAATTTCCCAAACTTCTGGGTACATAATAAACCATGCACCCACACTCACTAATTTAATGGAAATATTCCCTTTAATCAATTACCCATGAATATTCTGGACTAATCATACTTCAGTAATAGGTTATATTATTTATCCATTTCACTAACAAATTGTTATATATGGAATTTGATTCTTCTATCTGATTCCTATATTCTTGTTTGATATGTCCCTTATTCCCCCAAATATAGCATGTAGGGCATGGGCCTATTGACTTACTTCGACTTCTGTGTTGGTACTTATCATTAAAATATTTCTTCTTGCGATGGTCTATCCATTGAACTGATCATCCCCATTTTATAGTATTGAGAAAAATTCCAGATAGAGTTTGAACTTCCTTCTTCCTTAACTCTTTATTCAAGATCAAGTTTCAAATATCTTCAAACACTATACTTTCCTTCCCACTATAGTTTCTCACTACTTTCACCATGGAATCAAATATTTCTGGAAGTGGAGAAAGAAGAATAAAATCTTAAACAACATCTCCAAATGAAATCTTCATATATTCAAGTTACCCTTGGATTATATTAAATTCATTCACATGAGCAGATGCAGGCCTTCCATCAGATAATCTCTAGTTGAATATTCTTCTCAACATTAAAATTTTTTTAAGAGTAATTGGTTTTTCATACATTTATCCAAATATTTCATAACCTTTATAGTGGGTTTCCTTTTCTCTAATATTGAAAGAAACATTCCATGCTAATGAAAATATGACAAAGGATAAATACTTCTTGTATAACCACCCCCATTCCACTTTTTATGTTGTTTTATGATACTTTACATATAAAGGAACATCAAGATCCTTATACCTGAGAAGATATACCAACTACATTATCCAAAATACAAATTCCATTCCATCAAACTTATCAATATGAACTTTTATTTTCTCTATATTCATCATTCTAATAACATATAAACTAACTTAACTCTAATAACTTGAAAGTTAATGAGAAAAGTAACATGATTATTTTAAGTTAATTTTCTTTGATACCACTTGATGGGAATCACATTAGAGAAACAATAAAAACAATTAAAGAAACCTTCATCTGTTGTCATAGTGGATGAACCTGGTGTGGAAAAGTTTATGTGACAAAGATGTTTTTCAGAACTCTTCAACATGTGCAGTGTAAAAAACTTATTCAAGAATTAACTTATCCGAAAATAGGTTTTTCTAATATTCTATTTTGTAATGTAATTAGGAAGGTGTTCTCAAACCTAATCATCACACAATAACTCTTGGATCTCAAAATCATAAAACAAAAAATGAAAAAAAGTGATTTACATGGTTTGGGAAAAGCCCTACATCCATTGGATAACACTCTAAGAAATTTTCATTATGGGAGATATGAAATAAGTACAATATCCCACACACTTCTCTCTACTTGGTTCTAAGAAAAAATATTTCAAAATTCCAAATTCATGTATAGTATATGTGTAATAAATCTAGGCTACAACCTATATATATAGGTATTAATATAGTCAATTAGTTATAAGAACCTCTGATATTAACATAAATCCTTCCATTAATAAGAGAAATTATTGATATATAGTTGATCCTTTCATAACAATCACTGAAATCCATTCATCAAAGAAAAATAAAAACTTTCTAAAGGTGGAAATAATATTCCTTTACCCTTTGAAAGGGTATTCTAGAACACCTAAAATATCTGTCTAATAATCTTTATCTGATCATAAAATTCCTTCTTTCTCATGACTCTGCATCTGCTAAATTATATTCAATAGAGGGATCTATCCAAAAATGAAACATTCTACCTAAACACTCAAATTCATAATTTTCCTGTCATAATAAAGAATATTTGTCTGGTGTGTCCCTTGAAACATTTTGAAGAAACTTTCACAAAACCCAAAACATCATTAAAGGGGAAAACCTATTTTAGACTCTAAAATGAAAGGGAATGAGAAGTGTTATTTAAGTGGAAAGAATTAAATAAATTAATAGGTTTCAATGGGGGGAATATAATCATTATAAAAAAATGTGGTCATTAGAAATATTGTCATTAGAAATATGGTCATTGGATATATATGTATCTGATAGGTATACTGAAGTTGTATATTGTTAATAAGAAAATTAAAACAAAATAATTCTCAAATAATAACGATTTAAATGAAAATATAATATTTAATTAAAATATTTATTTCTAAAAAATTACATTACGTATTGTTATTATTAAAGTATTCTACGGTGTATTTAAAAATTCAAAAAAATATTTTAATATCAATAAATTGGAAAAATTAAATTCATAGAATATAAATAATTATTTTTAATGGTATTCAGTGAAGATTATTTAATATAAAAGTGATATTTTTCAAAGGACAGTTTCTTAAAAGTGTTGTGTATTTTTATGTTAATAAAATTAAATACTCGTAATGAGTTACTTTAATGGAACTTCTTATTAATATATATATATATATATATATATAAATTAATCATTGTTAAATAGTTATTACTATCCAAATAATAAGAATAAATTCATTGTGTTCCTAAAAATACATTTTTTTCTAAAAATTGATTTTATACGATATGAGTGATTATATTAAAATTAATTTTTATCAAAAATAGAAATTGAGTCAAATAAAATGATTTTAATATCTTCAATCTGGATATCCAAATTTGCTAATAATTTAATTTTTATTTTTAACATAAAATTAGGTTACTAAAGTAAATATCAGTTACTATGGTAAAACAATTATTTTTAAAGAATTATGTTAATAAAAAATTTATAATTTTTTAAATAAATTAAACTAATCACTTTTTTATGAATATGAAATTATGTTTAAATATCTAAAAATATATTAACTCTCATTTAATTTTTTGTTGATATAAAATAATATTATAAACACTTAATGTATAAAAATAAATTTTTTACAATTTTTTTCTATATATTATATTTTAAATTTAAATTTAATTTCCACATATGTATAAATTGAATAAGATAAAATATATACCAAATTTAGAATCATATCATCCAAATTTGAGAATGAGTGTCATCTTATATATTTTTTTAAAAAAGTCATCACCATGATAAAAATTTAATCAAGGTTAGTAAGGGTAAAACAAGGTCACTTAAAGTGGCTCAAATTTTTCAAAATTAACATGAAACATGGAAATTATAGAAGAAATTTTTTGTTTTTAATTCATACCCACATTTCTCACAAATATTTTTTCACCTAACTCATCTAACTCCCATTTTCTTCCATCTTTACCCCTTACCAAGCATTAACTTACAAGGAAAAGTCCATCATTTTCACCGATAAAAGGAGCTCACTCCAACCCACTTCAAGACAAACTTATCCTTAAAAAAATATTTGATACTCTACCCATTTTACATCTCCTAGAAATATATTCCACATTTGTTATCCCATCATTACAATAAAGTTTCCCAATTCTTCCATTTCCAATAAGTCTTTCAAGAGAAGATTCAAGTCCTCAACATGATTATTTTCCACTCCCTAACATTTTATTCTCTATCTTTATCATTAACCCATATAAAAACCTATTATAACCATAATAATATAATTAAATTAGGAAAATTATTATACTAAATGTTAATATGTTAATTGGATACCCATTTTTCACCTTACTCCCATCCATTCAAAAAATAAAAATGTTGTTCGTGTTGCGTGTGGGCTTCAATCTCCATGAAAAAAAATATTTCATTTTTCATCACCAACATTTATTGATGGCCATAAAAATAAATTTAATGAATACTGTGACAACTAGGTCCTAGTGACAGCACAAACACCCTGCCTTAACATGGTCGTCAAGTCCTGGCCCACCAGGTACCACTAGTTTCCCCACAGACACGTAGTCCACACCATGGGGCCTACCCATGTGCCCGAACGGGTCATCAGACAAATGACAGTCCGAAGAAGGTTACCAATCTTTATCACTAATCCATGACAAGAATGCTTAACTTTGAAGTTCTAATCAATTAGGCTCCCAAAAAGAAAGTTGGACCTTGTGGTCATGAGTCATATAATTTAGTCATTTAACCCTTTATCATTTTAGGGTGTTAAAATCACCCCCTACTATCTCCATGAAAAAATGTATTTCATTTTTCATCACCATCATTCATTGATGGCCATAAAAATAAATTTAATAAATACTATGACAACTGGGTCTTGGTGACAGCACAAACAATCTGCCTTAACATGGTCGTCGGGTCCTGGCCTTCTAGGTACCACCAATTTCCCCATAGACACGTGGTCCCCACTATGGGGCCCACCCACGTGCCCAAATGGGTCATTAGACTAATGGCAGTCCCAAGAAGGTCACTAATACTGATCACAACTCCATGCCAAGCATGCTTAACTGTGAAGTTCAAATCAGGTAAGATCCCGAAAAGGAAGGTGCACCTTGTTGTCATGAGTCATATCATTTATTCATTTAACCCTTTATTATTCCAGGGTGTTACAATCACCCCCCCCCCCTAGAGCACAATGTCCCCGTTGTGGGCCCTAGATATCAACGCAGGTAGGGCACCACACTTAAGGTTGGGTTTCTCCTTAGATACCAAATATGACAACTGGGTCCCGGTGATAGCACATACACCCCACCTTAACATGGCCATCGAGTCCTGGCCCACCTGGTACCACCATTTTTTCAACAAACACGTGGTCCCCACCCACGTTCTTGAAAGGGTCATATAACTAATGATAGTCCCCACAAGCCAACACATGTATTTTCTAGTGTGCTTTTTCCTCACTCACACACACCCTTGGAAACTTCCCAAAAGGTCCCCCATCATGATCCCTACTCCAGTCCAAACACACATAACTGTGGAGTTCTAATCAGATAGGCTCCAAAAAAATAAGGTGCACCTTGTTGTCATGAGTCATATCATTTAGTCATTTAACCCTTTATCATTCTGAGGTGTTACAATCACCCCCCACCCTTAGAGCACAACGTCCCCATTGTGGGCCCTAGATCTCAACACAGATAGTGAACCACACTTAAGGTTGGGTTCCTCCTCTAAGTCCAAATATGACAACTGGGACACAGGGACAACACATACACCCCGCCTTAACATGGTCATCGAATACTGACCCGCCAGGTACCAGCAGTTGCCTCGTAAATACATGGTCCCCATCATGGGGCCCACCCATGTGCCCGAACGGGTAATCTGACTAATGAATGTCCCCACAGGCCAACACATGTCCTTTCTGGTGTGTTTTGTCCTCACTCACATGCACCTTAGGAAACTTCCCAGAAGGTCACTATTGTGGGCTCTAGATCTCAAACAAGACAGTGCACCACACTTAAGGCGGGGTTCCTCCTCTGAGTCCAAATATGACAACTATTAGGCTCTTGAAAAGGAAAGTTCACCTTGTTGTCATGAGTCATATCCTTTAGTCATTTAACCCTTTATCATTCTGGGGTGTTACAATCACCCTCCTCCCACTTAGATCACTACAGCCCCCTTGTGGGCCCTACAACTCAACCCAGGCAATGCACCACACTTAGGGTTGGGTTCCTCCTATGATACCAAATATGATAATTAGGTCCTAGTGAAAGCATAGACACCCTTCCTTAACATGGTCGTCAGGTCTTAACCTGCTAGGTACCACCAGTTTCCCCGCAGACACGTGGTCCCCACCATAGGGCCCACCCATGTGCCCGAACGGGTCATCTGACTAATGAAAGTCCCCACATGCCAACACATGTCTTTTCCACTGTTCTTTGTCCTCACTCACACACACCCTAGGAAACTTCCCAGAAGGTCACCCATCTTCATCACTACTCCAGGACAAACACGCTTAACTTTGGAGTTCTAATCAGGTAGGCTCCCGAAAAGGAAGGTGCACCTTGTTGTCATGATTCATATCATTTAGTCATTTAACCCTTTATCATTTTGGGGTGTTACAATTACCCCCACCCTAGAGCACAACGTCCCCCTTATGGTCCCTACATATCAACCTAGGCAGTGCACCGCACTTAAGGCTGGGTTCAATCTCTGATACCAAATATTACAACTGTGTCTCAGTGATAACACAGGAACCCCACCTTAACATGCCTGTCGGGTCCTCGCCTGTCGGGTCCTGGCCCACCAGGTACCCCCAGTTGCCCCGCAGACACATGGTCCCAACCATGGGGCCCACCAACTTGCCCAAATGGGTCATCTGACTAATGAAAGTCCCCACTGGCCAACACATGTCCTTTCCAGTGTGATTTTTCCCCGCTCACACACACCCTATGAAACATACCAAAGGGTCACCCATCCTGATCACTACTCTATGCCAAGCACGCTTAACTATGGAGTTCTAATCGAGTATGCTCCTGAAAAGGAAGGTGAACCTTATTTTCATGTGTAATATCATTTAGTCATTTAACCCTTTATCATTCTGGGTTGTTATAACATCCCCATTGCAGGCCCTACAACTCAACCCAGGTAGTGCACCACACTTAAGGCTGGGTTCCTCCTTTGATACCCAATATGACAACTGTGTCTCAGTGATAGCACAGACACCCCACCTTAACATGCCCGTTGGGTCCTAGCCTATCAGGTCTTGGCCCGTTGGGTCCTAGCCCACCAGGTACCCCCAGTTGCTCCGCAGACACGTGGTCCCCACCATGGGGCCCACCCACATGCTCGAATGATTCATCTAACTAAAGACAGTCCCCATAGGCCAACACATGTCCTTTCCAGTGTGCTTTTTCCTCACTCACACACACCCTAGGAAACATCCCAGACTGTCACCCATTCTGATCACTACTCCAGGCCAAGCACGCTTAACTTTTGAGTTCTAATTAGGTAGGCTTTCGAAAAGGAAGGTGCACCTTGTTGTCATGAGTCATATCATTTATTCATTTAACCCTTTATCATTCCGGGGTGTTACAATCCCCCCTAGAGCTCAACGTCCCCGTTGTGGGCCCTACATCTCAACCCAGGCAGTGCACCACACTTAAGGCCGGGTTCCTCCTCTGATACCAAATATGAAAATTGGGTCCCAGTGACATCACAAAGACCTCTCCTTAACATGGTCGATGGTTCCGGGCTCTCCAGGTACCAGCAGTTTCCCTGCATGCATGTGGTCCCCACCATGGGGACCACCCACTAGCCCGAACGGATCATCTGACTAATGACAATCCCCATAGGCCAAAACATGTTCTTTCCAGTGTTCTTTTTCCTCAATCATACACACCCTAGGAAACTTCCCAGAAGGTCACCCATTCTGATCACTACTCCAAGTGAAGCATTATTAACTGTGAAGTTCTAATCAGGTAGGCTCCCGAAAAGGAAGGTGCACCTTGTTGTTATGAGTCATATAATTTAGTCGTCTGACCCTTTATCATTCCAAGGTGTTAAAATCACCCCCCCTGTAGATCACAATGTCCCCGTTCTGGTCCCTACATCTCAACCCTGTAAGTGCATCGCACTTAAGGCTGGGTTCCTCCTCGGATACCAAATATGAAAACTGGGTCCCAGTGACAGCGCAAACACCCCGCCTTAACATGGACATCGGGTCCTAGCCTGCTAGGTACCCCACCAGTTTCCCCACAGACACGTGGTCTGCACCATGGGGCCCACCCATGTGCCTGAATAGGTCATTTGACTAATGACAGTCCCCACAAGCCAACACATGTCCTTTCCAGTGTACTTTTTTCTCAATCACACACACTCTATGAAACATCACAAAAGGTCACCTATCCTGATAACTACTCCAGGCCAAGAGCACTTAACTGTGAAGTTATAATCTGGTAGGCTCCTGAAAAGGTAGGTTCACTTTATTGTCAGGAGTCATATTATTTAGTCATTTAACCCTTTATCATTTCGGGGTGTTACAATCACCCCCCCCCCCCTAGAGCACAAAGTCCCCATTGTGGGCCCTACATCTCAACCCCAGGAACTGAACCACACTTAAGGCTGGGTTCCTCCTCTGATACCAAATATGACAACTAGGTCACAGTGATAGCACATACACCCCACCTTGTTGTCATGAGTCATATCATTTAGTCATCTAAACCTTTATCATTTTGGGGTGTTACAATTACCCCCCCCCCCCCCCAAGAGCACAATGTCCCCGTTGTGGGCCCTATATCTCAACCCAGGTAGTGCATCACACTTAAGGCTAGGTTCCTCCTTGGATACCAAATATGACAACTGGGTCCCGGTAATGTGACAGACACCCCACCTTAACATGATCGTCGAGTCTTGGCCTACTAAGTACCCCACTTGTTGTCCCGTAGACACGTGTTCCCCACCATGGGGCCTACCCACATGCCTGAACGGGTCATCAGACTAATGACAGTCCCCACAGGCCAACGCATGCCCTTTCTAGTGTGCTTTGTCCTCAATCACACACACTCTAGGAAACTTCCCAGAAGGTCACCTATCCTGATCACTACTCAGGCCAATCACGCTTAACTATGAAGTTCTAATCAGGTAGGCCCCAAAAAAGGAAGGTGAACTTTGTTTTCATGAGTTATATCATTTAGTCATTTAACCCTATATTATTCTAGGGTGTTACAATCACCCCCCCCCCAAGATCACAAAGTCCCCATTGTGGGCCATACATCTCCAACCCAGGAAATACACCGCACTTAAGGCTGGGTTCCTCCTATGATACCTAATATGACAACTGGGTCCCAGTGACAATATAGACACCCCGCCTTAACAAGGTCGTCGAGTCTTAGCCTACCAGGTACCACCAGTTACCCGCAGACATATGGTCCCCACAATGGGGACCACCCACATGCCCGAACATGTCGTCTAACTAAAGACAGTCCCCACATGCCAACACATATCCTTTCCAGAGTGTTTTGTCCTCACTCACACACACCCTAATAAAATTCACAGAAGGTCACCCATCCAGTTCACTACTTTAGAACAAGCACACTTAACTATGGAGTTCTAATCAGGTAGGCTCTCGAAAAGTAAGGTTCACCATGTTGTCATCAATCAAATCATTTAGTCATTTAACCCTTTATCATTTTGGGGTGTTACAATCACCCCCCCCCCCCTTAGAGAAAAACATCCCTGTTGTGGGCCCTATATCTCAACCCAGGCAGTGCACCGCACTTATGGTTGGGTTCCTCTTCTTATACCAAATATGAAAACTGGGTCCTGGTGACATCACATACACCCCACCTTAACATGGTTGTTGGGTCCTGTTAGCCAGGTACCACCAGTTTCCCGGCAAACACGTGGCCGCCACCATGGGTCCCACCCACGTGCCCGAACGGATCATCTGACTAATGACAGTCCCCACAGGCCAACACATGTCCTTTCCATTGTGCTTTGTCCTCACTCACACACACCCTAGGAAACATCCTAGAAGATCACCCATCCTGATCACTAGTCCAGGCCAATCACGCATAACTATGGAGTTCTAATCAGGTAGGCTTCCGAAAATGATGATGCACCTACTTGTTATGAGTCATATCATTTAGTCATTTAACCCTTTATCATTCTGGGTTGTTAAAATAACCCCCCCCCCCTAGAGCATAACGTCTTTATCGTGGGCCCTACATCTCAACCCAGGAAGTGCACCACACTTAAGGCCGGGTTCCTCCTCTGATACCAAATATGACAACTAGGTCCCGATGATAGCACATACACCCCACCTTAACATGGTTGTCGGGTCCTGACCGGCTGGGTACCACCAGTTTCCCCGCAGACACGTGGCCCCCACCATGGGGCCCACCCACATGCCCGAACGAGTCATATGACTAATGAAAGTCCCCACAGGCCAACACATGTCCTTTCCAGTGTGCTTTGTCCTCACTCGCACACACCCAGGTAAACATCCCAGAAGATAACCAATCCTGATCACTAGTCCAGGCCATTTTTCCTCACTCACACACACCCTAAGAAACTTTCCAGAAGGTCACCCATCCCAATAACTACTCCAGTCTAGGCACACATAACTGTGGAGTTCTAATCAGGTAGGCTCCCAAATAGGAAGGTGAACCTTGTTGTTATGAGTCATATCATTTATTCATTTAACTCTTTATCATTATGGGGTGTTACAATCACCCCCCCCCCCTTAGAGCACAATTCCCCATTGTGGGCCCTACATCTCATCCTAGGCAGTGCACCACAGTTATGGCTGGGTTCCTCCTCTGATACCAAATATGACAACTGGGTCCCGATGATAGCACAAAAAACCCCCCTTAACATGGTCGTCAGGTCCTTGCCCTCTACGTACCACCAGTTTCCCCACAGACAAGTAGTCCCCACCATGGGGCCCACCCACGTGTCTGAATGGGTCATCTGACTAATTACAGTCCCCAAATTCCAAAACATTTCATTTCTACTGTGCTTTTTCCTCACTCACACACACCCAAGGAAACCTTCTAGAAGGTCAGCCGTCCTGAACACTACTCCAGGCCAATCACATTTAACTATGAAGTTCTAATCTGGTAGGCTCCAGAAAAGGAAGGTGCACCTTATTGCCATTAGTCATATCATTTAGTCATTTAACTATTTATCATTCCGGGGTGTTACAATCACCCCCCCCCCCTAGAGCACAACATCCCTGTTGTGGGCCCTAAATCTCAACTGTGGAAATGCACCACACTTAAAGATGGGTTCCTCCTCTAATACCAAATACAAAAACTAGGTCCTGGTGACAGCATAGACACCCCTCCTTAACATGGTCGTTGGGTCCTGGCCCTCCAGGTACCACCAGTTGCCCCGCACACACGTAGTTCCCACCATGGGGCCCACCCACACGCCCGAACGGGTCATCTGAATAATTACAGTCCCCATAGTCCAACACATGTCCTTTATAGTGTGATTTTTCCTCACTCACACACACCCTAGGAAAATTTCTAGTAGGTCACCAATCTTGTTCACTACTCCAGGGAAAGCACACTTAAATTTGGAGTTCTAATCAGGTAGGATTCTAAAAAGAAAGGTTCACGTTGTTTTCATGAGTTATATCATTTAACCCTTTATCATTCTGGGGTGTTACAATCACCCCCCTATTTATAGCACAACGTCCACGTTATGGGACCTACATCTCAACTCGGGCAGTGCACTGCACTTAAGGTTGAGTTCCTCCTCTTGGTCACTACTCCAGGACAAGTGTGCTTGGACACTACTCTAGTGTGATTTGTCCTCACTCACACACACCCTAGGAAACTTTCTAGTAGTTCACCAATCTCGGCCACTACTCCAGGACAAGCGTACTTGGTCACTACTCTAGTGTGATTTTTCCTCACTCACACACACCCTAGGAAACTTTCTAGTAGGTCACAAATCTTGGTCACTACTCCAGGCCAAGTACGCTTAACTTTGGAGTTCTAATCAGGTAGGCTCCCAAAAAGAAAGGTTCACCTTGTTTTCATGAGTCATATCATTTAACCCTTTATCATTATGGGGTGTTAGAATCACCCCCACCCCCATTTAGAGCACAACGTTCACGTTGTGGGACCTACATCTCAACCTGGGAAGTGCACCGCACTTAAATATGGGTTCCTCCTCTGATACAAAATATGAAAAATGGGTCCTGGTGATATCACATACACCCCACCATAACATGGTCGTCGAGTCCTGGTCTTCCAGCTACCACCAGTTTCCCCGTAGACATGTGGTCCCCACAATGGGGCCCACCCATGGGCTAGAACGGGTCATCTAACTAATGACAATCCCCATAGGCCAACACATGTCCTTTCTAGGGTGCTTTGTCATCATTCACACACACCCTAAGAAACTTCCCATAAGGTCACCCATCCTGATCACTACTCTGGACCAACCACTCTTAACTGTGGATTTCTAATCAGGTAGGCTCCTGAAAAAGAAGGTGCACCTTGTTGTCATGAGTCATATCATGTAGTCATTTAACCCTTTACCATTCTGAGGTGTTGCAATCATCCCCCCCCCCCCACCTTAGAGAACAACATCCCCGTTGTGGGCCCTACATATCAACCCTGTCAGTGCACCGCACTTAAGGTTGGGTTCCTCCTTGGATACCAAATATGACAACTGGGTCCCAGTGACAGCACATAAACACCAGGCCAAGCACGCTTAACTGTGGAGTTCTAATCAGGTAGGCTCCCGAAAAGGAAGGTGCACCTTGTTGTCATGAGTCATATCATTTAGTCATTTAACCCATTATCATTTCGGGGTGTTACAATCTCCCCCCTCCCCCCTAGAGCACAACATCCCTATTGTGGGCCCTACATATCATCCCAAGCAGTGCACCACACTTAAGTCTGGGTTCCTCCTCGGACACCAAATATGACAACTAGGTCCCGGTGACAGCACATACACCACGCCTTAATATGGCCATCGGTTCCTGGCTCACCAGGTACCAACAGTTTCCCTACAGACACATGGTCCCCACCATGGGGCCCACCTGCTTGCCCGAACGGGTCATCTGACTAATAAAAGTACCCACATGCCAACACATGTCCTTTCTAGTGGGCACCTTGTGGGACCTAAATCTCTACCCTGTCATTGCACCTCACTTAAGGCTGGCTTCCTCCTCGAATACCAAATATAACAACTAGGTCCCAGTGATAGCACATACACCCCGGGCCAAGCACGCTTAACTGTGGAGTTCTAACCAGGTAGGCTTCTGAAAAATATGGTGCACCTTGTTTTCATGAGTCATATCATTTAGTCATTTTACCCTTTATCATTTTGGGGTGTTACAATCACCCCACCCCCCTTAGAGCACAATATCCCTATTGTGGTCCCTACATCTCAACCTAGGTAGTGCACCGCACCTAAGGCTGGGTTCCTCCTCAGACACCAAATATGACAATTGGGTCTCGGTGACAGCACAAACACCCCGCCTTAACATAGCCATCATGTCTTTTCTCTCCAGGTACAACTAGTTGCCCCGCAGACACGTGGTCCCCCCCATGGGGCCCACCCACTTTCTCAAATGGGTCATCTGACTAATGATAGTCCCCACATTCCAATACATGTCCTTTCCAGTGTGCACCTTGTTTTCATGAGTCATATTATTTAGTCATTTAATCCTTTATCATTCAGGGGTGTTACAATCACCCCCCCCTAGAGAACAACATCCCCGTTGTGGGCCCTACATCTCAACCCAGGCAGTGCAATGCACTTAAGGCTGGGTTAGGGCCCACCAACTTGCCTGAGTGTGTCATCTGACTAATGACAGTCCCCATAGGCCAACACATGTTTTTTCTAGTGTGCACATTGTTGTCATGGGTCATATTATTTAGTCATTTAATCCTTTATCATTCAGGGGTGTTACAATCACCCCCCTAGAGCACAACATTCCCATTGTAGGCCCTATATCTCAACCCAGGCAGTGCACCGTGCTTAAGGTTTGGCTCCTCCTCTGATACAAAATATGACAACTAGGTCCCGATGTCAGAACAAACACCCTGCCTGAACATGGTCGTCCGGTCATGGCCCGCCAAGTACCACCAATTTCCCCAAAGACACATGGTCCCCACCATGGGGCCCACCCACATGCCAGAACGGGTCATCGAACTAATGACAGTCCCCATCGTCCAACACATTTCCTTTCCAATGTGTTTTGTCTTCACTCACACACACCCTAGGAAACTTCCCAGAAAGTCACTCATTATAATCACTACTCCAGGCCAAGCACGCTTAACTGTGGATTTCTAATCAGGTAGGCTCCCAAAAAAGAAGGTGTACCTTGTTTTCAGAAGTCATATCATTTAGTAATTTAACCCTTTATCATTTTGGGGTGTTACAATCACACCCCCCCCCCAGAGCACAACATGCACAGACACCCTGCCTTAACATGGTCGTCGGGTCCTGGCCCGCCAAGTACCATCAGTTGTCTCGAAGACACGTGGTCCCCACCATAGGGCCCACCCACGTGCCAAAACGGGTTATCTAACTAATCATAGTCCCCACAGGCCAACACATGTCATGTCTAGTATCTTTTTCCCTCACTCACACACACCCTAGGAAACTTTCCAGAAGGTCACCAATCCTGATCACTACTCCAGCCCAAGCACGCTTAACTGTGGAGTTCTAATCAGGTTATCTTATGAAAAAGGAGGTGCACCTTGTTGTCAAGAGTCATATCATTTAGTCATTTAACCCTTTATCATTTCAGGGTGTTACAATCACCCCCCCCCCCTAGAGAACAACATGCACAAACACCCCACCTTAGCATGGTCATCGTGTCCTGGCCCGCCAAGTACCACCAGTGTCCCTGTAGACACGTGGTCCCCACCATGGGGCCCACCCACTTGCCCGAAGGGGTCATCTGACTAATGACAGTCTCCACAGGCCAACACATGTCTTTTCTTGTGTGCTTTGTTCTCACTCACACAAAACCTATGAAACTTCCCATAAGGTCACCCATCTTGACCACTAATCCCGACCAAACATGCTTAACAGTGGAGTTCTAATAAAGTAGGAACCTGAAAAAAAAGGTGCACCTTGTTGTCATGAGTCATATCATTTAATCATTTAACCCTTTATCATCCTTTTGTGTTATAATAACCACCCTAGAGCACAAAATCCCCGTTGTGGGCCATACATCTCAACTGAGGCAGTCCCCATAGGCCAACATATGTCATTTCCAGTGTGTTTTGTCCTCATTCACACACACCCTTGGAAACTTCCCAAAAAGTCACCCATCCTGATAACTACTCTAGGCCAAGCACACTTAACTGTGGAGTTCTAATCAGGTAGGCTCCCGAAAAAGAATGTGGACCTTCTTGTCATGAGTCATATCATTTATTCATTTAACCCTTTATCATTTCGAGGAGTTACAATCCCCCCCTTTAGAGCACAACATGCACAGACACCCCGCCTTAACATGGTCGTCAGGTCCGGGCCCGCCAAGTACCACCAGTTGCCCTGCAAACACATGGTCCCCACCATGGGGCCCACCCATGTGCCTGAACGGGTCATCTGACTAATGACAGTCTCCACAGGCCAACACATGTCCTTTAAAGTGTGCTTTATCCTCATTCACACACAACCTATGAAACTTCTCAGAAGGTCACCCATCCTAATCACTACTCCCAACCAAGCATGCTTAACTGTGGATTTCTAATCAGGTAGGCTCACAAAAAGGAAGATGCACCTTGTTTTCATGAGTCATATCATTTTGTTATTTAACACTTTATCATTCCAGGGTGTTATAATCACCCCCCTGAAGCACAACATCCCTGTTGTGGGCCATACATCTTAACCCAGACAGTCCCCATAGGCCAACACATGTCCTTTACAGTGTGTTTTTTCCTCCCTCACACACACCCTAGGCAACTTCCCAGAATGTCACTCATCCTCATCACTACTCCAAGCCTAGCACACTTAACTGTGGAGTTATAATAAGGTAGGATCTCGAAAAAGAAGGTTCACCTTGTTGTGAGAAGTCATATCATTTAGTCATTTAACCCTTTATCATTTAGGGGTGTTACAATAACCCCCCCCCCCCCCATAGCATAACATGCACAGACACCCCCACCTTAACATGGTCGTCAGGTCCTGGCCCAAAAAGGAAGGTGCACCTTCTTGTCATGAGTCGTATCATTTAGTTATTTAACCCTTTATCATTCTGGGGTGTTATAATCACACCCCCCCAGAGCAAAACATCCCATTTTGGGCCATACATCTCAATCCAGGCAGTCCCCACAGTCCAACACGTGTCCTTTCTAGTGTGTTTTGTCCTCACTCACACACCCTAGGAAACTTCCCAAAAGGTCACCCATCCTGATCACTACTCAATGCCAAGCATGCTTAACTGTGGAGTTCTAATCATGTAGGCTCTCGAAAATGAAGGTGCACCTTGTTGTCAGGAGTCATATCATTTATTCATTTAACCCTTTATCATTTCAGGGTGTTACAACCCCCCCCCCCCCCAGAGCATAACACGCACAGACACCCCCACCTTAACATGGTCATCGGGTCCTAGCCCGAAAATGAAGGTTCACCTTGTTGTCATGAGTCATATCATTTAGTTATTTAACCATTTATCATTCTGAGGTGTTATAATCACCCCCCAGAGCACAACATCCCTGTTGTGGGCCATTCATCTCAACCCAGGCAGTCCCCACATTCCAACACATGTGCTTTCCCCGAAATGATAAAGGGTTAAATGACTAAATGATATGACTCCTGACAACAAGGTGCACCTTCTTTTCTGAGATCCTACATTATTAGAACTCCACAGTTAAGCGTGCTTGGCCTGGAGTAGTGATCGGGATGGGTGACCTTTTGGGAAGTTTCCTAGGGTGTGTGAGTGAGGACAAAACACACTAGGAAACTTCCCAAAAGGCCAAATTTATCATTTTGGTGTGTTACAATCACCCCCCCCCAGAGCACAACATCCCCGTTGTGGGCCATACATCTCAACCCAGATAGTCCCCATAGTCCAACACATGTCCTTTGAAATGATAAAGGGTTAAATGACTAAATTATATGACTCCTGACAACAAGGTTCACCTTCTTTTCTGAGAGCCTACATGATTAGAACTCGACAGTTAAGCGTGCTTGGCCTGGAGTAGTGATCGGGATGGGTGGCCTTTTGGGAAGTTTCCTAGGGTGTGAGTGAGGACAAAACACACTAGGAAACTTCCCAAAATTCCACCTTTATCATTCTGGGGTGTTATAATCACCCCCCCCCCCCAGAGAACAACATCCCCGTTGTGGGCCATACATCTCAACCCAAGCAGTCCCCACAGTCCAACACATGTCCTTTCTAGTGTGTTTTGTCCTCACTCACACACCCTAGAAAACTTCCCAAAAGGTAACCCATCCCGATCACTACTCCAGGCCAAGCACACTTAACTGTGGAGTTCTAATCATGTGGGCTCTCAGAAAAGAAGGTGCACCTTGTTGTCAGGAGTCATATCATTTAGTCATTTAACCCTTTATTATTTCGGGGTGTTACAATTACCCCCCCCCCCCTCCTAGAGCACAACACGCACATAAACCCCACCTTAACATGGTCGTAGGGTCCTGGCCCACCAAGTACCACCAGTTGTCCTGTAGACACATGGTCCCCACCATGGGGCCCACCCATGTGCCCGAACTGGTCATCGGACTAATGAAAGTCTCCACAGGCCAACATGTGTCCTTTCTAGTGTGTTTTTTCCTCACTCACACACAACCTATGAAACTTCCCAGAATTTCACCCATCCTGATCACTACTCCCGGCCAAGCACGCTTAATTGTGGAGTTCTAGTCAGGTAGGCTCATGAATAGAAAGGTGCACCTTGTTTTCATGAGTCATATCATTTAGTCACTTAACACTTTATCATTTTGGGGTGTTACAATC
This sequence comes from Viscum album, assembly GCA_963277665.1. Lineage (NCBI taxonomy): Eukaryota > Viridiplantae > Streptophyta > Magnoliopsida > Santalales > Viscaceae > Viscum > Viscum album. The sequence continues at coordinate 407,881,616 of OY728142.1, forward strand.
ACCCCCACCCCCTAGAGCACAATATCCATGTTGTGGGCAATACATCTCAATCGAGGCAGTGCACCACACTTAATGCCAGGTTCCTCCTCTGATACCAAATATGACAACTAGGTCTCGGTGACAGCACAGACACCTCGCCTTAACATGGTCGTCGTGTCCTAGCCCACCACGTGCCCGAATGGGTCATCTGACTAATGAAAGTCTCCATAGGCCAACATATGTCCTTTCCAGTGTGCTTTTTCCTCACTCACACACAACCTATGAAACTTCCCAGAATGTCACCCATCCTGATCACTACTCCTGAACAAGCATGCTTAACTGTGGAGTTTTAATCAGGTAGGCTCCTGGATAGAAAGGTGCATCTTTTTGTCATGAGTCATATCATTTAGTCACTTAACACTTTATCATTTTGGGGTGTTATAATCACCCCCACCCCCTAGAGCACAACAACCCCATTGTGGGCCATATATCTCAACCTAGGCAGTGCACCACACTTAATTCCGGGTTCCTCCTCTGATACCAAATATGACAACTGGGTCCCAGTGACAGTACAGACACCCCGCCTTAACATGGTCGTCATGTCCTAGCCCGCCAAGTACCACCAGTTGCCCTGCAAACATGTGGTCCCCACCATGGGGCCCACACACATGGCTGAATGTTTCATCTGACTAATGGTAGTCCCCACAAGCCAGCACATGTCCTTTCCAGTGTGCTTTGTGCTCTCACACACACACCCGAGTAAACTTTCCAGAAGGTCACCCATCTTAATCACTACTCCCGGACAAGCAAGCTTAATTGTGGAGTTCTAATCAGGTAGGATCCTAAAAAGGAAGGTGCACCTTGTTGTCATTATTCATATCATTTATTCATTTAACCCTTTATCATTTTGGGGTGTTACAAGCACCCCCCCCCCCCACCCCTTAGAGCACAACATCTTCATTGTGGGCCCTACATATCAACTTAGGCAGTGCACCACACATAGGGTTGGGTTCCTCCTCTGATACCAAATATGACAACTGGGTCCTAGTGACAGCACAGACACCCTGCCTTAACATGGTCGTCGGGTCCTGGCCCTCCAGATACAACCAGTTGCCCCGCAGACATGTGGTCCCCACCATGGGGCCCACCCACATGCCCGAACGGGTCATCTGTCTAATGGAAGTCCCCACATGCCAACACATGTCATTTCTAGTGTGCTTTGTCCTCACTCACACACAACCTTGGAATCTTCCCCGAAGGTCACCCATCTTGCTCACTACTCTAGGTCAATCACGCTTAAATGTGGAGTTCTAATCAGGTATGGCTCCGAAAAAGAAGGTGCACCTTGTTGTCATGAGTCATATCATTTATTCATTTAACCCTTTATCATTCTAGGGTGTTAAAAATACATATTATATTTATGAAATGATTAATATTCTCTAAACATAAATTATACATTCTATTAGTGATCATTGTGAATTTAATCTTCTAAAACATGCATACCAAGAGGAAAAACAATTAATTCTTTATGGATAACAGATTATTATATTACATTATATATAAAACACTTCTAAATCCAGATTTATATATTTATTAAAATATAAATAATATCATTATTATTCTAAAATTATTATATTATATGAATATCACTTTCATACTCATCTATTGGCTATAACATGTTCTTGTTTGTGTCAGTTTAACCAGCTACCTAAACGATGCTATAAATTTTTATCATGGATGGTTATTGAAACTTAATTACTGGTATAGAATGATATTAATACGGAAATAATGTTTTTTAATGTAAATATTAATATTTATCTCATTATTAAGATACCATATTTCATTCACTAAAAATCAATGAAACGTGCTCTTCACCGATTTTATCTTCACGAATCATAACTAAGACTCAAATGAAATGAAATTTTAACTTTAAAAATAATTATGCAACATATATTATAGAGAATTAACTAATATTTTAATTATTAAATTTTCAGAAATGTATAGGAATCAACATCAACATTACAATGTGTCTTCAAAATAATCAAAATCACTAACATCCTATAATGAAAATAAAAAATAACCAACTAATAAATTTTTAAGGAGATATTATATTTGAAAAGTAGAAAATTTAAATATATATGAATAAGGTTATGAAATAATATATTAAAATGGTTACATTTATCATGTATATGGTTAAATTTCTTTCATGGAATATGAGAGTAAAGGTAAGGGTTTTCCATCTCAAATTTTCTTCTTTAAGACATGTTTTGTGCTAGTGCCTATTTTATTTTATATGGTATATATACTACCTAATATAAATTTTAAATCATGATTATCTATTTATTCAAGTTATTTAATATTCTATTTCAATTTCTCTCTTTCAAGTGTTTTTGATTCTATTGTTATAAAAGTTATAAGGGATTTTGATAACTCAAATCATTTTCTTTGAGTAATAAGGTTTCTTCTTGAACTTTGTTCTTATAAGTTTCTTATATTATTTAATTTAATTTAATTAATTTGGTAACTTATATTTATCTATGAGTAATTTATATTTTTTTAACAAAATATTCTTCTTTAATGTATTTATTTATTTAATAAAAAAATGTTGTTGTTAAGAATAATTATCATCCTCTACAATAATCTATTTCTCTTCCATGTCCATATTATTTATTTACATTATTTTTTCATTTCTTATTTTGAAAAAATATATGTATTATCTTATGTAACCGTAATATTTCTCTTTACTTCTTTTCAAAATGAATTTTTATTATTCCTTTTTATGTGGTGGGTTTCAATAAAGGTATTTTTAAATATTAAAAATTATTTTCGTTCACATTCATATCTTTTACCTTATACTCCACAATTGTGAAAATTAAAATTTATTTTTTTAAAAGGTTCCATAATTATTATTTCCTTTTAAATTATGTTGGAAACGCTATTAATGTGATCTTCTAATAAGTAACTTTTGAAATTGACTCAGAAAATTATCATTTTATGATAATTTTAAGAATGTTTTTCACAAAAAAACTCATTTTATGGTTACACTTACATTTTCCCATTTATATAAAAATGATCTATTGTAAAATATCATTACCGGATTTTTGGTATATACCTTTTTTTACTTGATTATTTTTTCATGTTGATTCCCAGTTATTTCAATCATTTCATAGTTTTTTACTTTTATTCTTGCTTATGACTATTGTTTAGCCTTTGGAAGGTTTGGGGGTGTGTGTTGATCTTTTTTAGAGATTATAAGAGATGTAAAAGGGGATTTTTATGAGATTAGACAAGAGAATATAACAAAAATGGGTATAGGAGGTCCATCGGCTAGCTGGTGATGGCCATTGGACATCCATTGGAGAGCCAGCAGTAGGGAGGTCTTATAATAACTCAATTGTCCATTCAGTGGGATCTTACCGTCTATATAGTGGGACTTATTATAATATGGAAATTTTCTCAGTACCACTGGCTATCCAATGGAGGGAACTAACTCATCAGTGATGCTAATAGATCTAAGAAATGATAGGGTAAATACATATTTTTGTTATGTTTGATTCCCAATTTAACTCTAAATATCCTCCCTAGAATTTAATTTGACTCTAAACCCTTTAGATAATCTCCTAGGATGAATTTGGCTCTTTCAACCTCATTTATTCTCAAATAATTGTATCAGTTGATGTATTGACCTATACCAGTAAGTGTAACCTTGATTTGATCATGGATACTTCTTTCCTATCTTCTCTCCTCCTTTAAGAGTGATGTATCATTATTTAATTGATGGATCTAGATCTTAACTTGATGAATTTTGATTCTAATATTCTTCCTTGATCATTATATCCATTAACTATCTATTTTTGGATACCATTTCGGCGATTGTTAATATTGGTTAAGGTAAGTGGTTTTATACGAAAATCTCTAAAATAGAAACCTTTTATGATTGTTTAATTTAAATTGGTTTTCCAAATAAATATTTAATTGATTCCCTTGGGACATTATTTATAATTTCCTGGTTTTTGTGGTGAAATTCCTTGACAATGTATTTTAAAAATTATGTGGGATTCCCAAAAAAAATTGATTTGAAATGAGTTAATTGAAGAATGAATTTGATAATATTATAGTTGTGAAATGATTTATGTTATGAAATGAGATGATTTGAGATGAAATACATGAGTTTTGATAAAAACAATTTGAATTTTGTTTTTGAAACAAAAGTCATATTATTAAAACTTAAACTTGGGGATAACTGAAATGATTATTTTAAATGAATGAGATTTATAGAAACAAATGATAGCCCCATGTGTGATTTATTATTTAAATCACATGGGAGACTAGGTAGTTTGGTGGGAAAAAATTCTAGGAATGTATTAGATATTTTTAGAATTGAATTGATGATGAAAACACTAAATAAACTTTGATGAGGGTAGGAAATTCATTCTTTAGGATATTCTCCTATTCATCTTAGGTTTTTGGATCTAGGGAAATGTGTGCACACCTGGAGTCATATTTCACTAATACATATGAGAATACCTATACTGATCTAACCTTGGGTCTCTTAACCAGATATTTATGATTGTAATGATTTATTCATGCTGATGATCAATTGAAATTATTCACTCATTTTTGTTTTGATAGTAAATATTATTAATGCATTATTTGATAAAAATGTTTAATCTACCTAATTCGATTGAAATGAAATTTGAATCCTATTTTATTATTATCCATTGAATTTTTTTATAAAGAATATTTAATATGAACTGAGAAATTTTTTACATGATATTTTTATTTTAAAATTGAGAAAAGTTGGTATGCTTTTTATAGATTACTTATGAAATTATTGGTTTGATACTAGTGTAATTTTTTTCTCACACGATACCTTTTCATTTAAGTTGTTATATATTTTCTTATGAAATTACCAGGAAAAGGAAAATCATCACTCAGAGTTGGTGGGTGTACTTGATTAGTGGAAACTTGGGAGTTGGTGGTGATTGGAAGAATGTGTATTCCACTTTTACATAGATTTTTTATGATGATGACTTGTTATTTTTATCCAATGATCTTCGGTTAAATTGTTATTTGAGACTTTAATTTGTCCACCTGTGTTTCTTTCACCCTTATGGAGTGTTTTTTATAACAAAATATTTACCATGTTATATCCATTTATTTATTCTTGATGAATTATCTTATGTAAAAATCATTCCCTCTTATTTATTTTGATGCATAGGTGATAGTTTCTATCCTATGGGGATTGAGAATTTACTTTGGGTCATGTTAGAATCAATTTTAATTTTATTTATGTGGGTTATTTGAGTTATTTTATGACATCTCTATACTATGGAATTATGTTTTATAAATAAACATTTAAATTATGTTAAGGAATTATCCATTCATGTAATTTATTTTTTGGTATTAATTAATCTAATTATTGAATTCATTTTATATAAAACCATTTATAAATGTTACAAAACCAATTTTCTTTCTATGATTTCTATCTATTTAAGTCTACGATTGTTTCTAAAATGGTCTATTTCATGATGGTTTATAAATGGCATGATGGTCTCTTAAATAGAATAAATATTTCCATAAAAAACTTTGTGTGGAGTGGTAACACTCTTGAAAGGAAGTAGGTAACTGATCCCTGGTCTACCTGTTGCAAGCCTTTGGATAAAGGTGGACTCAGCATAAAAAATCTCAAATTTTTCAATGATTCCTTATAAGACAAACTCACTTGGAATCTCCTTTATAATAAATCTTCCTCCCTTTAATTTCTAAAAAACCAATTCTTGATAAATTAATGAAAGGAAAGATAAATTATATGATCTCATCCATTTTTCCTTCCATTAGTAATTCTTTTTCTAACATCATTTCTAATTCTAGATGGATGGTGAACAAAGACTCTACCTTGAACTTCTGGCTTGCCAACTGGATTGGTGCCCCTCTCATTTATATTCTTTTTCCCACTCAATCTATTGAACAATCTAATAATACCATTAAAGATATGTTAATATCACAAAGCTCTAACTTTCATGAAAATATTAAGTAGGTCGTTGAAAATTATCCCTTTGTCACCACTAATGATTTTTTAATTTGGGAACCTGCTCATAATGAAATTCTTAACTCAAAAAACTTTTATGATAATATTTTTAACAAATATGATAATATTTTGATTTGGCTAATTTTTTTAATAAATTATGGGTAAATCCCTCTAGATTCACTCTTTTTTGGCGTATTGCACAAAAAAGGGTCCCAACTGACACTTTGCATTAATATTTTGGGATTAAACTTTTCTCTAAATGTCTTTTTTGTAACCAACATTGAGAAGAAATTAATCACCTGCTTCTTTCTTATACTACGAACACTAACCTTTGGAATTATGTACTTGATCTTTTTGAGTGCAGATGGTTACTTTATGACTCTATAAACTCTCAACTACAGCATTGTGTAGATATGACTGACTCCCATAAAATCAAGAATATCTTCATATCAACTATAGATATTCTAATCCATGTGATATAGTATGAAATACATGCTTATATTCATAAAAATTACTCATTTAGTCTTAATTTAGGTAAAATTAGAATCCTAATTTCCATTTGGGAAGCTGCCTTTATTCAAAAGGATCTTTGCAACAACACTATTAGAGACCTTGGGATTCTCTGATGTCTTGGGGTGAAAGTCATTTATCCCCAACCTAGACACACTTTTTATGTATTCTGGAAAGCTCTGCCTCCATGTTGGATCAATGTTAATGTTGATGGTGCTTCTAAAGGAAGCATGGGACCCTCGTGATGTGGTGTTATCTAAAAAAACCATTATGGGAATACTCTAGGCTGCTTATATGGTAGATGTGGTGTTGCCTCTTCTCTAGAAGCTAAAATGATAAGTGTGATTCACACTATCTCTTTATCTTGGCTGGAATAATATTTGGATCAAAAACTATTCAATGACCATTGTGAAAGCTATTGGGAATTTAGTAGTACACCTTGCATGGACACTTACTTTATGTTGTATGGATGGTATGCATTCTCTCATTGACATCAACTATATTGTCACTCATACCTTAATGAATAAAACATGATTATAGATGGCCTTGCTAATATGGGATTCAACCATGACATTACATGGATGAATGATCTCCCATTTGACTTACTTTATTTTTATGATAGGGACTACAAAAAAATCCCATCTTTCAGACTCATGTAATTTTTTTCTTTAATTTTTTTAAATAAAATTAGTGTTTTGGTCTTTGACCTGAACACCACAATTTAAAAAAAAGTGAGATATATTAAAGTTTATCTTGGGTCATCTCACTTGGTATTGAATCCAATAAGTAAAGAATGTGTTTTTATCATCAGACTTGGGAATGTGGGTCTGGCGCATATCAGTTAAATAGAAGACAATTAACTCATAAGATCTTCCCTTAACCAATAGAGGATGATTCCTTAGGTTGAGATGTGATTTCACAATTCCTTGTTAAAATCTAAACTCAAAATACCCAACGTAAATGGATGAAAATAGAGGATATGGAAGATAACGGTAATATGATATAATATGGGGAGTTTTACCAAAAACTAGTGAAATAAATCCCCTTAAAACACCCTTGAATCATGTGGGTAAATGAGGGGATAAAGGATACCCAAAGGATCCATGGATGGGGATCTCAAAAAATTAGAGGAAATGAAGTTCTAAGGGGGAAATAAATGAGATAAAGGGATTGAGTAGAAAAATAGGAAAAATAATAAAAATCACACCTTTAAAAAAATTGGATTCAAGGATATTGGGTACACATTAAAGTTCTATCGAGTACCCAGTGGAACCTAAAGGCCACCCCATCTTCTGGATAAGATCATTGGGTACCCAGTACCTCCCACAATGTACCTTATGCCACATATAGTACTAAACTACAAGTGGTACCACCAATTATTCAACCCAAACCCATAAGAATCCTATAAAACCTCAAGCTGTCTCTAAAAGAACCCAATTTTCCATTATCAAACTCAAAATTCATTAGTGGATCCTGAAGTAAAAAAATAAACTCTCATCTAGAACCAATAATAATAAAAAATACCTCCCTTTAATTAAAAAATTCCCATAAGTGAACTAAATTTTATCTTTAATACAATCCAATAGGGTAGGGGTCTTTATAACCTCCCCATGATAAAATTTTCCATCATTAAAAAGTCACACCGAAATCTCATTCAATGACTCACTTCATCACATAATCATCAAGACATAGAAAATTACCCAATATTAAACCCAAATATTCTAATCACTTCTGATAGTAAACTTCCAAAATAAATATGATCACCAAATTCCATAAGATTCTAATACCAAATTGGAATACTAATAGCTATCACATAAATACATATCCCAAATTATCCATCATTCATTTAATGAATGAATCACCAAATCAAATTCCAAATAATAATATCACCAAAGGTTTCCAACACCCAATAAGCATACTAACCATAAAGCATCAACACACCCTTTAATAATTCACCAAATTTTAAATCATAACTCCGAAAATCAATATAACCAAGTAATAACACAAGAATATACCACTGAGGAAAACAAAAAATTACTAATAATACTTAAAACATCATCAACCAAACTATGCTCACTCCAATGATTGTAACATCTTGTTACCCACTAGCAGGTATTTCTCATCTCAATTTTCATTTCCCTCTTTATTTGGGTGTTTTTTAGGGATTTTGAGGATAGAGATCCTTTTCTGGGAGTAAATAAACTAAATTTCAAGGATGTATGTTTGTTATAATTAATAGATTCTAGGTATGAATTTAAAAAAGTCTTGGAAGGATGTCCTTTGGGGTTTGGGTTGATGGAGGGGGGATTTTCTAAGTGTTTCTATATAATATTTCTGCTGGATAGTTTCACATTGTGAAATGGTTACATGACATGAATATGTTTCCAGGATAATTCCATTAATTGGTTTAGAGTGTGAAATTTTTACATGTTGTGGGACTAGTTCACATCATGAAAAGTTTTATTGGTGTTTTTTTATTATTGTTGATGCATTTTTTAGAATATATGGATTTTTTGGATTTCACATCATGAAACCAAGATTCACATTGCGTAATGTTCATAACCTATAGGTTTTTATATGTTTCTCATCATATTTTATTTTCATTTTTTCACAACCTTATCTCTTGAGTCTTAGGAGATCTCCTAAGTGATTTTGGTGATCTCTTCTCATTATGGATAGTTTCATATAGCAATTGATCTTTATTGTAGTCATTATATGTCTCTCTAGGTAAATTATCTTTATGATTATTCATTTTTGGTGATCATAGTAGTGAAATTGTACAACATTTTTAGATCCATTAGTATTTTGGTTTTTATTCTCTTAATAATTTCTAGATATATTGTGTGATCTTCCTCTAAAGGACTAACTTTGTTTTGGTTGTGGTGTGTTGTGAGAGTTTCTTGAGGTATGTGTTGTGTATATTTTCTATCACACATTTTTCTTGTACAATTGATTATGAGATGTAAGGATAGAGTATAGGGCCTCTGTTATTGTCTTTTTGTTCTTATGTGTTGGTGGATCCCATTGTGGGTGTGTGTGACCTGAGTTTGAGGTAGGTGGTTTCGTATCTAGACTATGTTGGATGAAGTGTATTTTTAGGGATTTGTAAATTGTTTTATAAATGAATTTGCATGATTGAATTGTGTGTGTGGAAATGGGTTTTTGATAGAAGATTGTTTCCCCTTATTTTGGTAAAAGAAAATTTATTTTCAAAGTGTTGTGAAGCATATTTTTGAAATGGTCTTTCAATCATGGTTTTGACAAAATGGTTTGAAAAATATAACACATGGGGAGAGATGGGTACTTAGATGGAAGGTGTAGAAATAATCCTCATTCATTGATACTATTTGGGGTTTACTCATGGAGTGTTTATTTGCTTTCTAGGTTAATTATTCTAGGGACTTATTGAACCTATTGAGAGGTTTAATTGTTGGGTTGTTCATCTGCTCTCTATATTCAATGCATATATCTATAGACTTGATGTGCACACTAATCTATGTTTTGGTATGATTATTCTAGATAGCCTAACCTATTTTTATCCTTGGCATGATGTTACAAGTGCTTTGGTTAAGACTGATTTGGAATTTATATGATTTTTGATACATGATTTGTTTTGAAAACTTGGATATATGTGAAATTATTTGAAACTATTTTACCTGGATTATTTAGAAATGTGGAAAAATAGGAAATTTTTTACCATGCTTTTGATGTAATTTTTTTAACTATTTATCATGACTTGTTTTCTTTAAAGTTGAGCATTTTTTGGATTTTTGTATAGAAAATTGATATGAAACACCTTAGTGGGATCCTATTGAGACTATTTAACTCACACCCTATGCACCCCTTCAATGGTGCATAAACATTGTTATGTCTTCCAATGCAGGGAAAGGCAAGGCATCATAGTGAGGTAGTGTGATTTCCGTCAGCTGTGTCTGGGTAACTAGTGGTGAGATGATGGGATTTGTTTCCAAACTATCACATATAGTATATTTTTATATTTTATCTCTCATTTTTTGTTGTACTTGAATATTAGAGATTTTTTAGATGCTTTTGATTAGTATCCCTTCTGTTATTTATTTTTTGATATGATATATATTTATGTTTTTACTCTTCCTTTGTTTCTTCCCATCATGTATATGTATATATCATTTTTTCTGCTTCAGGTTGGGAGAAATGATTCCCTATAGTTTTTTTCTTAAGATAGGGTGCTAGTTGTCAACCTATGGAAATCAGGAAAACCCTTCAAGTATGTGGATTTTCAGGTTTGGTACTAGTTTGAGAGGGTATTCTAGTTTGGTTTATGACATTTTTTTAATTATTGGTGGTTTTACTTGGTTTTAGGAAGTTGGTAGAGTGGAGATAGGATTTTTAGGGCCTAAGAGGTAGGTTACAATGAGTACCTAGCCATCTCTTTCCATGATAATAATTGAGCTACCATGGGATGTTGGGATTTGTGTCTCTTATTCAGAGTTTTTAATCACAGTCTCGTTTTTTTCTTATTATTCTCTATTTTGAACTAATATTATCTTATTGTCTGGTAATTTTATCTATTTTGTTGTATAATAATATGCCTCTAATTAATTTTCAAAAGGTTCCATAGGAAGGTGCAATGGATTCTCCTTAAGGTAATCAACCTCTAGATTTGAATCTTATCAAGGCTATCATGTGGGTAGTTCCTGTTATAGACCAAAATGTACCAGAAATCCAGAATGTAGTTTTTGATGTAAATTCAAGAGCTAGAGGGGAGAGGGATCAATCATGAGAGTTATTATGTGATATTCCACTATCCTTTAATGGTATGAATGAAACTCGTGAGAAATAGGACTTTATGGAAAAGATTAATTAGATATTCAACTTCTTAGATAAACTTGAGAATATTAATGTGAATTGCATGGTGTTTATACTTGAGGCTCCTAGTAAGAGATCATGGGATTCCATAGTGCAGTAGGATAGAAACATGGGATTATACTAGAAGGGTTTCAATACCCACATATCTCTATAGTTTTTTACAGTGTCATTGATGATGGTGAAGTCTCTATAGTTCCTCTCCTTATAGTAGGGATAGTGTTCAGTGTTAGCATACACTAATCGGTTCATGGAGATTGTTGGTTTTGCACTAGAGGTGGTAAATAATGACTGGTTGAAGGATCAGAAGTACATGTAGGGTTTACGATTACATATTAGATAATATGTATTTATACTGAATCTTTTAGCCTACGTGGAGATACTAGATAGGCCAATGATGGAGGAGATGGATATAATAGGAAATTTTGGTTATTATTCCCCTTATCTCCCACCTCGTGGTAGATTCAGTGGTGAAGAGGGGATAAAGAGGAAGTGGTGTGATCATCGTAGGAGTGGTGAGGGTGGTTCTCAATAGTGGGCCTCCTATTCACCTTCAGTTGTATCCAGTAGTGTTCTCCTAAATTTCTATAATTGTGGAAAGGTAGAACACACTAAACATTATTGTTCTTCACCTGTAAAGATTTGTGAAATTTGTGGATTCCATGGACATCTGAAACAATTCTATTAGGCTATGTATAAGACGCATTATATTCAAGGATTATCATCTCCAAAAGCTATTATGGCACATTTATATTCTTAAAAGACTATAGGGATCCAAGTAAAAGCCTCAGGAGTGAATCACATTTACATAGTGGATGAGTTTTTAGTGGAGGTAAATGTGTGTCCCATGATAGTGAGAGGTTCTATCCTTATTACATCTTTAATAGTGACTATTTTTTATATAGATTCCTCCCACTCATTTTAATCTACCCATTTTGTGGATATGCTTAAAATAACAAAAAAAATCTTGTAATTTATTCTGGAGTTAGAGAAACCTACTAGAAAGGGGAAATAGAAAAGTTTTCGTTGTTTTTCTTGTTCTCTATCGATAGCTGATGTAGATCTTGTCTAGGACTTCCTCATTCTCGATCTATGTCTATTTTACATCATCATTGGGATGGATTTACTTATTAATCATCATGATGAGGTTGATTGTTATCAATGGTGTGTCTCATTTTTTTAGCCTATGGGAGATCTCAAGTGTTTCAATGAGAGTAGGATCCAAGGAGGGGTAATAAAGGACCTTATTCACCAAATATTAGGAGTTTACTGTCTTCTATAGTAGTTGATCCTGGTGAAATTTCTTCCATTATTGAACTTCCCACTGTTGTTTGGGATTTTCTAAACATTTTCCCAGATGATTTCTCTAGTCTTCCTCTAGAGAGAGAGTAAAGTTTACAATTTATCTTGTTCTAGGTATGCATCCAATTTTGATACCCTCTTATCATATGGCGCAAAAATATATGAAAGAGATAAAGATTTAGTTGGATGATCTGATAGTTAAAGGTTGTGTTCTCTATAGTGTTTCACCTTTTGAAACCCCTATTCTCTTTTCTAATAAGGAAAAAGTTTCACTTTAATTTTATGTGTATTATTGGAAGTTGAACCAGGTAATGGTTAAGAATAAGTATCTTTTCCCCATATGGATGATTTTTTTGGCCAGTTAAAGGGGGAAAGGTGTTTTTTATGATCGATCTTTGGTCGAGTTATCATTATCTCAGATTTTGGGAGTATGATATATCGGAGAATGATTTCAGAATTATGTATGGATATTAGGAATATATTGTGATGTCATTTGGTTTAATTAACACTCCTATTTTTTCATTGATTTTATGAACTAGATATTCCATAAGTATCATGACACTTTTTTAGTAGTGTTCATGGATATATTTTGGTTTATTTGAGATATGAACATGAGCATAATAACCATTTGTGTAACGACCCAAACTTTTTATTAATATTTGTTTCCTAATTTTGTGCATTTTTTTATTTTATACTCAACAAAACTATATTATTTAATTAATGAAGTGAGTATAATTAAATGAGACCATTGGGTTCTATTATTATATGATTGTTGGTCAATATGACCATTGGAAGCTAAACTCTTAACGTTACAATTTTAGTTTATAAATACAAGTGATCTTGGTTAATTAACACAGAAAGAAGATTTGATGGCCTTATCCAGTAGACTCGGGTCATTCGAAGCCCATCTGATGGAACTTGGGAAGGAGGTAGCACCACTGGGCTTTGCTCTGGACCAAGCCCAAGCCGAACTTCATCATTTGAAGCTTGAATGGAATCGCCTACAGGAGAAGTTCAAGATAATAGAGGTCACCTCTCGGGAAATGTTGGCTAAGCCACCCCAAGATTCTATCACCTTATCACACCTTACACTTAGGTCATATGCTGGTGTTATAAGGGGCTATGTAATGATACCTTATCCTCTTTGAGTAATCCTTTGATATAAATAAAATTGTTATTTTTTCATATTATGGTGAAGTTTGTGAATTGAAAATGTCCAGATAAATATTGGATGTATATGAATTTTTTTAAAAAAGGGATATTTTAAAATATTTATGTAAACCTTAAATAATTAATAATGTGTAATGATTTTCAGAAAATGGTCTTCTGCAGTTGTGTTCAGTAGGAAATTTAGAGTCTAATAAGATCAAATTAATTTGTGGTGAATAGTTAATTGTGAATAGTAATTTCATGCTTATGATTATTAATGTGACCAAGTGTATTAGTAACCTCACTTAAGAAAGTATTAATATAATTTAGGCACCTTGATTAGGTAATGTGATTCAATAAAATAAGTAAATAACTGTTTCAAAAATTATTAGTTATGTATTAGTTTTCTTTCGAGTGGATAGTGTTTTTATTTAAAAATTAAATTAAAATTATTTAGAAAATTATTTTCATAAAATGTATCTCATTTTTGAATTCAGAGCATCAATATTAGGTTAAGGTGAATTTTTTGGGGTTTTTCTAAAACAGTTGAATTTTCGGTGAATAGTGAAATTACAGTTTTGAGTTTTGGGTTTTTAATGACATCATTAAGGATTTAATAATCATGTAATCATTCTGGTAGACTTAGGAATAGTAATATATGCTTTGATGTGTCCCAAGTGGTCAATACCATGGGCAAATACCATGGGAAATCCCATGGTTTTTCAAATATCGTCGATGAGGTGTCCCATGGAAATTAATGATTTGTTCCCTCACTTATCTTATAAATACCAAGCCATTACCTCATCCATTTCATTCCAAAATCCTCCTCAACTAAGTTCTGGTCTCTTTACCTCCCAAGTAGTCCTCCCAAGGTTCCCTCAATCCTCCCATGATCCTGACCTACAAGCTTTCGAAATTACTTTTCAAGGTAAGGGAACCTTTCACCCTCTTCTTTTAAGTCATGACTTCCTTTATGTTATGTCTTATAGTTCCATTTTATGATGTAGGTGTTTGTTATTATATATCTTCACTACTGTCCATTTCATTTCCAAATGATTAGATACCCCTTCCTCTCCCATCAATAGATTTTCTGAATTTTTAATTGACGTCGTTAGGCTGCTGAATTTTCATAAAAGAAATCACGCTTTCTTCTTCTTTTCAAGTTTTTTTTTAATGTGGTGTGTCATTCAAATATCCACACCATAATCTTATTTATTTTTATTCTATTACTATACTAAAAAATTATTCATTTATGGATTGGTGACACTTCTCCCCTCTCTTTTTATTATTTTCTAAAACCAAGTTACATAGCTATTATGCTGTAGAAATTTCGTCTCAAAATTTCTCTCTCTTTCTCTCATGAAATTCTCTTATTTTATATATATGAATAACCATATCTATTTAGTTTATATGGGTGTTAATAGTTAAATAAAAATGATATATTTTATTCTTGAATTGACATACATGTAACCCTCACTCTCTTTCCATGGGTTATAAATGACATAACGATCTTATTTTTAAGAACTTTTAAAATGTCATGATTTTGAAATGAACCCATTTATTTTATTATCTATAGGTTATTTATGAAATTTTTGATTATAATATATGTGTATCAAATGAAATTAAATACATATTAAGGGTGTTCCCTGATAGCATTCCAATTCATTGGATAAATAATTAATCTCTAGAGATGACAAGTTTCACGATACCTTGGTGAATAACCTTGGTAATTTTCATGACACCTTGGGGATGAACCTTGGTGATATGTTCATGAATTTATAAATGAAATATTGTAGCCATATATTCAAGTTATGATTCATGTTATTTTTATCATGATATTCCTATTCTTCTATTTTTCATGTCTTTATGATTTTTATCATGTTCTTATTATTATTGCTCAAGACCACATGTCAATTTTTTCACTTGTTTTCCTTACTGAGCCTTCTGCTCACCACTTTCTTTTGATGTATGTCTCCAGGTTATGAGATGCAATAATTTTACTTAGGATAAACTTATTATGAAGCCTTAAAATTGGATTAGATGAATGTTTTATGTTGTTTTCAAGTGTTTTTGTTCCTGATTTCCAAGACACTAGACTTTAAAGATCCTCTGTTTGTAAAATGTAATGAAAAGTTATGTATTAAAAAGGTGGGATGTCATAGTTGGTATCAAAGGATAGTTTAGTTATTTATGGAAATTAGGATATGAAAACTTTAGGAATAACCCTATATAAAAGTTTAAAAATAGGAAAACTTTCTGGTATTTTGGTGAGTATTGAGTAAGTTGTTTATCAAACAAATACATCACTGTCTAGATACAAGCTGGTAGAGGCGGCTCTGGAACAGATGTACATAGGGGTAAAACCCGAAAACACCACTTTGATATAGACTTGAATAGAAACGGGTGCACAACAACGGGCCTTTCTTCACTCTTGGTTACGACACTCCCAGGGGATATGTTTGATTAATCGCAAGCTTTTTATGAATCATTATGAAGGAATTATAAAGAAATGTAATTGTTTAAGAATGAAGTTTTAAGACATAAAATCTTTTATAGTTATAAGATTCATAAATAAAATAAATTTTTCAATAAGGTTTTACTCTTTTATAAAATGGCATGAAATTGGAGGAACCATGCAAATGGTGACTGCAATGGACCATGCACTGACGGCCCTCTGATGGAAGCTGGAATGGAAACATTCATGTGAATGATGAACCAATAGACTCAAGTTATGGGAAATAACTTGAATCAAGCTGAGAGACCGATCTCACCATTAAGGGAACAACATTATGTTGAGTCCTTTATGCACCAACAACCACCAACCTTCAATGGATTTACTGACCCATTGATTACTGAGCATTGTATCACCTCTATCGAGAAGATCTTTTCTGTGCTCTACTGTTCAGAGGAAGAGAAGGTCACCCTGGCTGTCTATTTCTTAGAAGGAGTAATTAATCAGTGGTGGGAACTAATTAAAAATACATGTTAAAGAGTGGAGGTTAAATCTATGGAGTTGGAAGAGTTCAGAGGGATCTTCTTCATTAAGTATTTCCCTCATTCCATGAAAACAATAATAGAGAAGGAGTTTCTAGAGCTGAATCAGAAGAATAATGAATCTGTGGGAAGGTATGTGATGAACTTAACAAGGCTTTAACGTTAAACCTCTAGATTTTTCATGGATCCAAGTGGTAAGGTTGATAGATTCTTTGGTGGACTGAGACCTCATTTTAAGAAGAATCTATCCAATAGAGACTATGATAGCTATAAGAAGATCACTCGAAGTGCGATGAAAGCCGAGCTGGAGTTTGGTGAGGTGCAGTGGTATCATAAATCAAACGACTAGAAGAGATCGATGGATCTGGTATTAGGGAGGACCTTTGATTGGAGAAGAGGAGGTAAGCAAGTACAATATCCCGCGTGTAATAAATGTGGGAAGAAGCATTCGGGGAACTGCTTGCTCAGGATCGGGAAATGCTAAAAGTGTGGAAGAGATGGCCATATTGAGAGGAATTTTCATAGTGAGGTGAAACCTCAACTTCCAAACACTAAAGAAAAGGGGAAGATGGTGTAGGCCCTACCTGATATCTAGTGCTTTAAGTGTGGAAAACGTGGGCACTTTGCCAATCATTGTCCAAATCTGAGGGCAGTTGAGGGGAACCACCATCAGCCTCACCAAAGGCCGAGGGACAAAGGCCATGCTTTTTCTATCATGATAACGGAAGTTGAAGCTCCGAATTATGTGGTAGTAGGTACTCTTGTTTTTCTCTCAAATATAGTAAGTACTTTGTTTGATTCTTGTTCTACGCATTCCTTTATTTCCTCCAAGTTTGCAAAGAATTTAGAATCAAACCCCGATTTTCTAAAAGTAGAGTTATCATTCAAGACTCCTGGTTGGATTATCCAAGCATAATAAATGTTTAGAAACTCTAGTATTTACTTTAGTGAGCACAATATTATCACAAATATAGTAGTCATTATTATGCTAGAATTTGACATTATACTAGGGATGGACTGGCTCTCAAAGTATAATGCTAAGATCAAATGCATAAGCAAGGAAATATCAGTGGTTTTGAATGGAAAACCTATAGTTATCTTCCAAGGAGAGATATCTCAACCTGATATTTGTCTAGAGGAACCCCCAATATCCTTCTTTATGAAGTTGATCGGTGAAGAAGATGAAGGAGATGAGAGTTTCAGGATAGAAATTGTACCCATCGTCCAGGAATATGTTGATATATTTCCCGAGGAGTTGCATGGACGTCCCCTAGAAAGAGAGGTAGAGTTCTCTATTAAACTCATACATATATCTCATCCAATATCAAAGACCCCGTATAGGATAGAAAATGTGGAGATGGAGGAATTAAAGAAACAACTCCAAGGTATTTTAGAGAAGGGGTTTATCAGACCGAGTGTGTATCCTTAGGGAGAACTTGTTCTCTTTTTAAGAAGAAGGATGGATCGATGTGGCTATGCATTGATTATAGAGAACTGAATGGGATCACAGTGAAGAACAAATACCCTCTTCCAAAAATTGATGACTTATTTGACCAACATCATGGGGATAAATTCTTCTCTAAGATTGATCTTCGATCTGTTTATCATCAATTGAGGGTGAAGAAAGAAGATATTCCAAAAAATGCCTTCCGATCAAGATATTGGCATTATGAGTTTGTTGTTATGCCCTTCAGACTGACTAATGCACCTAATATTTTTATGTATTTGATGGATAGAGTCTTTAAGAACTACCTTGATAACTTTGTGGTAGTTTTTATTGATGATATTCTGATATATTCCAAAATTCGTGAGGAGCATGAGGATCATCTAAGGGCTATTTTTCAAACTCTGTGGAAGGAGAGGATTTTTGGAAAGTTCAGTAAATGTAAATTCTGGTTACAACAAGTCACTTTGTTGGGGCACATTGTTACCAATGAAGGAATCACATTTGACCCTGCAAAGACAAAAAAAATTGGAGGAGTGGCCTCAGCCTACAATAATAACTGAGATTCAATGTTTCCTTGGATTAGCAGGATATTATAAGAGGTTTTTGAAAATATTTTCATGACTTTCTAATCCATTATCCAAGTTAACTCGAAAAGGGTTCAAGTTCATCTGGAAAAAGGAGTGTGAGGAAAGTTTCCAAGAGTTGAAGAAGAGATTGGTTATTGTACCCATGTTAACCATGCCCTCAAGTAGAGAAGGATTTTTTATTTTTAGTGATGCATCTCTCAAAGGGATTGGGTGTGTTATCATGAAAATTGACAAAGTCATTGCTTATGAATCTCGACAGTTGAAGAATCATGAGCAGAATTATCTTACGCATAATCTGGAGCTGGCTGCAGTCGTTTTTTCTCTTAATATATGGAGGCACTATCTTTATGGATATATACACAGACCACCAAAGTTTGAAGTATATTTTCACACAAGAGGAATTGAACATTAGACAAAGGAGACGGTTGGAACTTCTTAATGACTATGATTATTCAATTCATTATCATCTCGGAAGATAAAACAAAGTTGTTGATGCATTAAGTAGGAAAGACCTAGTTGTTCTTTCCATGATGAGAATTCAAAGAGATCCATTTATCAATGACCTAATAAAGTTGGACATGGCAATTATAAAAGAATGGATATCATAAACCCTAATCCAAATGATTTATCAACTGTTATTACTAGATAAGATCAAGAAATCTCAGAAAGAAGATCCTTTGTTACAGAAGAAGTTTGAGGCTGTGAAGGATGGTAAGTTTCATGAGTTCAATATTGATCAAGAAGGTGTACTAAAATTTCATACAAGACTATGTGTTCCATCTAATCCGGAAATAAAGAAGGATATGATCGATGAATCTCATAGTTCTACTTTCTTTATACATCCTGGAAGCACAAAAATGTATAGGGACCTTCGTGATCATTATTGGTGGGATAATATGAAAAGGGATATTTCTAACTACACTTCAAGGTTCCTAGTATGTCAGCAAGTGAAGGAAGAGCGACAACTTCCTAATGGGGTATTGCAACCACTACCCATACTAACATGGAAGTGGGACAATATCCCTATGGACTTCATCACTGGTCTCCTGAGAACTTCCAAAGGAAATAATGTGATATGGGTTATTGTGGACCGTCTCACTAAGATTTCCCATTTTATATCCATTCGGGAAGATTTATCTCTTGATAAAATTTCCAGGATTTAAATGAAGGAAGTGGTAAGGCTAAATATCCAATTTCTATCATATCTAATCGTGATCCAAGATTCACATAAAAATTTTGGAGAAGTATTCAACATGCTCTGAGCATAGAATTTAATTTCAGTACGGCCTATCACCCCCAAATGGATGGTTAATCTGAAAGGACTATTCAAACACTCGAAGACATGCTGAGAACATGCTCAATGGAATTTAAAGGTGGATGGGATCAACATATTCCTTTAGTTGAGTTCTCTTACAAAAAGAGCTTCCACTAGAGAATTCAAATGGCACTCTATGAAGCTCTATTTGGGAAGCAATGTAGAATGCCTACTTTTTGGGATGAAGCTGGTGAGAGAAAGATTCTTGGGCCTGATCTAGTGCAAGAGATGACATAAAAAGTCCATTCCATCCAACAACACATTAAGGCTGCTCAGAGTCTACAAAAGAGCTATGCCGACAACCGTCAAAGGGACTTGGAGTTTGATGTTGGTGACAAGGTCTTTCTTCGGATTTCACCTTGGAAAAGATTCATGAGGTTTGGGAAGAAAGGGAAGCTCAGACCTAGGTACATTGTCCCCTATGAAATCCTTGATCGCGTAGGAGTAGGGGCATATCAACTTGCACTTCCTACAAATATATCAAAATTTCATGATGTCTTCCACGTATCCCTCTTGAGTAAGTACATACCTAACCCTCCACATATACTAAATCCATAGGAGGTACAACTAGAACATGACCTCTCTTATGAGTAGAAGCTGGTGGAGATCTTGGATCATACAGACAAGGTTCTACGCAACAAGACTACCCACCTTATTAAGGTGTTGTGGAGGAACCACAAATGTGAAGAAGCCACGAGGGAACTAGAGGATTCTATGAGGCAGAAGTACCCACACCTTTTCTCTTCAGGGAGTACAAGTTAAAATTTTGGGGATGAAATTTCTTAAGGGGGGAATAATTTAACGACCTGAACTTTTTATTAATATTTGATTCCTAATTTAGTGTGTTTTTTTATTTTATACTCAAAAAAACTATATTCTTTAATTAATGAAGTGGGTATAATTAAATGAGACTGTTGCATTTTTACTATTATATGACCGTTGGTCAATATGACCATTAGAAGCTAAACTCTTAACATTACAATTTTAGTTTATAAATACAAGTGATCTTGGTTAATTAACACAAAAAGAATATTCGATGGCCTCATCCATTAGACTCCGGTCGTTCGAATCCCATCTCATAGAACTTGGGAAGGAGGTAGCACCATTGGGCTTTGCTTTGGACCAAGCCCAAGCCGAACATATCATGTGAAGCTTGAATGTAATCACCTACGAGAGAAGTTCAAGCTGATAGAGGTCACCACTCGGGTAATGTTGGTTGAGCCACCCCAAGATTCTATCACCTTAGCACACCTTACACTTAGGTCATATGCTAGTATTATAAGGGGTATGTAACGAGACCTTAGCTTCTTTGTGTAATCCTTTGATATAAATAAAATTGTTTTTTTTCATATTATGGTGAAGTTTGTGAATTGAAATTTTCCAAATAAATATAGGATATATATGAATTTTGGAAAAAGGGATATTTTAAAATATTTATGAAAACCTTAAATAATTAATAATGTGTAATTATTTTCAAAAAATGGTCTTCTATAGTTGTGTTCAGTAGGAAATTTAGAGTCTAATAAGATCAACTTATTTTTCGGTGAATAGTAAATTATGAATAGTAATTTTATGCTTATGATTATTAATGTGAACAAATGGAGTAGTAACCTCACTTAAGAAAGTATTAATATAATTTAGGCACCTTGATTAGCTAATGTGATTCGATAAAATAAGTAAATAAATGTTTCAGAAATTATTAGTTATGTATTAGTTTTCTTTTGGGCGGATAGTGATTTTATTTAAAAATTATATTAAAATTATTTAGAAATTTTTTTTCATAAAATAGAGTTCATTTTTGAATTTAGAACATCTATGTTAGGTTAAGGTGAATTTTTGGGGTTTTTTTGAAACAGTTGAATTTTCGGTGAATAGTGAAATTACAGTTTTGAGTTTCAGGTGTTTAATGACATCATTAAGGATGTAATAATTATTTAATAATTCTGGTCAACTTATGAATAGTAATATATGCTTTCAGGTTCCCCAAGTGGCCAATACCATGGGAAATCCCATGGTTTTTCCAATACCACCGATGAGGTGTCCCTTGGAAATTAATAATTTGTTCCCTCACTTATCCTATAAATACCAAGCAATTCCCTCATCCATTTCATTCCAAAATCCTCCTCAATGAAGTTCTGGTCTCTTTACCTCCCAAGGAATCCTCCCAAGGTTCCCTCAAACCTCCCAAGGTCCCGACCTTCAATATTTCAAAGTTACTTTTCAAGGTAAGGGAACCCTTCACCCTCCTCTTTTAGGTCATGACTTCCTTTATGTTTTTTCTTATAGTTCCATTTTATGATGTGGGGGTTTGTTATTATATATATTTAATACTGTTAATTTCACTTCCAAATGATTAGATACTCTTTCTTCTCTCATCAATTTATTTTATGAATTTTTAAGTGACACCGTTAGGCTGCCGAATTTTCGTAAAAGAAATCGTGCTTTCTCTTTCTTTTCAAGTTTCCTTTTCATGTGGTGTGTCATTAAAATATCCACACCATGATCTTATTTATTTTTATTATATCCCTCTACTTAAAAAATTTTCCATTTATGTATGGTATACCCTTGTCCCCTCTCTTTTTATTATTTTCTAAAACCAATTTACATAGCTGTTATGCTGTAGAAATTTCGTCTCAAAATTTCTCTCTCTTTCTCTCAAGAAATTCTCTTATTTTATATATGTGAATACCCATACCTATTTAGTTTCTATGGGTGTTTATAGTTATAAAAAATGATATATTTTATTCTGGAATTGACATACATGTAACCCTCACTTTCTTTCCATGGGTTATAAATGACATAACGATCTTATTTTTAATAACTTTTAAAATGTCACGATTTTGAAATGAACCCATTTATTTTATTATCAATGGGTTATTTATGAAATGTTTGATTATGATCTATTTGGATCACATGAAATTAAATATATATTAAGGGTTCACCCTGATAGTGCTCTAATTTATTGGGTAAAGAATTAATCTCTAGAGATGACAAGTTTCATGATACCTTGGTGAATAACCTTGGTAATTTTTATGACACCTTAGGGATGAACCTTGGTGATATGTTCATGAATGTCTAAATGAAATGTTGTAGCCACATATTCAAGTTATGATTCATGTTCTTTTTATCATGATATTCCTATTCTTCCATTTCTCATGTCTTTATGATTTTTATCATGTTCTTATTATTATTACTCAAGACCACATGTCAACTATTTCAATTGTTTTCTTTACTGAGCCTTCTGCTCACCCCTTTCCTTTGATGTATGTCTCCAGGTTATGAGATGCAGTAATTGTACTTAGTATTAACTTATGATTAATCCTTAAAAGTGGATTAGAATAATTTTTATGTTGTTTTCAAGTTTTTTTGTTCCTGATTTCCAAGACACTAGACTTTAAAGATACTCTGTTTGTAATATGTAATGAAAATTTATGTATTAAAAAGGAGGGATGTCATAATTTGAGTTTGGTTTTGGATATACTGAGGAGTCACTGTTTATATATAAATATTTTAAAATTCAATTTATGTATCCACAAAGTTAATTTCTTAGGACAAGTGATTACTGAGCATGGATTATCAGTTTATCCTGAGAAGGTGGATGTTGTCTTTTCATGGGAAGATCCATGGAATGTATTTGATATTCAGATCTTCTTTGGTCTTTCTAGATCCTACTAATGGTTCATCTAGGATTTCTCAAAGTTGGAATCACCTATTAATAATCTTACTAGGAAAGGGTTGACATTAATATGGGATAGAAAGTTTTAGTCTTCCTTAGATGAGCTGAAACGACTTCTGACATCATCCCTATTCCAATCTTACCTGATCCTCGTAAGGGGTGTGTGGTTTTTTTATGATTTTGTTGTCTGTATAGGTTGTGTGATTATTCAAGATGATTATTTTGTGTCTTAAATCTCTCTCCAACTTCAGAATCATGATAATAATTACCCTAATTGTGATTTGGAGCATGTCGTGGTTATTCATACACCTAAATGTTGGTGGAACTATCTTTTTGGGGAGAGGATCACCGTATTTTCTAAGCATAAGAGTCTAAGCTATATATTTTCTTATAAATACTTTAATTATAGATATATTTGATGTTTTGAATACCTTTAGACATTTAAATTCAACATCACCTACACCCTGGGAAAGGTTATTCTCATCACAGATGCTCTCAACTAGAATGTACCATTGTAGGATGTTATGGAGTTGAAGGAGTGAAACTTTATGAGAATATTCACTCATTTTTACATAGATACCCAAGAGGATGTTTCAGTTTTGGTTATTACTAGTATTAGGTTATAATCATCTCTCCCTGAGTCTATTCTATAGCGTCAGTAGCAGGATGAATAATTCAAGGGAATTCAAGAGACCTTATATAGTGGAGAGATTGTTTCTATTTGGTCTCTCCATTTAGATGGTATTATTTATTTTGGGGATAATTTTTTCATCCCAATATCTATGAGGAGATTATTTTCATGTTAATATCATATTTATTCATGGTCCTTTTATCCAGACACTATGAATATGTATTATGACATGATACAGTGATTCTGGTGGCTGGGTATGAAGTGTGACATTGCAGATTATGTGTTCTACTATTACACCTGTTAACAAGTAAAGGAAGATAATTTGAAACCATCTGTTTTTTACCATCCTGATCTAGTTCTAGTTTGGAAATTTTAAAAGGTGTCTATGGACTATGTTTCTAGATTATCATGGACTCCTCGAGGGAGGAATGTTATTTGGGTGGCGATTGATCGGTTGACAAATCCATATCACTTCATTTAGATCAGTTTCACCACTAAAGTTCACTACTGGAAAGATGATCTTTCCCAACACTTCTATACCAACGGTTTGTAAAAACCGTTGGTATAGCTACCCTTTCCCAACGGTTCACCAAAACCGTTGGGAAAGGGTCTTATTTCCCTCCCCTTTCCCAACGGTTCACCAAAACCGTTGGGAAAGGGGACTCTTTCCCAACGGTTTTGGTGAACCGTTGGGAAAGGGTCTTATTTCCCTCCTCTTTCCCAACGGTTCATCAAAACCGTTGGGAAAGAGTCCCCTTTCCCAACGGTTTTGGTGAACCGTTGGGAAAGGGTCTTATTTTCCTCCTCTTTCCCAACGGTTCATCAAAACCGTTGGGAAAGAGTCCCCTTTCCCAACGGTTCACCAAAACCGTTGGGAAAGGAAGGGGATAATTCAACCTTCGGTCCACAAATATTTCAAGCCACCCAAACCTATCCCAACGGTTTTTAAAACCGTTGGGAAAGGGTTATCCCACCCAAACCTTTCCCAACGGTTTTAAAAACCGTTGGGAAAGGTCTATTCCAACGGTTTTAAAAACCGTTGGGATAGGTTCTTTAATTTTTTTCCAGATCTACTAACCGAGAACATTATATGAATCAAAATTTTAAATAATTATGATAATACATATATATATTTATGAAATTATGTTTACAAAGTGATGTTAGCTTAGTGGTTAAGTCGTTCGATTATAAACGAGGGGTCGTGGGATCAAATCCCAGCGGATGTTTTATTTTTGGATTTTATATACCAACGGTTCCATTACCGTTGGTATAGATTTCGTATTACCTATACCAACGGGTTCCAAAACCGTTGATATAGGTCTATACCAACGGTTTTTGGAAAACCGTTGGTATAGACCTATCCCAACGGCTTACTTGGCTACGGTTCTCCAAACCGTTGGTATAGGCTATACCAACGGTTTGGAGGCCTATACCAACGGTTCCAAACCGTTGGTAAAGGTTAGTTTTCCAGTAGTGGTTGAATACCAAGGTATGTTTGATTTTAAATAGGATATGAGTTTACATGGGGTTCCCTCTACCATTGTTTCGGACAGGGATCCTAGGTTTACCTCATGGTTCTAAAAGAGTCTCTAGGAGGTGACAGGGGATCAATTTAGGTTGATTATATCTTACCATCCACAGAAAAATGGAAGGATGGAGTGTGATATTCAGATCTAAGAACATATTTTATATTCTTGTATCTTTGATTTTGGTGGATCATGGGGTAGCCATCTGGGATTGGCTGAGTTTTCTTATAACAAAAGTGTTTAGTATTAAACTATAATGGATCCTCCAAGGCTTTGTATGGTCACCTATGCAGGTCACCTCTTTATTGTGCATTGGTTGGTGAGGCCTCTCATATAGGACCAAGTCTCATTTAGGATATATCCGCAAGGATTTAGGATATACATTGGTGTCTAGTTACATCTTAGAGTCAGTAAAAAAGATATGCGGATCGTCAACATCATCCTTGGCAGTTTTCCATTAGTAACTGGGTTTTCTTGAATTTTTTTCTTCAGTTGGGTCACTGTCATTTTAGAAAATTGGAAATGTTGGATCTGAGATATGTTAGACCATTTTAGGGCACTGAGAGGCTTGTGCAAGTTTCTTATCAGTCATAATTTCCATTTTAGTTGTTAGGTATTCATGATGTTTTCCATATATCTCACTTACAAAGTACCATCTTGGTCCCTCTCACATTATGAGTTGGGAAGAGGTCTAGTTGGAGCTAAATGTTTCTATTGTAGAGAAACCATTAAAGATCATTAACTCTCAGATAAAATTTTTCATGGGAATTTTATTTTGTTGGTTATAGTATTATAGAGACACAGACCAGATTCTCATAAGACTTGGGACCACGAGTCATTAATGAGGGATAAGTGGCCGCACCTCTTTCTAGAAAAAATTCTTCCATATGACTTCTTGTGTATGGAAATTCTTATGGTGGAGAGTTTGTAACATCTGATTACCCAATTTTAGGAATTTATCATCTATTTTTTATTTACCATTTGTTTGGGTATATTTTGGGGATTTCAATGATGGAGATACTTTACTGGTTCATGTCATGAAAAGTTTTATCAGTGTTTTTATTATCCAAGTTGATGAATTCTTTGACATATATATCTTTTGTGGATTTCACATTATGAACCTGAGATTCACATCATGTAATGTTCGTGGCCTTTAGGTTTTTATGTGTTTCTCAACTAATTTTATTTTAATTCGGATGAAACCTTCTCTATCAAGACCCAGGATCCCTCCCATGTAATTTTTGGGATCTCTTATCCTTCTATATTGTTTCGTTTGGCAATTGATCTTCATTGTGGTCGTGTTGCATCTCTCCGAGCAAGTGATATTTCTTTTTCTTCATTCCTATTGGTCATAGCAGCACCGTTGCACTATTTTTTCAGATCCATTGGTCTTATGGTGCTGATCCTCTTAATACTTACTATATTAATTATGTGATATTACCCCAAAAGTTGACCTTTGTGTTTCTTGTGGTGCAGCTTGCGAGTTTCTTGAGGTACGTGTTGTGTATCTTCTCTAACAACCACTTTTATTATTTAATTGATTCTAAGATATAAGGATTTATTATAGGTCCTACATTTTTTTCTTTTCATTATTCAATGTTAATGGATCTCTTTGCGGGTTTGTATGACCCAAGTTTGAGTTAGGTGGTTCTATCTCTAGCTTATATTGTAAGAACTCTATTGCTTTGGTTTTATAAAAAAATTATAAATGAATTGGCATGATTGAATTGTGTGTGTGGAAATGGGTTTTTGTGAAAAGATGGTTTTCCCTTATTTTTTTAAAATAAAAGTTATTTTCAAAGCATTATGAAATGGATTTATGAAATGGATTTAAAAACATGTTTTTTATGAAATTGTTTAGAAAATGTAGTACATGGTAAGCCATGGGTACTTAAGTGGAAGGTGTAGTAATAGGCCTCATCTATTGATATTGTTGGGGGGGGTTCACTCATGGGGTGTTCCTCTACTACCTAGGACCATTGTTCTGGAGACTTATTAGAAATGTTGGTAGGTTCACATGTCAGGGTGTTCCTCTTCTCTATATATTATATTCATATATCTAGATATTTATGCCCAATATTGTCAATGTTTGGGTATGAGTGCATTAGCTAGCTAGATATGTTGTGATCCCTAGCATGATGTTACTTTTACTTTGGTTTTGACTAATTGAAATTTTATATGATATGTGATACATTATTTTCATTGAATGAATTAATATATGTGAAATTATTTGAAACTATTTTACCTAGATTATTTAGAAATGTGGAAAAGGGGAAAATGGTTTACCATGGTTTTAATATAAAAATTGTTTAACTGATTATCATTCATTATTTTCTTTAAAGTTGATAATTGTACAAATTTTTGTGCAGATACTTGATATGGAACACCTAGGTAAGATATTACTAGACTATTTATCTCATACCATGAGCGCCACTTCGTTGGTTCATAGACCATGTTATATCTTTTGATGCAGGGAAATGTAATGTGTCACAGTGAGGTGGTGAGGCTTCTATCAGTTGTGTATGGGTAGCTGGTGGTGATATGGGGGGATTTTTCCCATGTTATAAAATGGAGTAGAAATATCAATTTTAGTTTTCCTTTTCTATTAGACTTTTACCGTGGAGATTGTTTTTATTATTTTGAGTTGTATCGCTTCTGATGTTTCCTTTTTGAAATGACATATATTTAATTTTTTATTCTTCCACTGTTACTTCCCATTATGTATATGTATATGTCATTTTTTCTTTTTTAGGTTGGGTGAAATCATTCCCTCTTGTTTTTTTTTTGATTCCTGGGTGATATTTTTCATCCCATGGTGATCAGTAATACCCATAGGGTATGTGACAGTTCAATTTAGTTACCAGTTTGAGAGGTTATCCGGGTCAATTTCATCACATACACTCCCCACTATAAGAATTATTTAGGATTTACCTATGTTTTTTATACCACTAAATTCCAATATATCAAAAACATCAATCAAAATATCACATAAAATTAGTTATCATTTCAAAACCATAAGATAATTTAATTTTTAAAAACTTCCAAATTTATAAATTCAGCTCGTATAACACTTCCATTTCCATAGAAAACTTCCAAATTTATCTAATATTATAACATTTTGAAATATGTATCCATAAAATCAAATTTATAACTCCAAAATCACATGTCAAATCATTTTAAAAAACACTATATTAAAAAAATAGTTAATTTCATAATTCGATTTAAGAAAACACATTCCCCATTTTACTTAACCAAAAAGGAACCTTTTCCAAATATCTATCACTTTTCAAAACCATTTCCCATTTAAAGAATAGTTTTATATAATAGTTTTCTTTATTTAAAAACACAAAAAATTATCACATAAGTGATCATGTAAAATGATACGCATATATTATAAAAACATGGAAGATAAACAATAAATAACACGCTCAATATTTAAATAGTTAACAAAGATAAGCACCATGCTCAAGAATCTAAACTATATAAAAATTATACAGTACATGGTTAAAAATGGAGTATATTATCAATCTTAATAAATGTATATATGAGAATAAATTTAATTAATTATATGACACCTAACAAGGTATTTAGGAAAATATTGATTACATTATTAGTTACTATAAAATTAATTAAGGTCATTAAAATATGATAATAATGATAATATCATTGAAATTTGCATGTATTAATGTCTTACTAGACCGTATGGTGTTTAAAAAAATTAAATAATTGGATCTTAAAATATACATGTACCTATTATTAAGTTTTATTAGTTTCTTATTTAGTAACTCAATATAATCACTCACTCGTTCCTATGGTGGCTTAGCCAAAAAACTATACATCCATGGTAACTCAGGTTTTCCCCACAACCATGTTATCCAGACATACACATGTTGTACCCCCTAATTCCCAATATCATATCTCATTATTATTAATTTAAAACCCTAGAGAACCCCCAAAACATTGTTATGATACCACTTTTATTGACCCTGATTTGGGATACTCAAACAGTAGCTGAATCAGGTCAATACTGGTCTATGAGAATTCCCCAATCCCTAGGGGATGGTGACTAATATCACTGATCTTGGTATGTCATTGGTAAATGATTTACCATCTTTAATAGATATAATAATTCATGAACAATTTCTTATAAATGATTTATATGATGCATCCATAGGTTGGATATCCCTAAAAGTAAACAAAAACCTGAATAATAATGTAATGTTATAAAAAGGAACAATAAAGCCTCTATATGAATTTAATAAATTACAAACAAGGTTACAACCAATGTATAAATAGTTCATTCTAGTAAATGTGTCCAAAAAATACCTAAGACATGTAAAAACCCAAATGGAAAAGGGTTATACACTAAAAAATTCCTCCAACTACATCCTACCAGCTCCAAGACCTATGTAAAAACTGAACCTACCCACATGAAAAGAACATCCAATAAAACCGTGAACTTTAATAATCTAAGAATGTACCTATATTACCTGAAATATAGTATGTGGTATTTTATTTCAACTAAGGTGTCCATGCAGGGTGTGTGCCACACCTAGATTTTCAATTTCTATCCTTTGTTTCAAATCCACTTTTGGTTCTTGGTTTTCTCTTGGTCTCCGGGTGTTCTGGGATTAGATTTTTTGCGGCTCAGGTGTTCTTGATATAAGTAATTATTCTTGGAAGTAATTTATGGTATTTTCACTTGTATTTTCTTAAAGGTAAGTAATGAGGATGAGGTGTTTTGGAAACAAATTTGTGACACTCCTAGTGACATCTCTTATAGGGGATGTTGTTGGGGTGGTTTATACCCTTGAGTTGGATAAGTATTGGGGTGAAAGGGTGGTTTTATTTTTGGTATTACTTCCTCCTATAATTGGAATATCTTTCCACCTTGGTTTCCCCCTTGTACCCCCCTAAAATGGTCAAAAAAACATCACATTTTGGGTGTCCAGAATAGGCCGCACGGTTTGGCCACACGGTATACTAAACCGTGCATCCAAACCGTGCTAGGTGTCCAAGTCATTAAAAATATTTTTGAAATTACAATTTTTCCTTCCATAAAATAAACCTAATCCACCCCATTTTTCCCCCATTTGACCCTAGAAGCCTTGGAATCCTCCAAAGCACCTCAAATGCTCCTTGGAACTCCTTTTTTATGGAGGATTTGGTGGAGGAACCTCAAGATCTTTCATATAAGTAAATTCCTTCTTGGTTTCTTCCATATTAATTTGGTTTTATTTCTTTTTTCATGAATTACAACATCTAGGTTTCGTACCTAAGGTTTAAACTTGAGTGTTTTTGGTGAAAGTTTGTGGGCTAGGGCTCGATTTATCTTCCTTGTGATGTGGCAGTGGTGTGGTTGAAATTTCGCACCAGGATTCAAGGGTTTTGACACTTTTGGTAGGTGATTACATGGGTAATAAATGATATATGAGTTAGATTTTTTGAATTTATGTTTTTAGAACACTTATTATTTATTATACTTGCTTCAAAATCTGGTTTTGGTGACGTTTTTTAAGTAAATGATTTTTAGGTACCAATTTTTTGCTGAATTGGGTGTTTTACATGTCTATATGATGTTATTCCAATTGGATTTATTTTCTAACTCATTTAATGGGTTTATAGAAATGTTTTTAGTGCTTAAAAATTATATTTTGGTGAATATGGATATTCACATGTTGTTCAAAGTGAGGTTTTTAAGGGATTTTGTGTGGAAGACACTGTTAAATTTTTTGAAGTTGCTTTATTGAAATTCTAAAGGTTTTATTAAGTGGTGTAAGTGGTGAAGAGCATGCATAGATAATGTTTTGAGTTTATTATGACCATAAATGACGTGTTTATGTGATAATGGATTTTTTTATCATGAGATAATGGTTTGAGCACAATGGGGGAAACTCGGGTACCTAGGAGGGCGGATGTGTACTAGTACGCTAGTGATCCAGATGAGTTTTATCCCTATTTCACTAAGAAAAATGAAAAATCACAACACTAAAAAAACTATATTGATGATTAGTTAGGACCACTAGGTTATGTTTATGTTCCCTACTAGTGTCTTGTTCACAGGAATGTATTTTTGTATGGTTACTTTACACTGAGGGTATGAGGTACATGGGGCCCGAGACTACTTAATGTCTATGGGTGTTCCTGAGATTGGTTCTCATTGAATATTGTGTATTTATATTTTTCATATGGTGGTTTTTTATGTAAAATATAGTATCCTAAATGTTTTATTGAAATGTTCTCTTTCATGGAAAATTTTCTTTGGAAATTTTTTACATTTAAAAGTTCATTCTTAGAAATTATTTCCACCACTTTCTGCTTATCAAAACTGGAATGATTTTTATCTCATATTGTTTAATATATAGAATCTATTGGTGGTATCCTATTGGGATTAAGATAAAACCCTAATTACTCCCCTTGGGTCTAAGTATACTTGGTCTTTTTGGACACAGGTGATGGAAATGCTCTAGGTGATGGCGGTTCAAGTTGTTAGTTCACTTCCATGGTGCGGTGTTGTGGAGACGACTTGTGGGTGATGATCCCTTGTTGTGTGGAGTCCTTGGGGATGTTTTTATGATATTTTTATGTGTCTTTGGACCTCTTGTTGTATGTTTGAAACTATTTAATCAGTTCTAGATTTTTTTAAGTCCTATTTGGCATGAATTTTCATATTCGGTTTATCGGTTGTTTTTTATGTTTTATTTATCCATACTCAGGTAAATAGTTCCCAACAATTATTTTATGATACCCGAGCACTTGTTCCATCCCATGGGGGTCTGGAATGCCCTTCAAGACTTATCATGATCTGGGTTTGGTGCTGGTTTTGATGGCGACCAGATTCGATTTGTGACAAAATGGTATCAAAGGAGGTTCACTCTTTGGGTCATGTTATTTAGGGAAGAGTCATGATAGTTAGGATTTGGGATTGTCAGGACAAGAAATTCTAGTTATGGATAGTGTTCATAGATATAAAACCTCATGAAAATATTCAAGTCTCCATGGGATGTTGGGTTTTATCTGAGTTTATTATTTCTCATGGTTCATTGATGATTGAGGGAAATGAAAAGAGAATTGGGTCAATGGTCTCAGTGAGCTCACAGGGTCTAGAAAGCCATGTGGAGCCAGGGATATTTCCCCAAAACACTCTATGTGATAGTGAAGTGATTTGAATATGTCCACCAACCATATGTCCAAGTCAACCACCGACAGTATTTTCCTCTCACATTGTCTTATGTCTCTTTGTTTTGGAATCTTGGAAACTATGTTTTTAAAGAAAAAATGACTTGATTTTAAGGAGGGTGAATCTTTGTGAAATGATTTTCATGTAAAGTGAAAATCGTTTTATTTTTGAAAGTATAGAAATGAAATTATATAATTATTTTGAAAGGGTAAACCATGTGTTTACACCTCTTTTAAAAGTATGAATTATGTTAAAAGGGGTTTTGAAAATGTGTTTCCAGTATAATTTTCTAAACAATGCAAAAGTGTTTTGAATTGAATTGAGTGTTCTAGAATTTATGTTTGGGGGTTGAAGATGGATTTTTATTTGGTAACTACTAATCATTTGAAAAGTTTTATGAAATTTAAAAGCTTATTTTGAAATGAGAAGAGTTGATTTCTTAATTAAATGGAGATTTATGAAATGATGTTTTTCATAAAATTATAAGAGTTTTGAAATGGGTTGAAATGTTTTTAAATGGTTGTGAAAGTCATGAAAGTGAGTTTTATTGAATTATGGGTTCTTTTATAAATTGGTTTTTAAGATTTAAATTGGGTTTTGATTTTATGTTTAGTGGTTTTGAGAAAGGGAAAGTGTGATTAAAAGGTTTTGATTTTGAAAAGAGGAAAGGTTTGGTTTTGGTCTTTGGTGTTATCAAGGGAGACCACATGCATGGGTTTATATAGGAATATAGATGGTTAATTGAATGACTGGATGAGTGTCAGGATGGATATGAGGTGGGTGCCTAGTGTGGCATGTAAACATGCATGTGTGAGGCTCATGGGATATCATTGGTAAATGCGTAACCCACCATCACTATTTTTTTTAAGAATGATTTTGAAGGAAAGTGTTTTGTTTTGATAATAGTTGGTTGGGAGGTGTGGCTTATGTGTTTTCATTATTTTTATTGTTTAATTTTTCTAGTTCAAGAACCCCTCTTGTTTAAACGATGTTTTGGGTTTTTGTTTCATCGATAAGTTAGAATGAAGCATTGGTCAGTGGTCTCTTTTGAGGGAAAGTTTGGGAGGCCAATGTGGTAGCTCCCTTTATATGTTTGGTTCAGGTTTGTGGTATGTTGTGACCAAATTACCAGATTGGTTGGGTCCTTGGGTTTTTTTTAGCTAGGGTACGCCCCCATAAAGAGTTAATGCATGATTCATGTGTGGCCCATGGTGATTCACTGTTGGATTATTATCTAGTTGATCAACATAAGGAATTTCTTATTGAGCTTTGGAGATTGATTTTACCCCTATTATTTTTTGGTTATGTGGATCACCTTGTAGAGGGAGAGTGCTTGTGGGAGTTTGAAATAGACCTTAGTTTCTTAAGGTTTCTGAGTTGTTAAAGGTGAATGAAGTTCAGGGTTTTCAGTCTAGAATGATGCCTAAGAGGTCCTATGGGTCCTTCATAGTCTCTTCAAAGCAGTGGTTCACGTTAAACTAAAAGTGTGGGAAATATGGTCATGAGAGGATATTATGGCCACTTTTTGGAATTGTGTTTTGTTTGGGGACTTGGAATAAGGTCCCTTTCCATGTATTGTTTCTATCAGTCCCAATGGTCATGTCCGGTTATTCCTTGTGATGTTTTTTGCTCATTTGACCATAAAGGTGAAGGTTGTGAAATCCTCTGAGAGTCTCTGTTATGTTGGGAGTATTTATCCCTTGTAAAAACTTCAAAATCCTCTATTTTAGAGGAATGTGTTTATATGTGTCCTTTCCTTCTGTTGTTTCTCACCCAAAGAAACAATGTGTGATGTGTGTGCATCTTATAATGCATTGTTTTAGTGAAATGTTGAGTTAGGGTAAAGTGAGTTGGGAATGTGTTATATCTTGGTGAACCCATCTAGGATCTGAGTATAGTTTTCATGGCACCTGAAGTAAATGTTCCATTTAGGTGGTTTCCAAATCCTAACTATGAGGTCAAAGATGATTCAATAATTTGAGCTTCATCCATAGGTTTCAGAGTGAAGATTGTGTGTAGTTAGGGGAAATACCAGGGTCATTCAAACCCTTATACAAAGTACTATCTTCAGTATGAAAGATGGGAATAGTTTAAACCTTTGGTGTTGTCATCTTGTTCCAGTTTTTCATGTTCATTGGTAGAGGTGGGAGGACCTTGTTTCAATTTTATATAATGAGTTCATGTTATTACCTTGGGTTTCTTTAAATTTTTAGAGTAAAGGATGAAATTTGGGCTTGGAATATTGAAGAGCACAGTTTTCACGTGGTTAGTAGTAACCATGCACCAACCTAGGAAACCGTGCGATAAGAGACAGAAGCTACCACACGGTCTCCTCAAGGCCATGTGCCTTGGCCCATGTAGCCATGCAAATCTTCCCCTTTGGATAGAATTATTTTCACAGTTAGAGCACTATTTACTAAATTGTTCGGACTAACCATGCGGTCGTGTCAACTCTTTAAATTTTTGGGTCTTTTGTGTTGGGCCATGTTGTTCAGTTAAGATGGTTGGTTATTATAGTGGGGAGACCCATCATGGGTCTCATTTAAGTTCTCTTGGAAAAAGTATAATGTTAGTTTACCCCTTATGCTGGGGAGACAGTTCGGGCCTCCCCCAATTAGTGTCCTGATTCTGTCTAAGAAATTAAGTTGTCCCTTGTGGTGGGAAGTCTGTTTGGGTCACCCCGTATCAGTGACTTGGTTTTCTCATTGGTGTTTTCTTGGTTGGAGGTAGTCTCATTTGAGTCTATCTAGCCACCAATTTCTTACTTGGGTAAACGTGGGATTGGAGCATTCCCAATGGTTTTTTTAAGTAAGGTTGTGGTAGTGTTATTCGGATACGTTGTTAATTTCAGGTGGATTGTTTGAGCTTCGGCTGGTAGTGTTTGAGGTGTTTTGTTTTGGGATTTAGTTTGAATAGGTTTGATCATTTCAGGTAAGTGGGGTAATTTTTTGTTGGTGATAGTATTCTCTTCCTTTTTTTTGATCAACTGGAGGTGTTTAACCTTTTGGAGGCGGGTGAAAATGTGGAAAGGGAGTCCATCTTGGTCAATCATTTGGGCTTTGTTTTTTCATCTGGTATTGTTGTGTCTTTTTAGGGGTGGAAATATTTATGGCTAGGAGAATTGTCACACCTGTATTTTCAATTTCTATCATTTGTTTCAAATCCACTTTTGGTTCTTCGTTTTCTCTTGGTTTCTGGGTGTTCCAGGGTTAGATTTGGTGTCTTGAGTGTTCTTGATCTAATTAATTATTCTTGGAAGTATTGGATGGTATTTGGACTTGCCTTTTCTTAAAGGGAAGGTACGGGGATGAGGTTTTTTAGAAACGAATTTGTGACACTCCTAGTGGCACCTCTTGTGGGGGATGTTGTTGGGGTGGTTTATACCCTTGAGTTGGATGAGTCTTGTGGTGAAATGGTGGTTTTATTTTGGGTATTATTTCCTCTTATCCTTGGCCTATATTTACCCCTTGGTTTACCCTTTGGACCCCCCCCCCCCTAAAATTTGAGGAAAAACATCACATTTTGGGTGGCTATAATAGGCCACACGGTTAACTAAACTGTGCAGCCAAATCATGCAAGGTGTCCAGGTCATTAAAAATATTTTTGAAATTCCAAATTTTCCCTCCTATAAATAAACCTAATCTACCCCATTCTTCCCCCATTCAACCCTATCATCCATGTAAGCCTCTCAAGAACCTCAAACACTCCTTGGAACTCCTTTTTTATGGAGGATTTGGTGGAGAAACCTCAATATCTTTCACCTAGGTAAATCCCCTCTTAGTTTCTTCCAACTTCCTATAGTTTTATTTCTTCTTTCATGAAGTTATAATGGGTCCATCATCTATGGTTCGTACCCAGGGTTTAACCTTGAGTCTTTTGGTGAAATTTTGTGGGCTAGTGATCAATTTATCTTCTTTGTGGTGTGGTGGTGGTGCAGTTAAAGTTTCACACCAATATTCAAGGGTTTTGACACTTGTGGTAGGTGATTCCTAGGGTAATCAATGCTAGATGAGTTAAATTTTCTGAATTTATTTTTTTATAACACTTCTT
Organism: Viscum album; assembly: GCA_963277665.1. NCBI lineage: Eukaryota > Viridiplantae > Streptophyta > Magnoliopsida > Santalales > Viscaceae > Viscum > Viscum album. Next base: position 407,918,838 of record OY728142.1, read on the forward strand.
ATTTATCATCCTTGCTATAAAATTGGGTTTTGGTGACATTTTTTAAGAAAATGATTTTAAGGTAATCAATGTTTTACATGTCTATCTTATGTTATTCAAATTGGTTTTGTTTTCTAACTCATGTAATGGGTTTATAGAAATGTTTTGGGTGCTTAAAAAATCTGTTTTGGTGGATATGGATATGCACATGTTGTTCAAAGTGGGGTTTTTAAGGGATTTTGTGTGAAAGACATTGTTATATTTTGTGAAGTTGTTTTATTGAAATGATAAAGGTTTTATTGAGTGGTGTAAGTGGTGAAAAGAATGTGTAGATACTATTTTGGTTTGATTATGAACAAAACTGATGTTTTTATGTGATAATGGATTTTTGTATCATGATATAATGGTTTGAGCACAATGGGGGAAACCCAGGTACCTAGGAGGGCGGATGTGTACTAATACGCTAGTGATCCAGATGAGTTCTGTCCCTATTTCAATGAGAAAAATGGATAACAACAACACTAACACAACTATATTGATTATTATTGGAGACCAATAGGTTATTGTTATGTTCCCTACTAGTGGCTCGTGCATGAGAATGGATTTATCTATGGTTACTTTACACTGAGGTACGAGGTACATGGGGCGTGAGACTACCTAGTGCCTAGGGGTGTTCCCCAGATTAGTGCTCATTGACTATTGTGTATTTATCTATATAATGTGATGGTTTTTTCTGGAAAATATAGTATCCTAAAAGTTTTATTGAAATGTTATCTTTCATGGGAAATTTCGTTTGAAAACTGTTTACATTTAAAAGTTTCATTCTTAGAAATTATTTCCACCACTTTCTTCTTATCAATATTGGCATGATTTTTATCTCATATTGTTTACTATATGGAATATCGTGGTGGTATCCTATTGTTATTAGGATCACACCCTACTTACACCCCTTGTATTTAAGTAGACTTTTTCTTGTTGGACACAGGTGATGGAAAGGCTTTGGGTGATAGCGGTTCAGGTTGTTAGTCCCCTTCCATGGCGCGGTGTAGTGGAGACGACTTGTGGGTGATGAACCCTTTTATTTTAGAGTCCTTGGGGAATTTTTTATGATATTTTTATGTGTATTGGTACCTATTGTTGTATTCTTGAAGTTCTGTATTTTTTTAAGTCCTATTTGGCATGAATTTTCAGATTCATTTTATCGATTGTTTTTGATGTTTTATTTATCTATACTCAGGTAAATCATTCCCAAATATTATTTTATGATACTCAGGAACTTTTTTCAGATTGTGGTGATTGGAAACGCCCTTATGTACTTGTAAAGGGATATTTTTGGTGTTGGTTTTTATGGAGACGAGATTCAGTTCGTGACAAAATGGTATCAAAGGAGGTTCACTCTTTGGGTCATGTTATTTGGGGAAGAGTAGGGATAGTCTGGAACTAGGATTATCGGGACTTGAAATTCTAGTTATAGGTAGTATGCCTGGATATCACACCTCATGATGGGATTCGAGTTGCCATGGTATGTTGGTTTTTATCTAAGTTCATTATTTCTCATGGTTCATTGATGATTGGGGGAAATGAAAAGAGAGTTGGATCAATGGTCTCTGTGAGCTCGTAGGTCTTGGAAAGCCATGTGGAGTCGGGGATATTTCCCAATAACACTCTCTGTGACTATTAAGTTATTATAATATGGCCACCAACCATATGTCCAAGTCACCCACCGATATTAGTTTCATATCACATTGTCTTGTGTCTCTTTGTTTTGGAATCTTGGAAACTTGGTTTTTAAAGCAAAAATGATTTGATTTTAAGGAGGGTAAATCTTTGTGAAATTATTTTCAAGTAAAGTGAAAATGGTTTTATTTCTGAAAGTATAGAAATAAAATTCTATAAATATTTTGAAAGGGTAAATAATGTGTTTACACCTCTTTTGAAATTATCAATTATGTTAAAGGGGGTTTTGAAAATGTGTTTCCAGTATAATTTTCTAAACCATGGAAAAGTGTTTTGAATTGAACTGAGTATTCTAGAATTTATCTTTGGGGGTTGAAGATGGATTTTGATTTGGTAACTACTGATCATTTGAAAATTTTTACAAAATTTTAGAACCTTGTTTTTAAATGAGAAGAGTTGAGTTATTAATTAAATTGAGATTTATGAAATGTTTTTTTAGGAAATTATAACTATTTTGAAATGGGTTAAAATGTTTTCAAATGGTTTTTCAAGGAATTAAAGTGATTTTTATTGAATTATGGGTGCTTTTAAAAAAAATTGTAAGATTTAAATTGCGTTTTGATTTTATGGTTACTGGTTTTGAGAAAGGGAAAGTGTGGCTAAAATGGTTTTGATTCTGAAAATAAGAAAGGTTTGGTTTTAGTTTTTAGTGTTATAAAGGGAGACCACATACATGGGTTTATATGGGAATATGGATGGTTAATGGAATAAATGGATGAGTTTCAGGATGGATATGAGGTGGGTTCCTGATGTGACACGTAACACATGCATGTGTGAGGCTCATGAGATACCATTGGTAAATGTGCAACCCACCACCACTATTTTTTTAATAATTATTTTGAAGGAAAGTTTTGTGTTTTTATAATGTGTGGTTCGGAGGTGTGGATTATGTGTTTTCAGGATTGTTATTGTGGGATGTTTTGAGTTCAAGAACCCCTCTTTTTTAAATGATGTTTTGGGTTGGTGTTTTGTCGATAGGTTGGAATGAAGTGTTGGTTAGTAGTCTCTTTTGAGGAAAAGTTTGGGAGTCCAATTTTGTGGCTCCCCTCATGTGTTCGGTTCAGATTTGTGGTATGTTATGTCCAAATGACCAGATTGGTTGGGTCCTTGGGTTTTCTTGTTGGCTAGGGTACGCCCCCATAAAGAGTTAATACAAAATTCATGTGTGGCCCATGGTGATTCACTGTTGAATGATCCTACAGTTGATCAACATAAGGAATTTATTATTGAGCTTTGGAGATTGAGTTTACCCCTATTATTTTTTGGTTATGTGAATTCCCTTATAGAGGGAGAGTGGTTGTGGAAGTTTGAAAAATATCTTAGTCTCTTAAGATGCCTAATTCATTGAAGGTGAATGCAGTTTAGGGTGTTAGTGTAGAATGGTCTCTAAGAGGGCCTATGGGTCCTTTGTAGTCTCTTCGAAGTATGGGTTCACATTAAACCACTAGTGTGGGAAATCTGGTCATGAGAGGCTATTATGGATGCTTTCTAGAATTGTGTATTGTTTGGGGAGTTAGCATAAGGTCACTTTCCATGTATTGTTTCTATCAGTCACAATGGTCATATTCGGTGACACCTTGTGATGTCGTGTTCTCATTTGACCATAAAGGTGATGGTCATGAAATACTCTGAGAGTCTCTGTTATGTTAAGAGTATGTCTCCCTTGGAAAAACTTCAAAATCCTCTATTCTTGAGGAAGGTGTTTATATATGTCCTTTCCTTATGTTTTTTCTCACCCGAAGAAACAAGGTGTGATGTGTGTGCATCTTCTAAGCCCTTGTTTCAGTGAAATGTTGGGTTAGGGTAATGTGAGTTAGGAATGTGTTATGTCTTGGTGAACCCATATGATATTAGGGTATAGTTTTCATGGCACCAAAAGTAAAAGTTCCATTTAGGGGGTTTCCAAAGACTAACTGCAAGGCCGAAGATTCTTCAATAATTTGAGCTCCATCCATATGTTCCAGAGTGAAGAAGGCGCATAGTCAGGGGAAATACTAGGGTTGTTCAAACCTTTGTACAAAGTCCTATCCTCAGTATGAAAGATGGGAATTGTTTAAACCTCTGTTATCTTCATCTTATTCCAGTATTTCATGATCAGTGGTAGAGGTGGGAGGACCTCATTTCCATGTTATATCCTGAGTTCATGTTATTCCCTTGGGTTTCCTTTTAATTTTTGGAGAAAATAATGAAATTTGGGCTAGGAATATTGAAGATAATAGTTTGCGCACAGTTAGTAGTAACCATGCACCAACCTATGAAACTGTGTGATAAGAGACATAAGCTACTACATGGTCTTCGTACGACCGTACTCATTGGCCCATGTAACCATGAGAAGCATCCCCTTTGGACAAAATTATTTTCACGGTTAGCGCAGGGTTTCCAAAACTGTTCGGACTAACTGTGTGGTTATGAAAAATATTTAAATTTTTGGGTCTCTTTGTGTCGGCCTATGCTGATCAGTTAAGATGGTTGGTTCTTATGGTGGGGATACCCATCATGGGTCTCACGTATGTTCTCTTGAAAAAATTATAATGTTAGTTTACCCCTTATTATGGGGATACCATTCAGGCCTCCCCCAATTGGTGTTCTGATTCTGTCTTAGAAATTAAATTGTCTATTATGGTGGGAAGTACATATGGGTCACCCCGTATCAGTTACTTGGTTTTCTCCATGGTGTTTTCTTGGTTGGAGTTAGTCACATTCGAGGCTATCTAGCCACCAATTTCTTACTTGGGTAAACGTGGGATTGGATCACACCCAATGGTTTTGATTAAGTAAGGTTGTGGTAGAGTTATTTGGATTCATTGCTCATTTCAGGTGGATTGTTTGAGCCTCGTCTTGTAGTGTTTGAGGTGTTTTGTTTTAGAATTTAGTTTGAATACGTTTGATCATTTCAGTTAAGTGGGGTAAGTTTTGGTTGGTGAGAGTATTCTCTTCATTTGTTTGATCAACTGGAGGTGTTTGGCCTTTTGGAGGCGGGTGAAAATGTGGAAAGAGAGTCCATATTGGTCTATAATTATGGATTTGTTTTTTTATCTAGTGTTTTTGTGGCTTTCCAAGGGTGGAAAGCTTTATGGTGGGGAGAATTTTCACACCCAGATTTTTAATTTCCATACTTTTTTTTGAAATCCACTTCTGGTTCTTGGTTTTCTCTTGGTCTTCAGGTATTCCGATATTAGATTTGGTGTCTTGGGTGTTCTAGTCTAAGTAATTGTTCTTGGAATTAATGGATGGTATTTGGACTTGTCTTTTATTAAAGGGATGGTATGAGTATGAGGTGTTTTGGAAATGAATTTGTGACACTCCTAGTGGCACCTCTTGTGGGGGATGTTGTTGGGGTGGTTTATACCCTTGAGTTGGATGAGTATTGGGGTGAAAGGGTGGTTTTAATTTGAGTATTATTTACCCTATCATTGGCATATATTCCCCCCTTGGTTTCCCCATTGTACCCCCCAAAAATTTGAGGATAAAAATTACATCTTGGGTGGCCAGAACAGGCCGCATGATTTGGCCACACGGTTTACTAAACCGTGCATCCAAATCGTGAAAGGTGTCCCGGTAATTAAAAATATTTTTGAAATTAAAATTTTTACCTCCCAAAAATAAACCTAATCCACCCCATTATTCCCCTATTCAACCCTAGTATCCATGTAATCCTCCCAATAACCACAAATCTTCCTTGGAACTCCTTTTTCATGGAGGATTTGGTGGAGAAACCACAAGATAATCCACGTAAGTAAATTCCTTCTTGGTTTCTTCCATCTTCCTTTGGTTTTATTTCTTATTTAATGATTTTCTAAAGTTTCCATCATCTAGGGTTCATACATAGGGTTTAACCTTGAGTATTTTTGGTGATTTTTTTTGGGATAGGTCTCAATTTATCTTCCTTGTGGTGCAGCGGTGGTGCGGTTGAAGTTTCACACCAAGATTCAAGGGTTTCGATAATTATGGTAGGTGATTCCATCGGTAATCAATGCTATATGAGTTATCTTTTCTGAATTTCTTTCTTAGCACACTTCTTATTCATTATCCTTGCTACTAAATCCATTTTTGGTGATGTTTGTTAATAAAATGATATTTAGGAACCAATTTGGTGCTAAATTGGTTGTTTTACATGTCTATATTATGTTATGCCAATTGGGTTTGTTTTATAAATCATGTAATGGGTTTATAGAAATGTTTTGGGTGATGAAAAATTAAGTTTTGGTGAATATGGATATGCACATGTTGTTCAAATTGGGGTTTTTAAGGGATTTTTTTTTGAAAGACATTGTTAAATTTTTTGATGTTGTTTTATTGAAATTCTAAAGGTTTTATTGAGTGGTGTAAGTGGTGAAAATAATGTGTAGCTATTGTTTTGAGTTTATTATGAAAATAACTGATGTTTTTATTTGATAATGGATGTTTGTATCATGAGATAATGGTTTTAGAATAATGGGGGAAACCTGGGTACCTAGGAGGGAAGATGTGTACCAGTACTCTAGTGATCTGGATGGGTTTTTTCCCTGTTTCACTGAGCAAAATGGATAATGAAAACAATAAAAAATTCTATAATTATGATTATTTGGGCCCACTAGGTTATGGGTATGTTCCCTACTAGTGGCTCATGCATGAGAATAGATTTTTCTATGGTTACTTTACACCGAGGTACGAGGTACATGGGGCCCGAGACTACCTAGTGCCTAGAGGTGTCCTCGAGATTGGTGCTCATTGACTCTTGTGTATTTATCTTTGGAATATGGTGGGTTTTTATAGAAAATATAGTATCCTACATGTTTTATTGAAATTTTCTCTTTTATGGAAAATTTTCTTTGAAAACTGTTTACATTTAAAAGTTTCATTCTTAGAAATTATTTCCACCACTTTCTACTTATCAAAACTGGAATGCTTTTTATCTCGTATTGTTTTCTCTATGGAATATCTTGGTGGTATACTATTTGGATTAGGCTCACACCATACTTACACCAGTTGGGTGTAAGTAGACTTGGTCTTGTTCTACACAGGTGATGGAAAAGCTTTGGGTGATGGTTGTTTGGGTTGTTAGTTCCCTTCCATGGTGCAGTATTGTGGAGACGGCTTGTGGGTGATGACCCATTATCGTGTGGAGCCCTTGGGGATGTTTTGATGCTATTTTTATGTGTCTTTTGACCTATTTTTGTATGTTTGAAACTATGTATTCAGTTCTGGATTTTTTAAGTCCCGTTTGGCATGAATTTTCATATTCGATTTATCGATTGTTTTCAATGTTTTATGTATCCATACTCAGGTAAATCATTCCACACTATTATTTTATGTGTCTTTGGCTGTGTTTGGTGCCAGTTTTTATGGTGACCAGATTCTGTTCATGAAAGTGTGAGCATAAATACTTAATAGGGCTCCACCAATAGTTTCTCAACTGAATAGTGAACATGAAATTGTATGCATGATCACGTCAACACATTTACATATATATATATATATTTTGGAATTAAACAATAAGTCCAAAAATAATAAAAAGATATTATCTTATAGTTAAATATAGATTTTGAAAATTGACCCCTATATCAAAAGGATCCATACCTATGTTTACTTGCTTCAAGCCTTGACTAGGTATCTAAGACTAATTGGTTAAGGAAATATTTTAATCCATCGAGCCAACTAATCATAAAATAGTTATTGTGAACTACCCATCATGGGGGAAATGGAAATATGTATAATGAGTTATGGAAATATTTTATCCCACCCTATGAGGGGAATATATAGGTGTATAATGAATTAGGTCATTATGAGCCAATCACAACCACTATTTACCTATCTGTCAACAATAGGTGTACCTAAGTACCCTTTATACAACAATAGGATACCTCATTTCACCATTTATAAAATAAAAATTAGTATCCATGATAAAGTAAAAAAAAATTAAAATTAAAACATAGAAATTATTAATACATAAATATATATACATGTTTTTCATAATAAGTGGTTGTCACAAGTATAGACTCGTTTGATTCTTCCAAATGGTGAAGACCCATGGAAGCTCTTGGACTTGGTCAAGCAAATTATTGTGACCTAAGGGTTTACAGATTTTTGAATGGTCATGTTAGGTCGTGTGTAATTTCATTTTATCTTCCCCTTGGTTGACCAAAAATGGAAAGAATATGGATTTCAAACTCTCTCCCTGAAGCCTGGTATCCTAAAGATCCAAGAGTGGGATATTATCTTTGACCTGACCAATGTGTCAAAAACTCATGCACATATCTGGATACATGTACATGGTCTTATCTAGTTTTATTAACATTATAGGATCCTATGGGATATTTACTCATTTTTTAGGAACCCCTATCAGGATAGACATCCAGATTGGAAGTATTGGATATGCCCACAATGTGTGTATATTGGTGGTGGTGGATCTATCTACTATTATGATTGAGGAGGTTATTATAAAAATCATGGAGGATAACATCAACATGTAGGTTGTCTATGAGAGTCACCCTACCTTACATTTTTATTTTTACCTTATTAATTATTCTTTTAGTGAATGAAATAGAAATAAGGTCACCTATATATTCTTTCATTATCAAGGAACATGTTGATATTGATTGTAGAAGACTGGAAGCTATGTTGAAGGTGAAAGGAAAGTCCTCAACTATCTCTAGAGATAAGGCCACTATTATTGATGTTGGAACCTCTAGTGAAAAGCCTTCCTGTGATGTGTGATATCTCAAGACTGCATCCCCTAAGTATATAACTATACCAACTTACCTAATGTAGGTCCCTTCACCAAATTCCATATTTGTCTCCACAAATTATAGGTTTAATTCTATTTTGATGGTTGTTAGTGGAAACATTCAACAACCACCCCATGTTCTTAATGTTTTATCTGATGAGGTGGATACAACTGATGTTAGAATCCCTCCTGATGAGATGGATGACCTTATTCAGTAGCTTCCTCAAGATCTTATTTCTCCAACTGAGGAGGTGTCCCCCTTTCTTTCATCTACCCATCTTGACCATAGTTCTAAGACCCTCAAATCTCTTATGGTTAGTCTTGTCCTAGATTTACCCACACCTATACCTACCTCTGACACATAATATGGTGTTATGATGGGGTATTCTCCCTCTACCATGAGGTCCTATAAGATGATTTCTCTAGAGAATAGATATCATTTTGATAATAATGATGAGGAACCCTTTACTTTGGTTCTATCAGACAAGGCTTCTAGGATGAGGCCTATTGAGGAAGCTTCTCTAGGTAAGGTGATATCCAATAGAAAATTTACTCCCATCAGTTCCCACTTATAGGCTGATGAGGTTGATAAGGATACCCTACCCTATATTGACAACATCTCTACTGATATTGTAACATAGATACCTAAAAATAGATCTATGGATGCCTCTTATAGTCCTAAAAATTAAGGAAAGGAAAAGGAAAATGAAAGAAGGAACCCTCTGAGATGGTGAAAACAAAGGGACCTTATACTAGGGGGAAATATGATTTCTAATGATTGTTATTTTCTAATACTTTAAAGGTATAAATAATCTTGATAATTATTTATCCCTTATATGCTTCATATCCCAAAACAAACCGATGTTATTGGAATTGATAAACCCAATGTTAAAATTTATTTTTTCAAGATCTTAGACTAGAAGAAGTTTAGATATGACTGGTTGGATCACAAAATCACTTCAAAATGGTTGGAAACCTTGTGGGTTATTAAGAGGACTCATATTCATTCCTCTATCCATCAATATGGGAAGAAAAAAAATCTCTTCCAAAATTGATTTTTGCGATCTCATCTCACCTTGTCTCCTTTTTCTATGCCTCTAAATTGTATATTAAGTGAAGGGGAATTTGGGAGGATCTCCCTTTATTATCTAAACAGGTTTATCATAATTGGACTCTTTTTTTAGATTTAAATTTTTTTCATAATGCCAAATAAAATTTTGGCTCTAAATTCTTTAGGGGGGCATCCTAGGAATTCAGAAGATTTATTGATCTCTATCTTCTCTCTGATTTAAGACTAAATTGGGATGAATTTTATAGGTTGAGTCATAGTGTGAATAGCCACTAAGATAGTAAGCTAGATAGAGCCTTTATTTATCTCTCAAGTGGAGCCTCTATTCCTCCTTCATACAGATCTCTCCCACTGCTTCATTTGGATCACTCCCCATTATTCCTTTCATTTCTTGGGACTGTAAGAGATATCTTACCACCATCAGTTTCAATAATGCTTGGTTGTACCATGATGACTATAGAGAGGTCATTTACATAGAGTGGTTCATCCCTATGAATGGAGATGTATTCCAATAGTTTAAAAAACTCAAGAGGAAAAAATTATCACTTCTACCTTAGATTAAAGACAAGTTTTCAAACTTGGATGATAACATATTTAATCCTAAACAGGTGCTCCTTGACATGAATTATTGGTATTCCAAGAAAGATCTTCTCTAAATTGAGTAGAACAAGTGTTCACCTGATCTGGATACTCTCATAATAAAGAGGGATTTTATTTCTAAGGATAAATTAAGGTTACAATGGATTAAATAAGGGGATAGAAACACCAAGTTCTTTCACATCATTTATAAGGAAATGAATGTGAAGAAGAAAAAATATTGATCAAAAAGAGATAAATTATTCAGTGGTCATCTCTTCTAACGGATCGGTGAACCCTCATAGCACAAACCCTAATCCTCATGAGATTGGGGATATTCGTCTCTCTACTCAATAGATTGATTGAATCATGGCATCCTTTGATCCTGAATGGGAGCTTTATTTCAAATCCAGTCCTCGGGAAATGAAGGAAGAAAAAACCCTTGTCTAAGATAATCCTAAAAAATATTCATATGAAAAATCTAAAGTAATTTTGTTCCGGGAAGCTATCAAGGGCTCAGATCTATTCAAGATATCATCATTGGAACCTCCTATGTTCAAGAAGCTGGATGATGGATGATTTTTAGTAGAGAAAAACCATGAGGCACTTCAACAGCAAACCCAAATGTGAAATTTCTCTATTGTGGATCACATTTCTTACTTAAAAGGTGATAAACCCTGGTCATATGTGGATATAAAACCCTATATTTCTCACTGTTGGGGATTTTCATATTTGAAACTTTTCCCTCTAAGTAAAGGCTATTTTTATATTCTCTCACCTATCAGGATTAAGTAAACCAAGTATGGAATATATAAAATATTCAACTCAAACCTGGATTATTGTGTGTCTCTGAATGGGATTTTTCTTCTAACCTGAACACTCATAAGAACACCATGGTACAGATTTGGGTTAGATTGCATAACCTCAACTAGTTTTTCTGACATGTGAAGATCCTAAATGATATATCCTATTGCATTAGAAATCCCCTCAAGATTGACTAGAATACCTTACAGAGAGAATTAGGTCTATTTTCTAGAGTTATGGTGGAAGTTAATCTGGAATCCAAGCTACTACAAAGTATTTATTTTAATGATAATGACTATAGTACTGAGGTGAAGGTTGAATATGAGAATAAGCCTCCTTTTTGTGAGTATTGTAAAATAATTGTCTATTCAATGCTAAATTGTATAGTGGTAAATAAATAGGTCTCCCAAATTAATGAAACTAATTGGACTAAATTTAGGAAACAAAAGAAAGAGAAAGGACCTGCCTTTGATAAGCCTAAACCCTCTAGGAAGAAAAATGAAAAATGGGTTTCAAAATCAAATAATTTGAACCCTATAGGGGCTAATGTAGGAAAATTTTGGGTTGTATTAGTGGAAGAACATGAAAATTAATCTGAAGAGAAATGTATAATTGAGTAAATTGAAACAATTATAATTGAGGTCTTCAAATAGTACCGAATTGAACATGAAATTGTGATTTTAGTGTCAAATATGAAGTCCTCCAGCACTCCCAAGCAAGACATTGACCCTCAATGGGTACCTAATAAAGAAAAGGAATTAAATTCAAAAAATTTAGTGCCTCCCACTAGTGAATTGGGTGACTTGAATACTGGCCTCATAATGATTACACTGAGTGGAGATTATGACACTTCTATTGATACAAATCCTTCTGATATTCATAGTACTGAGGAAAGAAACATCAATGCTACTAATCAAGGAATTATTATCAATATGCAGACTGAACAGGACTTCAAATCTACTTCTTTTGATAAGTTTTTCACACCCATTAACTTGAACTCATGTGTTGACAATGGAACATAGAAGGCTAGTAATATATATGCCACAAAGGTCACACATTGCTTTTCAATATCATATGATAAAATTTCTAATATTGTCCTGCCTAACCAGAATTAGAATGCTTTAACTGAATGAAACAATCACCTAATTGCTACAATAGATACCACAAAGGCCACACGCTGCATTTCAATTTCTAATTCTTCTATATCTAATATTGACCTGCCTATCCCGAATGAGAAACCAGTTACTAAAAACAAAATTCAATTGGTTTCCCTTTAAAATAAAAAAATGTGTTACCCAATATCTATTTAGAATAGTGTAGGTACTACTAACATTATCCATGTTTCTCCTATAAGAAAGTAGGAAAAGAAAACCAACCCAAACATGGCTAAAACTCATATAAGATCATCCAGAAAGAAGGGCTCTGGAAACAAGAGAAAAGGGTGATCCATCCCCAAAAATAGGTTTTAAGGAATACTTTCTTTTGGAATTGTCAGGGTATAGAAAACCCTAAAACCTTTATTAACTTAAAAATATTGATCAATACTCATCATCCTAAATTTTTTTCAATTGATGAAATGAAAATCAGTTTTGCCTCTCGATTTTTTCATCTATTCCAATTTGTTTATAATTTTTTAGGAGCATGTAAAAAAATTTCATCTATTGAAACTCTTTGGATCTTTTCTCATTATTCCTTAAAAAATGTAAATATTTTTAATATTTCTAAGTAGTCCTTTACATGTGATTTCATCTTTGATCACTCAAACATTTACTATTTATTTATCTATACTAAGAATGGATAACAAGATAAGAGACCCCTTTGGCATGATCTCTCTTACCTTAGAAATAACATTCAGGACCCTTAGTTTTTAGGGGGTGACTTTACTTCCATGCTTTCCCCAAGTGAGAAAGTGGAACCATCACACTCCACCATTTCTTTAAGGGAATTCAAATCCTCTATTATGGATAATAATCTGATTGAAATTAATCTCACTGGTTCCAAATTTACATGGTATAGAAAACATTACAATATGGTGGATTCTAGATAATTGGATAGAGATTTCGCAAATGTTTCATCCCTTGATAAATGGGAAAACATCTCTAGCATCACCCTTCCTGAACTTAATTCTGACCACCATCCTATCCTAATCAATTTCTCTTTCAATAACACTAAGCCTGTTTTACCTTTTAGATTTAACATTGCTTGGTCTCTAGATACTCATTATACTAACATTATAAAAAAATAGTGGTCTTTCATGTACAATTGAAATGATAATTTTCTTGTTCCATCAAATTAAATAAATTAAAACTGGTTCTTAAGGATTAGTGTCAATCCAAATCTAAGAAAATTGAAAATGACATCCTTTTTTGGAAGTGGAACTCACCCAATTCCAAAAAATCACTACTTTTACTATTTTTTTGATACATAACATGAAATCAATATTACTACAAAACTTTTTTCCTTGCTCGCCTTAAAGAATAAAATTCAAAAAAAAATTAAAACTAAATAGCTCACTGATGGTGATAGAAATAATACATTCTATAATTCCCTTCCAAGAACTAGGAATGATTGTATACATCTAGCCTTCATTAGAGGTTAATAAAACCTCATTGATACTAAAGATGGTATTTCAAATCATGTCATCACTTACTTTGAAAATATTTTCAACGGGGATGACATTAATAAAGACCTTTTACCTAATTTCATTTAAGTGGTGGTGAATGAAGAGGAAAACTCATTTCTCAATATTATTCCCCTTGACCATGAGATTAGAGACATTGTATTTAGATTAAATCATGATAGTTCTCCAATACCATAGGGTTTCAATAATGGATTCTATTTTCAAATTTGGTATGTTATTTAAGTTGATATTTTTAGATTAGTTAGGACTTTCTTTTCTAAGGGGATTCTCCCTCATGGGTTAAACTCCCAATTCCTCTCTTTAATACCTAAAGTGGGTAATGCTTCATATATCCATCTCTTCAAACCCATTTCCCTTATTAATACTCTATAAAATAATCACTAAATTTCTTGACAATATAATTTCTTATATCATCAACAAAATTATCTCTTGGAACCAATTTGGTTTTGTTAAATGAATATCCATACAAGATTGTATTTTCGTTACCTTAAAATGAACTAATTTGTTAAATAATTATAGTAGGGGTGGAAATATTTCCCAAAAAATTGAAATTAAAAAGTATTTTAATACCATATATTAGGGTTTTATTTTCAAAGTTCTACAGAATTTTGGGTTTAATGACTCTTTCATTAGTAAAATTAAAACTCTTTTCAAGATAGTTACACTGGTTACCTTGTGTACCAGTACACGGCATGTACTCCCCCACACGGCTAAACCAATCTAGTTACACAGGTTACCTCGTCTACCAATACACAGGTTGGAAAAAACTAGTTGAAGCCATGTACATGCACATGGCCCATGTACACAGAGGACCCTCACCTGAATGGCCCTAAGGCCTTCATTTTTATTGATTTTGATAACCCCCCCTTTCAAGGGATGAGGGGGAACCCTTACAAGGCCCATAGTCTCAGATAGTAGGACATGGAGTGTTACTCTTCTACATTCTGTGTATATATTTTTCTACACGACATGCTCTTTTCGACACGGGTTGTTGTACATGGGAAAGACCCAGGGTCAGAGGACACGACGTGTGATACCTCTACACACCGTGTACTTTTCTGTATATGGATTGATCTCCTAATCCACCGTACCTTGGAAAATTTTCATTTGGGTTAGTTTCCCCTTTATTCTCATTCCCTGGAAGGTTATGTGTAATTTCAATCCATAGGAGTATGATTCCTTCAAGAGGACTTTTTTTTATAGAGTCGGAGTCCCTCCGAGAGGCCTAGAGTGAGATACTTTATCCATTATTAACCCTAGTTAGAGTCAGGTATCGGCATGAAAAATCCTACATGACATCAATCCTCTAGTTAGAAGGTGAATCCAGATGAGTCGTGGCCCTAGCAATGATCCTTATCCATAAATCATGATCTTCCCACTCAGGAGTGAGTTCTCACAAAATGAGTGTATTTGTTCTCTCTTCAGATCAATCAGTGCATCTATCTCTCTTATGACACTTCCTGATGAATATTAATTCTTAAACAGATGTCATTAGATCTATCACACTTGTGGAGTGAGTTCTCTCGGGTGAGTGCTTTGTGGAATCTTTAAACTGAATCCCCAGTGTGGGTATGCGGATCGTGTGACTTACCTCTAGAATATGGGTCTAGGTTTTGAGTATATCTGGATCTCTTATTATATGTTTTGTATACATATACTATTTATAGATTACTATAGCTTTACTTTTTGTATTTATTTATTGTTTTTAGGGTCTCCTACTGAGTATTTTTATACTCACCTCTAAACGGGATTTTCTCACACGGGTCATGTCTTGTGCAGACGAGTGGCCCTTTGACGGAGTTCAGGGAGGACCAGGACCGGATTAAGTTTTGTGAGATTTCTTAAAAGTTAAGGTGTTCCTTCATCTTTCAGAATCAGTCCCAGTACCTTTCTTTTTTATAGGTTTGACTTTGTAGTTTGCAGACTCTTTCTTTTGGTGGGATTGTATTATGGCCTGGTTACTTTTCCATACTTTAATTTATGTTGTACTCTGTTGGTTGGTTTTAGTTGTATAAAATCATTTTATTCCTTATTGGTTTTTACATTTCATAATTTTTTGTCTTGGAGAATTTTGTGTGTGTACAGGTACATAGACAATGCCTCCCATGTTAGTGATATGCTAACTCTATGTTAGTCACCAGCCCCGGACCTATTGGAGGTGGGCTTGGGGAGTCACGATGCGGGCCCCACTAGGATGGGTTGTGGAATTTCGGAAATAAATATTATTATACAATTATAATATCATATATACCTTCTTACCTTTTAATATATTTTAAAATGATAACATCGCTCGCACGTATGTGCGGACTACCGCATCCATGAAGCGATGTGATTCGTTTTTTATTTATGTTTTACATGGATGGTAATAAGGATAAATTTAATGAATATATATAATATATATGATATAAAACTTATCATGTATTGGTAAATTATTATTTACCTCTATTTTTTCATCTTTCAAAAAGTGAAAACAACGCTCATGCGTATATACGGCCTACCGTCTCCATGGGTGGTGTAATTAATTTTTCTATATATAACTTTTATAAATGATTATAAATAAATATATAATGAAATAATATAATTTTTATATTATAATTTTCATTATATAAAATATGTAACCATGATCAATGTTCAAGGACCAAAACTAATGAACCAAAACATACATGAAAAACAAAGCAGTTACCACCCTAAATGGTGTTTTTAATAAAGAATTAGTAATAAATTGGGGATAAAAGGTTATAATAAAATAATATATGGTATTATATATATTATTATGTTTATTAAATATATTTATAATAGATTAATATTTATTATTTAGGATTTTTTAACACAAACAAAGGAAGTCAAACCTGAGGTAAGGGATTCTGTCTCAATTTATTTTCATTGAGGAATATTTTAATATTATGCAAAAATTTATTTTATATAGTGTAAATAATACCATTTTACATGTTATATCATGAATACTTCATATTCATAGTATTTTAAGTTTCAATTCAAATTATTTCATCCAATGGGTTTTGACTTGAAAGTTACCAAGTGGTTAGGGGTTTCTTAACTCAATTTCTATTAATTAGGTTATACTTCTATTTCATTGACTATGTTATTCCATTATTACATGTAAAATGATACATGGTTGTATTTTATTGAATATCCAATTGTTTTTTATGGATTTTAATTTTTCACACATAATCACTTCATTGATTAGTTCTCACTTTGATGATACGGTCTCTATAAGGGTTCTTCATATCAAAATGCCTTCTTTGGGACATATATTATGTAATACAAATATCTTATTTTATGAGGTGTATCTAATATAAATTTTATATGTTATATCATGAATATATAAAAATTCATGGTATTTAATATTTTAGTTTAAGTTGTTTCATTCATAGGGTTTATGATTCAAAATTTACCAAAGTGGTAAGGGTTTATTTCACAATCTCATCATTATTCAATATCGTTTATGTTAAAGTATATACTAAGGAAATTATTTGATATATCTATCTTAAGTCCAATATATTTTCTTATCCAATGTTTATTTCTATAAATTACAAGTTATCATTTCATTTTACACTCCTTAAGTACTCAAGATACCAAAATTATGCTTTTAAGGAAACCTGGCATTGTTTTTCTACTCAGTCGGTAATATTCTTCTTACATGTATATATTTTCCTTAATATGTTTTATAAAGTGTTTTTTTAATATTCTTCAATGATTTATTAAATAATTTCTTCCAATTTTTATATTTTTTAAAAAATGGCTTTAAAAGGAATCTTCCTATCATTTTTCGAACAATGTACTTTTTAACTTTTATAGAAAATGTGAAAGAAATATTTATTTTAACATAATCGATATGAATAGAATTTCTCTTCATCATGAACAATAAATTATTTGAAGATTAATTTATAATTTAATATTATTATTTTCAAATATAATGTTTTTCTTAATATTTTGGATTTTTTTGGTTTATAAAAGTGGGTTTCAAAGTGAAAAGGGTATTTTTTCAAGAATGTTTTTAATGAAATTTTATGGCATTTTTATTCATCAAAAACAAAAACCCTTTTATTATACACTAGGTATATATTATAATTATATCATTTGTATTCTTTATCTAGATTTTTTATGATCAATTTGACTAGGTAAAGTATTGAAAATTATTATGCTAGTTCTTCTTATACATATAGTTTTTGAATAAGGCATATTGATTAAGTTTTATTATTTATTCATATGATGAATGCATTGAAATTATTAAGTGATGGGTGGGGCCTAGAATTACATATACCCTAAATGAATTTGTAGGTATCATGTGAACAACTAGTTGGGTAACCTTATTAAATGGGTTTTTGGTGTATACCTACCCATATTTTAAAATATTTTAGAATAAGGCATCGATGGTAAGTTTCATATGTTTGAAATTATGCGTTCCATAATTATGAAATTAGATACTAATTTCAATGAAATTATTTTGAACAATATACATGGATAAGTTTCCAGATCATGTGATTATTTATATCGAATCATTTGATCTTCATTTTCTCTCACCATATTATTCTTCATAGCCCAGTTATTGACTAAATGGAATGTGTTTTCAGTTATTTACCCTTACATGGTTATTATACCTTATTTACTCATGAAATATTATGTTATATGTAACCCTTACCAAGTATCTAATTTATCCATTATTTTCTTTTCATTGCCCAAAATATTAAAAAGGAATCTTTGAATGAGTTCAAGGATAGAGAATATTTAATTTCATTATGTTTTTTATTTTATGTTTTCAAATGTAATGTGAGATTCAAGTATGCATCTATTTTTCCAAGACTACTAAACTATTTGGTACTTTGAGATATCTTTCCTTATATCTAATTCCAATGTAATAAAGTAACCATCATATCTTGGCTACTAGGGTTGGGGTATTTACAGTTGGTATTAGAGAAAGTTTAGCAGAAGCCTTAGGAACTAGATTTAGAAAAACATAGATTAGGGAACACAAAACTATAAATAAATTTTAGGATAAGTATAAGTATAAGATAATATCCTAAAGTTTTTGTAATGTAGAGATTATATGGGTTTCCTATAAATATATTCCTATCTGAATACAACAAGTGGATGTAATTTTAGAATAGATGAATCTAGGCATAATTACCCCAAAAATATTTGTTAAAGTATATCTTGGACATAATTTTAGTTCATGGTGAGTGTTCCCTTACTAGGAATTTTATTTGACACTCATGGGGGATATGGTTGGGTTAATTCACATTTTCTTTTTGAACCATTGTGAAGGATTTGAATAAATGATAACCAAGGATTGCTTAGGTTAAACCAAATATGTCAAAGAGTGAAAAGAAAGTGTCATAATTTAGACATCCTATGAATGACATTTCACAGATGAGCCTCATCCTAGTTAGTGAGGTATCCTTAAGTGAATCCACAAGACTCGGGTTCAAAACCAGGTAGAGGCATATTTTTAGGACTGTAGAAGGTACTGTAGCAGGCTATACACTGTGAGGTACTGTAGTAGACCGTACACTGTATAGGTACTGTAGCATAACTGTACACTGTGTGGGTACTTTAGTAGGCATTGTAGCAGTTACTGTAGCAGGTACTGTTCGGTACTGTAGTAGATGGAACTATTCACCTTGGGCCACTGATTTGGGATTGGAGTCCTTAAGGCTTTCGGGCCACCCAGGCCTTCGGGTCAGTAGGGATTTAGGTCCACCTTTAAGGCCTTCAGGCCACATGTAGTTTCCCTAGACACACTACCAAAAAGGAGCTGTCCTAGAAGAGGATTCAGAGAAGGTGCACTCACCAGAGCAGAGCCAAATGGATTTTTCAGAATGAGAGGGTATGTCTATGCCATCGGGCCCAGCCTGTGCTTGCACGGGAAGCCTATCCAGACAGACATGCAAAGGTGGAGAGCTACTATCATGATGAAGATGCTGGGGAGGGATATTTCCTTATAGATAGTCTAGTTGAATTCCCTAGGACCTTTGGGTCATGTAATCTTCTAAGCCTATAGGACATGTAATATCTGAGCCTATGGGCCTTGTAAGGGTTCCCCCTCATCCCTTGAAAGGGGGGTTTTCAAAAATCAATAAAAATGAAGGCCTTTGGGACATTCGTGCATATATGAATGACATTTCATGATTTCCCACTATGATTATTGTTTCTTATACTATGAATTTTGGTTTCAGTCAATGGATGGAACCAAAATAAACAATGTTAATGTTGAATGATGTGGACAATGCTGTGATTATGACAAACCAAATGGGATGATTACTAAAGTGAAAGATATTATGATTACTTATAATCAGTTATCATGTTATATGATTAAAAACATTCACCTTAACCAACTCTCAGACTCACCAAATAAGAGAAGGATATAGTTCACTAAGAGATCAGGTGGTAGAGAGTATGGATGAAAGAAATATCAATTTCCTTCATGTCAAAAATGTGTAAAGAGACACCAAATAGAATGTATAAAAATATTGGGAAGATTTTTTTGTGTAAATTAAGGTTATAGAGCAAAAATATTGCTAAGGAGTTTAATTTATTATATGTAGGGAACATGGGAATTATCTGATTCAATGTGTTAATCCATAAGATTAACTCCTAGAACAAGGAAGGACCTATTCCATATCAATCATTATAGTGGAATGATTTAAGTGTTTATATATTGGTATTTTATAATTATGTTGTATAAGTGTTATATTAATGATATTTTAGTTATAATAATCATGAAACATCTAAGGATTTTTCTTCAGTAGTTTTTCTTTAAGGGTTTAAAATCATCTGTTGATATGGTACTGATTAACTAGAAAAGTGGTTTAATGGTAAGGTGATATTTTATTGAAAACACATTATTGGGGAAAATATAACCCTTAATATGTGGCTAATGTTGAATTAATAATTTTAAGCTGGGAAAAATATATGGATGAAATTGATGATGTAAACCATATAGTAATAGTGACCTTGAAAACAATTATTGATTTGATAGAATAGTAATTTATGATGGAATTTAATGCAATTTTTGATTCATGGAATATATTTGATAATATGTAATTTTATTTAAGTAATAATAATATAGTAAATTTTTGGAAGAAGTTATATTTTAATTGTGGTTTTATGGTGACTAAGGATTCAAATATTTGTTATGTGACATTAAGAGTATCTTTATGATGTTTGGGGGATTGGTGTTAAGTTGATTTTGGGAATTTAGTGACCATATTTCTAAATTTTTTATTTTGAATTTCGTCAGATGTATTTAGGAAGGATTTTATGGATAAATACTTGTGCAATGGATTAAGTTGAAATTTGGGTGTTACTATTGAGATTTTAAAGATTAATATATTATATTGGATAAATTATTCTAGCCATTATGGTATTGGAATATATTTAGAAATAAATGAAAAAACGTTTCATTCTTTTATAGATTTTATGATCTGTTAAAAGTTAATTTTAGTGCTTCAGGAATGAAACTTTTATCCTGAATACTCATCACTTGGAGAAGGGGTGAGTTTGTGATGAAAATTGATTAAATTATTAAATTATGCATATCAATCAAGTATATTTACTTATTTTATTAGTATATAAGGTCAATTAATTCATCAACTCTATAAAAAATCATCTTGAAACAAAAATATTATCCTATTTCAATCATTTTTTATGAATTGGTGACCTTTTCACCCATCATAGATTTATTATTTTGTGGTCATTAACTTTATCTTGACCATGTTCTCTATCAATATCTATTAGTCCATGTGAATTATTTTTCTCCTCCATGTACATATTTTCACTTACCACTAATGTTCTCTTATTTTGAAACCTAGTTTTGTGTTATTCCCGATGACCTTTGTATTTCCCTTTCCCTCTTTTTAGGATGATGTTTTATTAACACTTTTTATGATGTGGGTTTTCCAAAAACGAATTTTAAAATTTAAAAAAAAAAATAAGTTAAAAATGTGAGGATTAAACTTATTGAATGTGGTAGAATGTAACACCTTGAGATTTTAAAAGAACATTATGTTCGATAACATATACAACATACAACACTGAACTTAAACAAATCATGAAATATTATTATTTGAATATGACCACTATAACCTAGTCATTGAATTAGTGGGTATGAATAGGGTTAAACACATTATTAAAATATTTAAAAAAATTATATAATATATTTATTTATAATAAATAATTACTTAATTTTCAAAAAAATCATTTTATACTTCAAAGATACATTTTCTTCAAAAATGATTTTATTTTGAATTTTGTGTGTAATAATTATAATTAATTTCTTCCACTTTATAATTTTATTTAAAAAAAAGTAAAACCATTTTTAAAATTATTATATCAAAATACACATTGGTTTAAATTTTAGGATTTTTTTGAAAAGATTGATTTTCCAATGAATAGTTAAAAATATTGATTTTCATTGAAAATTGTATTTTTATTACAAGAATTTATGATGTTTCATTTGGTTATAAAATTGTTTCAAATTAATATAACTTCTATTATATTATTAATAATTCAATTAAGTTCATTTTTATTAATTTTATGATTTAATTTAGTATAAAAACATTTTTAAACATAAAAGGAATTTTTCCAAAAAAACTATTTTTCATTGTGTTTTACGTTTAATGGTAAATTATATTATGAAACTTATAGAAATTTAGTCTTGAAAATTTTGTTCCATATTTGGAATTAGGAGGTCCAAATTTGGTAAATAAGACCCCTTTATTTTTTTCATTATGAATAGTAAGCATAGTAAATAATTGTCATTGTGGTAAGGGTAAATCAGGTAATTAAAGATAAAAAAATATTATTAGGGTTAAAAATGACCCAAAAACTTTCCTTTATCTTATTGGATGAGTGTTGTTTGGCTATTTCTATCTAAGCATTGAAAATATTTTATCTTGGTCCCATATTTCTTTGATTTTGGCCTTTATAATATTTAAGTAAAAGATAAAGCTGAAAATGTCATTTTCTTCCTCTTAATATCTATACTATTTTGTGATTGGGATAAATACAAATTATGTTAAATTATAAAAGGTTATTTAAAATATAAATAATTTTTTCATTATGGTATTTTTTTATAAAATTTTACTTATTGAATAATTAGATTAAATGTTTACGAAACACTAACATAATATTTATTTAATTAATAGAAAAATAAAATAAATGATTTTAAAAATATTAAAAGTAATAAAAATTGGGTGAATTTTTTATATTCCATTAATTTTATAGATACTTATAGAATTTTAAGGATGTTCTAAAGGATTATATTTGAATTCCATTTTTTCCTTGATGTAGTTAAAGTCAAATTAAATGAATAGTGTAAAAATTGACATTAATGATATTTTATAATAAATAATATTTTATTAAATGATTTAAAATTAATAAAAAAATCATTGGAAAAATGAATGAGATATGTTTTAAAATAAAAAACTATGTTTTATTTTTCCTTTTATGGTAACATTCTTTCCCCTTAAATGGTATAAAACTTTAATATTACGGTAATTGTAAAAAGGGTTAATGTAAGGTTAAAACTAAAATATAAGGGTGAAAACATAACCAAAAACTTGTCCAAATTTTATTAGAGGAGATTATTTTGACTCATCCTCGTCGTATCTTATAATTATATCAATTTGGATCAATTTTTCATAAAAAACAATTTTTATTAATTTAATACTTTAAAAAAATCTAAGAATTCTCCTCCACTCACTTATAAAATAACACCCCTTATCTCTTTTATTTACACCACTTTGAGAAACCTATCTGGAAAAAACCCTATATAATTCCCTTATAAATATCCTTATCCAATTTTTAAAGGTTATTTTCCTTCCAAAAGACCAATCTTATGTCACTTAAGAGGATATCTAAAAGAAGTCTACCAAAGATGTAGTAATTATATTTACTGACTCTTTCAAGTTTATTTTTTATTCTACTTTCTATTAATGTGTTGTACCTATCCTAAAATAATAAATTCTTTAAAATAAATAAATAAATATATATGTGTTATTATTTTTATAGAAAAACTATTTTTCATCTCTTTTCCATCATATGAGAAGTGAAAACGTCACTCGTGTGTACATATGGATTACCACCTCCACATAGCGGTATAATTAATTTTTCATCATCACTTTACTTGGATAGTTATAAATATATAACTAATGAATATATGTGATATTTAAGAAATAAATATTATACAAACAGGTGTAGGGTCTGAGAAAAACCTGATCCTATCAAATTATTAAAAAAACGAAAAAGTGGCAGAGCAAGAAGGTTTACAAAGGCAAGAAAACAACACAGCACATGCATCCATATCAAGAATATGTGAGAAAAATTTTGGGGTAACAAAGGACCATCTCGAGGAGGACTCTATAATTTCTTTCTTGGACAACACATCATAAACCCAGTTTTCCTCCCTATAAGCATGGGTGACATCCAACTGAAGACATTCAAGAAGATTAAGGCATGTAGTCCACAATGGAATAATTCACCAAGGGACATTCTCAGACCTTATCTTCAAAATTTTCACCATTGTGGTTGGTACAAATTCCACCCATATGTACCTCCATTCGTGATGGATAACATAGATGACATCTTTGATTGTCACCCATAACTCAACATCAATTACGAAACCAATTTCGATGTAGTGATAGAAACATCATTTAATGAGGTCCCAATGGTTGCAGAAGACCCCACCACATCCCAAATGTCCTGGTGTAATGAAGGCCACCCCATAAACATTCACTTTTAGACATAATAAGATGGGAGGGATCCATCTAATTGATTTTAGCATTAGAAGCTTCCTGGCCCTGTCAACTACACTAAGAGTTTTAAATATAATCAGATCAGATACATTATTATTCATGGAACCTGTTTGGATATTGGAAGTAGTGTGAACCTCCCACTACACAACACCTAGATTATCCCCCAAGGAGGGATGGTAGTTTTCAAAAGTATTTTTCTTTCTATCCTTTTAGATTTGAGAAAAAATAGCCACCATATCAGTAATAAGAAGTGAAAAAATCTACTCACTTTAATCAGTATTAGTGACTAAAGCCATGAAGTTTTCAAGGATGGACATTTACATAGTAATTCCAAAT
Organism: Viscum album; assembly: GCA_963277665.1. Classification (NCBI taxonomy): domain Eukaryota; kingdom Viridiplantae; phylum Streptophyta; class Magnoliopsida; order Santalales; family Viscaceae; genus Viscum; species Viscum album. Next base: position 407,943,458 of record OY728142.1, read on the forward strand.
AAATCTTAAAGGTGCCACCAAAATCTTCACGAGAAAGTGCTGGATAAGAATAAGAGCTAGATTTTTTTTCACCCTGTATGCACAAATAGCAGACTAGAGCAAGGTTGATACTCATTTTCTACAAAAGGTACTGCACAGGTAGCCTATCCATCCAGACTATCCACTGTAGTAGATATTTTGAAGGGATAATGAAAGATTTTTTGAAATTATGTATCCATAAGGGAGAGGTAAGTGATATCATACAAATTTCTATAGTAGTACCTAGAATTGAACCTTCCATTGGGACTTGGGGTCCAGATCGGAGTTCCATAATCCATTAAATTGTATTGCTACACTTCTAGTTTAATTTGAGTGGACAGGTAGTCCCGGAGGCTTGTATTTTTCTGTATGTCATCAATGAATATATTTTTCAGTAGGGGATTCACATCCATTCTCTCAATTATAGGCCTATCCAACCATTTTTTGGTCCAAATATTGATGTTGGGAGAGCGGAAAACAAACCAGGTTTCACTGTTCCTTATCTCATTGTAAGTAGGTTTGATGGCAGGCCAAATGTAATAGTACATATACATGGAATACCCATTGTAAAACTTTGATATAAATATTTGTGCTAGAAATTCTAGAGAGGCATCATTGGAGGTCAGAATGTTCCAAGTGAACTTACTGATAAGAGCATCATTGAAAGTTTTTAAATCCTTAAAACCCATGCCCCCCAAATCAGTGGGTTTGATACAATCTTTCTGAGACACATTGATGTGTTTATTTTCATTTATAGAACCACTCCATATTAAATTATTGATCAGAATCTAAATCTATTTGATATGATTTTGAGGCCACCTGTAGATAGAGAAAGTGTAGATAAACATTGAAGTGATAAAAGAGTTCACAAGACAAATTCTCCCTTCTTGAGAGATGGTTTCCCTTTACAAGTGGCTAGTTGATTCATGATTTTGGAGTATATGTTTTCAAGATAAATTCTTTTCAACCTACCCTAAAACAAAGGAACCCACATGTATTTGAAGGGAAATGAACCTTTATTAACTCCAAGGTTCTTGGATATTTTATTTTGTTTGGAGACATTCATTCCATTACCAAACATAATAAATGATTTATTCCATCTTACCACCCATCTAGATACATCCTCATAATGATAAAAAAATCTGGATGCACGAAATTTTCCCTTTATTAGCCTGTAAAAATATTAGGATATCATCCATATAAAAAAGGTGAGAGGGTGTGAAAAGATCCCTTACAACCTTAATTTTTCTATAAAGTCCTGCCTATACTAGGTCATTTAGAAAAACACTCAAGTAATCATTATCCAATGAAAAAATTATACTAGATAAGGGTTCACCTTGTCTTACCCCCTAGAGAATTGAAAATATCCCCTATGTGATCCATTAATGAGGATAGAAAGACTGAAACTAAAAATTTCCTTGATCAGTCTAATGAATGGCTAAGAAAGCCATATTTTCTAAGAACCAAAAAAATGAATCTCCATTTTAACATGTCAAAGGCCTTTAAAATATCTATCTTGAGGTAAAAGCTTCCATTTCTAACTTTTCTTCTCATGACATTGACACTTTCTTAATAAGTGGGAAAAAAATTAAGAATATTCCTTCCAGGGACAAAAAAAAATTGATTTGGAGTTATCATAGCACTAACAATGTGAACAATCCTTAAGTAAATGATTTTGATGATGTTTTTTGGGATTGTGTTCCCAATAACCACTAGCCTAAAGTTCTTAATGTATAGGGCATTCTCTTTTTTTGGAAGCAGAGGAATAAAGCAGGCATTGACCCCATAAAAAATTTACCCATGGCTAAAAAACTCCATTACATCATTGATGACCTCATGGAACACAATATCCCATTATAACATAAAAAAAATTGTTGGTGAACCCATTTGGCCCTTCCATGTTATCAATATTCAATGAGAAAAGTGCATACTTGATTTCCTTGTTTGTTGGAGCTTCAAAAAGCATCTTGTTCTAATTATCACTAATAGGGGGTTTTATATTATCCATAAAATTGAGAGTTCCATCAATCCCTTTTTCTATGTAAATATCTTCAAAATAATTCACCATATCATTGGAGATTTATTATCTTTGAGACAGATAACCATTCACTTCAATAGCAGCAACACCTCCCTATGCCTTCTTTTCTCAGCGTAAACAGTGAAATAACCTTGAGTTCTTGTCTCCCTCATTTAACCATTTTACATTTTATTGATTCCTAAAAATATGTTTCTGAAGGAGGAGAAGATCATCAATATGTACAAGGGCCTGAATCTTAGCCTTTAAAGGGACATATTGGTTTTCACATGTATTTTGGAAATGTAGAATATGTTGTTCAGCAGCCTGAATCTCATTTTCTAGGTTGGAGAAAGAGGCTTTGCTCCATTATTTGAGAATTTTTTGGGTATTTTTCAGCTTTCTAAAAATTATTGTAAGTGGGATACCAATGGGTTCAATAATCCAGGGATTTGAGATGACCTCCCTGCATCCAGGCACAACAAGCCAGGATTTGTTGTACTTAAAAGGAAGGGGAGACGATCTCATATTACCAGAGTAGATATCAACCAAAATTGGATTAGGGTTGGAGTGCCACTTGGGAAAGGAGAGGCCAGAGATGGTGATAAAATCATTCCTTTCAAAAAAAATTACAAGGAACCTATCCAGTTTATTGGCTTGATGCCCATTCAGAGTACATCTGCTCCAAGTTCAGTCTGCCCCTACAATTGGGACTTCAGAAAAATTACATTTTTCAATACACAAAGTAAAATCAGTAGCTAAAACCCTATTGAAGTGAGTATCATTATTTTCATCAGGCCTGAAGATAGTATTGAAGTCACCTAAAACCACTTGACTCTTGTACAACCAATCATAAATAGTATCAATATCCTTCTAGAGATCCCTTCTCTTAATATAAAAACCGGAGTCATAAACAAAATATAGAGTGAGAACAACTACATTAATTACAATGTAAACATAGACTATCTTCTCCTTCTTAATACATAAGTGAATACATATTTTGTCATGCTTAATCACCCAATGGGATTCAGCACCATTATCATTTGAATTTTGTGAGATAAAATATTACCCAAGAGAAACCCATTTGAAATAATTTCAGTTTTTGAACTTCATTTTTAGCTCATCTATTGCAACCATCAAAGGTTTATTGGTCATAAGAAAGTGTCTCAGGGATTTGACCATAGTGGAATTCCCAATCCCTTGATAGTTCTAGTAGAGGATCTTCATTTAATGTAATACTTGACTCTTGTTTGAGGCCCTCATTTATGTTTTGGATCTACCTTGATATTTTTACCCTTCCCATTTCCTTTACCCTTTCCTACCTTAATAGCATCTGATGAGTCGGTTTGAGTCTTATAGGGGAAAAAATCCTTATTATCATCATAACATATATGTCCACTTGATTTTGGTTAATTTATTAGGAGATTGATTAATACCCAAAGGGGGTTCCTAAGGAGTTCTTCTTTTGTACGTTTTTCAAATCGGAACATGTTGGAAAGAGTATTCTATAATAGGTAGCGAAACTTCAACCACACCACATGTAGATACTAGGACAGAATCATTATTGAGAGGCAAGGCCTAAGGAGTAGTTGACTAGTCCTATGGAGGATTATAAATAGGGTGATGAATTTCCATAGCCTTGTGAAATGCCTCTTGATCAAGACCATTAGAAGTGCCCATCCCACCCAATATATTAGAGTTATCTATAATGGCATGAGGAGGAGTAAACTGGTGATTCTTAGGTCCTACCTCAAAAATGTCATCCAAATTAACTAGTTGCTAATTTTCATGGGGAAAGATAGTTGGAGCACATAGATAATCTTGTAAAAGGCTCTGAATAGGTAGTTTATCATCCAAGGATTGCATGTCCTGAACAGGTTGGGAATCAGCCATGGACTTCATGTCCTGACCATCACCTGCATTATACAGCTTTAAGTAATGCTCCTGTGATATAGGAGTAGTGTCATCAATAGCTATCTGGGAATCATATGTGGGACAAGGAATTAGGTTGTCCTCCTTGTTATCATCTATATTATACTCTCTAGGAGATTGGGAATTATCAGCTACACACTTTGAAAGATATGAGACATCCATTTCCATCATCATCAGTTGTGTATAAAATTTATGAACATTAAATACATTTTCAATCTCTTAAATTTCAATAATTTCAACAATTTAATCCACCCCAGAATCCAACATTGGATAATCCTATGAAGTGTGAGGAGAAACATCCTTTATAGCCTCAGTTTGAGGGTCCTTCCCATGGGAGAAACCTACAATCTCATTGAAGTTTCTCATCATACCTTTACTTTATCATTGTAACTCCTACATGATTGGTCATAATTCTCCTTTATATTTCATGTATTACAAAATTTGGACCTATTGAATTCATAATTCATGTTCCCAAAAACACCATAGTCCTTATAGAACTTAGGGGCTTCCTTTTATAAAGGATTTCCAGCTTCATATTGTCATCCCTGGTGGTGAGAACAACCTCCTTCACCAATATCCCATGGAATTATCAGGTTCCAGTATAGCCAATGTAGATTTTATATCCAGATCCATATTTTCATGTGAGTATTTATCACATTCATTGGATCAAAGTTGTGATCCCACTCCTATATCCTTATAATTATAGGCTTCAATGTGATGGAACCAAAGCTCCAAACACACCTTTTCAGTTCATCATAGGGGAACACAATGTGGAAGTAACCCCTTCCCATATAAGTCATTATCCAGTCCCCAAAACCCCAGACCGCAGAAATTATATCAAAAAGATCATTAAACCTCCATACCTTCTCACCCTATAGATTCAAGTCTCATGAAATGATAGATAATTTACATAGGTTCATCCTTTCCACAACGACTTCTTGGTTAGCCAAAACATGTGCAACTTGGCCCTTCCTGATGATCCTTCCCAAAGAGGGGATACCAAAGTCAGGGAAAGAGGGAATCACTACTGATTTGATGACATCCATGAAATTTTTCAACCCAAAAGACTCTTTGGGTATCTCACAATTTAGTGACCATCATTTTTCAGAGGTACAGAGATGGAAGAGATCCTTGTGTCCCACAAAACCAAGTTGAGCAGAATTCGTCCCTACCCTAGATTTCATTGAAGCAGGGTCAAATCCAGCTTGTGTGTGGACTCCCTACTCACGTGAGTCTCACCCTTCCTCCTCCATCCTTGATTACTTAAAATATAAATATTATTTTTTAATTATAATATCATATCTACCTTCTTACTATCCAATCTTTTAAAAAATGATAACATTTATTTCCCGTACGTGTGGACTACCACCTCTACGAAGCGATGTGATTCGTTTTTCATTTTTTTCTTTACATGGATAGTAATAATGATGGATTTAATGAATATATATGATATATATGATATAAAAATGATCTTATAAAGGTGAATTATTATTTACATTTCTTTCTTTCCATCCATCAAAAAGTGAAAACAATGTTCATGTGTACGTACGACCTACCATCTCCATGAGTAGTGTAATTATTTTTCTATATCTAAATTTCATGAATAATTATAAATTATTATATAATAAAATTATATAATATTTGTATCATAATTAAAATTCTATAAATGATAGAACCATGAGGAATATACTGGACCAAAACTACCAAACCAAAACATACATGAAAAATGAAGTAGTTATCACCATCAATAGTGACTTTAATAATGAATTGTTAATAAATGGGAGATAAAAGGTTATAATTAAATCATAAATGGATGGTATATATTAATATGGTTCTGTAATAGATGTATAAAAAATCTATATTTATTATATAGGAGGTTCAAATACATATAAATAAATTCATACTTGAGGTAAGGGATTCTATCTCAATTTCTTTTCATTGAGGCATATTTTAATGTTATACAAAAATTTACATTATATGGTGTATATAATTACATTTTACATTATATATCATGAATACTTAATACATCATGTTATTTTAAGTTTCAATTCAAATTATTTCATCCCATGGGTTTTTACTTGAAAGTTACCAAGTGGTAAAGGATTTATTAACTCAATATTCATTCATTGCTTTATAATTCTATTGAATTGAATATGTTATGCCATGATTGTGTGTAATGAACTTTGATTATGCTGTGTTTTATTTACACATTTTTTTGTGGATTTAAATTTTTCACACATAATCACTTCATTGATTAATTATCACTTCGTCTCAAATTGTCTTCTTTGGGACATATGTTATGTTATACACCTATCTTATTTTATAAGGTGTATCTACTGAACCTTTTATTTGATATATCATGAATCTATTTAAATTAATTTTATTTAATTTTATATTTTAATTTATTTCTTTTATGGGGGTTATGATTTGAATGTTACCAAAGTGGTAAGGGTTTATTTCACAATATCATCATTATTCAAGATTGTTTATGTTAAATTATATGGTGGGGGAATTATTTAATATTTATATATTGAACATAAATATATTTTATTACCCTATTTTTTTCTTTAAATTAAATTTTTTCCTTTAATTTTACATTGTTTAAGTACTCAAGATACCAAAATTATATTCTTAAGGAAAACCGAGTTTGTCTTTCTACTCGGTCAAGAATATTTTCATTCCCTGTATATATTTTCCTTAAAATGTTTTAAATATTTTTATTATTATTCTAAAATGATTTATTAAATAAATTTTAACCCATGTTATAATTTTTATAAAAAAATTAAAAATTATTCTTCCTGTCATTTTCTGAATGAGTTACTTTTAACTTTTACCGAAAATGTGAAAGGAATCTTTGTTTCCACATACTCAACATAGAAAAAATTTATTATCAAAATGAACAATAAATAATTTTTAGATTCCTTAATTTTACATGATTCATTTAAAATTAAAAAATATATTAATATTCTAGAATTTTTCTATTTTTAAAATTGGATTTCAAAGTGAAAGTTGTATTTTTATCAAGAATGTTTTTAATGACCTTTTTATGGTATTTTTATTCATAGAAAAACAATAATCCTTTTATTATACAATGGGGATATGTGGTAATGATACCATCCTTATTCTTTCTATGGATGTTTTATGATTAGTTTTATTGGGGAAAGTATTGATATTATTTATGCTAGTTCTTCCTATATGGATAGTTTTTGAATAAGGTGTGTTGATTAAGTTTTTTTAATTATTCATATGATGAATGAATTATACTTATTATTTATTCATATTATGAATTAATTAGACTTATTAATTTATTGGTGGGACTCATAATTATATATCTCATCAATGCATCAATAAGTCTCATTAGAAAAATGAGTTAACTGGCCTTATTAAATAGGTTTTTGGTGTATACCTATACAAAGTTTAAATTGTCTTGGAACAAAGCCTTGATGTTAAGTTTCATGTGACATCCCGGACCTAGTTCAATCAATTTTAACCAAACCCATTTAGACACATGACCTCAAACACGTCTCCCTATATGGTAGAGGTTGCTAACTAGTAGTGAGGGTCCATAGTGAAATAGTGGGGAGACTATACCCTCGTGATCAGAGTATACCACAAAAATATAATAATATCAGTCGATAGAGGAAGAATAAAGGATAACTAAATAATGGAAGAGTAAATATCCATCATATAAATAAGTAAGTAATCACATACATCAATGTCAAATAAAAATTGTGAACATGGAATGTTATACTAAAAAGAGAAATATTGGGGAACCAAGGGAACAAGACTATACAATAAGCTATACAAAAAAAGAAAAAAATACATAATGTTATATCTAGTAGAATCTTAAGCATAGGCTCAATCCTATGGCCCTATACATATTCCTATAAAGTTAATCAAGCATCCATGGTAAATCTCTTTTCCTTATCCCTACCTACATCCATGAAGTCTGTCCAAGTACCCAATAGCGTCCTGAACAGGGTATGAGATATACTCAGTAGGCCACCGCCAATGGTGTCTAATTACATCATGTTTGTAAGTATATAATAAACAATGTTTAGATAACCATAAAGGATGTAAATAAAATTTGGTAAATTATTAACTCGTATAGGTCCAGGTTCATATGGAACACCAGTACTCTACTACCTACTTCAACCTAATCTAGAATGTCACTGAGTAAATATTTGGTTATGATTTAATTTATAATAATTTATTGGGACTCTTATTATATCCAAGGCATCCCACATGAATCATATCTAAGCAAGATATGTATAATAAGTCCATCATAAAAAATTAAGGCTCTAACCAAATCTAATATTACTCTCTGTCCTAGAAGTCACATCGTATAATTAATCCATTATGATTATAAGCAACCTAATCCCATCCTTGGAATTCATAATTTTGAAACCAGGTAAATCTCTAGGAATAACATGAACACATCACCTTATAAGCTCATCTTAGGAATTCCTCATTAAAACCCTGGTTTCTCTCTAGGTGTGGTATAAAGTCACTTCCCATTGAGTTCATTCTTGGCAGTCCAAAAAAGAGATCCCAAGTGTCACTTTTGGTCTATATAATGATATTACCACTGATTATATCTTTATAATTCTATAAAGGTAACCAAATTATCATCACTGGAATGTATAACAACGACCTACCCTCTGATTTTTCCCTTATTAGTACACGTAGGGAGTCTAAGTATCACTCATGGAGTCTAAAATACAACTTCCAAGTGAGTCTGTCTATGGAATTCATATAAGAAACCATATTTCACCCATGATGCATTATATTTCCATTTAAAATTTATAAATAATTTAATTGAGTAATCCTGAGGAGTCTACTTATAGAATTCTAAGTCAGAACCCAGGTTTCACTCTCGAGATGGCAATATGAATGGTCAAGAGCCCAAAGTCTAACCATTCCATTTAAATTAAAATTTAATTAAATTATCCTTCAAATTTATATAATATATATACTCACCTCATAAGGTGGATCAAATCATTTCCTAGGATTATAAGGCATAGAATCCCATGAATCCACACATTCATCGTAATTGGGAATTTTTGTTTTTAAGAACATATGAAGCCTGGGAGAGAAGGGACAATTTTCAATGCATAAGGACCTGGTCTTCCATTACATATTTTATTAAATTCAATTAAATTTCAATAAATTCATTTAAAATACCATAATATAGGGTTAAAATAACACACCTTAAAAGCTAAATCAATTCATAGGCCACCCATGGCAGTTTTATCCAATTTAAAAAAACACCCAAGGTGTGGTTAAATTCAAGGTCCTTAAACTCTAATGATACAATAATGGTTTGTGTAGATCATATTGGTCAAGCCCATTCATTTAATTTAATGGAAAATAGCTTTAAAAGCATCTACTATAAAATTCAGCGCACAATAGAATGGCGTAATATATAAACACTAATATTTTAATGGAAAATAATGATTCACATACCTTATCTTGGTAGTCGACTCCTAATCCATTTTTGGCCTCTAATACATGATAAAATGAAAGAAATTTTTTTAATAGAAAAATGCCCTAAAAATATGTCATATTATCACACACCAAAATAACTATTTTTACAGGAAGATAAAAGATTAAAGATGAAATGTTAATAGATATATTATCATTACACATCCAACACAATAGATGGAGGTCTGATCAGAGTTTAGATGGAAGAGTTACCTCAATGCCTAGGTTAGAAGGCCATGGTGCTCTCAAGGAGAAGGAGGAACTTTTGTGCATGGGAGAAGAAATAAAAGGGTTATCTCATTTGAATAAAATGAGGTGAAAAATTTTCATTTCACCCATTTTAAAGGGGATCATGGTTTGTCCACACCATTCACCAAACCATGTGCCAACCATCTTCCATGTACTACCCCAAGACACCCCTCTCATGGGATAGGTGCACATTTTGACTAACTATGAACATCCTATTAAAATAACTTTGTAAATAGTTATCCAGCACTCGCATAGTCATGAGGCCTAAGTTTCATGGTTAGGAAAAACTGTGTGGCCCTAGATAGAGCATTCGACCACCCCACACATTTTAACCAAACTGTATGGACTGAGAAACACAGTTTCTACTAACCATGAAGAACACCTGATTCTTCCAAATGTTAGGGATCCTGGATCTGTACATGCTTCAGACACCCCTAAAATTCATGTGATCTTATTATGAACATTTATAAGGATAAAACTAAAGAAATTAATGGAGATTAAAAGTTTCCATACCTTGAAGAATATAAGAGTTCTTACAATATCCCCCCCTTAAATAAAATAATACCCAAGTTTTCCTTCCAAGGGTAATAAAGCATAATATCAAAATAAATATGGACACTAGGCACATATGTCAACCTCCCATTCCCAATTATCATCCTATACATGATCATGCTACTATATCACCCACACCAGTGGAACTGACCAACCTCATAGAACCTTCATGCCCTGATCAACAATACGGATAGGGTGCTCTATAAAGGATGAATCAACCTAAAATTAAACCCCCCCAGGATTAATAATATGGTACAAATTAGAATGATATCAAAAAAGATGAGATACATATAAAATTTCATACATGGATCGATACATTTGAGGTAACTAAAACCAGTAGGCTACTATCCCAACTCTCTCCAAAATCTCAAAGGGCCTAAAATAATGAGGTGATAGCTTCCCCTATTTCTAAATCCATCTATTCTACATTCTAAGTGAAAATGTAAAAGATCTGACTCTCAACCTTTAACTCTAGTGTTCAATGACAATGATTGGTGTATACCTTCTTCCTGGACTGATCTATAGATATCTTTTTCCAAATAATATGAACCTTCTTTGATGTCTCCTAGATGAGATGAGGACTCAGTAATGCTACCTCTCCTACCTCTAACCAGTATAGGGATTAAGATATTGACCTACTATAAAGGGCCTCATAATAATCCATCTGTATAGTTTCTTGAAAGTTTTTATTGTAAGAAAACTTGATGAGAGGTAAGTTTTTCTACCAAGAACCACTAAAATTAAGGATACATGCTTGAAACATTTCCTCCAAAACCTATATATTATGCTCAGATTGAATGTTAATCTGTGGGTGATATATTTTACTTAGTAGTAGCTATGAACCTAGTTCCCTCTACAACCCCTACCAGAACTATGTTGTGAAGTGAACATGTCTATTTGATATGATAGAATGTGGAACTCTATAGAGGTATATGATCTCAAAAATGTAGAGATTCTTGGTCTAATCTACTAAAATGGTCACCAAAATAGGTAAAAAATTGGTGACCTTTGTTAATTTCTCTATGATAACCCATATGACGTCACTTCCCCGAGGTGATATAGAAAATCCAATCATGAAATCCATAGTGACATTGTCCCAATTTCACTCAGGAATAGGCAATGGCTATAAAAGCCCCACTGGTTTCTGGTGTTCTTCCTTCACCTGCTGATAGGTCGAACACTAAGTAACAAAATCATCTATCTCTATTTTCATCCCCAACGACCATAATTGGAAACATAAGTCATGATACATCTTGGTAAGACCAGGATGTACTTCCCAAATAGAGGCACAATACTCTCTCATCAACTCCTCTCAAATCTATGTTGGAACCCAGATGTGTATGTGAATGATCAAGATATCATTGTCATCGATGAACCAATAAAGGTGGTGGGATATCACCTGCAATACTCTCCCATAGGACCAAGCCCTCAAGATCTGATAGCTTCCACATATTCACTCTCTCTAGAATTGAAGTGTTCATTGATAATGATTCAAGAATAGACTATCCATCAAAGTCCTAAAACTCTAAGTGATTCTCAAAAAATAAGTCCATAATCTTCTACTTTCTATTAGTCTACTAAACTACCTATGTCTGAGTCTTCCTACTTAGACCAACAGAAACTTCATTTCCCTTCCTAGATATATAATCAATCTTGAATTTTAAGGATTGTAGGTATTCACCCCATCTTCATTGTCTAAGATTCAAATCTCATTGTGTAAATATATAATTGAGGCTTTTGTGGTTTGTATACACCAAAAAACACTCTCCCAGTAAGTAATTACTATAAAAAAATAAGGCATGAATAACATTATCTAACTTGAGATCATGTGTCAGGCAGGTCCAATAATGTGGTCTCAACTAATTAGACATGTACACTATGACTTTCTCTTCCTTTATCAGAAATACTTCTAGCCTGATACCTAATTCATCAAAATAAACTATATATCTTCTTATAACTATGGAAGAATCAAGATTGGTGCTGAATTCGGTCTCCCTTTCAGCTCCTACAAGGTTTTCTCATATTCTTCTAATAATATGAACTTCACAGCCTTTTAAGTCAGGTTCTTAAGAGGTTATTCTAGGTGTGAAAAATCCATAATGAAGTATCTATAATAACTATCTATCCACAAGAAACATTTTATATCAAATATTTTCTTGGGATAATCCTAGGAAACTAAAACTATCACCTTTTCTGGGTCAACTGATACTCCTATCTATGAGATAATGTGACCTAGTAAGTGAACTTTATCCATACAAAATTGGTACATTACAAGCATAGCATAAAAATAATGCTCCCTCGATGTATTCAATATGATCTTAAGATGTTTGACATGGTCATGTTGAGTATGAGAATGAACCAAAATATATTCAACAAAGACCCATATAAATGAATCTAGATATAGGATGTAAACCCAATTCATCAATTCCATAAAAACATTTGGGGGATTCATGAGACCGAACTACATGACCAAATACTTACACAAGCCATATCTACCATGGAATGTTGTACTTGGTATATCTCATGGTCCAACATGCACCTAATGATAACTTGATCTAATATAAATATTAGATAAAACATTTTCTCCCTAGATCTAATTGAATATATAACCTATATTAGGAAATGGATACAAGTTCTTAACCATAATATGTTTAACTGGTCGTAATCCATGAAAATCCATAGGGTGCAGTCTATCTTCTTGGAAATAAAGGACTGGTGAAACCCACCGTGAAGGATTGGGTCATATAAAATCATTATCTTCTAAATCCTCTAGCTACCTCTTAAGATCTTTTAACTCAATAGTATCCATCTTTTAAGGAGGAATGGATACCGGTGTAGCTCCTAGCACTACCTCAATGGAAAACTCTACCTCTATCTCTCTCTCAATAGGTAGTACTGAAAAATCATTAAATAAAACATCCATGAAACAATCTACCACTAGAAGGAAATATTTTTATTATGTTTCCTGATCATCTAGATAAAATATATAAATATAGGGTGTCTTCCCACCTAGACAACGATGATCGGATCCAGCTCATATTTCTTAGACATCTAATTTGCCCCTATGAATAATGTTTCTACCCTCTTGTGTTGTGAAAGAAAACCTTTAGTGATATAAATCAACATAATTATGATAGGTAACCAAACAATACTTTACTATAATGGTTTAAAAACCCTTTCATCTTGAGGACTAATAGATCCCATACAAAGAGCCACCCACCTATCTTGAAGGGTCACTCCTTACACCGGTATACACACTTCAATATAATTCCCAAGAGAGTATTAATTTTCATCATGAAACATGAAAACTAAACATTGAGACCAAGGATCTCCACAAAATTAATAGATATGAAATAATGGGAATCACCTATATTTAAAATATAACATACTAAATTAAAGACTACTATAACAGTACCTATCACCATAGAAGTTTTGGAACTCTACTCATCAAGTATCGGCTACACTGTGTACATATAACCTAATCTATGGCAATGAGTTATAGCCTGGCTACTCTGAGGAAGCCAAATCTATTGGTGCCATAATCTAGTGGCTAGCTACCTTAAGCATGACCACCTCCTCAACCTGATTAGCCAGTCACACTCCAACTCCCCAACCAATGAGAAGATGATAACCCCACTCCGGAATGTGGTGTCAGTGAATACTCTCTCTCACTAGCCACTGGAGTAAAAACTTTTAAAAAATAATGAATATGACCCATATTTCAACAAGAAAAGAATTTTACTGGGTCCCTGGTACACTGGGGTTTTTTATGTCCCAACCTACATCATTTATGGAATCTCACCTATCTATTTGAGTACACACCTTGGCTACTAATTTCACCACATGGAATCTCCAAACAATGCTTCCTACTATTGGTTTATATATTTACAAATCTAGGTGTTGAACCACCATATCTCTAACCTCCATACTCTATCAGGTTACACTCATAGATAAGAAATGTGTTCACTATCTCAGGTATAGTAGTAAGCTGAAATACATTTAACTATGATCAAATATCATACTTGATACCATCCTCTAATTGTAAAGACCCGTAAATTTCAAGGAATTTTTTTTTCTTAATTTTCTTTGGAATTTTACAAGAACGCAGTTTCTGACGGTGCCTGATTCCGAGGCCGGGTGTGCCCGGAATCATTTTCTGAAGTTTGGCTCGGGTACGTTCAGTGAACGGACGAGCGGGTTTTTCTAACTTTTGAACCGGTGCCCGGAATCAAATTCTGAGGGCACCGATGAAATTGCAGTGCCGGTATTCGCTTAGAAACGCCTCTTCCGGAGTTGCGTTTGCTCGGGTGTGGTTTTTAATTTTCGGGCTTAAAGTTAAGAAATAAAATAATTTTGCGACAACTTTATTTTATTTCACTTAAGCCACTTGGAAGCCACTTGAAGCCACTTAAAGGCGGCTTGAACTAAGTTGAACTGGATAGGATGCTATCCGGAAATATCCTACCCCCTTGGTAGGATATTTGTGAGGTGGGGCCCGCACGAGCCCCGCCGTTTCTTTCCGCTAAGAAACGCACCCGTGAAAACTCGTCTTAATGAAAGTCAACCAACGCGTTTTCTAAATTCTTAACAGACCATTTAATTGGGCGGTTTATTTCATGAATTAAATGGGCTGTTTCTTTCGTGAATTAAATGGGTCGTTTCTTTCGTTGAATTAATTCAACGAATTGATGGATCGTTTCTTAACCAGTTTTTCAAATTCGTTGGCGTAATAATAAAATAAGACCAACGCTTAACCTCTGGTTATTTGCACTTAAGAAGATTTGGGAGAACCCTCGCAACTTCTTCTCCCTCGCGAAGAACGCGAAGAACGCGAAGAACGCCGAACCCGGAAATCGACGACGCCTTCGCCCGAGACGTTCTTCCGATCTCCGATCTCCGATCTCCGATCACCGACCATTCGAGGTGAGTGCTTTCGGATTTCCTCTCAAGTTCTTTTCTTTGGTTTTAAACGAAACACAGATTTAAATATTAATAATTTAAATCTGTTGTTCTTGGTTCGTTGAGCTCGCTGACTCAACGCCGGAATCCGCGACGACGCGACGCCTCCCCGCGACGACGCGACGATCGATCTCTTCCGCGACAATCTCTTCCGCGAAGAACGCCCGCGCACGACGATCATCAAGGTAGGGATTTATTTTGGAAAATTACCCCCCCCCCTTTTTAATTTTTTCTCGTGAACGTTCTTCGAAAATTAAAAAGCCGGTTTCAATGAACAATTTTTTATTTTTAATTAAAATTGTTGGATCATGTGTTGATCATTTTTCTCCCGGTTTTTTATTTCTAACGCGGAGGGTGCGGGCCAAACGAACACGGCCCGACGACCCTCCGCCGTTCTTCGTTTTGTGCGGATTTGGCAGGCGACGACGGAACGTGCTGCAACGGGTGTTTGATGATCCCGCAGTAAAGAACGGAACCCGGGAGGAACAACGGCGCAGACGGGAAGGAAAACGGGTCACCGGAGCGACTCCGGCGGCCCGCGGAAGCCGGAGGTGGCGCGGGTCGCCGGCGCGGCGGCGCCGGCGGCCGGAGGCGGCGGCACCGCGCGGGTGTCCAGCGCGACACCCCGCGGGTGTCCAGCGCGACACCCCGCGGGTGCCGCGGGTGTCCAGCGCGACACCCCGCGGGTGTCCAGCGCGACACCCCGCGGGTGCCGCGGGTGTCCAGCGCGACACCCCGCGGGTGTCCAGCGGCACCCCGCGGGTGTCCAGCGCGACACCCCGCGGGTGTCCAGCGGCACCCCGCGGGTGTCCAGCGCGACACCCCGCGGGTGCCGCGGGGTTGTCACGCGGCACCCCGCGGGTGTCCGGCCGACACCCCGCGGGTGCCGCGGGGGTGTCACGCGGGGCGGCGGCTTTCCCCCGCGTCGGCCGCTCGGCCGAGCCGAGCCGGACCGGCCCTGGCCGGGCCAACCGAGTCGGACCCGACCCGGTTCGGGCCAACCAGGGGGGGTCGGGCCGGGTCGGCCCGGGCCCGGACCCCCCGTCTTCGGACGGACTTCGTTCAAATGGCCGTATCTTGAGCTTCGGGCCTCCAAACGACCCGCCGTCAGCGGCAACGCGATCCTTGGATCGAGACAGTCGTTTCGGTTTATCGCACTCAAGTTTCGGAATACTTGGGGTTCGGCCGGGTTGGTTCGTACACGAAACCAACCGGGCCCTCGGAGCGGAAACGCTCATATCTTGAGCTACGGACGTCCGATTGACGTGCCGTCAGCTTGCTTGATTTCCTCTAAGTGAGACGGATCTTTTGGCATACTCCGCCCGAGGTTTGGACACAGGTGGAGTGCGGTCGGGTTGGTTTTGCCTTAAAAACCAACCGGGCCCCTGGGACGAAAATGCCAATATCTCTCAGACCGGGCGTCCGATTGACGCGCCGTCTGCGACGTTGAGTTCCTGTTGACGATACGGAACTTTTGGATACATCAACTTCGGACTTCGTGTCAGTTGATGTATCAGCCTCTCGGCTCGTGGAGCGGACCCTCCCGAATGAGCTTGCTGTGTGCGGGAACCCTAGGTTGGCTGTGACTGCTACTTCGACAGCGATGACCATGCAGAGATCCTCAGAGGACTGCAGCGACGACTGTGCAGAGATCCTCCGTGGACTGCGGCGACGACGGTGCAGAGATCCTTCGCGGACTCCGACGACGACCGTGCAGAGATCCTCAGTGGACTGCGGCGACGACCGTGCAGAGATCCTCAGCGGACTGCGACGACTACTGCACTCAGCGATCCTACGTGGATCAGGGCTTCAGGTCCTGCGTGGGCCCGATCCTGTGTGGGCCCGATCCTGTGTGGGTCACTGCAGAGATTAGTTACCTATCGATCCTTCGTGGGTCCGACGACTTATATGGATCAGGGATCATCTTTATCGTCATCCGAAGAAGTATACCTGTGTGAGCTGAATCTTCTGTTTTACTCGATAGAGGTGGTGCGCTTGGTTGTAGCGGCAGACCCGCGATACTGGAGACGAGCGTACGGAGTACGGAGACCGTGTAGCCGGATGAGACCTGAAGACTGCTCGACCGACTCGACTTGGAGTGAGTCGACTAGCCCAGTGGACGGAGCGCCCAGTATTTGGCGGCAGACCCACGGCGGATGGAGCGCCTGGTAGTTGGCAGCAGACCCGTGGTACTCGACTGGAGGAGTACCTCTGTAGGCTATTTGGGTGAGCGCCCGGTATTTGGCAGCAGACCCTCAGCGGACGGAGCGCCCGGTAGTTGGCAGCAGACCCGCGGTACTCGACAGGAGGAGTACCTCAGCAGTCTTAGGTTAGTGAGAAGTACCTCGGAGTCGTGACAGGACCACTGTACACTTCAGAGATGGGGCTCTTCAGCAGTTACGTTTTTGATAATGAAAATCCTGGTTTGAGCTGAATCTTATGTTACTCTCCTTTGTGGAAATGTGTTGAACTATCCTATGTGGATTTACTGTTTACTCTCCTTGTGGATTTGAGTCTTGCTTTCCTGCGTGGATTGAGTTGTTCTTGAGCTCGTAAGCAGAGCTAGAATTGGGGACTTAGGTATATGTATGGGCATATACCTAAGTCGAGTCTGATGTTACTTCGTGATTGCATCTTTCTTTTGTGCTATATCCTTTGTGGATTTCGGGAGACCTTCGGGGGTCTCGGGGTCCTTACTGAGTAGCTTATACTCACCCCTGCACGGGCTATGCCCGCACCTTGTTGTGTTGGTTGCAGACAACGGACAGCGCTGATCTCGGTTGGGGCGTAGAGCAGGACGGTACCTGGAGGTGGACCACTGGGCGGGACGTGCTCGGAGCGGACGTGGGACCCGAGGATCCTGGAGGCTATCTGTACCCACCCTTCAGGTGGGATTTCCAGTGGATGACACGAGGCCGCCGTCTTTTCTTCAGTTGCTGTTCTCTTTACTTTTCCAGTTGTACTTTCAGTTGGGCTTGTATTCCGGCCCCCTTTACTTTTCTGCACTTTGTAGTTACTTTCCGCTTGCTGACTCTGTGGTGCTTGTTTACTTTTCAAAGGCAATGCCTTCCCTTTTTGTTGGGATTTACGCCTTGGTGCTAGTCGCCAGCCCCTGGCCTATGGAAGGCGGGCTTGGGGTAGTCACGGCACGGGCCCCAAGGACGGGTCGTGACAAATTGGTATCAGAGGTGGTCGGTTCTACCGCAGACTCTGATCTTCCTCCTATGTGAAGCAATAGTGTTTAGCGTATTGAGTGTGGTTATCAGTCCAGGGAGTCCAGTATTGGTGCGGCGGCCGACGTATCCATACACCAGGACCCTGACTTCTGATTTCCGACTTAATGCCCGAAAACATTGATTGCATGTGTGTTTCAAGTTTTCTTTGTGATTACTTGTGTCAGCTCACCAGGTATACTGTTCTGACCGTGGCATACTTGTTTTTTTTTCAGGATGGCACGACGACAGCAGCCAGCTAGGGTTCCTAGAGCAGGGCGCGACGACAGCCCGCCGAGCGACGAGGCCTCGGTACAGGGCCTGTTGACAGCAGAGGCACCGGCGGTACCTTTACCCGCCGAGCCCCCGATGCTTCCAGCACTGGCAGCTGACGACGCACGACGCCTCGGAGCTCTGCACGAGTTCCAGCGCCAGCGACCACCCAGGTTCCGTGGGGAGTCGGACCCCCAGGCAGCCGAGGACTGGCTGGAGGCGGTCGTCCGAGTTTTCAGGCTAGTGAGGACACCAGCAGACCTCATGGTGATCCTCGCGGCGAGCCTACTGCACGCAGCAGCCGGACGCTGGTGGAGCCTGATGCTCCAGGTACACGATGAGGCCACCCTCATCTGGATGGACTTCGAGAGCCTCTTCCGCTCAGAGTTCGTCCCGGCCACCCTCCGTGCGGTGCGCATCCAGGAGCTTCTTCAGCTGCGGTAGGGCAGCTTGACGGTCGCTCAGTACGCGGCGAGGTTCACCGACCTTTCTCGGTACTCGACAGACATGGTACGGGACCCCTTCTTTCGGGCCCGGACCTTCGAGCAGGGATTGAGACATGAGATCAGGGCATCGCTGATATCTCTTAACATCCCGACCCAGGCAGGAGTGCTAGAGAGAGCCCTTCTGATCGAGAGCTTCCTGGCTGAGTCCACAGCGAGACCTGCCGCAGGGCGGCAGATAGCGGAGTCATCGGCAACAGGTAGCCGACGGATGACTCATGGCTCCAGGCAGACCAGACCTACCGGTGGCCGACTGCACGACTCAGGCTCAGTTGTGCGAGGGAACCGGGGTGGAGTCAGAGCCAGGCGTGCCGAGAGTGGGCAGTGTTACTCCTGTGGCGGGATTGGTCACATGGCTCGTGACTGTCCGACCCGCCATGCTGATGATCAGCAGTTAAGTGAAGAACCTCCCAGGCAGAGGCAGAGGTTCGACCGTGGCGGTTCGCAGGGAGGAGGCGGACGAGGCAGAGGAGCTGGCCGCGCAGCAGGAGGTGGGAGACGCTTTGAGGCTCTGCCACCACCACCACCAGGAGGTCCGCCCCGACCACAGGGAGTAGGTGAACATGCAAGAGCTCAGCTTCAGGCAGCCGAGGCCTTCGATAATGGAGCTCTGGGAGCAGATGGACAGGAGAGGAACTAGCTCCAGACCTGGAGACTTTTGTTCATGTTGCTTCTAGTTTTGTTGATGTATGTTTGTAGATGCTTTGTGTCTTTGCACTTGAGCTGCAGTAATAAAAGACACCCTTTCTTGTGGCATTTACTTCCCTGTCCTCTCTTGTGTTGTTACTAAGAGGTTCCAGTTTTGACTGTTGACTTGACCCTCACTTGTGAGACATCTACTGGAGGAGACCCAGTTACCACACACTGATGCCGACAGTGTGAATCAACCCTTGGAGGCGAGAGTAACGGTCGGATCTCTTAGTAGTAGCGTCGAGGCCTTACGACGTCATCCTTGGTATGGATTAGTATCATCCATCTCGGGATTGACCGTATTAGGCGAAGAATGTGGTTCATCCAGGGGATGAGACCAGGTTTCTCTTATCGGCAAAGAAGAAATCTAGCAGCTCTAGTGGGACCAGAGGTGGTCCGGGCCACGATAGAGAAGGTCCAGGTGAGCACATGGAGCGGAAGGCTCAGATGCATGCTCAGTACCGCCTTTTGTATCCCTAGTTTGTGTTGAAGCTTTACGAGGACGTAAAGCCCTGTGGTGGGAGTAATGTAAAGACCCGTAAATTTCAAGGAATTTTTTTTCTTAATTTTCTTTGGAATTTTACAAGAACGCAGTTTCTGACGGTGCCTGATTCCGAGGCCGGGTGTGCCCGGAATCATTTTCTGAAGTTTGGCTCGGGTACGTTCAGTGAACGGACGAGCGGGTTTTTCTAACTTTTGAACCGGTGCCCGGAATCGAATTCTGAGGGCACCGATGAAATCGCAGCGCCGGTATTCGCTTAGAAACGCCTCTTCCGGAGTTGCGTTTGCTCGGGTGTGGTTTTTAATTTTCGGGCTTAAAGTTAAGAAATAAAATAATTTTGCGACAACTTTATTTTATTTCACTTAAGCCACTTGGAAGCCACTTGGAAGCCACTTGAAGCCACTTAAAGGCAGCTTGAACTAAGTTGAACTGGATAGGATGCTATCCGGAAATATCCTACCCCCTTGGTAGGATATTTGTGAGGTGGGGCCCGCACGAGCCCCGCCGTTTCTTTCCGCTAAGAAACGCACCCGTGAAAACCCGTCTTAATGAAAGTCAACCAACGCGTTTTCTAAATTCTTAACAGACCATTTAATTGGGCGGTTTATTTCGTGAATTAAATGGGCTGTTTCTTTCGTGAATTAAATGGGTCGTTTCTTTCGTTGAATTAATTCAACGAATTGATGGATCGTTTCTTAACCAGTTTTTCAAATTCGTTGGCGTAATAATAAAATAAGACCAACGCTTAACCTCTGGTTACTTGCACTTAAGAAGATTTGGGAGAACCCTCGCAACTTCTTCTCCCTCGCGAAGAACGCGAAGAACGCGAAGAACGCCGAACCCGGAAATCGACGACGCCTTCGCCCGAGACGTTCTTCCGATCTCCGATCTCCGATCTCCGATCACCGACCATTCGAGGTGAGTGCTTTCGGATTTCCTCTCAAGTTCTTTTCTTTGGTTTTAAACGAAACACAGATTTAAATATTAATAATTTAAATCTGTTGTTCTTGGTTCGTTGAGCTCGCCGACTCAACGCCGGAATCCGCGACGACGCGACGCCTCCCCGCGACGACGCGACGATCGATCTCTTCCGCGACGATCTCTTCCGCGAAGAACGCCCGCGCACGACGATCATCAAGGTAGGGATTTATTTTGGAAAATTACCCCCCCCCTTTTTAATTTTTTCTCGTGAACGTTCTTCGAAAATTAAAAATCCGGTTTCAATGAACAATTTTTTATTTTTAATTAAAATTGTTGGATCATGTGTTGATCATTTTTCTCCCGGTTTTTTTATTTCTAACGCGGAGGGTGCGGGCCAAACGAACACGGCCCGACGACCCTCCGCCGTTCTTCGTTTTGTGCGGATTTGGCAGGCGACGACGGAACGTGCTGCAACGGGTGTTTGATGATCCCGCAGTAAAGAACGGAACCCGGGAGGAACAACGGCGCAGACGGGAAGGAAAACGGGTCACCGGAGCGACTTCGGCGGCCCGCGGAAGCCGGAGGAGGCGCGGGTCGCCGGCGTGGCGGCGCCGGCGGCCGGAGGCGGCGGCACCACGCGGGTGTCCAGCGCGACACCCCGCGGGTGCCGCGGGTGTCCAGCGTGACACCCCGCGGGTGTCCAGCGGCACCCCGCGGGTGTCCAGCGGCACCCCGCGGGTGTCCAGCGCGACACCCCGCGGGTGTCCAGCGGCACCCCGCGGGTGTCCAGCGCGACACCCCGCGGGTGTCCAGCGGCACCCCGCGGGTGTCCAGCGCGACACCCCGCGGGTGCCGCGGGGTTGTCACGCGGCACCCCGCGAGTGTCCGGCCGACACCCCGCGGGTGCCGCGGGGGTGTCACGCGGGGCGGCGGCTTTCCCCCGCGTCGGCCGCTCGGCCGAGCCGAGCCGGACCGGCCCTGGCCGGGCCGGGCCGGGCCAACCGAGTCGGACCCGACCCGGTTCGGGCCAACCAGGGGGGGTCGGGCCGGGTCGGCCCGGGCCCGGACCCCCCGTCTTCGGACGGACTTCGTTCAAATGGCCGTATCTTGAGCTTCGGGCCTCCAAACGACCCGCCGTCAGCGGCAACGCGATCCTTGGATCGAGACAGTCGTTTCGGTTTATCGCACTCAAGTTTCGGAATACTTGGGGTTCGGCCGGGTTGGTTCGTACACGAAACCAACCGGGCCCTCGGAGCGGAAACGCTCATATCTTGAGCTACGGACGTCCGATTGACGTGCCGTCAGCTTGGTTGATTTCCTCTAAGTGAGACGGAGCTTTTGGCATACTCCGCCCGAGGTTTGGACACAGGTGGAGTGCGGTCGGGTTGGTTTTGCCTTAAAAACCAACCGGGCCCCTGGGACGAAAATGCCAATATCTCTCAGACCGGGCGTCCGATTGACGCGCCGTCTGTGACGTTGAGTTCCTGTTGACGATACGGAACTTTTGGATACATCAACTTCGGACTTCGTGTCAGTTGATGTATCAGCCTCTCGGCTCGTGGAGCGGACCCTCCCGAACGAGCTTGTTGTGTGCGGGAACCCTAGGTTGGCTGCGACTGCTACTTCGACAGCGATGACCGTGCAGAGATCCTCAGAGGACTGCGGCGACGACTGTGCAGAGATCCTCCGTGGACTGCGGCGACGACGGTGCAGAGATCCTCCGTGGACTCCGACGACGACCGTGCAGAGATCCTCAGTGGACTGTGGCGACGACCGTGCAGAGATCCTCAGCGGACTGCGACGACTACTGCACTCAGCGATCCTACGTGGATCAGGGCTTCAGGTCCTGCGTGGGCCCGATCCTGTGTGGGTCACTGCAGAGATTAGTTACCTATCGATCCTTCGTGGGTTCGACGACTTATATGGATCAGGGATCATCTTTATCGTCATCCGAAGAAGTATACCTGTGTGAGCTGAATCTTCTGTTTTACTCGATAGAGGTGGTGCGCTTGGTTGTAGCGGCAGACCCGCGATACTGGAGACGAGCGTACGGAGTACGGAGACCGTGTAGCCGGCTGAGACCTGAAGACTGCTCGACCGACTCGACTTGGATTGAGTCGACTAGCCCAGTGGACGGAGCGCCCAGTATTTGGCGGCAGACCCACGGCGGACGGAGCGCCTGGTAGTTGGCAGCAGACCCGTGGTACTCGACTGGAGGAGTACCTCTGTAGGCTATTTGGGTGAGCGCCCGGTATTTGGCAGCAGACCCTCAGCGGACGGAGCGCCCGGTAGTTGGCAGCAGACCCGCGGTACTCGACAGGAGGAGTACCTCAGCAGTCTTAGGTTAGTGAGAAGTACCTCGGAGTCGTGACAGGACCACTGTACACTTCAGAGATGGGGCTCTTCAGCAGTTACGTTTTTGATAATGAAAATCCTGGTTTGAGCTGAATCTTATGTTACTCTCCTTTGTGAAAATGTGTTGAACTATCCTATGTGGATTTACTGTTTACTCTCCTTGTGGATTTGAGTCTTGCTTTCCTGCGTGGATTGAGTTGTTCTTGAGCTCGTAAGCAGAGATAGAATTGGGGACTTAGGTATATGTATGGGCATATACCTAAGTCGAGTCTGATGTTACTTCGTGATTGCATCTTTCTTTTGTGCTATATCCTTTGTGGATTTCGGGAGACCTTCGGGGGTCTCGGGGTCCTTACTGAGTAGCTTATACTCACCCCTGCACGGGCTATGCCCGCACCTTGTTGTGTTGGTTGCAGACGACGGACAGCGCTGATCTCGGTTGGGGCGTG
The DNA here is from genome assembly GCA_963277665.1 of Viscum album. NCBI lineage: Eukaryota > Viridiplantae > Streptophyta > Magnoliopsida > Santalales > Viscaceae > Viscum > Viscum album. The sequence goes on from OY728142.1 coordinate 407,967,571, forward strand.
GAGCAGGACGGTACCTGGAGGTGGACCACTGGGCGGGACGTGCTCGGAGTGGACGTGGGACCCGAGGAGCCTGGAGGCTATCTGTACCCACCCTTCAGGTGGGATTTCCAGTGGACGACACGAGGCCGCCGTCTTTTCTTCAGTTGCTGTTCTCTTTACTTTTCCAGTTGTACTTTCAGTTGGGCTTGTATTCCGGCCCCCTTTACTTTTCTGCACTTTGTAGTTACTTTCCGCTTGCTGACTCTGTGGTGCTTGTTTACTTTTCAAAGGCAATGCCTTCCCTTTTTGTTGGGATTTACGCCTTGGTGCTAGTCGCCAGCCCCTGGCCTATGGAAGGCGGGCTTGGGGTAGTCACGGCACGGGCCCCAAGGACGGGTCGTGACACTAATCACCTATCTTTGGAAAAATCATCACCTAAAAAAATAGGTGTGAAGCACCAGAGGTCCATGAAATGGGTAGAATATTCCATGAATGATAAATATCTCTTATAAAAGTGCATAACCTCTCTAGATTTATCGGCCCTCAACATATCGGGATATAAATAATTATAGAAGTCTATTTGAAAATCTCTCCAAGATATATCCCAATGATGATCTATATTGGAAATAACATCCCACAATCCCTTGTAATAATCCCCAAGAATATATATGGGGAGATTCACTCTTCTCTCTACAAGGGTCTCAAGATGATCTAAAATTGATATAATAGCCTCTAGCCATGACTCTACAGCCTATAAATCACCATACCCTAAAAAGTGGGTAGATGATACTATTGAAACTCATTAAAAAACTCTTCCATAGTTGGGAAAGGTTGTGGGGATCCTTAAATAGTCTTTATAAAGGATATGAAATCCACTAGAAATTGGGCATCAGTACCCATTTTGAGTATAAAAGGTGATGCCTCAAGTGGAACTACTGGAGGTTCTACTGGTAGCCTAGATCCCACTACCTCTAGAGCATGGTAATCACCACCCTCCTGGTGCACAACTTGAGGTATTCATGGTTTAATTCCTCTAAAAATTCTAAACACATGCCTCAATACAATATTTTATAAACTCCATAAGAATAGGACATGTAAAATCCTTCCTTTACAAGTGTCACCCCTCCTCCTACTCCTAAATCCAGGTCTAGGTGATGTAAATATCATAAGAAAATCAATAGATGTTGCCTACTTCCCACTACTAAGGTTGGTTCATGGTAAAGTTTTATTATGTAATTCAAAAGTCCTAGTATATAGAGTTTCAATTGAAGTTATAGAGGAAAACACCATTTAAGTTTCAATTGGCATCCTCATTTAACAATGACCATTTCATCTTAGAATTAAATTTTATTTAATTTCATACTCATTAAAATTTAAAATAATTTTAAATGTTTTAATTGTATAGATCACCATTTACAATTTATAAATTCCCATGCACTTTATAAATTGAAATGTAGTGTCCATTTAATCAAACACAATTATTTATCCAATACCTTCGTAAAATGTCAGCACAAATTCATTTACATGGAAATAAATGAACCAAAACATACTACAGGTAATTTATGTAGTAATATATACATGGCATGGAATATGTATGACATTTAAATCCTCAAGTGCCTATAATAATTTATGAAACAATACTTCCTTTCCTTATAAACCAAGTGTGAAAATCTAAAATCATAAGGAATTTCAAGCACCAACTATGTCACCCAATAGTGAAGTCAAGGAAATGGTAATAATCAAAATACAAAACAACATGTCTTATCCTAGGTAATTTGGATTTTCACTGTATGTGGGTTAGCTAATCTCAGGTACAGGCTCATGACCAAATCCCAAAAAGTCATATTTCTCCTTTAGGCATCCTAATTAGTAAGTTAAGTGAAGAAAATAAAATAAACTCATATTAGACCACTTTGTGACATCCCACACCCAGTTCACTCAATAGTAACTGAATCAGGTTTTCAACATGACCACAAGACCCCTCTCCATATACAAGAGGTTTCCAACTAGCAGTGAGGGTCTATGGTGAAATAGTAGGGACACTGTACCCCCATGATGAGATTGTAGTACAATATTAAAATCATATTAATCAATACTGTAATCATAATGAATAACCAAAGAGTGTAAGAGTAAACATCCATCATATTAACAACCAAGTAATAAAATCCATCAACGTCATATAAAAAATTATGATAATGGAATGTTATACCAAAAAGTTAAATCCAGGGGAACCAAGGGAACATGCATACACCATCCTAGAAATATAATCAAGCATCCATAGAAGATCACATTCCCTTATCCATACCTGCATCCATGAAGTCTATCCAGGTATCTAATGATGACCTGAATAGGGTGTGATATATACTCAGTAGGCCACCACTATGGTTTATAATTCCATCCAATCTGTGAGTACTTAATAAATAGTGTTAATATAATAGTAAATTTTATCAATAAAATGTGATAAATAAGTAACCCACATAGGTCCAGGTTCCCATGGAACACCCTTACTCTACTACCTACTTTTTCCAAATCTAGAATGCAAATGAGTAAACAGCCAGTCATTATTTAATTTATAATAATTTCTTGGAACCTAGCTCACATCCAATTCATCCACCATGAATCATTTCTAAGCAATATATGTATAATAAGGCCATTATAAAAAGTAAGGCTTCAATCGACTAAAATATTTTTCTTTCTCTTGGAAGTCATGTAGTATAATTAATCAATTATGATTATAAGAAACCTGAGACCATCCTTTTCATTCCTAATTTGGAATCTAGGTATCAATCCAGGAATAACATGAACCCATCACCTTACAATACCATCCTAGGAATTCCTCATAGTAACCCTGGTATCACTATAGGTGTGGCATAAATTCACCACCCTCTGAGTCCATCCTTAGTGGTCCTAAAAGGGAGAACAAGTGTCACTCATTCCATATATAATGTTATTCCCTCTTATTCCATCCTTTTAATTCCATAAAGGGAACCCAATTATCACCCCTAGCATGTATAATGACCTTCCCTCTAAGTTCATCCTTGGAAATTCACATAAGAAGTCCAAGTATCCCTCATAGAGTATAAAATCCAGCTGCCAAGTGAGTCTATCCATGGTGTTCATATAAGAACCTAGGTGTCACCCATGATGAATGATGTTTCCATTTAGAAATTATAACACATTTAATTAAGTAATATTGATTATTCTATTTATGGCATTCTGATTTAGATTCCAGGTTTCACTCTCGACATGGAAATATGAATGGTCATGGGCCTGAAGTCTAATAATACCATTTAAGTTCAAATTTAATTCAATTAGACTTCACATTTATATAATAAATCAACTCACCTCAGAAAATGTCTCAAATAATATCCTAGTATTAGAAGGCCTAGAATCCCAAGAATTCTCCCATTCATCTTAATTGAGCATTCCAGTTTTTAAGAATATTTCACGCCTAAGAGAGAAGGGACAATGGCCAATGCATGGGGACATGGTCTTCCATTCCCTCTTTTATTTAATTCAATTACACTTCAATAAATTCATTTAACATCCTATAAACTAGGGGTAAAATAACACATATTAAAAGGTAAAGCAATTCATAGTCCACCCACAATGGTTTTATCCAATTTAACAACACACCCAATTGGTGGTTCAATTCAAGATATTTAACCTCCAATGATACAACTACGAGTCTTGTGAGTCATATAGGTTAATAAAATTAATTAAATTTAAGGAAAAATCCCTTTAACAAGAGTCACTTAAAAAATGTGATGTGTTGCACAATGGTGTAATATATAAACATCAAGACTTTAATAGAAAATCAAGAGACCACCTACCTTATCTTGGTAATTGACTCCACATCCTTTTTTGGCCTCTAATATGGTCTAGAATAGAATAAATTGAGCAAATAGACAAATTACCTAAAATGGGGTATATTAACTCAAATTGAAATAACTCCATTGACTAGAAGATAAACAACTAAAGGTATAAGAGGAATGGATAACTTACCAATATGAATCCAACATAGTATATAGAGGTCTGATCAGAGTTTGGATGGAAGAGATACCTCAATTACTATATTGGAAGGCCACGAAGCTCTCAAGGAGAAGTAGGCACTATTGTGCATGGGAGAAGAAATAAAAGGGTTACTTAATTTAAATAAAATGAGGTGAAAACACCTTTTCACCATTTTTAAAGGTCCACACATTTTGGAAGCATGGTTGGATAAACCATGAGTCAGCCATGTTCCATGAACTTCCCCAATACACCCCTCACATGGGCTTGGTAGATGGTTTTTATAACCATGAACAACAACTAAAAACTCATCTATAATGAGGAATAAATCACTCACATATGAATCCCCAGATAGAGCATTGGACCACCTCACATAGTTTAACTGATCCATTTTGGTTGGGCTTCATGGTTTTTACTAACTGTGTGACCCACCTTCCTCTTCCAAAAGTCAGTACATCGAGCTCTATACAAGCCCCAGACACTCCATTAAACTCCCATGACTTCATTAGGAACATTTATAAGGATAAAACATAAGAAATTAATGTAAATTAAAAGGTTTCATACCTCAATGAAAATATGAGTTCTTATATTTTATATGTATGGAATTTTTTATTCCATAATTATAAAATAAATTATTAATGTATATGCAATTATTTTGAATAATATCCATTGATAAGTTTCAATAACATGTGATTATTTAAATGGATTCATTTGATCTTCATTTAATCCTTCTATATTATTATTCATGATCAATTTATTTATTAAATGACATGTGTTTTTAATTATTTACCATGGAATATTTATTATACCTTATTTACTCATGATAGCTTCTATTCTATGTAACCCTTACTGAGTATCTGAGATCACCCCTATTTTTTTTCCTTTCCCCAGGATATGAAGAAGTAATATTTGAAAGAGTTTAAGGATGTAGAGTATTTACTTTCATTATGTTTTTTGTTTTATGTTTTCAAATGTAATGTGATGTTAAAGTATATTTCTAGTTTACCAAGACTACTAAAATATTTAGTCCTTTGGGATATGATTCCCTATATCTATTTCCAATTCAATAAATTAACCACCAAATCTAGGCTACTGGGTTCTAGTTGTTTATAGTTTTTGTGTTTTAGGGGATTGAGGGAGCTCTGAGAATTGTTTACCATGATTTTGTAGGTGCTAATGTTTAATAGTTTAGATGATGTCTTTGATATTTGATCAAATCATGCTTCAACAGCCTTTGGCTAGGATTTTTAAGGCAGTTCTTGCTCAATTTTTGTTGTTGGAGGAGATCTTTGGGACATCATTGAATTTTGAATTTCCCATGATATTTATCTATTTATATCCACTATTTTCTAGCTATGGTTAGGTGGGAATAGGGATCCAATGGATGGTTTAAAAGATTGTTTCCTTCCCCTAGCCTAGAGGGTATTTTACCTTGGATAGAGGTTGGGTTTATATGGTTACAGACATGTTGATAGACCTAGGATATAGGCTATTCCTTTTCTTGGAGTTATATTTTATGGATCTTCTTAGTTTTTTAGGAATTTAATGCTCTGGAATGGTTCTAGTAAAATTATTATAGTACATGTCACTAGTCTGAATCATGCCATTAGAGACCTATATCCTAATGGAGTTTTATGTTTTGTGTGGATGATTATGATTATTCCCTATAATATTCCATTCATGTTTGTATAATTATTAGATGTCTTGGATCACCTTTTTAGATCAGGTAGATGTGTCTGATGTTATGTGTCTAGGTGAGTGACATACTATAAATCCTCTAACATTGGCTAGAGCAGGGGTGGATTCACCTCTATTGTCAAATTAGATATCAGTATCAGCTATTTTATTTATGTTTTTATCCATTTATTTACTTAATTTGTTTATTTTACTACCCTATTTATGGTTTTATTCTAGTTTTTATTTTTTTTCTAGGATGGGCATATCATGTGTTGTATATACTTGTTATGATAGAAGATAATTGGTTCACCATTAGGGGTGGTATACTGAGATTTCTTTATCAACCCCTATATATGCACCTTAGTGTTAATGTAGACCCTTATATATACTTTTAGGTGGATAACAGGTTGTGATGTGGTTGGAGATGAGACCTAGTGTTGCTTGATTAAGTGGGGTAATGTGTATTTATTCAGATGATTGGGTTAAAGCAGCTCAACAATTTGTGATCAGGTATGAGTTCTGGCTTGGAGTTAGAAGAAGAGAATTTTTATTTTATTTTATTTATTTTTATTCCTATATATATTATTATCCCAGTGAAAGATTGATTTTATGTTTTAGCATGCTTTTTAGTCTGTATGATTGTATGTCACATTCAATTTTATTATAGAATTCTTATGTTTTATTTATTTATATTACATACTTTTATGTTTATGTTTTGGATGTTTTTGGATATTTATGATTTTATGGTACCATGATCAAGTATATAGTCTCCACACAATATCTTTTGGACCCTCACAACTAGTTGGAAACCTCTACCAGATGGGAGGAATGCTTGAGGTCTTGTGGTGATCCGGATTGGGTAACATGTCAGTTCTATCCAATCTGATTTGTTAAAAATGGTAATAAAGGTGACTTGTTTTCATTAATTGAGGAGTTCATATATATTTGTCTTAGGTATGTATCAAATCCATTGATGGACCTCAGACCGGTACATCATGAACACCTTTTTTGATAGAAATTCTTGGTTACCTGGGTTATGGGATTATTGTTCTTGGTTTTTGTTTTTAAAATTGTGTGATTTCACATAGTATGATTCACTTATGTATGTGGATTAAAATATTTATGGGTTTTGGACCTTATCCTTTTTTCAATAGGTTAGTGTATATGAATCATTCTAGGCACATAGGATTAACATGACATATTTTGGTTTGTGTGTGATTTTACTGATGATGTAGGTTCAATTGTTTTAAGTGTATGAAATAATATATATGGTGTTGTCATATATTGATCATTGGTTTCATTATACTCAAATTAATTATGGGTATTTTTATTCTGATGAAAATTCATTTTGAAATTTTTATAAGATTTTTTCTAGTGATGAAAATGTATTCCCTTTATCTAGGGATGCGTGGAGAACCTATTGGGTCAGTCTGGGCTCTAGAATCCCTGGTTGTGGCTTGATGACGTAAAGGATACCTAAGAGGATTATTATATCAGGCTTGAGTTGACCTGGTTCCAAGGTTGAGAACTAGGATTGTTCATGGTTTTGAGGCTTCTTCAGAGTGCAGGTTTAGTTATATGAATGGACCTACTCATTTCTGGTTGCACTTTTTGTGGTGTGGTGGGATCATGGTTAGGAGATCATGGTTTGAATGATGCTTGGGTAGAATATTGTCATATGGTTAGCCTTATATGGAGCATGAAGATCCTTTTTTAGATGAGGATCACTAAGGGTGTTCTGGTTAGTAGAGATAACCTATGTGATAAGCATGGTTAGTGGTCTAGTCATGTTATCCAAAGTTTTACATAATGTGGATCTTGAGATTCTTATTCTAGTTTCTTTATTATGTTACATGGAAACATGTAGCCATTGTGCTTAGATGAGTATGATCTATTTAGTGATTGAAGGAACATGTGTGCTGGTTTTTTATGATGTTTTTTGGTTCATGGACCGTTTTGGGTCTGTTGGGTTTGTTCAGGTCATGGTAAACCCATTAATCATTTTCATGGTATACCTTTTTAGGTCAATGAATGAGGAGTGGAGTGGGGAAAGATTTATGGTAGGTATCCCACCATAGGTCATGGGAGGGTTTCATTCTTAGTGAGTCAGGAAGGATAAGTGGTTTCAGTTTTCATTTTAGCACTCAGGTGAGAATTTGTTGTCCACATATAATCATCTTATTCTTCATTATATGAAGTATGGAAAGTGGAGTTTGGTGTTCTGTTGTGAGGAGATGATGAGCCTATAACTATAGTGGGAATTTTCCTCCCAGTTATAGGTTGTCCATTTTGGATTCAGAGTGTTAGTGTGTGGTTGGATCCTGGTAGATCTCATTTCATGGGAAATAACAAATTCAAAATTAGATGTGGTATAGGGTGGAGTATAGATGTTGCATCAGGCTCGGGGTGGTGTTTGTGTGACCCTTATGTTGAAAAGTTTTGGTGGTGTCTCAATAGTTGAGGCCAATAATTCTAAGAGGAGACAACATAAATTGGATTGGCTAGTATTTTTTTGTACATTTGGACCTGTTGGGTCGAAAACCACATTGGGTACATCATTTGAGACATGTTTTAAGTGGTTTGGGGATTGAGCCAAGGATTTTTTGTGAGGGACATTGTTTCCATCTTCATAGATAAAGCTGTAGAGGGAAATATTATTTGAAATTTGGACCCATAACATAGATATTTTTCAGTAATCTTATGTCCTAGGTAGGTCATGCTTATCATTTTTCTAACCATTAAGGCATATTGGGGGTAAGAATCATTTATATTGGGGAGTTTTTAATGATCCATGATGTTACAAGTTATAAAATTTAAAGGAAATTTGAATTTTTGACACATTGAGGGGCCATTCAGTGAATTCTAATTTGGATTCAAATTACAAGAGTTATATCCTCTTTTTTGAATTTTTCCGGGTGTTGTTTGAGTCTCAGGAGGTGGCTTAGTTGCTCAAGCAATGCTCGAGGGCTTTAGGTGTGAGTTGGAGATTTCAGGCTATTTTTGGCCTAGCATGTGGTTTAGTGTTCACAGGTTAGTTCAAAAAATATATAACCCTGAGGCTCAGGGTGTTTTCAGCTCATTTTTTTCTTTCATGGTTTTGTGAACACGATTTTTGCACAATTAAGGTCAAATAATACAGATTCTATAGAAAACCATGTGTGGTGGGTGGTTTTCAAGTTTAGGGTGTATGAGTTGCACATAGTTATAGAAAAACCATGTGAGGTATTGTAGAGAGTTACCAGTGTTGTTTAGAATGTTTGGAACATGGTCTGAGAGTTGGAATACTTCAACGTATTTTTTTGGACTTGGGTGAAGACCCAAGAAGTTTCTTGGGTGTCATGAAGAGTTTCAGAAGCATCATACCTAAAAATAAGGTTTTAAAGGGGTCTACACAGGGTTCATAGTTTGTTTGAAACCATGTGGCCCACAACAAGAAACCATGAAACCTACTACAGGTGGACAGAGATTGTGCACACGGGTTGTGCACAATTTTCAAAACCATGCACCAAGTCCATATGGTTAGTGGTTTTAGGTAGTACCAAAACACTATTCAACACACAGTTGGAACATGATTTTTAAACCATGTGGGACAAGTTGTGAGGGGTTCCTAGGTGCCTAGTAGTGGGAACATAGTTGGTGCATGGTTTCCCAAACTGTGTGGCCCAAAACATGCATGATGATCTATTTTAAAAGTTGAATTTATTTAATTAAAATTAAAATAAAATGAATTAAAAACCTAAGCTACCCCTCTCTCTCTCACCTCACTCACCTAACACCCCCATGGGGCTCCCCTTTTAGTTGTGCATGATGCACCCCTCGAATCCCTCTCCAGATGGAGATTTCAACCAGACTTCCTTCCGATTTCTCTCTGATTCTTTGAGTTAGGACCCCTGGGTCTTCTCCTCTTACATTAAGATTGATTTTCAGTCTCCCCATCTCCCTATCTCATTCTTCTGGAACCTTAGGGTTGGGATAATGCTGTATTTATGTGTTTCTTCTCATTATAGGGTATTCAGTGGCTCTCTCAGGACCCCCTTGATGCATATCCCAACATCTTCCACTGAAGGCAAGGTAGATTGGTTCGATTTGGTTAACTTCCAAATATTTGATGTAAGGATTCCCTTTTTCTTCATTTTCACTCAATTAATAATTTGGGATTTAGTTATTTTATAGGTTCTAGTAGTTTTCCTTAGGTTTTTTGATCCTTACTATAGTGTTTTCAAGTTCTTAATGTTGATTGTAGAGTGTTTGATGACTTCGGGAGGGATTTCACTCATATACATATTTATATATATGTATATATATATATATCTTGCTTGTAAAAATTACCTCATGGAGATGGGAATATTTACATTGGATTAAGGGGTATATATATAATAATTCATGTGAATTCAAGTTTGAAGTATCTTCATCAAATTCATCAAGTGTTGTAGCATTTGGCTTGGTTCTTCTCTCGAGGAAGGATCCCTATCCTTACTCTTTAATTTAATAATGCATTAGTTACCTTCTTAATGATTTTTGAAAAATTCAATTGTGATTCTATAATGAAATTATTAATTATGATAAATTATTTGTTTGAGAAACAAAGTCATGTTTTTATAATAAAACCCCTCCAATAGAGGTTTTATGTCTTCTAAGACAAAAGTTATTGGTTAGATGTTTAATTCATGATTGACATAATGATTTATATTTTTTTCTATGCTTTGAAGACATAGTGTGATATAAGATGTGTTAAGACATGTCCTCAAATGGAATTATGAAATTGAGTTCTCCTTTATAAAATTTTATGGAACCATCGCACCTTATAAGTGCCATATTGTCCCTTTTCAATTGAATTTCCCTTGGTTTAACACCCATGGGGTGTGTTCCCATGCTTTAATAGTTAGATTAAGCTTACTTATAACTAAAGGTAAAATGTTTACTTAGTTAGGGGATGTTTACCAACCTTGTCATGTGATTCCCATGACTTAATGGCTTATATAAACTTAAATGGTTTAAATGGAATAAAATAAATGGGTGGGTATACCCATGGGATATGTTTAATTGTAAATGGTTATGAATGGGTGGGTATAACCATATGAAATGTTTAATGTGAGTTTGAAATAAATGAGTTGGTATACTCATTAAATACCATGTTTTTTAAATGTGAATAATGAGTGGGTAAACTCAATAGTTATTATCGAAATGAATTGGTATACATGAGTGGGTATACTCATAAGGTATATTTAGTTATGAAATGTGATTAATGATTGGGTATACTCATTGTATGAATTAAATGTGAATGGATTGCATGAGTGGGTAGAATCATTTATAATCTATGAAAGTTTTATGAAATGGATGAATGACTATATAGATGCCATGGATGGCTCTCCATGGATCTTGAACATGGTAGTGGATGCATTAGGTTGGGTATTCCCCTTGGTTCTTGATTCCATGGGATTACTTGGCCTTTACTACCCCTAGGATCTGGCTTTCTTGGACTTTCATAGGACATATTCGATATGACATGCTCCTAGGACTCCAACCATTGCCTTTACCGAGTTTCCATCGAGATGATCATGGGACTTAATGAGGATTCCTTGGTCTTCAACACCTTGGATCTGACCCTTCATGGTCTGAAACTTTGACATATAGCATGGCCATGAGGAATATGGTACTTGGGTTTATACGGCTTTTCCATGAATGTTTTGAATCTTATAGTTGTAAGGTGTGGTTGTGATTGATCTGGTACTTAGGATATACAACAAGGTCATGGTGGTATGACATGTTTGGATGAACGAAAAGGTCGTGTTATTTATTTGTGCATTTTTAGTAGTTTTCTTATTATAGTAGCTTGACCATCTTGTGCAGGGAGCCTTGAGGGCTATTTTAGTATCACTGGTTTAGTATTTTTTTTCCTTGGGCATATTTACTTTCATTTACTTCTTATCTGTTTACCTAAAAACTACCTTATATTTATATTACATGAAATGGATTAGGATAGACAATGTGGGTGTCGGCCTACTAAGATGTTATATCACACCATGATCATGTACCATTGGTACCCAAGTAGACCTTCTTGTTTGTAGGGATATGAACCTTTTCTTGTGGGTTTTTTCTTGTACTTTAGGACTTAGGAGCACATAATTGATATTGAGATAAGGATGCTTCTGGATATCGTCCTTTGGCTTTTTAGTTATTTCCTTTACTTGAGTCCACTATTGTACTGAATTGTAAATCATGTTGTATATTTACTTCTTTAGATTATTTATCATCATCTGTCATACATACATTGTATAAACTTTCATTGGCCACCTTTTATTCAATTTTTATATTACTTATTTCACTGATATCTGATTTTAGTTATCTGTTTTATCATTGTAAAACTTGGAATATGAGGTTATAGTCTCCCCACTAAACCACATTTACACTCTCCCTACTAGATGGTAGCATTTGGAATATGGGTAGACGTGATTGAGGCCATGTGGTGACTGTTCCAGCTGTCGGTTTAGTGGTCAATCAGGCCAGGATGTTACAAAGTGGAATCAGATGACCTTTTTCCTCTTTATTATTATTTTAGGCTGGTAGACAAGAGACTAGGAATGTGTCGACGCTTCGTAAATAGCCATGCGTGGGAATGATCACCCATCATATGGGAAATGAACAAGTGGCCAAGGCTAGGATTATTATTCATGTTTTTCAATATTATATTTGATTATTATTTCACCTGGGTTTACTGGTGTATTTTACACTACTTATTGATTATGATATTTTTGGAAATCTTTCCTTAGCCTGGTATAGAAAGGATAGAGAATTACATTCATTATATTAGGTGCATAGAAATTCACATTCCATTCATACGCCATGTCATGTAGTTGCATCAGTAGCTATCCTGGTAATTTTGGTTGTGTTCTTAGGTGTTGTACCATGCTTAGTTTTTTACCTATTTAGGAAATTATTATCATGCATGTGTGAATAACATGCTTGAGTGTTTAATTTTATGATGTTTTTTTTTCTGATTCAGTGATTATATAGTAACTATTTCCTATTTATATGTCATGCTTCTGCGCTTATGGAATGTTTCTCTGTGTTAGATTTTTATGATAAGATTCTAGGTATGTTTTGATATGTAAATGGTTTCATGGGATAAAATTTATTATCTATCATTATTAAAGGAGACAGTTTTCAATTGTAAGGTGTATGGGAGCCTTATAACTAGTAAAAGGTAACTCATGTATTCAAACCATTTTAAAAGGATGATAAAGTTAAAATGTTAAAGTGAATTGGTTGTGATCAATGGGAGACAATTTTCAATTTATGAAGTGTATAGGCGCTTCATGAATTGGGAAATAGAAACCAATATTAAATTTAAAGGTATGATGTGTTTTGAAATTGTTTGATGTGAAATTTGTTTAATTTTGATATGAAATCAGTTGGTTAAATTTTTAAATGATCAACTGGAACCAAGTAGGTAAGTTGAGGATTTTTTTATGGGATGAATTGTTATGGGTGTTTATACTTTCTTGGGTTAAATAACTTCTATTGGGATACTTTTTTAAGAACCTGTGTTGGTTTAATGGGACCCTCATGGGCCGTTTTATTTTTTAAAATGAATTTATATTATAAATTTCCTCATAATTACTGAATATCAAATAGGGTTTGATGTTTCAAAAGTAATTTTTATCTAACTTTCCTGCTTTTTATCTTGGGGGATTGGTTAAAATAAAGTTCCTAGTATTTGGTTTTAAAATGGTACTTGATGTTCTGAAATAAATATTTCATAAGTTTAAAGATTTGAATATAAATCAAAGTGATGATCTTGAAAAATTCAACCTGTAGTGGTGACCTTTGTTTAAACCTTCATGTAAGGGTAGTATAAATGTTTCATGTGGTATACCTAGGAACAGAGACGATAACGTTTATCCTAAGGCTGGTTCTTTTTAGAAATGGATTAAATAAAAAGGTATCTTGATCCTAGTGGAATATATTCTACATGAACTATTGATGGGGTCAACATGTATGATTCATAAGGGTCTATCCCATGGTAGGCATCACCCTTAAATCTTGAATTTACTTACTAATTTTGTGAGCCTTTTTTACATTTGTTGTCACTCAGATTTCATTATCCTTAGTAGTACTTCTAGTTTCTAAAATGAAACCCTTATTCGAAAGGGTGGTCGTTTCATATTAACTCATGATATGGGAATGAGCATCGAGGAATGCTTAGTTCAGTAGGTTAGACAAGACTTAGGCATGGTTAGCTACTTAGGAGGTTGTGTGAACCTATCTTTTATTTAGTTATGTATGACTCATCATGTCATCATCTGAGTTAATGGTTATATGATATTATGTTCTTTTGATCCAGTTTATGCAAGAGCCATCTGATACTTGATTGAATAGGGAAGAAAACATATGGATAGTACTCAGGATGTGTCATTTTATCTTGTAAACTTGGGTTAGTATGTATTGGTATACATGGTACCCATTAAGTGTTAAATGATGCAATGAACTGGTTGAGTTTGATCAAGTTGTTGAGCCTTGCGCTATTGAGAGCTTTCCCATGTCATCACAAGAGTAGAGTGGCATGAGTGTTAAGTAAATAGGTTTGTCCTACTACTCAGGAGGACTATATGGAACTCTTGTGTTTTGAAATGTCGGTCAGTTTTATTTTTGATTTCTTGCTAAATGCTTTGATGTGGTGATCATGGTTTTGGGAATGTCACAGGTGTGATTAAAGTGAATCTGATCTATCGTGATTATGAAAGGTTAGTCTTTTTATCCCTTCTTTAAATGAATATGACACTCCTAGGGTGGGGAGAGTTGTGTAAGTTCTGTTCAATGTGTCTTTTTGGGAAGAAGGAATGCATTTGAGGAATACTGTTAAAATGGTTACTTCTATTTTCTAATTCCATTGAGGATTTAAAATTTTGAATTGGGTCAGTGCTTACTTGACAACATAATTTTGATGTGGTTGGATATGTGTGCAACCCTTTGTAAAATATTTTAGTCTTGGAAGGGTTTTGGTGGTAATGTTTGAAAGATCACAAATTCATTGGGTGGTATAGGCATCGTGGTTCAATTGATGAGGTGTTGGCAGGTGAAGTTGAGTTTCTTCTAAAGAAGTCGACCAGTAGTGGTTCAGATATTTCTCTTTGGTATACTCTTAGTGTAATCTTTTTAATGAGACAATAATGTCCACTATCTTGACATCATCTTGGATAAACTAACAGAGTGTTTGTAACGTCCCAGATCTTGGTGCTGCCCAAGGGTGCCTCATACCCGGTTGGTCACATAACCTCAATTGCATTTCCCAAAATTCCAGAGGCTATCGAATAGAACCAAGGGCCACATTATGATGCTGTGAAAACTATTCCCACATTGGTAGAGCATACACAGCAGAATAAAAAATAGAAAAAAATAGCGAAATCAATAATACCATACAAAAAAAGTAACAGCGAAAGACTAATAGTATAAACAACTGTAGCATATATATAAATAATGATTCATGTCACAAGAATCTAGGAAATCATCCAAAAAAGTCATAATGATGGAAATATAGTACTGAAACAAAAATATAGAAAACAATAAACTCCAATAGCATTGCAAGCCTCGGCATGGTCCCATGCTCTCCAACTCTAACAGCAATCAAGTACCTAATGATAAAGGATGCTTTCCCTTATCTATACCTGCAACCATATAATCTGTTTGGGTCTAAAAGCATGACCCAAATAGGATGTGAGACGAATCCTAGTAGTCAACCAACAAAATATCTATGCCTATTTGTCAGTGATTATATATAGCAGGTAATATGCAGAAATGAAGCAATAAACTAGGAAGTACTCAATTGTAAATAATCCTATAGTTTTCAATTACATTCATTTCCATTTATAAGTTATTCAAACTGTTGAATAATTTAACCTCGTGATCTAGCCTAAGCTCTGTATCCCCTTATAATATAGTAACAATATACATCTCAAAATACCATCTAAACAACCAAGTAAGATCGAGACCAATCTTGTACTTTGGCTTGGTAGACTCATCACAATCATTCAATTATCGATAAATGACCCTTTAGTAAAGCTCTCATGGTCTAACCCCTATGGTCCCATATAGAATAGAGTAATGATAAAGACCTCCTAGGTATCTCTCACGGTCAATACCCCTAGTCTACAAAGCATAAATAATTTATACATGACCTCTGGTTAGCTCTCGCAGTCAATACCCCCTAGGTCAACATAGTATAAATAAAATCATAAACGACCTCCTGTGTAGCTATCCTGGTAAATACCCCTGGTTCAAGTATCCACTAAGGATCTCACGGTCCTGTGTAAATAAACATGGAAACCCCCATATTTTTCTTAGTCCATGGTTCTCACAGTCCATTGGAAGATCAGCATTCATATCATATCAAATCAGCACATGTAATCTATAACTACTACATGGATAACATTCACAAGAATAACACATGCAGTTAGTATAACCAATCAACTCCATCCTAAAAAATTCAAGTCATGGAAACAAGGTATGCCTCATAGGAAACCTAGTCCAAATGGCCATAAACAACTAATCAAGGTAAAAAACCCATGGGGTGTCCCATAACAAGGGTATACAATCTCATTCATAGGAAACAACCCTTAATCAAACAATCAAACCATAGCAGGAATTAAATGGGATCAAATTCCAAAACACACAATACCCCAAACATGGTTATTCAGAACTTTAAGCATATATATTCCAAATACAATCATGGAAAAGAAAAAACCTCCTACCTTGATGTTGTACAAAGAACAATCTTTAACATCATCCCTTGAATCGGCCTAGAATGTTGTAGATCCATGAAAATGTCAAAAAAATCAACCTTGAATAACTCATGAGAGAGGAGGAATCAGGAATAGAGGCTCTATGGAAAGAGAGAATTCACTGGTGGGAATCCAAAGCACCTATAGACATCTCAATTAGATCTTGGATGGAGGAATGGTAGGAGGTCAAATTTCTTCGGCCATACGTCGCTCTCCTATATAAAACACGGGGAGAAGAAGAGGTTTCTGGAGATGAGACATGACCCCGCTTCGATTAATAAATTAAAAAGAAAAGTACATGGAGTGTTTATTTAATGTAAACAATGTGTACTAGCCTTAACTGGCCCCTAATTTAGGTGGTCTACCAGGTCACCCACATGGCCATGTACTTAGCCATTACACAACCAGTATACGGCTACGCATGGCAACCGAGTACATGGCGTGTACTCCAATGTACACAGCATGTACTTAGATAATTTCCCAATTCTTTCTTTTTCCTCAAAAGCAACCCGAATTCAGGATCCATACCTGAAATGAAGATCCAGGTTTTTACAAACTTCCCCCCTTAAAGTAATTTTTCCCCGAGTTACCCTTCCAAGGGTACTGAAGAAGAAACTTCAAACAACTCTGGACTCTGTGATTATACGTCGGTCTCCCTCTCCCAAGTCTCATCATGTACTCGCCCATGTTGCCATAGAACCAATACTAGAGGAATAGATCATACATAGAGAACCATCACGTTGTGATCCAAAATCTGTATAGGGAGATCCTCAAAGGATGCATCCACCTCTAACTCAACATCCTCGAGTTGAAAATGTGAGATGGGTCTGAAAAGTAATTTCGTAGCTGAGAAACATGAAAGACGTTGTGCATAGCCCAATACCTCTGAGGTAACTACAACCGATAGGAAACTAGGCTGAATCTTTCCAAAACCTCAAACAGCCAAATGTATCTTGGAGAAATCTTATCTTATCTTCTAGTCTTTCTGTGTCCCAAACTCGGTGTGACACGTAAGAAAACCTGATCTCCGACCTCGAACTCTAGAGGCCGTCTTCATCGATCAGAATAAGATTTATGTCAAGGCTATGCAATAGCTATCCTCTTCCGAATAAACTCCACCTTCTTAGTGGTCTCCTGGACAAGATGAGGTCCTAGCATAACTGCCTCTCCTGCCTCCAACCAACATTGGGATGATCGGTATGACCTACCGTAAGAAGCCATATAATGTGTCATCTGAATCATCACCTAAAACCTATTATTGTAGGAAAATTACACTAGGGGTATGTATCTCTCCCAAGATCCCCTAAAATACAGGATGCATTATCAAATCATGTCATCCAAACCTGAATTTTGCGCTCATAGTAGCCATCTTTTTGGGGATGGTAAGTAGTTCTCTGAAGTACATGTGTACCCAAAGCCCTATGTAGTCCCTTCCAGGCATGAGAAGTAAACTGGGAATCCCTATCTAAAACAATAGTGTGTGGAACCCCATGAAAACTTACAATATTTAGAATGTACAACCTTCCTATCTCGTCAACACTGAAGTTTTCCTTGATCGGAAAGAAATGTGAAACCTTCATGAGTCTGTCAACAAAAACCCAAACTGCATCATTTCCTCGATGCGACCTCGGTAAACCCATCATCAAATCCATCATGACATCACTCCATTTCCACTCGGGAATGGGTAATTGATATAAAATCCCTTTTGTTCACTGATTCTCTACCTTCACCTACTGAAATTCGTAACTTCTTAGAACAAAACCAGCAACATCCCTCTTCATACCTGGCCACCAATACTGATGGTGTAAATCTCGATACATCTTGGTGACACCAGGATGAACTATCCAAACTAAGGAATGAAAATCTTGCATCAACTCCTCACATATGTCTATTGACACCCATACATGTCCATGAATGCGAAATATATCATCATCACCTATGGTCCACCCAGGAGTAGGGTCCTCTCCTGAAACACTCTTCCATAGGACTATTCCTTTAGAATCTGATAGTTTCCCCATTCACACAAGATCTAGTAGAGTATAGGTAAAAACTATAGAATAAAGAAATTTCTTCCCCTATCTGTCATCCACATCCAAATGCATCTCAGAGAACAGAGCCATAAGATTCCACTCACTACTTGCCACATGAACTTCCTATATCTAAGTCCTCATGCTCAATGAATTAGCCACTACGTTACCTTTCCCATGTGTGTAGGAAAGCTCAATGTCAAAGGACTGAAGGTAATCAACCCACCTTTTTTGTCTCAAATTTAGATCTTATTGAGTAAATATATGTTTTAGGATTTTGTGGTTAGTGTACACCACAAAATTCTCTCCCAAAAGATAATGTCTCCAACAACATAAAGCATGCACAACTGTAGCTAACTTGAGATCAGGGGTTGGGTAGTTCCTCTCATGTGGCCTCAACTGCCGAGACCTATACACAATGACTCCTTCCCCTTTCATAAGTAATTATCCTAGCCTAATACTTGATGCATTGTAGTAAATAGTGTAACTCTTTCCCGGCTCTAGAAAAACTAGTATCGGTGCTGAATTTAATATCCCTTTCAGCTCTTGAAAGGATAAATCATAGGAATCTGTCCAAAATTACTTTCACCCTTCTTAATCAGGCTCGTTAGCAGTACTAATAAGCATTAAAAGTCTTGTATAAAGTTCCATTATTAACCAGCCATCCCCAGAAAACTTTGTACCTCAAAGAAGTTTTTTGGATGCTCCTAGGAAACTACTACTCTCACTTTCTCTGGATCTATTGATACTCTTGTCTCTAAGATAACATGAACCAAGAAATCAATCTGGTCCATCCAAAAGTGTCATTTTGAGATCTTAGCATATAACTAATGCTCTCTCAGTGTACTCAATATGATATCAAGATGGGTGGAATGTTCGTGTTGAGTGTGATATTACACTAAGATATCTTCCATGAAGACTACCACAAAATCATCCAAGTAAGTATGGAACAGTCGGTTCATCAATGCCATGAAAACTTCGGGCGCGTTCGTAAGACTAAAAGGCATAACTAAATACTCGTATAGACCATACCTGCTCTGAATGGTTGTAAGAGGTATATCTGATCGTCTAACACACAACTAGTGATAAATGGATCCCAAGTCAATCTTTAAGAACACTTGGGATCCTCAAAGTTGATCAAAGAGATCATCAATACTAGGCAAGGGATATCGGTTATTAACTATCAACTAGTTCAGTTTCTGATAATACACACAAATTTTGAGGGTATTGTCTACCTTCTTCGCATAAAGGACAGGCAAACCCCAAGGAGAAGTACTGGTTTGGATGAAACCCATTTTCTGCAACTCCCCCAACTACTTCTTGAGCTCCTATAACTGTGGTGTAGCCATACTATAAGGAGGAATGGACACTGGTGCCACTCCTAGAACAAGCTAAATAGAGAAATCTACCTCTTTCTCTGAAGATAAACCTGAAAATACATATGGAAAGACATCCCTGAAATGATCCACCATTGGAGGAAAGTCCATCTATGAAGTCCCCTGTTCATCTAGATATAAACTAGCAATATAGGTTGTAATTACTCCTAAACCATGATGCTCGGGTCCATATCTGATCGCCTGGAAATCCCATTCTCCCTTGTGTATAAAAGACTCACCCTCTAGTGATGTGAAACTCACCCTACAGCGATAGCAGACAACAATGTCCTAGAAGGAGACCAACCAGTCCATTACAAGAATGACATCGACTCCTGTCATCTCTATGAAATAGAGGTCCCATAAGAAGTGACACCAACCAAACTCAAGAGGGAACTCCTTGCACTGACGTACACTATTCATCCTAATCCCTGACAAAGTTTCTAGCATCATAACATCCTAAAAAGTAAAGATACTGATCCCAAGACTCTATACAATGAAAAAATATATAAAACTATGTGAATCCCTTGTATCGAAAAGAGAATAAGCTAAAAATGAGGTAAATGTAATCGTACCTCTAACTATAGAGGTTCTAGGATCCTTCTATTTTTGGGTCTTCTCCACTACAAAAGTCTGACATGTACCATGGCCTTGCGCCCCTGCCTGACTACCCTGAGTTGATCCACATTGTTGTTGCTGAAAACCTGCAGTCTGGACACCATGGCCATGACCACCTCCTCGGCCTATACGTCCTGATAAACTCTAGTTCCCTATCTGAGGATAAACTAGTAGTCATTCTCTTAAGTGTGGAGTCATAACTGATCCCCTCCCACTAGCTTTTGGTGAGAAAAATCATCAAAAATGATAAATATGACCCATCTTGATGCAAGCTCGACACTCAACTAAGTCTCTCGGGCACTGAGGCCTCATTTTCCCACTCTTACTACACTGGTATCACCTCACCTGAATACCTGTAGATACATACCTTCTACTAGAATCACCATGCAAAGGCTCCTTGTGGCGCTTCCTTCTATCAAAAAATGGATTACTAGCCCTGGATACTGAACCGCCCTAGCTCACAGCTCTTAATTCCCTCATATTACGCTCGGTAATTAGCACCCGGTTCACTATATCATTCATTGAAGTTATCCTAAACACATTCACCTATGATCATATGTATTACCTAAGACCATCTTCAAACCACCTAGACAAGGATAACTTTTCACCTCCCAGAACAGGTGCGAAGCACTGAAGCTCTGTAAAATGAGAAGAACAATCCATCACTGAAATAGCGCCTTGCTCCAAGTGTGTGAACTCTTGGGATTGATTAGCCCTCAGTGTCTTGGGATAGAATTAATCATAGAAGGTCCTCTGAAACTCTTCCCAAAACATATATTGATGGAGTCCTACCTGTGTGATAACATCCCACCATATCTTGGAGGAATCAAGAAGCATGTACATATCAAGCTTCACCCTCCTCTCCAAAGGCGTCTCCATATGCTCAAAGATATCAAGCATGGCCTCCAACTATGAATATATAGCCTGTGGTCCCCAATACCCTAAAAACGTGGGAGGATGCTGCTGCTAAAACACCCTCTTCAGCTCTACCATAGACGGGACAGGATGTGGTGCTCCCTGAAAGGTCTGTCACATCCTCAAAAATCCTTTACAGAACTATGAATCAGCACCTGCATCTGGTATAACAACTAGTGCCAAAATGGGCATGATGGGAGGATCTTTTGGAATTCCCTGATCTACCATTTTTAGTGTCTGATCATTGCCTTGTATCTGGCGTATAGCTGGAGGACATATTGGTGGAATGACTCTGCATGGTCAAGACCACACCTCTGTTCAAGATTATCAGGGAAAATAACTTAGAAGTTCAAGAAAGGAATGGGATAATAAACATTAAAGTTTTACAAAACAGGGTTACACGGCATGTATAAACTCTACACAGAATGTTCCCTTAAGCTTTTAACATGGTGTGTTCCTCTACCAATCCTGGTTGTGTAACACCCATACACATGGCATGTTTCTTATAATACATGGAATGTACTTTAATTTTTCCTCTTGCCCAGGATCCTCTACATGGTTAGAACTACACAGTTATCTCTTGGGTAAAACTACATGGAATGTTTACCCTAGACACGGCATATAATACTTAAGTTCTAACCACCTGTGTCATTAGTCACATAGTCATATACATGGTCGAATCTTCAAGACATGTATAAACCGATCACGACATGTATAACCTAAGTTTCATCCACCAGTGTCATTGGTCACATGGCCGGATACATGTTTCTCTACAACATGGCGTGTAAAATAAAGAAATCGTGTGTTTTACCAAAATTTTTGCAACCCTGTGTCTCTACTCACACAGTCAGTCACACATTCAAGCACTACATGACATGTACTCCCAATACATGGCATGTATTTAAGAAATTTTTTTTCTTCCAGAACAAAAGAACACATGGCATGTGTTCATAACATCACACACTGTGTTGTCTAGGTTTCCAGACAGTAGGCCTATGAAACTCATCTAGAACCCTTAAAAACAATAATTTTTTTACAATGAATGACTAATTTTAACCCATGGAAGCCTATACTCCCATGAATCAAAGTTTTTCATCCTTATTTGTATCATAACTTGAAAAATCCAATTTAAATTTCAAACATGATCCACCAAATTCTGATCCAAGAGGGCCCATAACACCTCAGGGACCAAAGTTTTGCATCTATCCAAATGAAACTTTATATATTCCAATACCCTATCAAAATAGAAGTTATTATATCACAAAAACATGAATATCTAGCACAACATCTATCACAACAACATGCAATCAGTAATTCATCCTAAATGGAATGAAAAGAATGCATGACATGTAATCTCTATCAAGTGCTGATATGATGCATGAGATGGAATACCCTCATATCATCAGTTTCAACAGAAATAGAACTTTAATAATATCAATGATAATAGCACAAAACAAGTGAATCACTCAATAGTGAAATCAAATCAACTGTAACAATTGAAAAACTAGAAAAAATTTTAATATTCAAGGTAACTTGGATTTTCCATATACATGGGTTATCTAATCCCAAGCATAGCTTATTACCAAGTATCTATTAATTCCTATCCTTATCTATAGGCTCCAAATATTAATACAAAGAAGAAAATAACTGTCTGTGATACCACTTTGTAACATCCTGGTTCTGGGTGCCTCCTAAGGGTGCCTTGTACCCAGTTGGTCACATAACCTCAAGCGCATTTCCCCAAATGCCAAAGGCTACTAACTAGTAGTGAGGGAAACAGACTGATAGTGGGAAAACTATACACCCAATGGTAGAGTATACATAGTAAAATAACAAATAATAAATAATAGTGGAAGCAGTAATACCATACAATAAAATTAACTACAGAAGACTGATAGTATAAAAAACTGCATCATATATATAAATAATGATGAATGTCACAAGTATCTATGAAAGCATCCAAATAAGTAAAAATTCTAGAAACACAGTACTAAAACCAAAGTACAAAAAATAGTAAACTCCAACAACATTGCAAGCCTCGTCTTGGTCCCATGCTCTCTAGTTCCAACAACAATCAAGTACCTGATGAGGAAGGGTGATTACCCTTATCTATACCTGTAACCATATAATCTGTTTAGGTCCAAAAGAATGACCCAAATAGGGTGTGAGAATAATCCTAGTAGGAAACCACAAAAATATATGTACATATTTATCAGTGATTATATATGGCAGGTAATAGGTAGAAATGAAGTAGTAAACTAGGAAGTACTCAAAAGTAAACAATCTTATATTTTTCCATTACATTCATTTTCATTTATAAGTTATTTAAACCATTGAATAATGTAAACTCAGGATATAGCCTAATCTTTGTATCCCCCTGTAATATAGTAACAATAGATGTCTCAAAAGACCATCTAAACAACCAAGTAAGAATGATTCCAAGCTTTTTCTTTGGCTTGGAAGACTCATCACAATCATTCAATTATCCACAAATAACCCTTTGTAAAAACTCTCATGGTCTAACCCATATGGTCCCACATAGCATAGATTAATGATAACAACCTCCTAGGTATCTCTCATGGTAAATACCCCTAGTCTACAAAGCATCAATAATATATACATGACCTCTGGGTAGGTCTCACAGTCAATACCCCCTGGGTTAACATAGTATAAATAAAATCATAAACAACCTCCTAGGTAGCTCTCACAGTCAATACCCCTGGGTCAACATAGTATAAATAAAATGATAAATGACATCCTGGGTATCTCTCATGGTCAATACCCCTGAGTAAAGTCTACAACAAGGCTCTCATGGTCCTATGTAAATAAACATGAAAACCCCCACAGTTTTCCTGGTCCAAGGATCTCACGGTCCATTAGAAGATCAGCATGCATATCATATCAAAGAAGCACATGTAATATATAACTACAACATGGATAAAATTCACAATCATAACACATGAAATTCATATAACCAATCAACTCCATCCTAAACAATTCAAGGTATGGAAACAGGGTATGCCTCATTGGAAACCTAGGACAAACAACCATAAACAACTAATCAAGAGAATGCACCTATGGGGTGTCCCATAACAAGGGTATATAGTCTCATGCATATGAAACAAACCTTAATCAAAAAATAAAACCATAGAAGGAATTAAACAGGGTCAAATTCCAAAACAGTCAATACCTCAAACATGGGTATTTGTAACTTTAAGCATATATATTCCAAATACAATCAAGTAAAGTCACAAACCACCTACCTTGATATTGTACGAAGAAAACTCTTGAACATCAGCCCTTTAATCGGCCATAAACGTCATAGATCTATGAAAAGGTCAAAAAAATCAACCTTTAATAACTCATGAGAGAGGAGGAATCAGGATGAGAGGCTCTGGGGAAAGAGAGAACTCACCAGTGGGAATCCAACGCACCTGATGACATCTCAATTGGAGCTCAGATGGAGGAACAGGTGGAGGTAAAAGTTATTCAGCCATATGTCACTCTTCTATATGAAACACGAGGAGAAGAAGAGGTTTCTGGAGATGAGATGCAACCCCGCTCCGATTAATCAATTAAAAAGAAAAGTACACAACATGTTCATTTAATGTACGCATTGTGTACTAGCCTAAATCGGTCCCTACTTTAGGTGGTCTGCTAGGTCACCCATATGGCCATGTACTTGTCCATTACATGGCCATTATATGGCTATATGCGGTAACCGAGTACATGGCGTGTACTCCAAAGTACACAGCGTGTACTTAGAAAATTTCTCAATTCTTCCTTTTTCTTCAATACAACCTGAATTCAAGATCCATACCTAAAATAATGTTCTGTATTCTTACGGTTTTGGTCTTAAATCACACTATGTTTTAAAAGTTTTTGGGCTTGATAATTGTTCATTATTTGTGTTGTATGCTGGATGCATGGTTTTTGTTAAGGCTTGGTTAGTTAAGAGTGATGCTTGGGTTCCCGTGTAGAAATTCCATAGATGGGATCTTGGACACCAGTTGTTTTCTTCTATTGTGACTATTAGTTGGATTCTACTCTGGGCTCAGTCAATGATCTGATATGGACATTTTGGCCTTGTACTAATGTCTCACTTATAATTTGGAGTATGGAACATCTTGTTTTAGTTCCATGGACTCCAGTTCAATGAATCCAAGGTTACTCCAAACTTATAGTCTAGCTCAAAGGTGTGTTTAAAACGGTGACAAATTATGGTGGCATGGATTTGGGTTACTCATTTATTCATGCTGAGGTACAATAATTTTAAATGGATTAGTGATGTCTTGATCTAGGAATGACACCATAAGTTAGGTAAAGACTTTGGTGTATGTTCTTGTGTTAAATTATGAATGATTTGGGGGAAAGCACTGTGGTTTAGTTTGAAATGTGTCAACTGTTTAAATCGATCAATTATGAGATAATTCAATCGGAGTGCCTCGATGTGTTATCCTTATTGTTCTATGTATACTTTTGGTGATGAAACCATTTTAAAAGTACATCTTCATTTTAAGGAGAGTGTGGTTTATGGTTGGTAATGTATTTTGAGGAAAGCATGTGCATCCAATTTTTTTGGTCAATTGAGATTTGACTGTTCCCTTTTAATGAGATCTCTGATACAACCTCAGATATAATAAGGTTCTCCTAGTAAAATAAATCATGTGAGAAGCATCACTAGAACTCTTAGGACATGTTCTCTTAGGAAATTACAATGCTGGAGGAGATGTGGCTTGGAATTGGCCATTAAATTATAAGACACTTAGTGGAGAACACCAATGGGATGTTATTTAAAGAGATGATGATGAGACCAAGTCTCTAGTTAAGTAGGCTCAGAAGAAACTGATTTTATGTTTCTATTGGAAATTGATCTGTGGATTGAGTTTTTATGGCTTAAATTCCTTAGGCTTGTGATATTATTTAAGGTGCATTTGGTGTTTGGAAACTCAAAATGACCGTGTCAATGAGATTTCATGACCATTTTAAGTTGGTTAATGTTTTCATTGTTCCCGAAAGGTTTCTTTAGGATAAGAAGTACTAAGGTGGGGAGATCATAGAATTCTATGTTTTAAGACCAAGTGGTGGTTTTCTGAGGGATTTTGGATTTTTGGAAATTACTAGACGGTCCGTTTTACAAACCAAGATTTGGGATGAAATTCCATGAGTTGGAACACTTAAATGTGTTTTTTTTGGACTTAGGTGAAGACCTGAGAAGCTTCCAAAGAATCCTGATAAGTTTTGTAAGAGATGGACCCAAAAAATAAGGTTTTAAAGGGGTATACATAAGGTGAATGGTTTGTCTGAAATCATGTGTCCCGTAGTAGTAAAATGTGCGACCTGTTGTAGGTGGAAAAATATTATGCATGGTTAGTGGTTTTTGGTAGTACCTAAACACTATTCACTATACATTTGGTTCATGGTTTATAAACTATGAAGGAAAATTTGTGTGGGATTCCTAGGTGCCTAGTAGTGGGTGCACAATTGGCACATGGTTTTCCAAACCATGTGGCCCAAACCATGCACGTTGACCTATTTTAAAATTTGAATTAAATTAATTAAAATTAAAATAAAATTAATTAAAAATATAATCTTCCCCTATCTCCCTCACCTCACTCATGTGACACCCCTCTAGGGCTCCCCTTTTAGCTACACTTGATTCACCCCTCTTCTCTCTCTCCGGATGACAATTTAAACATAACATACTTCTAGTTTCTCTCTGATTCTTGAAGGTAAGACCCTTGGATACTTATCCTCTTTATTTTCAGACAATTTTCGATCTCCCCATATACCTATATCATTCTTCAAGAACCCTAGGGTTAGGATAATGCTGTATTTTTGTGCTTCTTCTGATTCTAGGGTATGTGGTGCCTCTCTCGGTACCCCTTTATGTGTATCCCGACATCTGTTGCTGAAGGTGAGGTGGATTGGTTTGATTTGGTTCTCCACCAAAAATTTTAGGTAAGGTTTCCATTTTTCTTCATTGTATCTCAATTAATAATTGGGGATTTAGTGATTTTATAGGTTCTTGTAGTTTTCCTTGTGTGATTTCATCCTTGAACCAGTGTTTTTAAGTTTCGGGTATTGATTGTAGAGAGTTTGATGACTCTGGGAAGGATTTCACTCATATACATAGGTACGTATATGCATATATATATATATATATATATATATATATTTCTTGTATATATTCCCTCACAGAGAGGGGAATATGTACATTGTATTAAGGGGTATATATATATATAATAATATATGTACGTGAAAGTGTAGAGCAGCTTCGTCAAATTCATCAAGTGCTAAAGCATTTGGATTGGTTATTCTCTCGAGGTAGCATCCCTATCCTTTCTCTTTAATTTAAGAATGATTTAGTTTCCTGCTTAATACTTCTTGAAATTTTGAATTGTGATTCTCAAATGAACTTCTTAATTATGATATATTATTTTTTTGAGAAAAACAGTCATGTTTTTACAATAAAACTCCTCCAATGGATGTTTGATGTCTTCTAATCCAAAAATATTGATTAGATGTTTAATCCATGCTTGTATTAATGAGTTATATTTTTTCCTTTTCTTTGAATACATGGTGTGATATAATGCATGTTAGGACATGGCCTCAAATGGAATTAGGAAATTTATTTTTCCTTTATAAATGTTTATGGAACCATTGAAACTTCTAAGTACCATATTTTCCCTTTTCAATTGAATTTTCCTTTCTTGAAGCCCCCAAGGGGTGTGTTCCCATGCTTTCCAAGTTTGAAGAAGCTTACTTATAACTAAATAGATAAGTCTTACTTACTTAGGGGATGTTTTCCTTCCTCAACATGTGATTCCCTTGACTTAATGGATTATGTGAACTTAAATGGCTTAAATTGAATTAAATGAATGTGTGGGTATACCCATGGGATATGTTTAATTTTTAATGGTGATGAATGGGTGGGTATATCCATATGAAATGTTTATTGTGGGGTTGAGGTAAATTATTTGGTATACTCATTAAATTCCATGTTTGTGAAATGTGAACAATGAGTGGGTAAACACAATAGATATTATCAACATGAATTGGATACAAGAGTGGGTATACTTATGAGGTATATTTGATTATTAAATGTGATTAATTAGTGGGTATACTTATTGTATGAATTGAATGTGAATGGATTAAATTAGTGGGTAGACTTGTGTATAATGTATGAAAATGGGATAAAATGGATGAATGATTGTATAGATGTCATGGATGTCTCTCAATGGATCTTGAACATGATAGTGGATGCCTTGGGTTGAGTGTGTCCCTTGGGTGTTGATTATGTGGGATTAATTGGGCTTTGATACCCCTTTGATTAAGCTTTCTTGGACTCACGTAGGACATGTCTGGTATGACATGCTCCTAAGACTCCAACTGGTGCCTTTACTGAGTTTCCATCAAGATGCTCATGGGACTCAATGAGGATGTCTTGGTATTAAACACCTTGTATCTAGACCTTCATGGTATGAAACATTGATATATGTCATGGTCATGAGGAATATGGTGATTGGGTTTATAAAACTCATATGTGGATGTTCTGACTCTTCTGGTTGTTCGGTATGACCATGATTGATCTGGTACTTAGTACATATAGAAAGGCCAAGGGTGTATGACATGTTTGGATGCATGGAAAGTTAGTGTTATTTATTTTTTCATTTTTATTATCTTATTTATTATGGGATCTTGACCATATTGTGAACGGATCCTTGAGATCTATTTTAGTATCACTGATTTAGGAGTTTTCTTTCCTTGGTAATCTTTACTTTTATTTAATACATATCTAGTTAACTGCACACTACCTTAAATTTATATTACAAGAAATGGATTTGGCTTGACACCATGGGTGATGGACTACTAAGATATTATCTCACACCCTACCTAGGTACCATTGGTACCCGAGTATACCTTCTTGTTTCTAGGGCAATGGACCTTTGTTTGTGTTTTTTTTCTTGTACCTGAGGACTTAGGAGCGCAAGACTAATCTTGAGCTCAGGATGCTCATGTAGATCGCCTTTTGGATTTTTAGTTCTTTCCTTTACTTGAGTCATGTATTGTACTAAATTGTAAATCATTTTATATGTTTACTACTTTAGATTATGTATTATAATCTATCATTCATGCTTTGTATAAACTATCATTGGCCACCTTTATTCAATTTTTATATTACCAATTCCACTGATATCTGAGTTTAGTTATCTATTTTACCATTGGGATACTCTAAATATGAGGGTATATTATCCCCACTGAACCACCTTTACACCCTCGCTGCTAGTCGGAAGCCTCTGGCATATGGGGAGAAGCACGTGAGGCCATGTGGCAACCAGTCCAGCTACCAGTTTAGTGGTCAGTCGAGTCAGGACGTTACACAATGGGTGTTTGATTAGGTATTTTCTGGTGAAAGTTTTAGCAAACTATGAAAGAAAACCACGATACCGTCCTAGTTCTGTTAAAATAGTATTTTACCAATTTATCACCATGGTATTTTAAACTCAAATCTCCCCTCTACCTCCCTTCATGAATCTAAAACCAAGGAGCTCTCTACCCATATCTCTATTCAATTCCCCTCAATCTTGGGGTGTTATTTGGTGAATTATTCAACCTTTTTAAGTTATATTGATCATCTCCCTTCTTCCTCTCCCTTACGATTAAATTTCGCATCTCCCACTTAGGGTTTGGGTTCGGATTCCACTGGATCATGGTGGAATCGAACAAGGATTATGGGGCTTTATGGATTAGTGAGAGGGTGTCGCCAAATAGTATATGCACATTGTTTCTCGTTATTTTTGTGGTGGTATGATGCCTCGGGGATTTTTCTTAAATGTTCAATTAAATTAAAAGTAATTTCCATGTAATTGGGAATTGTGTGTTATGTATTTTATTTTCTTAGTGTTGAGGGTGCATCATGGGCCTTCCATAGATGGTTGGTCACAATTCTAAAGAGCGAATGAACCTTTGGGGGGTTTTTAAGAACTATGCCTCATTGATTTTAACTAATTAATTTATTACTAATTATTTTACCTAATTGAATTAAATTGTATGACATGAGTTAGGTGATTCAATTGTTGGAGGAGCATGGGTTTGGGCCTGATGTTTCGATGGTTATGCCTTGAGGTAGGAAATGGGTTTTTTGGGTGTTTTTTCTCTACCTTATAATTGTTTAATTATTTTTAGATGGTTTTGGCCTATTGAGATCACCTTGAGGGATGTAGTGATCTTTTTTGGGAAATGATTGGGTTTTGGGTGCCTCATATAGGGGTTTTGTTCAGAAACCCCCATCTTTCTTGGATTCTATATAGAGAACACACCTAGTGTGTACTGGTGGTGAAAAGAGGTGGTGAAGGGGATGATATTAGATAATATCCTCATCATTGAAAAATTATAGGTCTTGGTTATATTCCATTTTGAATGTTTCCTCTAGAGTAGGATGTGATAATCAGTCTTGTAGATTCTTCGGAATTGCGGAGTGATTGTTTGGGCTAATTTAGGTTGTTTAGGAGGTTTCCCTCTAGGTTTTGGTTTTAGAATCCTCTATGTGAGGGTTAAGAGATCGTAGACTATCTTATTTTGAGATTTCAAGATGTTTTTCTTGAGATCTATCTTCAGTAATATGTAATTACAACCCATGTGTGGTTCATGGGTCTTGAAAATGACTTATCATAGTAGCTAAGAAGTTTCATTGTTGAGGTTATTTAGATGATTCCCAAAAAGAGGTATTATGTAATATTTACGAGGAGATATTGGATGGTCCTTGGATGTCAAGATCATTTTATTGAGGTTAGATTAGTTGAGTTTTACATCATGAGTTTAAGGATTAAATCAATTAGATCCTTTATTCGTAGTTGACATCATGGGATGGTGGGTGCGTTTGGGTGTCATATAGTAGATATTGAGAAAATTATGATGGACTCTTGAGGATTCTCCTCATGGTCATTCTTTTTCTTCTGAATTCTATTTTTGGAATTGTGTTGATTGAGGATCGGTAGTTGTCCATCGAGGGTAGCTTGGATATGTTTCTCATTTAGGGAATGTCCTATGGTTTCTATGGGATAGAGGATCCCCTCATAGGGTGTCTTATCCAATATTTATAGATTCCCTTAAGGGAGAGTGATGGACATGGAGTGGGTTGGATGTTAAGTCACTGGTTAAAGATTCTTGAATCAATCATGACCCTCATTTTAAGATGGATGTGATACAGGGGACCATGGGTTCCCTATGCTTTTTGTTAACCCAATCAGGGGTCAATTATTGCTCAGTGTTGGTTATTTCAGGTATCCCCTTATAAACTAGTTGTCTATTGGTTTGATCTTGTATTATCCATTTTAGTGTTTTAGGGGACTAAGGGAGCCCTAAGCTTTATTGACCATGAGTTGATCGGTGTTGATGTTTTAGTAGTTTAAAAGATGGGTTCGAGATTTGATCAACCCATGCTTTGTTGGACCTTTTCCAGGGTGTTTGAGGTAGTTATTTCTCATGTTTTGATATATGAAGAGACCTTTGGGATATCTTTGGATTATGTTTTGGTTTGGATATTTATCTGTTTCTCTCATCTATTGTCTGGCTATGGTTAGATGAGAATAGTTTGATAATTGATTATATGCATGATTGAATCCCTCTTATAGGCCAGTGAATGTTTTACCCTAGCTATAGGTTCAGTGTTTTTGGTGTTGGATGTGTTGATAGATCTGAGTTGTAGGATATATGTAACGACCCAATGTTTTTAATGGAAATTCCCTTCTTATAAATATTCCATAAAATCACATAATAGTGAACTACTAAGTGATGAGTAACCTTTAAACATAAGTTTGTCACTTTTGTGTTTGGAATTTCTAAAATCCGATATACACGGTTGTGTTCAAGATGTTTTTGGAGTCTAATAAAAAAATAATTATTTTTGGTGAATAGTAACCTACACTAATGAATAGTAACATACCCTTATGAATAGTGATATACCCTAATGAATAGTAACCTTACCTATGGTGGTATAAAAATAATATTCATGTTGGAAGTTCGATATACCTATAGTTTAGAATGAGTTAATGAATGTTTTAAAACTGGTTTTGATAATAAATTATTATTTTATTTAAATATTAAAATAATAATATTTAGGAAATTATTTTTAAAAAATGGAATTCATTTTTGGATTCTAAACGTCGAAAAATGGTTAGGGTAGATTTTTGGGATTTTTCTGAAATACTTGAATTTTTAATAAATAGTGAAATATCGTAATTTACAAAAATAAGCTAAATAAGATAATTATAGAGTCATGTTTGATGTTCTACTGATGTAATCCCACTTAGTTTGGGATTACATTATAAAATTAATATACTTGGTCATGCAAGACTCACTATTCCTTATCTTTTGGGGAAATAATAAACTAATGAATTTTATATTAAGGAAACCCCTCTCTCCTCCACTATAAATACCCTCTCTCCTAACCTCTTTCCCTCACACCTGTCAAGCCTTGTGCCTAGCCTAATTTCTACCCAAATACCCTCCCAAGCTCTTTCCCCACGTCCAAGGCTTTCTGGTCTTTCCAAAAGACCAAAACCAAATCCCCTAAGAGGAGTCTCAAAGAGAGGAGATCAAAGGGTAAGAACCCTCTTTTGTTTTCAAGTGTTTTGTTTTCATTTTCTTTTTTTCCTTATACCCTCTTCCCCTTCCATGATCCAAAAGGCATGAAAGATCCAGAATCTCATATATTATGGATTCTAATCATGTTTATGTAAAATTTCAAGCATCATACTTCTCCTCCTCTCCCTCACATTCTAGAATTAAACATCGTCCGTGATGGGTCAAATTACCGACATCATGGATAATGTGTTTTCAAATTCTATTATCATTTTGATTATGGTCATGAAACCATTTATGTTATGGTTGAACCAGATTATTATATATGTTATATTTCCTATTTAATGTTATGTAATCCTCATACACTCATGATATAAAACAATAATACAAAACAAGTCAATTATGGGAAAAATTGTTTTTTTAAAGATAGAGGCAGTGCCCCAAATTATTATAAAAAGAAAAGTCTGGAAGGGTGAGAAAAGTATAACAAAGATATCAAAATCCCCCTCTTGGTGGGCCAATATTTTTCCTCATATTGTTTCCAATTCTTCATTCCTGTTCTCTCATCTCATTCCATGCCTCTATATTGATGTGCCCCCGACCTCTCCCTCTTCTAGTGTAGCGTTCTTCAATATCTTTAGCTTGCTATAGCAAAGTTTCCACATCTTCATCTGAAATTTCAGTTTGCTCATCCTCCCTATTCCTTTACTCTTTTCTTGCTGCTTTCTTTTGTATTCTTGTTCGAACCTATTGCCAAGCACTATCTTCATCACCTTTCAGTTCATCATCCTTCCTTGCTTTTTCTGCCACCAGCATAGCTGAGGGAGGAAAAAAATGAGAGGGTTCCCCATGACAGATACTCACCTGTTTTTCAGGGCTGGCTAAATCCCCATCCACAGATGACTGCATCTCCAAGGGAGTGGAAAAAGTAGCAACATTCCCAGAATCTATAGCAGTAGCAATAGAACTCTGAAGGTTTAGGTTCATGCTGGTAATTGGAGAAACCAGGGTAGGAACCTGCTTCGATTGGGTTCCAGCCTCAAAATGATGCCTAAATTGTGCTGAAATCTATTTCATTCCTTCATTAGGATTACAATCAATGTTTTTTTCTTGAGATGAAATCCCAACCACCCCATCAGTGGATGTTTCAGTGAGGGTAGTTTGATTAACATAAGCCACATCAGCTTCAATTGGAGCAGTGTTTAGTTTCTGAGAAAAATCAATCTCAGTGTGCTTACCTGAACTTAACTTCATCTGAGCAGTAAGAATCTGATTTTTGGCATCATCATCATGAACAAAATTGTGTTCAGGATCATCAAACTGCATAGGTAGTTTACTTTGATCAGCCAAACCAGTTAGAGGGGTGATCTGATTCAGATTACCAAAACTACCCTGTAAATCCTGCACATAAGAAGCAGGCTCTAACATACCAACCTCATGTTGAGACTTTTATGAAGACTCAATACCTCCTTCTGCTATCACAGCCCATGAGATTCCAATAGGTTTAGCATAATTATTTTGGTTTTATTTTGTTTCACTCATATTTTGGTGAACATTAATGTTCCCAGGTTCAAGATTCAGAGATGCCTCCTTCTGGTTATCCAATTTCCTTGGACCAGGCTTCATCCTCCCAGTATTAGTGAATGATTTAGATTCATGCCCTATTTTACCATAGGTATCACAAAGCACTGCCTTCCTACAAGTTACATTGTCATGTCCTATAGTTTTTCATTCATGGAAAATTTTTGGAAATCTCTCAAACTCAATTTTGAGTTCTAATTCTTCATCATCAGTAGATAAGTAAATTCTATCTACTAAAGTAGCACAGAGATCAATTTCTACAAGAAATCTAGAAAAATGTCCAAATCTAGCCATTTCAGTTTCTTTATCCATCCTAATTGGAACTCAATGGCAAGAGCAATATCATAAAGAATCCTAGGATGCCACAAAATCCAGTTTAATCCAAAAAAATTTAATCCAAACCTGGGCTGAGGTGTTACCTATTTGAGTTGGATTGAAGCTTCGGTTCCATTCTTAGATCTGCAAAGCACCAGGTTTGAAAGAAAGTGAGCTGAAGCCCCAGGCTCTCTGTTTTAGCTCTTCTGATGGGAAAAGCAGATAAAAAAACCCCTTTCCAAGAGACACACATTTCCATTCATCGAACCCCCAAATGGCTGCAAGTCGCTGATGAAGGTATTCCATCTTCCATGGATCGATCCCTTTTGGAAATATCAACCTCGCAATTATTGAATGAGCACCCAACTCCATTCATTCAAAAACAGCATCAGAATCAGCCTTAACATGTGCTACAGAACCACTTTTTTGGATTCCTACATATGATCCTTTAAAGAGGGAAAATGATATATTACCTTCACTGGTTTCAAATGGATTCGGCTTAAAATATCTGGGTTTCCTTGAATCAAACCGAGCCAAGCCATTTGTAGCATGTGCGTGGGAGTTGAATCTCCCAGGTAAGAGGAATCCATCTACCATTATGAATCAATGCGAATATAAGCTCAATAAAAAACCCTAATCGCCATACAGGAGAAAGGTAGAAGTGTCGCTCGAAGCCATCTTCACCTCATGTGGTGATCCTCTCCACCTACAAAATCGTTAAAATTAATTCAAGTGTTTATCATTAATGTTTAATGTAAAGGTTCTCTTTCACTCTAATTAAACAAATGAATTTTGTAACCATGTAACCTACTGTATTTCCACTAATTATATAACTTAAATTATGGACAACCACTTTCATCTTACAATTTATTTGAACCTAAATACAATTGAACTGATCATTAAAACTAATGAAACAAATGGACCCGAACAATGAAATTGAACCTCGTAATCAACCAAGATGGATATAAATGAACTTAAAAATGTTATAATGAATATTTTAATTTTAGATATGGTTCTATAACTATTTATTAATAAATCTAATTTTGAAATTCAGGTCATTAATATCAAGTGGAGAACACCAACGGGACTAAGGTAATGGATCCTCTCAATTTCACTCTTATTCAAGATTGTTCACTATGTTAAGACTTGTTGTGTGTAATTATTAATTATGGGGTATGATTTAGAACCTCCCCTATACTGCCCTCTTTATGTATAAGTGATGATAATTTCCTTTCCTCTCTCACTAATCCCCCCCAAGTACTCCTGATACCATGTCGATAATCTGTAAAGAATTCTACCCAAACCTCTTTTATTCCTTCAAGTTGTCTTATCTACCTTTCTACCAAAATGATGTTATCTTATATTTTCTTTTTCATACTCTAAATTTTGTGTACATGTTACAAGTTCATTTATCAAGACTCTTTCATCACTCTCTTTCAGGGATATGCATGCTTTTAAGTGATTCTCTTCTCATTACTTCCCGATAAGTGAACCCGTTTTAAGGGAACTTCCCGAATTATTTCCTATTATCAACTGTACTATATCCTCTATTTTAAGTCACCTTTGTCCTTCTAAAATCAGTCTTTTTATTATTAAAACCCTCATGGTTTACTTCTGGTTTTATAAAAACATATTATGCCACCTTTCCTTTTATGATATATTCAATGTTTTCTTAAACCGCACTAAAATGTTTTGACTCAAAGATTCCTAAAAAACTATTTTTACATGTTATCACTTAAGTTTGTTATATCTTTTCATGATTTATGCCTTTATATGTTAATAATGTCTATTTATTATTTAATTTCTTTCTTTCATGGACGCTTGTATGTTACACCCCTTTTTATTATGTTTCATGATGTGATTGTGTGCCCATTTCTTTCCTTGGGTACTCTTATGTTTATGTATGATTGTGGTTCTTTATGTGGAAATAATATACATGAATAAGCTTAGATGGGTGCACCCAGATAGCGCTCCAATGCATTGGGTAAATTTAATGTCTCATGAGAAGATTATGGGCAAACGGTTCTGGCAGTTAGCTTTGGCTCGTGCTACTATGGGAAACGAGATTGGTTGTTAGTCTTGACTCGTACTAAAGTCTTGTTTAAAGTTTCTTCCACCTCTCTATGAAACTATGCTTATATAATCTCATGCTTATATGATACCATGATTATTTTATCCCATGTTTTTATGATCCCATGTTTATATTTTATGATTCCATATGTTATATGATTCCAATATCATTATGTCAAGCCTCCTAACTCATGTACTTAAAGTTTATTCTTATGTTCTTTCCCTTACTGAGATTTTTAGATCATCTCTTTGTTCATGTGTTCCCCAGGGTACCCTATGCAGATGTAAGGGCTCAAAGGAAGTTAGGAGCTCATTATGAAGATTAAATAAAGAAGTGTTTTTTTAGCCCATGTTTTATGTTATATGTACCTAGTCTTCCAAGACACTAGACTTAATGATCCTTGGCTTGTACTCTGATGATGGATTATGTTTAAAATCATGAAATTTTATGTGTAAAAGGCTAGGGTCTCTATAGTTGGTATCAGAGGATGGTCTAGTTATTTTTGGAGATTAGGAATAGATCACCTTAGTGATAACCTTAAGGATGAGACTAAGTATTAGAAAACATTCCCAAATTTTGGTGAGTATTGAGTAAGTGGTTTATCAAGAAAATACATCCTTGTCTAGATACCATCATGTAGTGGCAGCTCTGGCACAGATGTATCATAGGGGTAAAACCCAAAAACACCGCTTTGAGCTAGACTCGAACGGGAACTGGTGCACGACAGCGGGCCTTGCTACACTCTTGGTTACGACACTCCCGGGGGATATGCTTTGGTAGATTCACGAGCTTAGTACAAACCATTATTTGGGGAAAAAGACCATAAGAATATAAGTTAACAAATAGATTGAGGATAACCTAGATATAAACCTAAGGAATCACAAGTCAGGATGTACTTATTCTTTATAAGTTTATCCTTTGATGTTTAATGTTCCCTTCTTATGCTCAATATCTAAGTATTCAAGACCTCTAATTATATGTTCTTTTTCTTAATTAATGGTATGAAATAAAAGAACATGTTCCAACAACCAATGTGATAGGAAACGTGATGATTGCCCTAATGACCTGCCTGATGTGACGGAAGCGGGTGCTCAAAACTTCATGGCAGTGCTTGCTCATCTGGCACGAGTTATGAATAATAACTTGAATCGGGTGGAATTTCCCCCTCCTCCAAGGAAAGAGAAAGTTGCCATAGAATATTTCATGCGGAAAAGGCCCCCCATGTTTATCAGATCTTCTGATCCCCTCCTCACAGAACAATGGATTAACTCCATTGAAAATATATTCATCGTCCTCCAGTGCTCGGAAGAAGAGAAGGTGGTACTGGCAGTCTATCGTTTTTATGGGGAAGCTGATCAGTGGTGGACACTGATCAAGAATACAATGTTTCAAGAGGAAATAGATTCCATAGATTGGGAGGAATTCAAGAGGATGTTTTTCAACAAATATTTTCCTCAAAACCTCCATCTCAAGATGGAAAGAGAATTCCTCAGACTCAAGCAGAAGGAAGATGAGTCCATCAGATCATATGAAGCAAACTTTACCAGGCTTGCAAGGAACGCCTCTGGTTTTGTCATGAACACCGAAAGTAAGGTGGATCACTTATTTAGTGGATTAAATCTGAGTCTAAGAAAAGTGTTGGTGATTCGAGACTTCGACGGCTATGAGGAGATTTTCTGTTGTTCCCTCAAGGTTGAAATGGATATTGGAGACTCTCAGTGATCTCATGGGCCTAGTGATAAGAACCGGAAGATAGAAAACAACATGGGTGGTCCATCAAACAAATCCCATGATGGGAAGAATCCCAACTTTCCCCTTTGCAAAAATTGTGGGAAGAAGCATCCCGATAACTGTCTTAAGGGAACCAAGAATTGCTTCAAATGCGGAAAGTTTGGTCATCTGGCCAAGAACTGCCGAAGGGATATGAAAAATCCTGCTAATGTTGAAGAAGAAAGGAAGGTTCAGATCAACACTCAGCCTGTAGTGCGGTGTTATAACTACAGGGATCTTGGGCATTATGCGAACAATTTCCCTAAGCCGAGGGTTGTCGGAGGTAAACATCAACAACATCCAAGGCAACAAGGAAGGGATTATGCTATCACTACTGCTGAGGTGGATCCGGAAAATGATGTGGTGACAGGTACTCTTGTTATTCATTCAAGAATAGCAAACGTACTATTTGATTCTGGTTCTACGCATTCTTTCATATCTTGCAAGTTTAGTAGAACTATTCAAACACCACCTCAAAATTTGGAGTAAAAGTTTTCTGTGAGAATAACGAATGGGGAAATTATTGCATCCATGGTTTATAACTCCTCCCCGGTTAATGTTTGTGGACTGAACCTCCTAGAAAATCTTGTCATACTTCCTTTAGTGTAATTTGACACTATCTTGGGCATGGATTGGCTATATTTATACAAGGCCAACATCAACTTCTGTGAAAGGGAGATTACCCTTCACATCCTGAAGCATCCTTCTATTCTTTTCAACTGTAAGGAGAAAGATGGTTCTCCTTTAGAATCTTCTTCTCACGTTTGGATATTATTTCCTTATGAGCATGCATATCTAGCTCAAATTATTGAGAAAAAGGAGATAATCATTCTTGAAGATATGCCCATCATGATGGATTACACTGATGTATTCTCCAAAGAGTTTCCTAGTCTTCCTCCTGACCGAGAGGTTGAGTTATCAATTGAACTTATCCTTGGATCTCTGCCAATCTCAAAGACACCTTACAGAATGGACATCGTAGATCTGGAAGAGATGAAGAAGTAGTTACAGGAGAATATGGAGAAGGGTTTTATATGCCTGAGTGCTTCACTGTGGGGTGCTCCAGTCCTCTTCATCAAGAAGAAGGATGGATCAATGCGCCTCTACATTGATTATCGTGAGCTCAATAAAATCACAATAAAAAACAAGTATCCCCTTCCACGGATAGATGACTTGTTCGATCAGCTACGTGGGGCCAGTTATTTCTCTAAGGTGGACCTTCGGTCAGGATATCACCAACTAAAGGTGAGGAAGGAAGATATTCCCAAGACTACCTTTCGAACAAGGTATGGACACTATGAGTTCATAGTGATTCCCTTCAGACTCACTAGTGCTCTAGAAATTTTCATGGATTTAATGAATATATTCTTTAGAGATTACCTCGACAAATTTGTGGTAGTCTTTATTAATAATATTCTGATATACTCTAAGAGAAAGGAGGAACATGAGAAGCATTTGCAAACTGTGTTAAAGACTTTGCAAATGGATAAGTTGTATGCAAAGTATAGTAAATGTGAGTTCT
This sequence comes from Viscum album, assembly GCA_963277665.1. Lineage (NCBI taxonomy): Eukaryota > Viridiplantae > Streptophyta > Magnoliopsida > Santalales > Viscaceae > Viscum > Viscum album. The sequence goes on from OY728142.1 coordinate 408,007,794, forward strand.
GGATGGAGGAAGTATCATTATTGGGGCATGTTATCACCAGAAAAGGGATATCTGTGGACCCTTTCAAGGTGAAGGCAATTGAAGAGTGGCCCAGACCAACTTCTATAATGGAGATCCGCAACTTTTTGGGTCTAGTTGGGTATTATCGATGATTCGTGAAGAACTTTTCATAATTGTGAAACCCAATGACCAAGATGACACGGAAGGGAGTAAAGTTTGTCTGGACACAGGAGTGTGAATACTGTTTCAAGGAGTTGAAAAAGAGGCTTATCACTACGCCATTACTCACACTCTCTACCAGTGGGGGACTCTTTGTGGTGTATAGTGATTCTTATAAGAAGGGATTAGGTTGTGTGCTGATGAAAAATGATAAAGTGATAGCTTATGCCTCAAGGAAGCTGAAAATCCATGAGCAAAACTATCCAATGCATGATCTGGAGTTAGCGGTTATGATCTTTGCCTTGAAAATCTGGCGGCATTATCTCTATGGGGAGAAATGTGAGATATATACTGACCACAAGAGTCTTAAATATAAATTCACACAGAAAGAGCTTAATATGCGCCAACGAAGATGGATAGAGCTCATCAAAGATTATGACTGCTCAATCCACTACCATCCCAGTAAGGAAAACAAGGTGGCAGATACTCTAAGTAGAAAGGATCCTGCATCTTTATCAATGATGAGAATTGAAAAGGATCCGATCTTTTTAGATTTGCAAAGGATGGACATGGGAATCATTAAGGGAGGAACATCATCAATCCTTTCTCAAATGATTGCTCAACCATCCCTCTTGGAGAAAATAAAGGTTGCTCAATGAAAGGATGTGGAAATTCAGAAAAGGGTGGAAGCTATTAAAAATGGGAAATCCTCTGATTTTAAAATTGATGAGGAAGGAGTTGTAGGATTTGGGACACGATTATGTGTACCATCTGATCCAGAGGTAAAGAAAGATCTATTGAATGATTCACATAGCTCGACCTTCTCTATCCATCCTGGGAGTACCAAAATGTACCATGATCTCCGAGAACACTTCTGGTGGGATAACATGAAGAGGGATATTGAGGAACATATATCAAGGTTCTTGGTATGTCAGCAAGTTAAAGCTAAGCGAAAAAATTCCAAAGGTATGATGCAGCCATTGCCTATACCCATGTGGAAATGGGAAAATGTTACTATGGACTTTGTCATGGGTCTCCCGAAGACATCGAAGGGAAATAATGCGATATGGGTTTTGGTTGACCGACTCCCCAAGACATCCCATTTCATCGCTATTCGGGAAGATCTATTGCTTGAAAAACTTGCAAAGATATATGTGAAGGAAGTGGTGAGACTGTACGGTGTTCCACTCTCAATTGTTTCTGACCGTGATCCAAGGTTCACATCTAAATTCTGGAAGAGTCTTCAACATGTTTTGGGTACTGAATTAAATTTCAGCATGGCCTATCACCCCCAAACTGATGGCCAGTCTAAAAGAACTATTCATACGCTTGAAGATATGCTTAGAGCCTGCTCTCTAGAATTCAAAGGTGGATGGGATCAACATCTCCCATTGGTTGAGTTCTCATACAAAAATAGCTTCCACTCAAGTATTCAGATGACTCCATATGAAGCTCTGTATGGGAAGCGATGTAGAACTCCAGCCTGTTGGGATGAAGTTGGAGAAAGAAAGCTACTTGGACCCGATCTTGTTCAAGAGATGACAGAAAAGGTTCAAGTCATCCAAAAACACATCAAAGCTTCTCAAATTAGGAAAAAAAGATATGCTGAAAACCATCAAAGGGATTTGGAGTTCAATGTTGGAGATAAAGCCTTCCTTTGAATATCTCCATGGAAGAGAGTCATGCGATTCGGGAAGAAAGGGAAGCTAAGACCAAGGTATATTGGCCCCTTTGAGATCCTTGACCGCATAGGATCTATGGCCTATCGTCTTGAACTTCCACCGAATATGGCTCGAGTTCATGATTTTTTTCATGTATCACTCTTGAGGAAGTACATACCTGATCCCTCACATGTACTAAACTCAGAGGTGGTGCAGTTGGAAGATGATCTCTCATATGAGGAGCAGACAGTAAAGATTATGGATCGGAGAGATAAGGTTCTATGCAACAACACAAACCATCTTGTCAAAGTGTTGTGAAGGAACCATAAGTTTGAGGATGCAACATGGGAGATGGAGGAATCAATGAATCAAAAGTACCCACATCTGTTTTTGGCCTAGAATGTAAAATGAAATTTTGAGGGTGAAATTTCTTAAGGGGGGAAGAATGTAATGACCCAATGTTTTTAATGGAAATTCCCTTATAAATATTCCATAAAATCATATAATAATTAACTACTAAGTGATAAGTGACCTTTAAACATAATTTTTTCACTTCTATGTTTGGAATTTCTAAAATCCAGCATACACGGTTGTGTTCAAGATGTTTTTGGAGTCTAATAAAAAAAAATAATTTTTGGTGAATAGTAGCCTACACTAATGAATAGTAACATACCCTTATGAATAGTGATATACCCTAATGAATAGTAACCTTACCTATGGTGGTATAAAAATAATATTCATGTTGGAAGTTCGATATACCTATAGTTTAGAATGAGTTAATGAATGCTTTAGAGCTAGTTTTAATAATAAATTATTATTTTATTTAAATATTAAAATAATCATATTTAGGAAATTATTTTTGAAAAATGGACTTCATTTTTGGATTCTACACATCTAAAAATGGTTGGGGTAAATTTTTGGGATTTTTCTGAAATACTTGAATTTTTTATGAATAGTGAAATACCGTAATTTACAAAAATAAGCTAAATAAGCTAATTATAGAGTCATGTGTGATGTTCTGCTGATGTAATCCCACTTGGTTTGGGATTAAATTATAAAATTAATATACTTGGTCATGCAAGACTCACTATTCCTTGTCTTGTAGGGAAATAATAAATTAATGAATTTTATATTAAGGAAACCCCTCTCTCCTCCACTATAAATACTCTCTCTCCTTACCTCTTTCCCTCACACCTCTCAAGCCTTGTTCCTAGACAAATTTCTGCCTAAATACCCTCCCAATCTCCTTCCCCCCTTCCAAGGCTTGCTGGTCTTTCCAAAAGACCAAAACCAAAGCCCCTAAGAGGAGTCTCAAAGAGAGGATATCAAAGGGTAAGAACCCTCTTTTGTTTTCAAGTGTTTTGTTTTCATTTTCTTTCTTTCATTATACCCTCTTCCCCTTCCCTTATCCAAAAGGCATGAAAGCTCCATAATATCATATATTCTGGATTATAATCATGTTTATGGAAAATTTAAAGCATCATACTTCTCCTCCTCTCCCTCACGTTCTAGAATTAAACATCGTCTGTGATGGGTCAAATTACCGACATCATGGATAATGTGTTTTCAAATTCTATTATCATTTTCATTCTGGTCATGAAACCATTTATGTTATGGTTGAACCTGATTATTATATATGTCATATTTACTATTTAAGGTTCTGTAATTTTTATACACTCATGATATAAAACAATAATACAAAACAAGTCAATTATGGGCAAAATCGTTAAAATTAATTCAAGTGTTTATCATTAATGTTTAATGTAAAGGTTATCTTTCACTTTAATTAACCAAATTAATTTTGTAAACATGTAACCTAATGGATGTCCACTAATGATATAACTTCAATTATGGACAACCACTTTCATCTTACAATTTATTTGAACCTAAATACAATTGAACCGATCATTAAAACAAATGAAACAAACGGACACGAACAATGAAATTGAACCTCGTAATCAACCAAGATGGGTATAAATGAACTTAAAAATATTATAATGAATCTTTTACTTTTAGATATGGTTCTTTAACTATTGATTAATAAACCTAATTTTACTATTCAGTTCATTAATATCAAGTGGAGAACACCAACGGGCCTAAGGTAAGGGATCCTCTCAATTTCACTCTTATTCAAGATTATTCACTATGTTAAGACTTGTTGTGTGTAATTATTAATTATGGGGTATGATTTCTAACATCCCACATAATTCCCTATTTATTTATAAGTGATGATAATTTCTTATCCTCTCTCACTAATCCCCCCCCCAAGTACTCCTGATACCATGTCGATAATCCATAAAGAATTCTACCCGAACCTCTTTTATTCCTTCGTGTTGTCTTATCTACCTTTATACCAAAATGATGTTATATTATATTTTATTTTTCATACTCTAAATTTTGTTTACATGTTCCAAGTTCATTTATCAAGACTCTTTCATCACTCTCTTTCGGGGATATGCATGCTTTTAAGTGATTCTCTCCTCATTACTTCCCGATAAGTGAACCCGTTTTAAGGGAACTTCCTGAATTCTTTCCTATTATCAAGTGCACTCTATCCTCTATTTTAATTCAAATTTATACTTCTAAAATAAATATTTTTATTATTAAAACCCTCCTGGTTTACTTCTGGTTTTATAAAAAAATATTATGTCGCCTTTCGTTTTAAGAGATATTCGATGTTTTCTTAAACCGCACTAAAATGTTTTGACTCAAAGATTCCTAAAAAACTATTTTTACATGTTATCACTTAAGTTTGTTATGCATGTATATGTTATTAATGTCTATTTATGATTTAATTCCTTTCTTTCATGGACGCTTGTATGTTATGCCCCTTTTTATTATGCTTCATGACGTGATTGTGTGTCCATTTCTTTCCTTGGGTACTCTTGTGTTTATGTATGACTGTGGTTCTTTATGTGGCAATAATATACATGAATAATCTTATATGGGTGCGCCCAGATAGCGCTCCAATGCATTGGGTAAATTTAATGTCTCATGAGAAGATTATGGGAAAACGGTCCGGGTGGTTAGCCTTGGCTCGTGCTACTATGGGAAACGAGATTGGATGTTAGCCTTGACTCATACTAAAGTCTGGTTTAAAGTTTCTGCCACCTCTCTATGAAACTATGCTTATATAATCTCATGCTTATATGATCCCCTGATTATTTTATCCCATGTTTTTATGATACCATGTTTATATGTTATGATTCTATATGTTCCATGCTTCCAATATCATTATGTCAAGCCTCCTAACTCATGTGCTTAATGTTTATTCTTATGTTCTTTCCCTTACTGGGATTTTTATCTCATCCCTTTGTTCATGTGTTCCCCAGGGTACCCTATGTAGATGTAAGGGCTCAAATGAAGTTAGGATCTCATTATTAAGATTAAATAAAGAAGTGTTTTTTATCCCATGTTTTATGCTATATGTACCTAGTCTTCCAAGACAGTAGACTTAACGATCCTTGGCTTGTACTCTGATGATGAATTATGTTTAAAATCATGAAATGTTATGTGTAAAAGTCTAGGGTCACTATAATATACCTTTCTCCAATGTTATATTTTATTGTGTAAGTTAGTTTTTTAGTACTATCATTCTCTATACAAGTTCTCTTAGAGTTAGTACAGTTATTATCACTAGTTTGGATCATTCCTTTGGAATCCTAGAGTGTGGTATAGTTGTGTGTTTTGTGTGGATGACTATGGTTATGAATTGAGTTCCAAAATTTATTATTTTAGTGTTTTTAATCATCTCAGATATACTTTATATATTTGGTAGACATGCCCGATATCATGTGTATGGGTGATCCACATGCTATAAATCCTATGGATTGGGCCAAAGAAATGGTATATTTTCCTTGGGTATCAGAATAGATCATAGGGTTGTCAGTTTTGTTTTTTAGTCCCCTTTAATTACTACAGTTTTTTTACTTTACTTCCCTATTAATGGTTTTATTCCATTTATTAAAGGTTTTAGACTAGGTTGGTCATATCATGTATTCAATACACTTATTATGATAATAGATTATGGGTTCACTATTGGGGGTGGCTTATTGAGATTTATTTCTCACCCCTATACATAAACCTTTGTGTGCATATAGTCCCTTATATATGATTTTAGGTAGAGAAAAGGTTATGATGTGGTTGGGGATGAGGATAAATGTTTCTTAATGGAATAGAATAGCTCATGTAGAATCTAATGATCAAGATGGAATGGATCGATAGTTGGAGAAAAAGTATGAAGTATTTCTTAGAGTTGGAAGTAGAGCCTTTGTATTTTGTTTTCTTTATTTTTATATGTGTATATCTAATCAACACGGTGGGTAATTATTTATATGTTCCAATATGGTTTTGGGTCTATATTATTGTATGCAGTATTCTATTTTATTATAGAATTCTTCTCTTTTAGCTATTTATATTTTTTACTCTAATGTTTATGTTGTGTATGTTTTTTCCTATTTACACTTTTATAGTTCTCTAGATGAGGGTATAGTCTACCCACTATATCTTTCATACCCTCTCCACTATTTAGAAACCTCTAGTGTATGGGGAGGCATGATTAAGGCCTTGTGGTGAGCCAGATTGGGTAGTGTGTTAGGTCAACCTGGGACGGTTCTTTGTAAAATGGTATCAAAGGTGTATTTTTTTATAGATTTAGGGAGTTTATAGATAGGTGTATAGAGATGTGTTGAAGAATGTGATGGATCTCAAACTGGTGTGTTATGAACACATTTTCCAATGTAAATTCTAGGTTACTAGGGTAATACGATTGTTGTTCTTGGTTTCCATTTTTATGGATGTGTGATTTCACCAAGTGTGGTGAACTAGGGTTTTTGGATTAATGGATTTATGGGTTTGTCACTTGGAATATTGGAAAGAGACTAGTGTACATGCATAATTCTAGGAATGTGGGATTCATATGAAATATTCCTATCTGTGTGTTATTTTTATGGTGATGAAGGTTTAATTTTTTAAAGTATGTTCAATGACCTATATGGTGTTATCCCATATAGATCCTTAGTGTAATTCTACTCAAATGAACTACATATATTTTCATTTTGATGATAGGTCATGTGTATCTTTCTGTGAGTTGTTTTTTAGTAATAAAAAATATATTACCTTCAATGAGGGATGCATGGAGACCCAAGTAGGTCAATTTGGTCTTAGGAGGGCCTGATTGTGGCTCGATGAGGGCAAGGATGCCTAAGATATTTTCATATCGGGATCAATTTGCCCTTGTTTTTAGGTTGAGGGATTGGAGTACTCATGGTTTTGAGTTTTCTTGAGATGTAATGTTTAGTTAGATTCTTTTCCCTACTCATTTATGGTTTTACTTTAGGTGTAGTGGTGGGAGTGTGGTTATGTTCTCATGATTTGAATGATGTTTGGGTGGTGGGTGGTCATGTGGTTAGCCTTGAATGGAGTGTGAGGTTTCTTGTTTTTGTTGAGGAATACCAAGGGTGTGCTAGTTTGTGGAGCTAACCTATATAAGGATCATAATTAGTATATTAGGTGTATTATCCTAGTTTTAGTAGGATGTGTCTCATGTAATCACGAGTTTAGATTTTTGATAGAGTTTTTCAAAAATGTGAAACCATTGTGTTTGAGTAAGCATGAGTTATTTAGTGTGTGAAGTCACATGGACACTGGTTTTTAATATTTTTTTTTTGGTTTTTGGATTATGCATGGGTCTATTTGGTTTGTTCAGGTCTTAATAAATCTAAGAATAATTTTATTGGTGGACCTATTGAGTTTTATTCTTGAGGAGTGGAGTAAGGGAAATTTTATAGTAGGGATCCCATCATAGACCATGGGAGGGTATCATTCTTAATGAGACAAGAATGGGATATGGTTTCTATTTTAGGTTTTACAATTAGGTGTGAGAAGTTTTTCTATGTCCAATCATCATTTTCATTGGTGGGTAGAGTGTGGGCCATGGAGTTTGGTGTTCTGTTGTGAGGTGATGATAAGGGTACTCCTATGGTCGGTAGTATCCTCCCCGTTATGGGTAGGCCATTCTGAATTTGGAGTACAGGTTTTTGATTGAATCCAAATGGATCTGGTTCTATGTGAAATACCATCTTCAAATATAGATTCATCATTTAGTGGATCTTGTATGTTTCATTAGGCTCGAGGCAGTGTTGGAATGACCCTCATATTGAAAAGGGTTGTTTGTGTCTTGGTAGTTGAGGTTGATCATTATGGGATAAATTTCTTGAAGGGGAATGTATGGTGTTTTTTCATAGATTTGGGTGCGGCGGGTTAGAAACCTATTGGAAACATTATTCAAGATGTTTTCTAGGTGGTTCAGAGATAGAACTGGGGATTTTTTGTGAGGTATAGTGTGGTTGGTCTTGGTTATTAAAGCTATGTAGTGAAAATGTGTTTAGAGTTTGGTGGTTTTCAGAGAGATGGTGACTAAGGTATGTTTGCCTTATCTATTTTCTAAACATTGAGGATTCTTGGTGGATGAGAAGTATTTAATATGGTGATTTTATAATAATCCACATCTTTACAGTTTATAAAATTCATAACAAATTTGAATTTTTGACCTGTTGAAGGGTTGTTCAGTGATTTTTGATTTATATTAGAAATAAAATAGTTAGAGACTCTTTTTTAAGTGTTTTTGGTGTGGTTTGAGGCCCAAGAGGTGGATCTGGTTCTCAAGAGAATCTCTAGAGCTTGGGGTGTGATTTTGAGTTTCTGGGCTGTTTTTGGCCAAGTGTATAGTTTGATGTACTCAGATTAATGGAAACCATGTATCCCTCTAAGGCTTGAAGAATTTTCATTTTATTTTTATCTTTCATGGTTTTGTTATCATGGATTCTGAACGTTTAAGGTCAAACTATATGGATTCTAGATAAAATCATGTGGAGTGAGTGGATTTCAAGTCCAGGGTGCTAATCTTGCATAATTTGGTATACAAACAATCTAAGGTGTTGTAGAGGGGTTTCAGCGCTATTTGGAAGGGTTGGTGTATTATTAGTAAATCATGAAGCCAAATCATTTGAGGGGTATTGGATTAGGTAGTACATAGTACATTTTTGGCACACAATTTGGAATACTATATGGATAAATCATGTGACCTATCTAGTTTTGATTAAAATGGTGTTTTACCATTTTTTCAACATAGGATTTTAATCCCAAATCTCCCATATTCCTCCCATTATGAATCACAATCCAGGGATCTCTCTTCCCCTTTAACCCTTCAAGTCCCCTCAATATTGGGGTGTTATTTTTTTCATTCTTCACCATTTGAGGTTAGATTCTTCCTCTCCTCTCCCCCTTGTTCCTCTCCCTTGTGATTGATTTTGGTGTCTCCCACTTAGGGTTATGGTTATGATTCCACCAAATCATGGTGTAATTGGATAAAGATGATGGGTATTTATTGTGTCTTAGATATAGGGTGTCCTAAGATGGTGTATGAACACCATCGCTCATCATTTCAGTGGAGGTATGATTCCTGGTGGATTTTTCTTAAATTTTGAATTAAATTTAAAAGTAATTTCCATGTAATTTGGCATCATGTGTTTGGGATTTTTCTATGCTTGGTGTTGGAGATGCGTCATGGGACTTCTTTAGGTGGTTGGTCATGGTTCCATATATAAGATTCACCTCGGTAAGTTTTCAATCTCAATTACTCTTTTAATTAAATTAATTAATTAATTATTTATTGTTTTAATTAATTGAATTTCATTTTATGGCTTGAGTTAGGTGCTTTGGTTGTTGGATGAGCATAGGTTTAGTATGGAAGATTCAGTGGTTACACATTGAGGTAGGTTGGGGGGTTTGTTGTAATTTTCCTACCTCATAATAATTTAATTTATTTCAAATGATTTTTGTTCTATTGGGTACCCTTGAGGGCTATAGTGATCTATTTTGGGTGCCTCATAGAGAGGTTCTATTTGAAAAAAAACCCTCAACCTTGGATTTTCTTTCAAGAACACAGCTGGTGTGTGTTGGAAGTGCATATAGGTGGTTAAGGGTAGGATTTTGTATTCCCTACTCATATTTAAACCATGATAGGGATTTTTTATAGCCCCTTTTGAGTGTCACCACACAAGTAGGATGTGATGGTCAGCCTTACAGGAACTTAGGGTCTTTGAACTAGTTTTTTAGGTTGATCAAGGTTGGTAAGGATATTTCCCTTTATTTTTTGGTTTTAAATCATCTAGGTGAGGGTTTGGTGCTCATTGGTAGTTCTTTTTTGGGAATTCGAAGAGTTTTTTCTTGAGATCACTCCTAAGTAAGATACAGTTACAACCCATGTGAGGGTCATGGATCTTTTGGTTGACTTAGAACATAAGTTTCCAAGGGGATTTTTTGAGCCTCTGAGCGGCGGGTTCCTCTACGGGTTCGCATCTAGGGCTAGTTTGGTAGGGATTATACAGAGAGAAAAGAAATCATACTGAGAGGAGAAATTGGTTTCTCGTGTTTGATGAGAAAATTTTAAGGGGAAAGAAATGATAAGAGGAGAAATGGAGAGAAATAGATTTCTATCCTGATATTGTTTTTAAATCACCCCAAAATTGGGAGGATTTGGAGAGAAATGATGGTGGAGGGTTGTTAATATTTTAAAATTCCAATTTTATCCCTATTTTCTACATGTATCACAATATAATTTCTTTTCTTTTCTTTTAGAAAGATTCACCAAACAATATGGAGAGAAATCCAAATCATTTATTTTATTTTACTAAGTTATTGATCCAAACAGAAGGAGAGAAATCACAATCATTTATTTTCTTTTATTTTCTTTTATAAAATATCAAATCATTTCTTTTATTTTACTAAAATATCACCAAACACAGTGATAGGTTTTTTCTCCAAGGAGATCTTCTCCTCCCCTCCTCTGGTGATGCTCAACGGCTCAACGTCGGCTTCTTCTAGATTATGTTTCGGAGGCGGTGTGGCTCGGGTCTCCAGCGCAACTCGTCAGTGGATCCGGGGTTTCTTCGGGGTGGAGGCGGTGTGACTTCGGTGATCGGATCATTCTTTGGCATTTCGGTTTCGCTTGAGTTGTCTCCGGAGGTCTCTTTAGCATGGATTTGGTTTTCTATAGTTGTCTCGATGGTGTGTATCCAACTCGGGTTGTCTATGGTGGTCTTGACGGTGTAGATCTGGTGCCCCGGTGATATCGAAGGCGTGGATCTGGTTTTTCTCGGCAGTTTCAGCGTGGCTCAAATACCTCAGCACACTTCCGGTGCAGCGGTTGGTCTTGGGATTTCTCTGCTTGGCGACAACACGGATCTACGATAGCTCCGACATGGAATCCAAAGGTGGCATGTCGACGGCTTCCAAGTGGTCTGGAGGGGGGAGGTTCTCTTTTTCTTTGGTGTCTTCGCAACTCTTACAGGTTGGGTTTTTATGTTCTGTACTGGTGATGAATTTGGATGTATTTCGGGTGTATTTTTCGATGTCACTTTGTTGGTATCGGTGGAGGCGCAAATGTCTGTGAAGGTTCCATTGTTCTGTGAAGGTTTTTTAGTGTTTTCGGTGGATGTTGTCTAGTTTTTTTGTTTTGATCGTGGAGGAGGGAAGTTAGTGCAGTCAGAATCGATTACTTGGATCAGGCCCAAAGGAGGATTCAGAACTGGCAGTTCACCTTTGCAGTGCTTTTCGGATCTGGTTGTTTGAGAGGGTATGGCGTCAGCCATCAGATTGGGCCTGTACTTTGATACGGGACACTTGCTTACCGATTATCCTTGCAACTTTGGACTGCTTCAACATAATTTTATGTTGGGGAGGGGCTGTTCTGGTTTTTAGTTTGGTTTTCACTCTTTTTGTCCTTACACTGTGATTTTTCTAAGTCTTTGAAGTCCTTGGGTTTCCCCTTTCCTCCCTTAAAAGGGGGTTTTATCAATAATAAAATATTTAAATGCTTTTGGGCCATTGGATGGAAGGGGATTTGTTTAATATCTTTATATGATTCCAAAATGGAAAGATCTATTAGTATATCTGATGAGATCTTGGATGTTCCTTAGATGTTGAGACCATTTTATTGAGGTTAGATCAATTTATATTTAGAACCTAAGTTTAAGGATGTAATCTGTTTTTTCCTTCAAGTTGGGTTGATATCGTGGGATGGAGAATGTGTTTGGGTTACATCAAGTATAAATTAATAAGAGTTTGAAATATTCTTTAGGATGGCCCTCATGGGCATAATTTTTCTTTAGGATTCCCTTTAGGGTGTGCTATTGATCAAGGATCAGTGGTTGTATGTTGAGGATAACTTGGAGTTGTTTCTCTTATTAGGCTTGTCTAGTAGTTTTGATGTGATTGATAATCCCCTCCTAGGGTGTCTTGTACTATATTTATAGACATTCTTAGGAGTTATTAGTGGGGCTAGATTGGATCGGGTGCTAAGTTTCTGGTTGATGATTCTTTCATCAAGTGTGACCTATGTTTTGAGATGGATGTGATCCAGGGGACTCTGGGAGCCCCATGATTTTGGTTGACCCAGTGAGGGGTTGCTTCATACTCAATTTTGGATATGTTAGATGTCATATTATAACATATAAGACTGGTGGATTTACCCTATAGTATCCATTTTGTTATGTTAGGGGATCATGGGATCCTCGAGATTTGTTGACCATGATTTTTTTGGTGTTTATTTTTCAATATTTTAGATGATGGGTTTGAGAGTTGATCAACCCATGATTTATAGGAATTTTTCTAGGGTGCTTGAGTTAGTTCTTTCTTGTGTTTTGATGTTGGAGGATACTATAAGGGCCCATATTTTCTCAAGCCTTTCCTTTTTCATTTTGTGGTTTCTAGTGGTTCGGGAGTGGTTTCAAATTTTATAATTTATTTTTAAATTATTTTTAAATGTATAAATAGTTTTAAAAGGGGTTTATAATTTATGGGATTATTTTAAAAGTTTTAAAATTTTATTTTCAATTTAATTTTAAAGTTTTTAAAGTGATTCCAATGTTTCAAAAATGTTTTTGAGATTTTAGAAGTGATAATAAATCATTTTCTTAATTATTTTCAAGTTTTTTGAATGATAATTAAGAATTTTTATAATTCATCCATACCCTTAGGCATGTACACGATTCTACATAAGGGTAACCTCTATTTTCCATAAGTTGTGTAAGGGTAATCTTCTTTGTACCCTTACTATGTAAGGGTAACCATGACCATTCATTCTATGTGTAATGGTAAGTTAAATCCCCCATGAGTTTCATAAGAGTAAGCCATTATTTTTAATGTTGCATAAAGGTAATTCAAGTTTTTCTCAACTCACATAAGGGTAGGGATCTTTTATAAAGTTTTATTAAGTTTAAGATCAAGATACCCTTATGTGATCCACAGAATAGTGTATTATAAGAGTAAAACCAGTTACCCTTATTCAAACCACCTATCATGTGTAAGGGTAATACAAAATTTTCAAATCATGCATAAGTGTAAGCTAAATCTACCCTTATGTGAGCCCTTCCATAGTAATATATAAGGGTTAAACATGTTACCCATACATAGACCCCCTATCCTATGTATGGTTAGAGAAATTTACCTATTTTTTTATATTTTCCCTTCTTTTATGATATAGAGTCTTGAGCTGCTCCATGGAAAGAAGTTGCAGTAGTTTGAAGAAGTCAGCAACAGTTTAGAAGATTGGGGTGGAGTTTTGGTGATTTTTGCAAATTCATAATGGTTTTTATTTGGTCACCTAGTTACATCATGGAGTCCTAGAGGGGTGAGTTTTTTTGTTCTGTTGTGTTTGAGGTGTCCATTTTGTAGCGTAGGAACAGGGCATGGACCTTTTTATTGGTGGTATAGTCCTACGGTGTGGTGGTTCCTCCTATGTTGCTGTCTCTTACCTAGTTTTTCATATCTTGGATGTAGACCTCACCATGTTTCTTGTACATATATTTGAATATCCCCACTGTGGAATTATCTCTTTCCTTACATCATAGCCTTTTACATTTTTAGCACATCTGCATTGTGGTCTTATGTTTTCCAGACTACTAATAAAATCAAAACCCCCCCTCAAACCCTATCATTCTTCTATATTTTATCTCAATTATTGGGTGACCCAAGTATGTTCCTAGGAGTTATTGCATCCGTTTTCATTGCATTTCATCCCAATCCTTAGTAGATCAATCCTTAGAGGTTCTAAGAGAGTTTCAATCTTTCCTTTTCCCTATTTTATTTCCATTTTTCATCCGGATGAGGCTTCTATCAATGGGGACCATTGGTTTTAGTGATTATTTAGTAAGGTAATGATGTGGGTTGTTGTGTTATAGTTTGATCAAGGTGGTTTCCTTAGTTTTTGTTCTTGGTATTTGTATTATTCTTGTTCTAACCTTGGGAAGGGGTTCATAAATATTTTTTTGAGGTAGGTGATCCTTCGTATTTCTTATAGTTGTACATGTGGGAGGGATCATTCTTCTATTTTCCTACGGGTATTTATTGTACACAAACCTAATAAAGATAATGAATTTTTAAAATTGAAATTTAAGTGGAATGGAAAGTAAACACGTGTTTTGACACTTTTAATGTTATTGATATTATATATGCTTCATGACTTTTCTAAAAATAGTTTATATTGGGAGCCTTTATTGTATTATTATTTATATAATCATGGAACCCTTATTATGTGATTTTTTTATATCAACTTGAATGAAATTGTCTAAGAACGTATATCCAGTTGATGGATTGGTTTACTAAGGAAAATCTTAATTTATGTGAGAATTCCCTTGAAAGTAAAGAAGTGAATGTGATAAAATCCCTTTTGTTAAACTATTTTGAAAGATGTAAAATGTGCGTTTGTTTTGTGGTTGTGATGATATGTGGAAATTGTGATGAGGAAGTGTTTGTGATGTAAAATGGTGAAAATGGGGGGATTTTGGCATGAGGTGGATGGGTTGTTGTGTTGTGATGTTTTGTGCTAATTTATAGATAGTATTATAATTAATTGATCATAATGAACTAGAATGTATAATGGGTTGGAATGGATAATTGGTTGGAATGTATAAATGAACTCTTGAATTAAAATGGAAATTTTAGTTGAATCTATTTTTATTTAATATAAAATGAATGGGTTGAATAAATTAAATTGGTTGGTAATGGGAAAATATGAAAATTTTCTTAACTTGAAAAGAAATGTGAAATATTGATTGTGGTGTGGATTTATTATGTGGAATTGTGAATTTATAGGTGTAAATAAAACTGGTGGAGGTTGTGAGGCATTGTGGTTATATTGTGAGTTTGGATGGTAATATTGTTGACAACCCATAGGTTGGGCTTATGTGTGTGACTACAATATATAAATTTTATTTTCATTGTGATTTCTATATGCACCCCCACCCACATCGAGCACTATTTTCTAACACCCAAATGTTTTGGGGTTGTTTTTTCCAACATCTAAAAGGTGATTATGGATGTATTTTTACCCCCTCATTCATTATCTATCTCCCAGAAAAGTTTTATATGCATGGGATATGATGGAAAGAAGTCAAAATTGAACTCATGGTAAATTTTGAGGATATTATGAGGTGGTTCATAGTGGGGGTCATGCATAATAAGAGGAGGGAATGAGGTAGATGTCCTTCATGTTCACAATACCCTACTATTATAGTCATGGTTGTGGTAAATATGTAATGTGATGGACCAGGTGTCTTTGGTTGAGATGTGATGTGATGGACCATGTGTATTCAAGTGAGATGTGATGTGATGGACCAGGTGTCTTTGGGTAGGATGTGATGTTCAATTTCACGTGAGGTTCTTTACATGATGTATATACCCAGTTGTCTTCGAGTAGGATTATACAGAAGATATGGGAGTTATAGGACATGAAACATTATGGTGTGAGAGTGTAAAATCAGTGGTAATGTTGTGTGGGGTACCCATTTATCGATATGCTTATTATTATGTTACTATACTTTGATGTGTTATTTGGTGAGAAAGACATGGTGACGATAGGGTTGGTTAGTTGACCTACTTAGATGTTGTTGATTATGGTGTTTTCTCATGGGTGCATTAATATGAACTTTTTACATGTGCATGAGAGACCTTGGGTGTGATCATGTTGAGTATACATGTTATTCTTGCTCCAAATATAAAAAAACTATTTTTCAGGTTTCTAGGAGGACTTCAAGGACTGTTCTAGACATAACTAGCATAGAATTTGGAGTTTTTGTTGTGTCACTACATTAGGATTTTCTTTTGGCTATTTATTTGAAGTCTCTTTGTTTTTGTTTATTTTAAAAAAGTATATTAGGATGGTTTTGGTTCCTTGTTATATTTATTCCATGGATTTCCTTAGTTAATGATAACCTATCTTCAAATACAACATAATCAGTAAAGTAAATTCCTTCCATATGTGATATTTTTATACCCTTAGTGCTAGTCACCAACCCGAGGCCTACTGAAGGAATGACTCAAGGGTCATTATCTCTCTTCCTTCACTTCTATCTCAGGAGAGGTACCTTTAGAGGTATGGATCCTATAAGAGTAGTATAAGAGGTTTGGTTGATATATAGGATATATTTTAGAGTTAGGAACTATAAGGATTGCATATGTTGGTAAATAAATGGTTCTAGTTGATCTTGATGTGTGAAATGGGCCAGAGAATACTATCTAGGATGTGGTATTTTAGGGACCCTCATGATCCGATGTAAGGAATCTGAACCTACCAAACGACCAAGTGAGGTGGAACCACTTGTAGGGTGGAGACCTAATATAGGTACATGAATCATGATTTTATGTTTTATTATTTGAATTGGGTGTTTTAGGGAAGTTAAAATGAATTAAATAAGACTTAATAAAATTCCATACTACTATGCTAGGGGAATATTGGTTTTATCTTTCAGTTATGGATCCTGGACTTTGTCTGCATATGGTTTAGGCCGATACTAACCCAAATGACTACCATAGGGTAAAAATAGTTGAGGAGGGTGATCAATGGTAGGGGATGTTGAATTTATTTTAGTACTAATCTTTGGATAATTATGAGGGAATTATCTCTAATCTAGAGAGAGTGATGGTTATAGGAGATTGAGATCACCTTCAGTCTAATCTAGGCTCAGGTAGAGTACTAGGTCCCATTTTTAGTTAGTTAGATGAGAGGTGCATAAAATTAGTTTTGGAAATTATATCATGGTGAGTGGATAGAGGTTGAAGTTTCTTGGGTATAATTTCAAAAGTTTCTTCGCTTGGAGTTCCTATCATCAACCATGAAGGTAATGAAGAGGCATAATCTACTTTCTCTTCAACATAGGATCATGTATATTTGGGGTCTTGGGATCAAGTTCAAGGATCTATTATATGTTTCCCCTAATCTTTTCACTGATGAGGATTACCATGTGTAGTATCTTGAGGAAGCACTTTTCCCTTCTATCCTATATGCACATACTCCTTTTATATTGTTGATATACTTGGAGGTTTAGAATAAGATAGAGGAGATCAAGTGTATGCACTCACAATGAGTATTATTGGGAGAGGAAAAATAGTAGGTTTCCTAAAGGATTGAAATTTTCAATGACAGGTCTCAGGCATCAATAACTTTTAGGTTTTAACCAGTATAGAGTCAAACTCAATAGCTTCCTTTTCGTCCACATGGGGCCAATGATTTTTGTGATTTTATTTGGAGTTTTGGTCTAGTTTTCTTAATCTATGTTGGTTATGGTCTTCATCAAAATAAGTTCCCAGTGGTTCGTGGAGTTTATAATATTATTGGTGGTCAGGTTTAGTTCCAACCTCAATTGTAGCTTTTGGTGAGGCCATTTTAGCATAAGCTTCTGGTGAGAACCTTTCAGAAGTAGGGGAATCAAGATTATGAAATATTGAGATTATATGAGGTAGTAATTATTTGACCTTATTATGTTCATTTTATTCACATAACATGACTTGGGCATGGTCATGGAGGTGTCCATCAGTGGCAAGGTAGGGGAGTTGAATGTGGATAGTTTCATGCAGTGGAGGTTTCATCACTAGAGTGGACAAATATCATTAGATGTGCAATCATATTATCATCTAATATTGTTTTTTAATTTTTTTTATCTATGATATTTATAATCCTTTGTTTAAATCATTCTTTTTCATTCTCTAGGAATAGATATAGAGAGGCTTCTCGTGCCCCTAGTGTTGATTACACTAGTCGGAGGTCAGACCAACTTGTCTAATTTGTGCCGAAGTTGTAGACTGATGATGTGGAAACATCATTCATGTGAAGATGTTTTATTTATATATACATTTTTAAAATTAAATCATCATCATTTATTGTTTGTATTCTATACATGTTGTCATCAATTTCTTCTAGAGGAAGGTCATTTTATCAAATGCAGATAGTCAATGTGTGGTTTTTGTTGGTGAGTAGGGTTGAAAGTAGGGAAGTAGATATATGGACCTTCTTCTTTCATTAATAGATAAGTTGTGTGTGGATTCATTATATTATTATATTATAGAGGCTCCTAGGGTTATCGGGGAGTTTTTTGATGTTTTTTCTGAGGAGGTCATGATACTACCCCATTGACGTGATATCGAGTTTAGGATAGATCTACAACCTAGTGATTCTTCAGTTTTGATGGATCCTTATCGTATGGAACCTTATGTGTTGAAAGATTTGAGGATTTTGATAGATGATATAATTCATAAGGGTTTCATTTGACCTATTTTGTCATCATTGGGTGATCCAGTGTTATTCTTTTAGAAGAAGGATGGCAGTATGAGGTTGTGCATAGACTATCATATGTTTATTCAAGTGAGGATCAAGAATGGTTACCCTATCCCAAGTATAAATGTTCTTTTGTACCGTTTTATAGTAGTTAGTTGGTTTTATAAGATCAATTTGCAGTCAGTATATCACCAGTTGATGTTTAAAGAATATGATATCTCAAATATTGACTTTAGATATAGGTATGGACACTTTGAGTTTGTAGTCATGTCGTTCAATGTCACAAACATACCATATGTGTTCATGGGGATCATAAATTATGTGTTCTAAGATTTCCTAGACTAATTTATAGTCATTTTGATCAATGATATCTTGATCTACTAAAATTTATAGGAGAAGCATGCTAATCATCTCAAATCATTATTTAAAATCCTTTAACACCACTAGATCTATGGGAAGTTATCCAAGTAAAAGTTATAGATGTTATAAGTACATTTTATTTTTCATTTGTTGTCTCAACAGGGTTTGGTTTGGACCCATCAAAGGTTGAGTCGGTTTTTTCTTGGGTAGCACCCAAGAATATGGCATAGGTTCTTAGCTTCTTTAGTCTTCTGGGATATTATCGAAGGTTCATATTAAATTTCTCTCGAATTGAAAATATACTCATACACTAATCCTAGAAGGAATGGGTTTTCATCTGTACTGATTAGTATTATTGGTTTTTGACTACATGAAGGGGAAGTTGATTAGTTATCTAGTGCTCTATTTTTTAGAGGAAGGGTGATGTTTGAGGTGCTCTATGATGCTTCTTGTCTAGACTTGGGAAGCATCTTGATATATTAGAGGGAATTGATCTCTTATGGGTATAGGAATTTATTTCCCCATGAGTGTAACTATTCCAACCATAATCTAGATTTAGCAATGGTTGTGTTTTCACTAATGATATGGTGAAATTACCTCATCTAATGTGATTTTTTTTGTCTTTACCGATCATAAGATATTGAGGTGTGTCTTTTTATAGCATGATATAAATCTATGAAAATGAATGTGGATAAAGTCTCTTCAAGACTATGAATTTTAGATCTCTTAAAAATTTGGAAATGGAAATTTCATGGATGAAATACTGAGTAAGAATTTGTGAAATGATATTTTTAAGGATTCTGGATATTCTTGGAGGGAAATTGAGGAGTTAGAAACCTTGAACTTAGATAAAAGTATAGTTTATAGCAGAAGATTCTTGTTTCATATTATGGTATAGACTTCTCTAATATGGTAGGTAGAGGAGTCTCAGTATAGAGACTCAGAGGTAGAGGTGATCCATAACTATATTTTCCATAGTGATTCTCCATAGGTATAGCTGGAGAATGGTAAGAATCAGATTTTGTTTTAAGGGAGGATTTTTGTTTTGGTTGAAATGTGTGAGTTAAACCTTTAAAAGTTCTAAAAAACCTTTAAAAATACACCCAAAAGTATCTAATATGTACCAAGGATTGATGATGCAGTTTTGATGGCCCGGGATGAAACGAATTATGGTAGAGTATGTGACTCGATATCTGTCTTACTAGTAGGAAAAAGTCGAACACCATATTAATAGAAATTTTTTATATCCATTAGATGTCCCTGGGTGGAAATGAGAGGAAATCTCAACAGACATAATCAAAGGATTACCCCCAATATCAATTATTTTGTGATGTTATATGAGTAATCATGGATCGGTGAATGAATTCGGCTCACTTCTTAGTGATCAAGGAGTTGTTCATCATAGATGTATTGATAAGGAGGTATGCAGATGAATTTATGTATCTACATATATATCTGAGGTCTATTTTCTTAGCTTAGGATGCTCATTTTATCTCATGAATTTAGGTAGTGTTGTATCACTCTTTTAGAACTCAGTTATGCCTCATAAATACTTTACACCATTAGATGGATGAACATATAGAGCAGACCATCCAAACATTAGAGAAAATGTTGCAAGAATGTATTTTTTACTTTGATGGATCATGGAAAAATCACCTGCCATTGGTTGATTTTTCATAAAAAAACAATCACTCATCCATCATCATATCCCTATTTGAATATTTGTATAGGAATTCATGTCCTTATTTGTTATGCTAGGCTAAGGTTGGGGAGTCGTCAGTTCTCAGTTCTGATGTGTTACAGAGCATGACAGAAAAGGTTTAGGTGTCTCATGAGGGGATGAAGGTAGCACAAGACTATTATAAGTATTATTATAATCATGGTATGAGTCCCTTGGAGTTTTTAATGGGAGAACACATGTTTCTAAATGTTTATCCACATCATGGGAAGTGGAGTTTTGGAGGGGGGGGGGGTAAGATTTCCCCTAGTTCATGGGACCATTTGAGGTATTGGAGTGTGTTTTCATGGTGGAATATTGGCTGGAACTTCCTCCATGGTTAGAAAATATCCATAGTGTCTTCCATATTTCTTATCATTGTGAGTATCTTCATGATGACTCTAATGTCTTTAACTAGGGAGAGTTAGATATTTAGGATGGCATGATGTTTGTAGAGTGACAAGTAGAGATCCAAAATTATCAGAAGAAGGTGTTGTATGGATGGACCATTACCTTGGTTCATGTGTTATAAAGTCATGGTGGTTTTAAGTATATTACTTGGGAGCATGATATAAAGATTCATGCCCAATATCCAGAGTTTTTATTTTGAGTTTTTCCTTGTTCTATTTTTCTTGATGATGTGATGTTTGGATATTGTTAGTTTATAAAATGTTCATTTTCTTTTATGTAATGTGTTTTAAACATTCAGGAATACAAATAAGGTAAAACTTCTTCATAATAAAGATGTGATATATTATGATACATTTTAAAACCATGTGGGTGAGTCAACGCTGCCCAAAGCGGATAATATCATGATATGGAAGGTGGATTTCCTTAATTGTTGTACTTGGGGGGGGGGGGGGCTTATTGTGTGATTGTTTTAGTGATCAATAGATTAGTTTTTATGGATATTATAATGGTTGTGTCGATGGTTGTATGAGGAAGGTGGTTTAAGGTTGGTGTGAGATAGTGGTCATGTTTTAGTCATAACAAGACCCCAAAGAGGTATCTCACTAGATGGTTGTTCATACCCTTTCCTTTTTATGCTCCAAGTTTATTTTGATTCTCAAGTATAAGAATAGTTTAAGAGATATATAATTTATGTTCCATGATTTTCCCAAACCCTTCCTCTTTCATTTCTGGGTTTCTAGTGGTTTGGGAGCGGGTTCAAATTTTATAAGTTGTTTTTAAATTATTTTTTAGTTTATAAAATGGTTTTAAATTGGTTTTACAAATTATAGGAGTAATTTTAAAGTTTTAAGAGTTTATTTGTCATTTAATATTAAATTTTTCAAAGTGATTATAATTTTTTATAAATGTTTTTGGAATTTTTTAAGTTATAATAAATCCTTTTCTTAATTATTTATAATTTTTTGTAAATGAAAATTAATAGTTTTTAAATTTATTCTCATCATTATTCATGTCCATGATTCTGTGTAAGGGTAACCTATCATTTCCATAAGTTTGATAACAGTAATATCCTTTTCCCCTTATTATTTAAAGGTAACCCTAACATTTCATTATGTGTGTAAAGGTAATCTAAGTCTCACATGAGTTGTGTGCCATTCGAGTACTAGATCCCAATAGATTTGCATTTTTTGTGTGGATGCCTATTGTTATGCCCAATAGTATAGCATTTTTACTTGTAACATTTCTAGATGTCTTGTAGATACTTTTTAGATATATAATATTCACTTGGTATCATGTGACTAGGTGATCCATGTGCTATAAATATGCTAGTGTGGTCTAGAGCGAGGGTAGATTCAACTTGAGTCTCAGACTAAATCCTGGGATTTGCAGTTTTATTTTTATTTATCCCCCTTTATTTACTATAGTTATTTATTTTACATCCCTATTTATGTTTTTATATTATATTTTATTGGTTTTTAACTAGTTTTGGTATATGAAATGTTTCATACACTTATTACAATAGTAGATTATAGGTTCACCATTGGGGTGGCCAAATAAGATTTATTTCTCACCCCCTATATTTGAAACTTAGTGTGTGTAGACCCTTATATCTGCTTTTGGTGGAGTAATGATTAAGATTTGGTTAGGCATAAATCCTAGTGTTTCTTTATTGAGTGGGTAAGCTCATGTGGAGAATGATTATCAATCTAATGAAGCTTGACAATTGGAGACTAGGTATAAGGTCTGGCTCGAAGTTGGCAGTAGAGCCTTTGTATTTTTTTCTCTATTTTTTTACATGTATATGTGATCAGAATATTGGGTGATTGGTTGTATATTCTAGCATGATTTTGAGTCTATATGACTATATATCAAATTCCATTTTATTATATCATGATTCTATTTCAATTATTTATATTGTGTACTCTGGTGTTTATATTGTGGATGTTTTGTCTATTTCCACTTTTATGGTACTCTGACCAAGGGTATAGTCTCCCCACTATTTATTTTATACTCTCACCACTATTTTATAGCCTTTGGAATATATGGAGGTGCACTTAAATCATGTGGTGAGCTGGATCAGGTGACATGTAATATTGGCCCGGATCGACACATTAAAAAATGTTATTATAGGAGTATTGTTTTCTTGATTTTGGGAGTTAGTAAATAGGTGGCTTAGATATATGTTATATCCAATGATAGACCATAGACTATTGTGTCGTGAACACCTTTTCCAATGAAATTATTGGTTATTAGGGTGATGGAATTATTGTTCTTGGTTATTGTTTTTATAGTTGTGTGATTTCACATAGTGTTATGCACCTGTGTTTGTGGATTTATGGATATATAGGTTTTGGATCTTGTTCTATTTGAAAGAGTTCAATGTACATGCATCATTCTATGCATATCGGATTCACATGACATGTGTTTTTTTTTGTGTGTGATTTTTTTGACAATGAAGGTTTGGTTGTTTAAATTTTTTATAATAGCCTATATGGATTTGTCCCATGTAGCTCCTTGGTTTTATTCTACTCAATTGAATCATGTATATTTTCATTTTGTTGATAGGCCAAGTAGATCTTTCAATGAGGTGTTTTATGATGATGAAAATTTACTCCCTTCATCAAAGGTTTCATAGAGACCCTAGTGGATTAGCGTGGACTATGGAGGCCCAAAATGTGGCTCTATGAGGGAAAAGATGCCTGAGAAATTTTTATATTAGGCTTGATTTGACCTAGTTTCATGGTTGAGCGTTGAGAGTGCTTGTGGTTTTTTAGTTTCTTGAGAGGTAATGTTTTTTTATATGTATATCCATACTCATTTCTTGTTTCAGTTTTGGTGGTGTGGTGGTAGTGTGGTCAAGAGCTCATGGTTTGAACAATGCCAGGGTGACGGGTGTTTATGTGGTTTTCCTTGGATAGATGTGGGTTGCCTTATTTTTGGATGAGGATGGACTAGGGTGCACTGGTTCATTGAGATGACCTTCATGAGGAGCATGGTCATTGGTTTAGGCTTGTTATCCTATGTTTGGTAGGATGTGGCTCATGTGGGGATGAGTCCAATTTTGTAATTGATTTATGTGGAAACACAAAACCATTGTGTTCAATTGAGCTTGAGTTGTTTATCACATGAAGGCATGTGCATAATGGTTTTTCGGGATTTTTTTTGTTCATTGACCATGAATGGGTCTGTTGGTTTTGTTCAAGTATCAAAAAACACAATTGGCATTGTGGTAGTGTAATTATCGAGGTTAGTTCTTGGTAAGTAAGTAAGGGAAGCTTTATGATGAGAAGCCCGACAAAGTCCATGGGAGGGCATTGCTTCTAGTTAGTCATGAATAGGTTTTGGTTTCTATTTTTATTTTGGAACTTATTTTAAATAAATTTATCCAAGACCAATCATTGTATTCAGTGTTGGATGGATCATGGGATATGGAGTTTGGTTTTCTATTGTGCGGAAATAATAAGTTTACTCTTATGGTGGAGATCATCCTTTAGGATGTGGGTGGGAAGTTTTAGATTCAGATAGTTAGTGTGTGATTGGATCTAGGTGGATTGATTCCATGTAAAATACAATATAAAATTTAGATGCATCCATGGGCGGAGTTCAGATATTACACCAATATTGGAGTGGTGTTGTCATGACCCTCATGTTAAAAAGGGTTGGTGGTTTCTTGGAAGTCGAGGTCGAGCGTTCTGGAAGGATTCAACCCAAAGGGGACCTACTAGTGTTTTACATAGGTTTGTATGAGGTAGTTTAGAAACTAAATTAGTAATTTTGTTAGATTCATGGTCTAGGTGTTCCAAGTATTGAATCAGGTCTTTTTTTCATGGGTCAATGTCTCTAGTCTTGGTAGTTAAAACTGCATAGTGAAATCATGTTTGGGGTTTGGAGATAAAACACAACTGATTTTCAATTAGAAGGTGATTACATATTCTAACCACATACATTTTCTAACCATTAAGGCTTCTTGGGGGTAATAATCATTTATGGTGGGTATTTTTTAATGATTAACGACCTTAAAATTTATAAAATTTAGAGGAAATTTTAATTTTTGAACTGTTGAGTGGTCATTCAGTTAATTAATATTTGGATTCAAATTCTGAGATTTAGAGCCTCATTTTCGAAATTTTTTTGGTGTGGTTTGACACCCAGTAGGTGGCTTGAGTTATTAAAAAAACTTGAGAGCTTTAAGTGTGTTTTTTATTTTCTACAAAAAAAAAATTCTGGCGTATGATTTGGTGTGCATGGATTAGTGAAAATTGTGTGGCCCTTTGAGTGGGACACAACGATGAGGGATGTGAGAACTTAAGGGCCACATATTGGTTCTTTGATTTGATCAAGGTTGGGTATGAATTTTACCGTCATTTTTTGGTTTTAGAATCCTCTTGGTGAGGGTTGGGTGCTCATTGGTTTTCTTGGATTGGGATTCCAAAGATTTTCCTTGAGGGATGTCTTAAGAAAGATGTATTTACAACCCATGTGAGGGTCATGGGTCTTTTGGATGACTTGAAATAGGATCTACCAAAGGGATTTATTGAGGTTTTTCAGATAATTCTCATAAGGCATGATAAAGTAGTATCTATGAGGAAATCATGGATGGTCTATGGATATTAGAACCATTTTCTTGAGGTTAGATCAACTGAGTTTAGATCCTGAGACTGGGGACAGGATCAGTTGGAGCCTTTAGGCTGGGTTGATTCCATGGGATGGCTGGTGTGGTTAGGTGTCATCGATTAGAAATTGAGAATATTTTGAGGGACTCTTGAGGATGCCCATCATGAGTGTTATTTTTCTTCTCGATTTCCTTTCAGGTTTGTTATTGATTGAGGATCATTGGTTGGCCATCGAGGGCTGCTTAGAGTTGTTTCTCATGTAGGTATTATCCCTTGTTTTATATATAATATAGGATCCCCTCATAGGATGTTCTATCCTATATTTATGGACACCCTTAGGATGAGAGGTGGACTTAGATTGGGTTGGGTTTTAAGTTGATAGTTGAGAATTCTTGAATCAGGTTTCACTCACATTTTGAGATGTATGTGATCTAAGGGGGCATAGGCTCCCAATTATTTTGGTTGAACTAATGAGGGTTCGGTTCTTTTTCAGTGTTGATGATGTTGGGTGGACCCTTATAACCCATGATTCTAGTGGTTTGGTCTTGTAGTGGTGTTTCAAGAGATCGAGGGAGACCCAATAATTTTTTACTGTGGTTTGGTCAGTAATGATGTTTCAGAATTTTGGATGATGGGTTTGAGAGTTGATCAAAATTTGATTTTATGGACATTGGTCAGGGTGTTTGAGGTAGTTATTTCTTAGGTTTTTATATAGTATGAGACCTTTAGGATATCTTTGTAATTGGAATTGGCCCCAAGGTTTATTTTTTTCTCTCATTTATTTAATAGTTGTTGTTAGATGGGTATATAGAGCTAATTAATGATCTTATGGAGTGTGGCCTTTCCCTAGGCTAGTGGATGTTTTACTCTAGATAGATGTTGGGTTTCCATGGTCTTAGATGTGTTTATGGTCCTAGGGTTTAGGCTATAACTTTCCCCAAATTTATATTTCATGGTGATGGTTAGTTCAATAAGACTTTCATGCTTTATATAGGTTCTCTAAGAGTTAATAGAGTTTTTATGGCTTGTTTGGATTGTTACATTAGATTTCTAAATCCCAATAGAGTTTTTTGTTTCGTGTGTATGGATATGGTTATGCTTTGTGGTTTGACATTAATTCCTACAAAATTTTTATATATCTTTGACCTCCTTTATAGATCTAGAATATATGTTTGATGTCATGTGTTTGGGTGATCCACATGCTATAAATCCTCTAGCATGGGCCACAGAGGGGTTAGATTTATCTCAGGTGTTATACTAGATCTCAGAGTTGGCTATTTTATTTTTTTAGCCCCATTTATTTACTAGAGTTGTTTATTTTATTTCCATTTTTATGTTTTTATGCCATCTATTATTGGTTTTTGACTAGGATGGTCATATCATGTGATTTATACACTTTTTATAAAAATAAATTATAGGTTAATTGTTGGGGTGGCCTAGTGGGATTTATTTATCACCCCCAATACATGAACCTTAGTGATTGTTCATACCCTTATTCCTACTTTAAGGTGTATCATAGGTTGTGATGTGGTTGGGGTTAAGGCCTAGTGCTGCTTGATCAAATGGAATATCTCATGTGTAGTTTGATAATCAGACCAGAGTAACTCGACAATTAGAGGTGGGTTATGAGTTCTAGCTTTGAGTTGGCAGTAGAGCCTTTGTAT
This sequence comes from Viscum album, assembly GCA_963277665.1. Classification (NCBI taxonomy): domain Eukaryota; kingdom Viridiplantae; phylum Streptophyta; class Magnoliopsida; order Santalales; family Viscaceae; genus Viscum; species Viscum album. The sequence continues at coordinate 408,034,991 of OY728142.1, forward strand.
TTTGTTTTCCTTATTTTTTATCTATATATGTGATTGGTCTGGTTGGTGATTATTTTAATGTTTTATCATTATTTTTAGTATTTATAATTGTATGTTTCATTCCATTTTATTATAGCATGATTCTATTTCAGTTATTTATGTTGCATAATCTTATGTTTATATCATGGATGTTTTTGGATATTTCTTCTTTTATAGTACTATAACTGAGGGTATAGTCACCCAATTATATCTTATATATCTTTTATACTAGTTGTAATCCAATGGAGTATGGGGAGGCATGCTTGAGGTCATGTGGGGAGCCAAATTTCTTAAAGTGGTAGGTTGACCTGGGATGGTTTGTCACAAATACGTAGGGTTTTTGTAACATTTAGGATGATTGATTAGGTTACACTAGTATTTAAGGTCCCCTAGGAAGACTTAAGAGCATGATGTAGTTTTTTGCCATCTAGTATGGCAGATTGGGTTACACTGGGATTAAAGGTCCCCTAGGAATATTTAAGAGTATGCTAGAGTTTTATGCCATCCAGGAAGAAAATTTTAGTTATTCTAGGATTTAAGGTCCCCTAGGAAGACTTAAGAGTACAATGAATTTTCATAGTGTTCAAGAAGATAAATTGGGTTCACTAAAGTTTAAGGCCTCCATGAATACTTAAAGGTTACACAAAAGTTTTATGTTTCTCAGAAAGATGAGTTGGGTTATGCTGGGATTTAAGGTCCCTTAGGATGACTTAAAGGTTTTTTTGGAGTTTTGTGTCATCTAGGAAGGAAAATTAGGTACTATAAGGGTTTAATGTTCCCAAAAAATGTTATATTAGAGTTTTGTTTCATCTTAGATGGTGAGTTAGGTTACACTATAGTTAAAGGTCCTTCAGTAAGACAAAAAGGCCGTGTTAGATTTTTTTATTGAGGAACGTGAAAGGATTAAAAGGGGATAAAAAGGTGACATGGTTCTATGATTGGTCCTATAATGGGATTCTTATGTATCCCCCATAGATGAATCAAAACCCATGTAGTTTAGTGTCATAGTTTAAATCCATATGACCAAGCATGGAACTCTCCCTTTAAAAAGAGACTTATAAGTTTCAGCCTAGTAAAAAAGGAATAATATATGGTTTAATGATATAGAAGTAGGGTATGTCATAACTTTTAAGGTTTTATGATGAGGACCTATGTGTAGTATGTTTTATGGTTGTTTTATGAGGACCAATGTGCCCTACATTTTAAGGTCATGTGATGTAGACCAATGTGTCATGCCTTTTAAGGTTATCTGAAAAGTCCCAAAAAACATCGAAGTCAACATTCAAGGTAAGAAGGAATTGCATGGGAACTTATAGGTGAATAATCCTTATTATTAAGTTTGTATTAAATCGATCATGTCATGAGTAATTTTGATAGGAAAATTAATTTCATGGGGAAAATATTCTAAAGGATAAAGGATCTCCTTTATCAAAGGGGGCACAATCACGTAATCTATTCATGAGCCTTGAGTGGAACTCATGAATAAAAGGAATTAAAATGGATATATATAGGTTCATAGAGGTTTGAAAATAATGGTATGTGGTGTGATTTTAATCTCATTGTGAATGTCCCAGGTGTGGGGTACATAGTCACATATATCCCAGTTTCAGGATCCGTAGTCGCATGAATTCCCACTATGAGATTTGTGATCATGTGAGAACTTTCTAGAGGATTCACAGTCATATGATCCCCAATTTTAGGGTTCAATATTTCATTATCCTTAGGTAGTTGGCATTCCATATGTAAAATATTATCCCAAAAGGGGGCTTACATGGGGATTACACTGTTTAGATTTGGGTTAAACTTAAAGGGATCATGTGGCCTTCACAAAGGGTCCAACCTGGGGTCACATAATCACATAAATTTACATGAATCAAGTATAGTTCCATGAAAAATAAACACTCCCATATATTCTTTTCCCATGGGTCTTACCTACGGGAGTAAGGAAATTCACTAAAGGGGGGTACAAAAGTTTCTTAGGTGGAGTGGTGATTCAGCTTCCTCTAAAAAATGTCCAAAATCCCACTCCATGAAACTTTCAATCTCTCTAAAATTTTTCCCTCTGAATCAAATAATAATCCTATAAAAATATAGTAATTACAGTTATTTATAGGAAACTTCATTTGTATAGGCTAGATAAGGGAGTCTTGTGATCGCATTGGGGTCTGTGATCATGTGAAGATTTCATAGTCATGTGAAATATCCTTCCCAAAAATATCTTTTGTCATTCAAAAAGTATTCAAAATTATTCATGATATTTGTGACAATGCATCAACCACATTTTCATTTTCTATAATAATGTAAAAAATCAACATTATTTTAATATAATATATTTTATATTTATTTAAAATTTTGATCAAATCCACCAAAACTAATTTGGCTTAGTTTAGATAAATTTTACAAAAAGGTATTTAATATAAAAAAAATTATTTTATAATTTATGAAAATTTTATAAAATAATATAAATTATTTTATATTTATCTTTATTTTATAATTTATAAACACTTTATAAATTAATAAACTATGTAAATTTACTTTAAACTTATCCCATGCTGATGAAGATTTTTTAGAATTATTAAAATTAAAAAAATATGGGAAGTGTTGACTTTATAATGTTTACCATATTATATTATAATCCAAAAACATGTCTTAAAAGGGAAAGAGTTGGCACTATACAGTATGGCATGATGCAAGCAGTAAAATCTCTACTTTGTTGTTCATATTGTACTGAATATCATCTCTTGCATCATAAATGATTTCTAAGGCTGTCTAAGAACTCATTATGGATCATATATTCACCATCAAAGTATTTTTATAAATGTTTCATGAAAATTTATTTCTATAACACAATTCACATGTTTTATAAACATGCAACACAGAAGGTGTAATCACCATTATGCATTTACATCAAAATAATTTTTTTTCAACTATCAAACCATACACTATATGGGTAGCATGATCACAGAATATTATTCATGTGGCTTTGATTAGTGGGTAGGATTTATCCATTCTATATTATTTATTAACATGGGAAGTGTAGTCGTCAGTTCATTTTCTATTTTAAGAATATTTTTTTATAGAAACCTAGTTTTTTCGTAAAGACCTGTAAACTCTTCTAAACATCATGGAAGTACCTATAACACCACTAATGAGTTTTAATGGGGGGGAAACCTATGAAAATATGGTAAAATAAACCTCTAAAACCAAGTCACATGATCTTACTATGATAGGTTTATAAGAATTATACAAAACATATAAAAGACATACTTTAACTGAAGTTAAAGCTTTGATCTTCCGTTTTAATGGTGTCAATCTCTATAACACAAGTTTAAGGGAAATATCTCAATGAGATATAATAAAATATCACCTCTAAAAGTATCCATAAAGTTTTATGAATCACCTATAACTATTCAATATAGGATATATCTCTTAACCATGACCTACAAAACCATGGGATTAAAGGGAAAGTATAAACATGGATATTTGTCTTGGAGTTTTACTAATTGAGTGATATATATATATATATACATATATATATATATGGTTTAATCCTCCTTTTTATAAGTAAATATTATGCTCTTCAAAGATCCATCATAATATCAAATATTTCATAAACATTTTATTTATGACATGTTTCATCATTCCAAATAATTCTCAAACATTTAAATCATGAAACACATTATAAAAAATCAATATTTAAAAAACCATTAATGAAACATTTAACACTTTAATGTTTCATAAAAATCTATTAAAAATAATCACATTACATTATAACCAATGTATAATGTATTATAGTTAAATAATATAAAATGAAACTAGTGATATCACATCTCATAATCCCACCATAGATATGGACATAACATGTTTTAGTTATGCCATGCATTTACATAGAACATTTCATATATTTACATAATTTAATATCACATTAAATAATATATATGGACATGAAAAAATATATACTTTTACACCAATCACAAAAAATAATTTTTATGTATATAACATTATATTTTTATGATATATTTATGTAAAATACATTATATATCTTCATAAAAGATAATATTTTTTCATATAGAATACTATCTACCAATATATGTTTTATATGAAATTTAATAATTTAATTGAAATATGACACATGGAATATTTAGTTTTACAGAGCAGTAATTTCATAGAATATTCAATTTCAAACAACCATAAAATTTTTCATTCATAGAATATTCACCTTTAAAGACATGAAAAATTTAGATATACATAAAATTAATCAATTTAGCCACATGATATTTTTCTTTTGAGACACAAAATACTTATTGCAGAACATATATCATAAAATATTTCATCACATAAAAAAGTGTCATGGGATATTTAGAAAATGTAACATAGATATATTTTAATCTAAAATATTTTTTACTTATATGGGTGTCACATAACATTTACCATCATCAGGCCTATGAAAATTTCTTCTATAGAGTAAAAAATATTAAAAAATATATTTTAAAGTCATGAAACATTAAGAATATGAATATTTAACAATTTTATTCCCCAATACATTTAATTTTCCATAACATTTAGATTTATAGGATATTAAAATTCATGCAGTCTTCAAAAAAAATTCTTCAATTAATTTATAATATAACATTGAGAAAAAAATTAACTTTATCTAAGTACATAACATTTTTAGTATGATTATTTATATTATTTTTTATATAAAAAACATATATTTATTTTAATAAAATATTTATTTGTACCAAACCTTTGATCAATGTTTTCAATAAAAAATTGTTTTTATATAACATTCATCATCACATAACATTTTGTTGTAAATTCTTGTCCCACACTAAGACAAATACCATGAGAGGGGGTTTGAATAAAGATATGATATTTTTAAACAAAACCTATATTGATATTTTTCCATCATGAGAAAAAAAAGAACTTATATCATAACTCACAAAAATATATAATGAAAATAAGTCACATAGTAGGCCCATCAATTTTACTTAGATCACCCAAACTAGGCTACATCCAAGGAGCATACGAATGAAAGTGTTTCATTGTACCAAAATTCATTATTTTATTCCTCTGTTTACAATATTAGAGTGGACTCACTATCCCCTTCAGTTTACAAAAAATTACAACTAAGAACCCATTGTGATCTCAACTAAAGTGGATACACTAATCCTCTGGAAGAATATTTAGATGATTTGAATTAGCTGTGAAATAGTTTTCACTGATATTAATGTGGCATGAAGCTCATTTTTCATCAAAGATATGGATTCCTATCTACCATGTAATATTTTATCCTTGAAAATTTTGATTCACATAAAATCTGCACCACATAATATTTAACATATAATTTCTTCACTGCTGATTGTTCCGTATAATTTCTTCATGGCAGACTATTTCATATAATTTCTTCATGAAAGTATTCTCGTTGTGTAATTATTTCATGATATTATTTTACTATATAATTCCTTTATAGTATTATGATTTCCACATAATTAATGTGTGGAATATCACTTTTCATAAAGGAATCAATTTACTCATTCACATCATTATCCAATTCCTTTATATCTATAAAATGAAGTGTTTAAGGGTTTATTTATAGTAAAAGGACCCTAGAAAACATGATCCACATAAGATTTCACTTTTTCATCTTTTCATAAAACCAATTTATATAAAAATAATTCTTTACATTCAAGCTTATCAATGTATACAAACTAGTGGCTTCCACATAATTCTTTCACAAAATAATTTCTCCATGTAATTATTTTGTATAATTATTTCTCTACATAATTTTTCACATATTATTTTATTCGCATAATTATTTTATATAATTATTCATCTACATAATTATTTTTTGTAATTCTTTATCTATGTAATTCATTCATGAAATTCTACCCTTGCATAATTATTTCAATAAATTCTTCCTCTACTTGATTTTTTTAGAAATTTATCCCCTGCATAATTATTTCATGGAATTCTGCCTCCATATTATTCCTTTTTATAATTCCTTCCTTTGATTTAGAAAACTCCACTGTATAAAAATTTAGTTTATTCATGTAATTATTTTTTAGGATTTATTACTTTAATCCATATTTGACTCCACATAATTCTTCTACAATCCTATATAATTATTTCATGGGATTCCTTCCTTTTCTTTGGTTTTTCACTAAACTTCTCCCTTGACTCCAAAAATTTCATGACTATCACAAAACCAACTCCAAACAATTAAAAAACCCATATATTAATGAATTCATCAAGATTAAACCTTTATGGAACTTTTTTGACATTACTTATAAAAATAAAAATTCAAAAACAATAAAACAACATGTTATGGATTTTTTTCTAACAATATCCACTTGTGTGTTTATTTCAAATACTTCAAAAAACTTTCACATTTTCTTCATCAAACACCATTCACACTTTGCAACTTTATATAGTAATCAAATATTCCATTAACATATACCCTATTCCCACATGATTCATTCTCATCTTAATAAACAAGAGTGACAAATAAAGTTCATTAATAAATCCCTTCATTCAAATTGATCACCATTTGGTGCTTGAAATACACTCTAATTACAACGAAACCTCTCCTTATACATCATTTATCCCCATGATTCAACATTGAAGTGTTATCCCCCTTAGTTATATTTCTTAATTCACTATCCCCATTTGATCATAAGTTTTGAGTAGTCTATCAACCAGTTTTAATGAACTCATAGGTAACTAATTTTGTGGGATGAAACACATAAGGGAATCCAAGACATTACTTGGAGATTTGGGGTCATAATTACACACTATTTAAGGTTGGGGAGATGTATGAACTCTAAGAGAAAGATGATTGATAAACCTTGTACCTTCACTCCTAGATCTTGTAATAAAATAATATTATTTACATGTTATCTTTGATACCATGTGAGATGAACCAAGTTCAACATTCATATATATTTCATCATTTCCATGATTTAAACATCACATATCACAAGTAATATCACAATCCCAAAACCCAAAGGCTTAGTGTCTTTGGAGATAGAGTACATAAAAATATTATTACACATTATTACTTTAATATCTCCCACAAACATCTCTATATAAGACTTTGATCTCACTATAAGAAAAAAAGGGCTTAATGGTGATTTTTTACGAATATTTGGGTCTTTTTAACCACCTACCATTGATCTGTGATTGTTTAATAACCATAAAAATTTTCTCATTATCCCATTAATCAATAATGATTTTTTCATTAGTAGAAATCCCTTAAAACTACTATGGATCTGTGATTAATGGCTGTTAAAACCATTTCTAAAATAAATGTAGTGGTTTATTTCTTTAAATAATCGATTATGATATAGTGATGGTTAAAATCACCACTACTATATTAAAAATGATTTGATTCATTTTTTACTATTTTTTTGAAATTGTAAGGAACAATAAATGATTCTACTATATTATCAGCGATTTAGCATCATTTATAAGCACATATAAGTGGTTTGTTAGTGATTAGTGATAGTTAAAACTGCCACTAATTATATAGAGGTGGTTTAAACTACCACTAATTATATAGAAAAGGATTAAACCAATGATAATTACAAAAAAATAGTAGGTTTTAATGAGATTATAAATATGATCTTACATGCAATAAAAAATAAAAATATATCACTAAGGTAAAGAAGTACATAATTCTATATTTCTAGTTCTCAATAGAATAAAACAAAAAAACAAGAATTTAATACATTATATCACAATATTATTTTAATATAAAACATATAAGTTTAATTTAAATGCTAAAAAAATAGTATATGTAATTATGAATTAAAAATAAAACATATGATGGGAATAGAACATCAATTATCCTCCCTTAAAGTCATGATGCTCACCCATAGATGATAAATGTTCCTGATGTTCTTATTGGCTACCAGCCTCTAGTGCATCTCCTGTCTGCATTAAATAGAATTTGGAATTAAAATTAATTTTAATTACACATTACAAAAAAAAATATTTACAATAATTATCATAAAAAATTAATATATTAAAAAAAATGTAATACATTTATTAATTCTATCATCCATGCCCTGAAATAGAGTATCCAATACACTTATTATCATTGTAAACTACTCATCTTGAGCTACCCATCAGGTCTCATGCTTCTATATTTTGTTATCAAGGATCACAATTTTCTTTTGTGATTCTATGTGATTGAGAATAATAAAATTACTCAAACCTATAGGAGGAGGGTTTGAAATGAATGATTATGAGCTCCTCAGAAATACTTGTGAGGGGGGTGGTCCAAATCCCAACCCCCAGACATGACTCGCACGCCCTTTTCCCAAAACTTGGTCAATGAAATCATTTTGGGAGACAAATTATTATTGCATAGGATTTCCAAATAATACCTATTAGTTTTTTTACTGTAAATAGAATAAATTTTATCCAAATATATTTTTTCAAAAAAATCAATTGTGATTTAGATTTTTTACCCCAATGTTTACAGAAAATTCACTAACATAATTTCCATCAGCTTTATTATGAACATCGAACAACATCTAGGTTCGACCAACCTCATGACCAACTTCTTTATCATATATAATCAAAGAAATAAAATAGAATATATAAAATTTTCAATGATTAAAATGAAAAATATATATATTTACTAAATAGATATAATATTAGCTTCATTGATATTCTTCTCAAAAAAATATTAAGACCAGATATGAATGGGATGACTTGTTTATCTATGTTTGATGAGTTTATTTTAGAATATTCCTACCAAAAAAATTAATATTAATAAAAATTTCATTTGTTTTAATAAATTAATATCAATTTATTAAGATAGTATCAAAAAACTTATAAAAATAATAATTATTAATATCCACAAATAACTTCCACAGATCTTGAGGTATCCCTTCAGGTACCTTTTCATATATTTGAAGGGTACTCAGGGAGGTTCCAGTAAACTCACACCACATATTATACTTATATTTCTTCCACTTTTTACCCAAAAATTTAAAATTCCATTGATACACAACCACATCATGTGCATAAAAATAGAAAATCATCTACATATTAGATATGAAAAAATAATGGGGATTATATTTGATATGAATATCATATTAAAAAACTATAAAATATTTATTTTGACTAAATTTCAGTTGTTTATCAAAAAGTTAATTCTTATAATTTATAAGATTATGCTTCCAATCATGATATATAATAGGAAAATATGTTATATCACATGCTAAATGGTCCAAGATCTACCCATATAAGACTCTAAAATCCAGTATAGCCACCTAAATATTTCAAATGACACAATTACTTTAAAAAATTTCTACCTCTAAACATCTAATGTATTTATGTTTGATTATATCTTTTTATTATATAAATATTTTCAATAAATATATTTATCAATTATTATATATTTTTAATAAAAAAAATTCACATTAAAAATTATATACCAATAATGGTCATTCACCAATACCTTCATGATGTTAATCGTGTCACCATATACTCCGTCGATAACCAATCCTTAGTAATTATAGCTAATCCTTTAAATATCCCTAGATTATAAGTCAATGAATTAGAGGTATAGAGTATGCCTGATGAGTATGGGATCATATTAGATGAAATAAAATTATGGAAATAAGGAGCATACCTAAATTATTGAGCGTACCTAATAAAGGTATAAATATAAAAAATGGGTCATCCAAAAACATTAGAGTTGAGGAATACCATATAATATATTTAAATAATTTTTCTCTCAGAATTCCTACATCCAAAAAAATATAAAATAATTTAGAACATGAATGTATCAATTTATAATAAGGAATTTTAGGAAATGAATGTTTATGTTTTTTTAAGGTTGACCCGGACAAAGTGTCCCAGGTTTATTTATTGAAAAAGAAGGTGGTTATAAGATTCTGAAGGAAGGTAATTTACAATAATATCTATCATAAATATGAATAAAATCATAAGGAATTTAATCCAAATAGGTGATATCCGTGCCAATTCCTTTTTTAGAAATCTCATCCACCACATAATTCACCACCCAAAAAATATGGTTGATGATGTAATTGGTGCTTGAGAAGAGGTCCATGCATTCCATCCATCAAGTAGTGATACTCCAATAAAGATTCATCATACCTTTTATAATGACTTGAAAATGGTGGTTGAATCAATTTCAAGCCATAAATTGGTCTAAGATTTGGATTTGGAAAAAGAGACTGCATTGATGACTCTAATAATTTCATCCTATAGTGAAGATGTAAAACCATATATACCATAAAATCATCTAATAAATTTACCATCATGATCACAAAAAATAGCACCATGTCTTGAGGGGCCTAGGTTACCTTTTAAGTCATCATCAGAGTTGATTTTTATCTAATTATAGAGAGGAGGTTTCCAAAATAATTCAAGTGTGTCAGCGGGTGGTTTGATGTTTCCAACAATGCTAATCCTCATCAGTATAGTGAAATCATGTATATTATTTTGACAATATCCATTTTAGAGGGTGTTGGATTCCTTGACCAAGATAATAATATTCATAAGGGGTGATTAGAGTTTAAACGAGATATGTTGATGGATAAGGGAATTTTAGACATACTAGATCATGTGTATAAGTTTATCCACCACCACATGAAATGAGTTTCCATGATGGTGGGTAAATAAAATTCAGCACCATAGTGAAGCATAAGAATGGGGAAGTCTATAGTCGGATGTTAGATTTCAAATAGGTCAGAGATCATGTTTCATAGGGCTAAAGTAGTGGTGAAGTTGATGAAGATGTGGTTAGAATCTTCCTTATTCTAGTTGTAGAGAAAATTCCTTGAATAAAGATAAATTATAAAAATTTAGATACAATTATATATGGGTATTCTATTATGTTTCAAACTCTATATAAGAGTCAGATGCAATATCCTAATCCAAGGCTTATTGAACTTTATGATATAGGCATGGTCTTGGTTTGTATCAGTAGCAATAGACTATAAATACATATGGATATTTATAATTATAGTCATGGTTGGTTCCCAAAAAAGAATGTTCACATGTGGTGAAAATACATAGTTACTGATGATTTCACTGACCTCATTATATAAATCCAAGTGGAGCTCAGCAAGGAATTCCTTAATAGATACCTGAAGATCCAAGGAGGATAATTGGAGATGATAGGGGATTAGGTCCATTTATCAATACAGAATTTAATAGAGTAATCCTCATTAGTAATCTATATTGAGTGATCCATAATATTGGAGAAGGAGGATTTAATTGTTGTCCAAATAGATGAGTCCATGTAGTCAGTGTTGCCTTGTTTCAATTTTCCAAGGAATCTGGATTTGAGGAAGTTTAGGGATGTTGAGTTACTATTTATGAGGTTCTAAGTGAACCAATCATAAATAAAGTTATTAAATCATTTAATGTTTTTTATTCCTATTCCTCTATTGGTGAGAGGCTTACAACATTTTTTCCATGGAATAGTAACAATTTTTATTGAACAATACTACCACTCCAAGAAAAATCTTTAATATAGATGTTAATATTTTTTATCAATACCATGGTCCATTTTTAGATTTTTAAGGAGTTGAGTAGTTTTGAAATAATTTTTTAATTGATAAGGAAAACCCTAGCATCCATCAAGAGAGTGTTTCCTTTCCAAGTTGAAAGTCGGTTTTTGACTTGGTCAGCAAGTCCCAAGAAGTAGCTAACCTTAGGCCTCCCCAAAAACATTAAAACCCCAAAATATGTGAAGGTTATAATACCCTATCTAATTATAATTTTAATAAATATGATATATATTCTATAATGGGGAACATATTCCCAAATTAAACAAAATACTTGTCCTAGATGATGGTTTTCCTTGAGGTCTTTTCATAATGATGAACAAAATCCTTGAGGTTATGAATGTTCTTCTTACTAATTTAAAATAAGATGATGATTTCATAAGTATAAATAAGATGAGTAGGCATATAAAGGTACCTATATTCTTGTATAGTATTAATATTTCCTTGATCAACCATGTGATTAATGATTCTACTAGGGTAGTCTTCAGCAATGGAAAATAAAATCATTGAGATAGGTTCACCTTTTTTGACCCCCTGAGCATTTACAGTATAACTTGAGAGATCCATTGATGAGGACCAATATGTAAGAAGATCCAAAAAGAGATTTTATCCAACTAATGAAGGTGTTATTAAAAAAAATGTAACGCTTTTCAAATTAAAATCCAATCCATGGTGTTTAAAGCCTTATTAATATCAAGTTTAATATCAATATTCCTACCTATATTTCACTTCCTAAGAAGGTTGAAACATTCTGTGGAAGTTTCAATAAAATTATGTATGTTCCATCCATTGTAAAATCCAAGTTGGTTCTATAAGATATTTTTTTTGGATATAGGACCAATTCTATTCACAAGGAGCTTACTAATAATCTTATAGATGGTCTTGATAAGGGTTATGGTCCTATAGAGATGAACATCACAAGTATTATAAATTTTTTGAATCAAAGTGAGGAATTGAGTATTGAGTCCCTAAGGAAGGGTTCCATTATAGAAGAAGAAAGTGATCATCTAGCATACATCAAAATATATCACATCCTAAATTTTATGGATATAGAAATTGGTAAAACCAACAGGGCCTGGTGCACTACTGTGGTTAAGGAATAAAATAGCTTCTTTAATTTCAAATTCAAAGGGAATTATAGTTATCTTCAAGGATGATAAGGGCATGTATTATTCCTTCAAACAAGTCCTCTTCAATACTAGGACCATTGAAATGGTTGGAGAATTAGGAAACAATGTGCTCAGTGAGTTTTTCCTTGTTATAAATGATATGTTCATCCACTTTAAGGACTTGGGGGCTATAAGTTTTATGGATTCTAGGAAGGGAGTTATAAAACATAGAGTTCCTATACTTATCCTTAATTCATTTGATTCTGAAGGTTTATTTTTATCTTTTTCTTTTATTAAAAGAATATAATTTAGCTTAGAGGTGATATAAATCTCTTCAAGAAGATCCAGGGTCATGTAATTATTGTAGGATCCTCTTGCACTTGTTTAAGGGAGTTCTAAAGGGATTTAATTTCCCTATAAATGACACTATAAGTTTTTTTACACCATCCTTTTATCTTTAATTTAAGAAGATGTATATTCATGATACAAGAAAACATATCATTTCCTCAATACATAGAATTATAGGACTCATAGATGAGATTTTCACAGTCAATATGGTAAGACCAAGCATTGTTGAATCTAAAAGGAAGGGGAATCTTCAATTCCTTGGACACAAGACTGACAAGCTTGGGGTAGTGTTCAGAATTGATTCTAGGGAGGGTGATGTTAGAAATGGAGTCCCATTTAACAAGTGTCATTTAATTAATAAAATATCAATCATGTTTTATAGAAATGGTTTCGTTAAGATTCCACTTGTATTAGTTATATTTGGTACCAAAAATATTGATCTCCACCATATCATTTACTTCAATTAAATACCTAAAATTCCTGAGGGATATGGAGGAATGAAAAAAGATAATTTTTTCAATATAGAATAGGATGGTGTTAAATTCCACAAGGAAAATACAAGGACCTCTAATGTTTCCCCTGATCCTATTAATTTCCCTCTAGATCCCTCTTCTCTCTTGGTACCTATTCTTACCATAAATGAATGAATATAAAATCTTCATACCAGTATTTTAAACTTTATAAGTGGCCATTTTTTTATAAATGATGACATAAAAAGTATTAACCAGTGAAAATTTTGAAAATACCCAAAGGGTTTCCATAGGGGTTGTAGTGATTTTGATACTGACCAAGAGGTAACCCACTTTATCAAGGAAAGAAGCACCAAGAGAGTGGGATCTCTTTAGTTCATAAATACCAAGGAGTTTGGATTTGTGATTCTGGATATACCTATGTATAGAGTTTTTTGTTTTATATTTGGCCACTTCTTGAAAATTCCAAAATAAAATATTTATCTTGAACAAGTTTTTGATATGTAGTTTTCCTTCCTTTTCCTTCCACCTAATTTATTTTTTATTAAATATTTATTAGATCCAGCAGCCTCTTTTGATTAACTCTTAGTCTTTACTTCATTGGGTTAGAACCATCAATTCCTAAAGTAGTATTAGGATTAATCTTGGTATGGAAAACATCACTCACTCTAGCCTCCATGATATTGAGGGATCTTTTTTGGGGCTTAGAGAGACTGAAGGAGCTACAAGGAGATCCTCCCTATATTCTTCCTCCTCAACCATTTTACTTCATATCTTCCTTGGGGAGGCTGTAGGAATAACAAAAGTTATGGTAGTATAGGTTTACTATAAAGACCTCTAGAAGATAACACTATCTGATAGGCCAGTTTCCTTGGTTATAGAAAGAGAAATTCATTCAAGATAAATAGATGGATCAATAGGGTTTTGATATCTTCATTTTATGAATAAGGTGAAGAGACTAGAGGTCATCCACATGTAACTGAGGAGGAGAAAGAAGTTCATAATTTTTTTCTCCTATTATTATTTTCCCAAGATTTATAACCATGGACTCCTTAATAATTATTTGGTAAGATATTCCCTAGGAACTATCCTATTCAAATGGTCTTAACACTTCTAGATTTTACTCTATTAACACCACTACACCTGGAATTTTAGCATGAGGGTGTTGGAGGATAGAGGTGCTTTTTTCCTTTTCATTATCAATGGTCCTTTCCAGAATTCTTCACTTTATAAAGATTGATCGACCTATTCATTGATACTTCCTTGCCTCTTTCCAAGTTTTTTATTTATCATAAATGGGATTTTTAACTTGACTTTGAATAATTGTGTAGTTGGAAAAGGAATGGAAAAAAAATTTGTACACTTCACAGAAGTGGGAAGGTATTCATATTCCACCTTTACTTAAATTTTTTTATCATTTAAGACAAGGTTTAACACATATAGAAATTTGGAATCCATATTAGATTCAACAAGAATGAAAGAATAAAATCTCATCTCCCCATCAAGCATATGATGATCTATAATAAGTGGTTCTCCCATGCATGAGGAAAGATCAATAAGGATCTTGGGGTGCTAGAACACCCAACTAATCCCATTAATTATGATCTAAATCTAGGTTGTTTGTTTTCTTTGAGTGAAAGGGTTAAATTTGATATCCCAATCTAAAAGTATAAAAACACCTATTTTGGGAAGGATGTTCCCATCTTTCCATGAAATGATGAGGTCTTTCTATAGAAGATGATATGGAAGTAGCCACTACTAATCGGGATAAGACTCTAATTCACTAGGCCACAAAGTTGACTAAGATTAACCTTAAGATCATTGTTACTCCATGGTTTATAACCTTTAGAAAGCATGATACGTCTAAGTTAAGAGTGTTTATAGAGGTCCAATATTTATTGAAGGGCATCCAAGTCATCCTAAACCAAAAATACACCATCATGTGATTTTCTAATAGCATCCAATTGAGTGCGGTCATACTTGATGAGCAAGGGTGGCCCTAAAAGAGAACCTATGAAGGATACCCATTTGTATCCTATATCATGATCACATTCTTATCCCAATTTTTTTTCTTTTCACCAAATTTGAGTACTCTACCAATATCTCCCATTCAGGATCAAACAAATCCATGTAATGAAACTAAGGAAAAAAGTAATAGTCGATCTAGGGTTGTGGTGAATCATCATGTTCAAAGAGATCTCTCCCACCCATCCTCTCCACAAATCAAAAAATTTGATTGAATGTTTATAATGATTAAATGAGGATCAAATTATTGAATGAAAAAAACAACTTTATTAAATTTTTTGAATATATATATATATATATATATGACTCAATTTATAATAAGTAATATGTACTATTTGAATATGACAAAGTAATACATTTTCATCATAGGAAAAAGAAATAAAATAGTATTATTACAAGATAAATCAATGATAGAAGTATATTATTTTTTAAAGAAAATTGAGTGAAAAAATATGCGCAAGTATCTTTCTTGATTACTATGGATCAATTGTTTACTCAATGAAATGGAAAAAAGAAAACAAAAAGAGTGATTGAATGTAACTATACTATGAAAATAACCAAATCAGCTTGAAAATAATCAATAAAATGAATATTAATGGAGGAATATATAAAAAAATAATTAAAATAAGAGAATTTGATAATATAATAGAACCAACATGAGTAACATTACTTTAAAATCCATTAGTAAGTGAAATAGAATGGGGAATAATGATAAAAATAAAGTCAAAAAAGGCATCCTTGTTAAAACAAATATGATCATAAGTTTTGATATCATTATTCCATATAATAAAATCTAATGGAAAATAAATATAAATAGGATCTATCATGAAGTTACCAGTAGACTATACATGATAAACAATAGAATTAGGATAATCCACCATTTTAAAGTTGGAAATAAATACCATAAGTTCGGAATACTAACCAAGAAAATCTAGAAAACCAATTTAGGTTCTTAATATGATATTAGTCACTATAAACCATTAAAAAAACACAATTGACCTTTTTGAACATGAAATTGGTAGGAATTATATAAAGGTGATAAAAATTATCCTTCATGTGATGAGGCTTCTTAAAAAAGTTACAAATGACATTCAGATTATTACTTTCTATTATATATGTAAGGGGGAAATTGAATGAACTTAATGCAAGAGAATTACCACCACTAAAGAAATTTATATTAATTAAATAAATTTTCTTATATCTCTCTTCTTGAATAATAATTCAATAATCCTAGTTTAACAAAGAAATAGGTAAAATTATGAAAATATGACCTCAAATATCCATAAAAGAGTCTTCTAGACCATAGTAAATTAAAAAAAACATTGATCTTAAATAAATTTGCAATAGTTGTAATAAACCAAAAGGGAATTTATTCATAGATATAAATTCAATCAGAACATCCCAAATTCACTAAATTATGGTGAAATATATAAATAATTAATCATTTCCCAAATAAATTAAATATAACTACTTCTTCGTTTGGAAAAAGATGATTTCTATTTTCTTTTTCAAAAAACTCAATAAAATCATCCCAAATATATTATACACTAGTGATTATGGACAATTATTTTAGTTATTTCCATTAAAATATAATGAATCACTAACTCATGACATATTTTTAAAACATTTCCAAAACTAGAGTAAATGGGAAGAATTTTGAGGCATAAAAAAATGATCAATAAAAAATTCAATCATGTTCTTAATAAAAAGATAAATTAGCATTATATAATTATAAGAAGAAACACCAATCCCATCAAATGGAAATGAAACTAATGAAATAGTTATATTGTTAGAGTATTGGAGAAATAAATGATGTGAAGAATAAATAAAATCATAATTGGATGACAAAAAAGAGGAATATAGCATCATACTTGTAAATATATGTAGAATACATTTGGAAATATGGAAACTCAAAAAAAAATACAAATAATCATGCTACTCTGATACTATGTAAAATAAGCAGGTATGTTGAGAGAGGCTAAAAAATAGAATTGGGAACTTACTTTACACTTTGATGAAACCACTTCTGATGAATAGATGGATAGAGATCGAGAATAATCCTACAATGGGGAAGATAATGGGAAGATAAATTGTATTGTAGAAGAGGAAATTTTCACATGATGAACCATATGTTGAAGAAAGGAGGAGAATAAAGAAAATGAAAATTTGTGTTGCCAAAATAGGTACTAATTAGTGGAATTTTTTTAAGTTTTTTTTACTAATATTTATTATAAAATAAGTTTTTCAGAAAACCACCACTAATAATTCATTACATATTGGTTATATTAATTTTACACTACTAAATGAGGAGGTAATTTTGGATTTTAAATTAGAGATAATATTTAATAACATCACTTATTGACTTTTTCAAACTATGGTTTTTCTTCTATTGTCTACACATAATCATGCATATCATTCCCTAAGAAATGGGGAAGAAATAAGGGGTGAACTCAATTGATCAGTAAGGGAAAATTTCTAAATGAGTCAAAAATGATTTAGATTATAAACATGTGATAAATCATGAACACAGGATAAATATATTATTAAAAGGATTATAAAATCATAAGTGATAGTCATAAGTAATGATACAACATTATAGATCATGGAATGATATAATAGGATAATAAAAGGACTATCATATAGGCATAAAACATTTAACATTTCTTGGAATCATGTGATAAATCATGAACATGGGATAAATATCTTATTAAAAGGACAATAAAATCATAAGTGGTGGTTATAAGTAATGACAACACGTTATAGATCATGGAATTAGATCATAGTATCATAAAAGGACTATCATAAAGGCATAAAACATTTAAAATGTCTTGGAATCATGTGAAAATAATCATAACCATGGAATTATAACATAGGATTGTGGTATAATAATGATATATGGAATAATAATAAGCATGGGTAATTAAAAATTTCTAATAAAACCCTATCATTACCATGAATTAATTTGTGAACAAACCCAATCATGTTCATGCATTTTGATGTGAGAAAACCCAATCATTCATGAATTCACATCATTATCTCATGAGAGATAAATATTTAACCAATGAATTGGATGGATACATTTGACCCCACCCATCACATAATGAAAAAACATACATATGTATTCTATGAGAAATCAAACATATATCATATCATGAAAAATCATGAAAATAAAATTAGTTTTATATTATTTAATAATGATATTTCATAACAAGACATAAAGGTGGATTGTTTGATACCAAAATTAAATCTCCCAAATAGAGTAAAAATACATTTATAGGATGATTCTAAACATTTATCTATAAAAGGTAGATCCTTTGGAGGTATAGGGGAAATGGATGTGAATTCATAAAATGAGTTTTTAGAAAACATTTTATCATTTTCCTAAAAACTTAAAGTTACATTCCACTTTAAAGAAATAATTTTCAAGAAGGTGAAAGGAATTTTTTGAAAAATCACTTTAAAATAATTCCCTGGTAATGAAACCATAAAAATAAATAAATTTTATATTGATATATATGGATTGTAAGATAAAAATGTATAAATGAGAAAAAAATCTTTTATAATCTTTTTAGGTTATTTTAAATAAAAAATCACATCAGAGAAAGATTATAAGAGTTTACCTTTTATAAAATTATGAGGATAGATATAAAAATTATATATACTTATATATATTTATATTTCAAAATAATAAAAGAAACATTTATGGTTATAAAAAATATGTACATGGAGGAGAAAAGGTCATTAACAAGGATAAGAATTATTCTTAACAATGTCAAATTTTTATAAAGAAAGGAATTCATCAAAGAATATGATTTAGATGTGGAAATGAAAATTCTTAAGAAAGATAAAATACCTTATGAAATAAATAAATGGTAGAATATAATAAACTTATAAGAGCATAGTCAAGGATGATAGTTTATGACCCAATGTAAAGGAAATTGAGTCAATGAAACTCTTTCCTAAGATTCTAGAATGGTTGAATGCAATATAACCTCCTATATAATAATCATATACTCATTAAACATCTATTTTGTAAACCTATTAATATTTATTACCTTTTATATTAATCTTTTACATTCATTTATTACATAGTCAAAACTTATTTTTAGTTAATACTGATCATCGATGTTTGTGGTTATAATCATTCCTTGGTTGATTTGGTATAATGTTTTAGGTTATCATTCCATGTTAATGATTTATTATTCTAAATAATATTAAAGGTACTATAATATAAGTTTAGTAATGTCCTATGAAGCTTCAAACCCATTCTATGGAAGTTTTGGGAAAAAAATTCAAGTTGGAATACAAAACACGCTTGTTTCAATATTTTTTATTAAATAAAAGGTGGTATATTGATAATGATTTAAATCTAAATATTACCATTCCAAAACATAAAAAACATTATTTACTTATAAATATAATAACATAACATTATTTAAGTTTTCATAATCATCCATGATAAAAAAATAACATCATTCATGTAGGTGGTTAAACTAACCCAATCAAGAATATGTTATGATCAATGGATGAGTATGATCATGAAGTGATTTCATTATAATATCATAATTCTAGGAGTATTATGAAATTATTTTAGTTTTATTAAAGATATAAATAAAAATTTATAATACCTGGATGGAAAATATAAATAAAAAATAATGGTAAGAAGTTATTAC
This sequence comes from Viscum album, assembly GCA_963277665.1. Classification (NCBI taxonomy): domain Eukaryota; kingdom Viridiplantae; phylum Streptophyta; class Magnoliopsida; order Santalales; family Viscaceae; genus Viscum; species Viscum album. The sequence goes on from OY728142.1 coordinate 408,055,186, forward strand.
TTACAAAAAGGAATCACATCTCCTCTTGGAAGCCTTCTTGGTTTTGAAGGAATTCAAGAAATATTTAGGGACCAGAATCCACCCAAAGTAAGTGAGTAATATTAGGTAATTACATTTTGTATAATAATGAGGTGAATTTTAATTTTTTGTGTGGTTTTTAATGGGTAGTGATGGGATCATTTTATAATTGTGAGGAGTGGTATTTTTATAATACTTATTACGTAATGTAAAAATAAAAGGTCATTTTCAAGGAAAGTGGGTCCAAATTTGATAAATAATGAATATAAGATGAGTGGGGGTTGATAAATCCCTCATACACAAATTTATAAATGGGTTTTTTATATTTTATGTTTTTATTACTTAGTTTTACCCTCTTTTACCATGTTTTACCTATACCATGTTAATTCATTTTTTACCTCATTAAATTATTTTTATGTTTAAAAATGTAATTACAAAACATATAAAAATTCAACATTATGTTTCCAAAAATTATATATATTTAATAAAAATAATTTTCAAAATATGAGAACTTTAACTTTTAAATCAGAACATAATTTATATATAAAAAACTACTTTTATAGAAAATTAGACTTTAAAACATTAAGTGTTCTCAATATAATTTCACATCAATTAATAATTAAACTTATTTTTAATATATTTTTTTGTTAATTGAGAAATTTTATTTTAATAGTCTCTTAAAATTTATAGATTTGATTTATTAATACAAAAATACATAATATATAGACTAATACAATTCTTTAAAAAATTGGTATTTTTATAATTTAATGATTTTATACCTAATTTCATAAATATTTAAAAATGATTAATTGAATTTAAAAATAAATTTGTATTAAATACATCCTTTATTATTTAATTAAATTCATTCAAAATTTTATAAAAAAAATTAATGTGTATAAATTCGTGTAATTTTTTTTATATTAATAGTTACTGGATAATATCATTATAACTTATACTTAAAAACCCCCTTAAGACATTCATATAAGATTTAAGAGTAAGATGATAAATGGTGATAGTCATGGGTGGTGATTCAGTGAGAATGCACCTCATAGTTATTTCCATGAGCATTAACATCTCTTGTAGATGATTTCTCTCAAGTCATACTTTTTGAAGTTTGTTTTGGGCATGGTCTAAGGAAAAAACTAGTGACACTACCTCATTTCTAAGCTCATAAAAATGAGCCTCTTAAGTAAGGATCCTACTATTTTATGTAATCACTTCTCTTTTTTACATATATTTCATAATTTGGTTACTACTCTTTATACCTGTTAATTCAATGTCTATGTTACAACAATCATATTTAGTAATTTTATCTCATTATCATATCATGGTTTATTTTAGTTTGGTGTTATGTGTGTGAAGTAAGTTACTCAGTTAAAAGTTTATTTAAAGGGAAAATACATAGTAAAATAATGGGATGTTATATTCTACCCCTTAAAAGAATTTCATCCTCAAAATTTCATTACTCGTATGAAAATAAGAAAGGGTATGTTTGTATCATCACATATTCAGGTTCCCAAATAGCATCCACAAACATATAATTTCACCGCAGAACTTTGACTAAGTGAGTGGTATTATTCCGGTACACTTTATCTTTTTGATCCATGATCTCTACTGATTTCTCCTCATAAGAGATATCATGTTCTAATTGCACATCTTATGATTTTAGTGCATGTGATGGGTCTAGTATGTAATTCCTAAAAAGTGATAGATAGAACATATCATTTACCTTATAGAGTTTTTGTGGAATCACTAAGAGATAAGATATAGTCCCTACATGATCAAAAATCTAAAAGGGACAGATGTATCTAGTTCTCATCTTCCCATTATTCTTAAACCACATAACCCTCTTCCAAAGAGATAAAAAAACACTTTATCACCCACTTTAAACTCCAAATATCATTGATGATTATCAACATAGATATTTTATCATGTTTGGTCTTTTTTCAAATATATATGAATAGTTTAAACCTTATTTACCATTTCATATAAAATATTAGGTCTTAATAACTTCATTTATCTAACTTAATCCTTTCATTTTTGAGTTCTACATCTCTTACCATATAGATCCTTGTATGGTTCTATTTGGATATTATAGTGGAAACTATAATTATATGATAACTCAATAAGAGAAACATGTTAATACCAAATTCCTTTAAAATATATTGAGTAGGATGTTTTCATATCATAAAATGTATTAATGTTCCTTTCAGATTAACCATCATTTTAAGTATGTTAAGTTATGTTAAATCTCATCTTTTATCCAATTATTATTAAATACTTATCCAAAATTTTGATTTGAACCTTGGATCTCAATCAGAAACAATTGAAAATGGAACTCCATGAAACCTTACTAATTCTTTTTTTTACAACTTGGAAAGTTAATCAAGTGATAAATCCTCTGAAATAGAAATTAATTATGCTAACTTTTAAAATTAATCCACCATTATCAAGATGAAATTATAGCCTTTAGAAGTATTAGAAATACCAATGTTGTAATCTATGGTGATGTTCTCCCATTTCCATACTAGTATAGTTAATGGTTTCATCATCCCTTTAAAATTATGTCACTCTACCTTAACTTGATGACTTACCAAATATCAAGATATATACTCCATAATATCCCTTTTCATGTTGTCCCACCCTAAGTGTTACTTAATATCTCTATACATATTTTTTATCTGGTGAATAGATAAGGATGATCTATATGATCATCCAAAAGCTCCTTCTTCAATTTAGGTTTTAATGGGACACAAATTCATTTCTTGAATAACACAACTCCACCATTATTAAATTTAAACTCCTTCCATGTCATTTTTCTAAGCCTTTTTAATATTTACACATATTAATGGTTGAGAAATCATTTGGGAAAGGTGATATATAATCCCTATATGATTTCTATATTCATCCTTCGAATATCCAATAAGATTATGTCCCTTTAAATCCTCATCAATGATATATTAGCATGATATTTTATTCTTAGATAATCTTCCACCTTGTTTTACTTCCTTGTATATTAATGTATTAAGAAATCATAGTCTTTTATTAACTTTAACCATATCCTTCAGCACATGTACAACTTCTATTGTGTGAATATATACTTTAGGATATTATTATCCGTATATATATAATACTTTTCACCATAGAGATAATTCTACCAAATAGTTAATATAAAGATGAATTTAGTTATCTCCAGATCATGCATTGGGTAATTTTTCTCATGGTTCTATAATTTTTTTGATGCATAAAAAATTACTTTATCATTTTTCATCAAGAAAAATATCAAGTCCTTCTTTAAATAATCATTGTTTATGACAAACCCTTCTCCACACTAAAGTTAAATGTGATTATAAGTGAATTACCAACCTTTTTTTTATATCTTTGAAGCTTTCTTCACATTCTTCTATCTATAGTAACTTTACTCCCTTCTGTCTTAACTTATTTATTGGATTTGAAAATCATGATAAATTTCTCATGAAGCATCGATGGCATCTATATAAATTAATAAAACTATGGGTCTCTAACATAGTGGTTGGTATAGATAATTATTCAATCACCTATATATTTGAAGGATCTACAAACATACCCTCTTTTGTGATTACATAACCTAATAATTATACTTTTTTATTCAAAATTCACACTTTCTAAACTTGGTATATAATCTATCCTTTCATAAGGTCTTTAGAAAAATCCCTAAATACTCTTAATATTGTTCCTTACTCTTAAAATATATGAGAATATAATCAATAAATACTACCATAAATTTTTTAAGGTATTCTCTAAATGCTCTATTCATTATATCCATGAAGATTAAAATATAATTTGTAAGCCCAAAAGGAATCACTATGAATTCATGGTGTTCGTATCTTATGTAGAAAGTTTTCTTGGGTATATCCTCTCCCTTTACCCATAATTGATGGTATTTGGGTTGAATATTTTACTTTGAGAAGCACTAAGACCCTCTAAGTTGGTAAAATAGATCATCAATATAAGATATAGGATACTTGTTCTTGATTGTGATTTTGTTAAGTTCATGATAGTCAATCAAAAGTTGCATTGATATATCCTTCTTCTTGATAAAGAGAACTAGTTCACCCCATGGTAAATAACTTGGGTATATAAATCCATTTTCAAATTCAATAGAATTTTCTTCCTTAATTATTTAAATTAAATGTGTTCTTTTCTACATGGATTATTTGATATTGGCACAGAACTAGGCATGAGTTCGATTGAAAACTCAACCTCAAATTCTAGGGGAAGAACAGGAAGTTCTTTAATAAATACATCATTATACTGTCATAAAATCAAAATCAATATTTAATTACTCCCAAAAAAATTTAGCTAATAATCCCTAATTATTGGGTTTCAATACACATATTATAGGATTTGATTCTATAAGAATTTAATAATCATTCTTTCATTGATATTTGATAATGGGATCATTTGGGATATGAAATGAGATTTCATTATCCCAAAAATTGATGTTATATTTATGTATGGAGAGGCAATTCATTCCCAATATCACATAAAATTCTACCAAGGGAATAATGACTAGATTTTTAGGAAGTTTCTTCACATAAATATTGATTGGAGAAGAGTTGTATACCTTGGATGCAATCAACACACCACCAGATTTTTTCACCAATAATTTAATATCTAAAGTTTATGGTGGTGAATTAATATTATTATAAAACTTTTATGATATTAAATAATTAAAATAACTAGAATTAAATAAGACACTCATGGATATAGAGTGGATAATAAGTGTACCTTTAACCACTTCATTGTCATGGTTCACTTTAATAGTATTTATTTCATAGGATCTTTTTTATTCCCTTGGTCTAAGAGGTTTCTTATGTATATTTTCTTTATTAACCATTATATTGGGGTATTTATTTATATAATTCCTAAACTTACCTCATTTAAAACATTGGTTTTGTAGTTGTTTATTATGATGAAATTTTTTTCCCTCCATCATTTCAACAAAACTCTTTATTTTTCTATGTAAGTATGTTTCTATATTTCCTCATTTTATAGACCTAAAACATCTTAATGTTCCTTTAATACATTTCTCTAGGTTATTCAAACATTATTTACATGTAGAAAATTGAATATTATTTCCCCTATGGTCTTTATCACTTAAAATTTTATGAAACTCCATTTTATCTTACTTGGTGTGTTTTTAAATTCACCTAGGATTAAGTTATTTATCATAACTTAAGATAGTTGGTTAGGAACAACCATAATATTTTTCACTCCAAGTCCTATCCCATCTAGTTTCTCATTATGATAATAATTGTTTTGACCATCACACTCACTTTTTACTCGATTCATCCTATTTTTATAAATTTAATAAAATAAATGAAAGTTAGGGATTAAAATACTTAAATCAATAAGCATATAAAATAAAAACTACTAACTTATAAGGAACAACTCATAAATAGCATGTATACCTTAACTTATAAATTTCTAGGCTTCAATATAGTTTTTTATGGTCTATTTCCTATTATATTATCTAATTATACCATAAAAATGAGTTCAACTCCTTTATAATGGTTTTTAAAGAGCATGTTAATCAACTAAAACATATCTCTTTAAAATGTTAAACTAAAGGTGTAGTTAGGTCCATTTTTAGTACACCAAGACTGTAGATAGATTTAATACTCAACTAACCTTTTGGGGATAATTTCCTCTAGGTTCATATAAGCTAGAGCTTGTATCCACTTGTTTCAATCCATATAGGAATTTCATTTATAGAAAACCACACACGCTATACTTTACCAAAATTTTAGGATGTTTTCCTATATTTAGGAATATTATTAAGGTTTTCACAAATTTTTTCTCATCTTGTTCCCTAAAAAAACTAAACCCTGCTCAGATACCAATTGAGGCACCCTAAACCCACACTCCCAGATCTGATGCCAAAATCATACTATTTAAACACTAGCTTTATTACTAAGTGAGATGATCCAAGTTGAACATTTATATATTTTACGTCATTCCCATAATTTAAAAATTATATCTCACAAGTAATATCTCAATCCCAGAACCCAAAGTTTTAGTGTATTTAGATAATATCTATATAGAAATGTTATTACACATTATTGATTCAATATATCCCATAAACATCTCTACATAATACTTAATTATATGCATAACCCTGCATATAATTCCCTGGTAAAGTAGAAACAAAATAAGGGGTGAGCTCAAATTCACAATGAATTAAAACTTGTTAATAAGTCATAAAATATTTAAAACATAAAAATGTGATATATCATGAACATGGGAGAGATTTCATATTAAAAGGACCATAGAATCATAATTTATGATCATAAGAAATTATTAAACAACATAGATCATGTCATGAGTCATAGTATCATAAAAGGACTATCATAAAAGTATAAAACATTTACCATGGATTAAAATAATGTGACAATAATCATAAACATGGAATCATAACATAGGATTTTGGTATAACATAAATATGTGGCATAAGAATAACAATAGTTAATCAAAAAATTGTGAGAAAACTCCATCATTCTTATGATTTATGTTTTGAACAAACCCAATCATGTACATAAATTATTATTTAAGCAAACTCAATCATCCATATGCATTAAAATCATTATATCATGAGACATAAAACATTAACCAATGAATTAGAGGGATATGTAGGACCCCAAACATCACATAATGATAAACCATATGTATTTATATGATATTAAATTAATAATACATCATATTGTGAAAAAAAACATAGAGATAAAATGATTTTTATATCATTTCAAAATGGTATTTCCTAACAAGACATCAAGGTGAATCAGCTGATACCAAAATTCAATCTCCCAAAATGAGTATAAAATAATTTAGAGGATGATTACGAACATTACTCTATAATTTTTAGATCGTTTATAGGTAGATAATAAAATTAAAGTTAAGTCATAAAAATATATTTAAGAGAATATTTTATCATTGTCATAAAAACTCAAAGTCAGGCCACTTTTAAGAAATAATTTTCAAGAACGTGAAAGGAATATTTTTTTAAAAAAATGACATAAAAATAATTCCCTAATAATATAAAATTGAAAAAAATAAATTTGATTTAAATAAATGTGGAGTGGAATATAAAAATGTAGGAATGATAAAATAAAAGTCTTTATAATATTTTTAGACAGTTTAAAATAAAAACCTACATCATAGAAAGAGTTGAAAATTTACCTTTTATAAAATGAAAAAGATAGATATGAAAATTATATAAGATTATATATATTAATATTTAAAAAAAACCCTTTATGGTTAGAAAAATATTTATATGGATGAGAAAGATCCATTAGTAAGGATGTTAATTATTCTTAACAATGTCAAATTTTTATAAAGAAATGAATTCATCAAAGAAGAGTATTTTAATGTAAAAATGTAAATTAAAAATAGATAAATATAAAATACCATATTAAATAAATTTAATATTACAATAATTTAAAAAGAAAATTATATTTTATAGTGTATACAACACGCAACACCAATCTTAAACAAACCACAAAATATTATTATTTAAATATGACTATTAGAACTTAGCCATTGAATTGGGGAGTATTAATAGGACTAACCACATTTTAAAATTTTATATATATGAAGTTAATATTCAATAAAAATTTATTGACTAATTTTTATGAGATAACCACTCAATTATTTGTAATGTAATTTTATTCTTCAAAAACACATTTTCTTCAAAAATGATTTTAATTTCTTTTTATGGGAAAATAATATAATTAATTTTATCCACTTTTAAAAATTGTAATTGATAAAAATAACTTAATTTATTTAAATAATCATATCAAAATTAACTTAAGGTGTTTTTTTTGGATTTTCCTAAAGAGTTTTTCTTTTTAATGAATAGTGAAAATACAGATTATTATTGAAAATTGTCTTTTCATTTCAAGAATTTACAAAGTTTCATTTTGTTTTAAAATAGTTTCAAAGAAAAATTTATTAAATTATATTATTTATAATCCAATTATGTTTTTTTAATGTATATTATACATGAATTTAGTATAAAAACATTTTCATACTTAAAAAGACATTTTTCTCGAAAACCGTTTTTCTTCACATTTTACAGGTTTAACTTTAAATTAAATTCTACCAATTATGTAGTTTAAATTTCATAAAATATATTATATATTTTTAGTAATAATTATTATTCTTATTAAATAGAACACTTCCATTTTTTCCACAATGAATAGTAAAAACAGTAAAAAATTTCACCACGGTTAAGGTTAAAAATAGATTTACTGGGGTTAAACTAAAGAGATAATGGTTAAAATGACCTAAAAAACTTATCTAATTTATATTTTTACATATTTAGTTATAGTATCATCTAATAATTTTAAATGGTGAATTTTGGATAAAATTGGATTGAGTAAGACATTAATATATTTTATTATTTTTGAAAATTCCAAGTGTATCATCTCCCCCACTTATAAAATGACACCCCTTACCTATCTTCTATACACCATGTTGATACATATATATCGATAAAAAAAATACATCCCCAACATCCTTATACACATTCTAGATCTGATGTTATTCCCAAAATACCAATTATAAGTCTCTTAAGAAGATATACAAAGGAGGTGTCTTTAAGAGAAGGCAGTCATCTTAACGAAGCTTTTTCATTTTACTTCTTCTTTTACCACCTTCAATTATTTATTAAAAATTAAAATATAATAACACAATTATCTCCCATATAATTATATTTTATTATTTTTATGGAATAATATTTATCAATCTTCTCCGTCAAATGGAAAACAAAACCATCACTCGTGTGTACGGTGCATTACCGCCTCACAAGCTGATGTCATCTATTTTCCATCACCGAATCACAGGTATATTTATAAATATGGAAAAAATAGATATATATAATTCATATGACATTATAATGATTCTTTAAAATAAATATATCTTCCAATTAATTACCCTTTCACCTTTATGGAAATTATAACATCGCTCGTGCATATGTACGACCAATCGTCTCAACGAAGCGATGCAATTAATTTTCCATGTCCAAATTTCAAGAATGATTATAAAAATGTATATAATGAATAAAATATATCCTATGCAAAGGAATCATAATTTCTATGTCAAAGACATGCATAAGAAAATGAAATAGTTAACACCCAAAGCAATGGTATTAATGGAATATTATTAACAAAGGGGTAATAATATTTAATAAGAGGATCATATATGATATTATAAATATTAATATGGTTATTTTAATAATAAAAAAAATTAAAACTATTATACATGATGTTAAATCATGTTCAACTAAAGGGAAGTGTGTGGTAAGGGATTTTGTCTCAATCTCCACTCCATTGAGACATGTTTGGTATTATGCACCTCTTTATTTTTATGTGGTGTATATAATTCCCACTTGAGGTATTTAAAATGAATATATATTTATTCATAATAATTAAAATTTCATTTCTAGTTTAATCTTTTTAGTATCTTCTATATTTTCTTCCTTTGGAACTTAAATAATGAAAAGAAATATTTTAAATAAAAATTGATCTTATTTATTTTTTATTCGGTATATTTTTATTCTATGTACATGTTTTATTTAAAATGTTTTCAAATTTTTTTAATAATTTACAATGATTTATCAAATGAAATTTTTACCCATGTTTGAATTTTTATAAACTGGTTTAAAAGGAGTCTTCTTGTCATTTTTTGCATGAGGTAATTTTCTTACAAAATTTTGAAAAAAATGTTCTTTTAACTTATACAGCATGAATGGTTTTTCCTTCCATCATGACTAATCTTCTATTTAAATATTCCTTTATAAGTTTTCAAGTTTCTTTTCAAATAAATTTTTTTCCATTATATTTTCATTGTTTTATTTAAATAAGTGATTTCAAAATGGAAAGGTTATTTTTCTCATGAATTTTTTAATATTTTTATTGTATTTCTATTAATGAATGAACACAACCATTTATTTTACTTATGATCCACTAAGGACATGATAAAATGATACCATCCTTGAAATATTAAATTTTTGTGACCTTTTTTCATTATATATTACATTTATCTTAAATATATTCATTACATGTATCATAGATATGTTATTGACTAGAGAAATATTGATAAATTCATATTATTTAATCAATACAGATATTTTTTATTAAGGAATATTTTTTATGAATTGAATTGATGATTCAATATATAAGGAATGCATCGGACATGAAGTGACGGGTGTGGCCTTGTTATAGATAGCCCCTTGATGCATCAACGGATCTCATGAGAAAAATCATTTTTCCAAATTAAATGGGTTTATATCCAGAGTTTTAAACCATCTTATGAAAGGTATTGATAGTATAATTATCATGATGCATAATATCATAATGTCCAATAATTATTTATTTCCTTCATTGATAATTCAATTATTATTATCCATGAGATTACAGCCTTGATATTTTCCATATATTTGTTTCATGTTCATGTTATTATTTAAATGGAATGAGATTTCAGTTATTTAACTTTTTATATTGATTATTCCTTATTTACACATGATAGTTTATGCTATACTTAACCCTTACTGATCATTTGAGTTCTCCCTTATTTTTTTCCTTTCCCTAGGATATGAATCTGAATCTTTTGAATGAGTTTCAAGGATGTTTAGAATTTACCTTTTTATGTTTTATATTTTATCCCTAATGTAAAATAGGTTTCATTTATTTTTATGGTTCTATAGTAATATTAAACGGATTTATCCTTTGATATTAGATCCTTTGTATCTAAACTAATGTAATAAAATAGACACTGACTATGGGTTACTGGATTTGGGGTTGTTACAATTGTTATATGAAGAAGTTTAGTAGAAACATTGGTAATTAGATTAAGGAAAAAATATATTATATAACCCTATGATAAACCTTGAGGATAAGTGTAGAAGTACATCTTAAAGTTTTAGTAGCGTGGAGATTATGTGGTTTACCTATCAATACATTTCTATATGGATATTATAAGTGGACGTGGTTTTGGAATATTTGTACCTAGGGGTAATAACTCTAAAAAAATACACATTAGGCTAGACTTGAGTGTTACCTAGTACATAAAAATATTCCTTTTATGAATTTGGTTTGATACTCTTATGAGACATGCTTTGGATAATTCATATTTTATTTATAATCCATTATGAAGGATTTGAAAATGTTTTCAAATAAAAAAATTTTATAATTTGTATATTAATAATGCATAAATTTTTAATTTATATTTGGTATTACATTAGATTTATAATTGTATACTATAATTCATAATGATATGAACTAATCCAATATATGTCATTGTTTAGAAATGGTGCCTATAAGGAAGAATGGTATCAATACTCATGGAAAGTGTAGAAATCCCCCTACTAAGAAAACTAATACAATAGATGTTAGAGATGAGTAGATCATGACCATATTAGGGTACCTTACTTAGTTTATGAAAAATTAACTTTCATGAATGGAGTAACCTATTTTTCAAAATTGTGATTCATCTATGTTGGAACATTTAATGTGGTATAATCCTCCATATTTTAGTGGATCAAAAAATCCTATGGTAGTTGAGAAATGGATTAAGTATCTTGAGAAGATATTTATGGATTTGTGATGCGATGAAAGGGAAAAAGTTATACAGGTGGTATATTTACTTAAGGTTGATGTTGACTAATAGTGGCCATTGATCTAAAATACTAGGGAGGAAAAATAAATCAAAATTATTTAATGGAGGGAACTTAAAGTGATATTTTTTTATAAATAATCCCCTTATTAGAAATGAAAAAAATGAAGAAAAGTTTCTAATATTAAATAAAAATGAGGAAGAAAGTGTTGTGGATTATGCTGATACCTTTATGAGACTATTATGGTATGTTATGGATTACGTATATAATATGAAAAGAAAAATTGACCATTTATTTTAAGGGATTAATCCAAGTATCTAAAAGGGAACTAGTTTCCCAAAAAAAATATGCATATGATGAAATTGTATTATGTTCTATAAAATAGAAAATTAATTCTCTAGATCCTATATATTCAAGGAAAATTAAGAAAATAATAGGTCTTATAAACACCAATTAAAATGAAATTCATCAAATAAGATGGTGAAACAATTTTCATCTTGTGAAAATTATGGAAAGAAACATCCTAGAAAAATATTGAAGGGCATGGGAGTGTATTATAAGTGTGGTGAAAATTTTCATATGGATCAAGAATGTAAGGGGAAGAAATATACCACTATTATCCAGTTCTTCAACTCTAAATAAATTTGGAATTATTCAAACCAATGTCCTAAGTGTTAACGAAACCTACCACAGAATAGGTAAATGGGATAAGTCTAAATTTATATGATCGCTACAGTTGAAGTGGAAGTTCCTAAATATGTGGTGGAAGGTAATTTAATCATATATTAAAATTTAGATAATTCTGTATTCGATTCAGGATCTTTGTACTCCTTTATATTACTTGTATTTTCAATAAAATTATACATTTACCTTTAAACTTAAGAAATTAGTTTTTAGTCAAAAATCGTAGTGGAAGCCTCACTGTAACAAATATGTGCCAAGTAGTTCCCATTATGATAGATAAATGGGCCCAATTTGATGACTTTATTATTATACCTATGGTTGACTTCGATATAATCCTTGGTATGAACTAAATTCTAAAATATAATGCAAAAAATTATTTCAAGGTGATGAAAATTATGATTCATGATGAAGATGTGTAATTACTTATCTTTATATTGGAAACTTCATCATCTGGTTCATGTCTTGATCAACCTTTAGTGGCTCTTCTATGTGAGATTATTGAGGAATAAGAGTAAAAACAACCTACAAATGAGAAATGTAATCTTAAAATTGAGGATGTACCTATTGTATAGGAATACATTGATGTATTTCCTAAGAAATTACATGGATATCCACTATAGTATAAATTTGAGTTTTTTATTTATTTAATCCCTGATTAAATGCCTATATTAAATAATCCTTATATAATATCCACTTTAGAGTTAGTTTATTTGAAGAAACAACTATAGGAGTTGAGTGGTAAGGGATTTATACACCCAAATGTTTCACCTTGGGGAGCCCTTGTTCTTTTCATTAAGAATAAAGACAGATCTATGAGGATTTGCATTAATTATAGGGAAATAAATTATATTACAATAAAGAACAAGTATTCTCTACCTCACATTTATGACTTATTCAATAAAATTTCTAGAGCTTAATATTTTTTCAAAGATTTAACTTCATTCTATGTATCAAAAATTGTGAGTAAAAAAGGAAGATATTTCAAATATAGAATTTCAAATGAGGTATACAAATTATAAGTTTATAATGATGGAATTTGGATTGACTAATTAACCCTCTATTTTTAAGGATCTAATTAATAGATTATTTAAGTAATATCTTGATAATTTTGTTATGGTATTTATTTATGATATCCTGGTGTATTCTAAAAGTTATGAGGACCATCAGAATCACTTTTGGATAATTATTGAGACTCTTAGAAGGAAATAATTATATGGGAAATTTAGTAATTGTAAATTATGGCTTTAAAATGTTTTCTTTCTTGGTCATTTTGTCTAAAAGTATGGAATATCAATTGATATTGTGAATATAAAGGTAGTCAAATAATGGACTACACCAATGAACATAAATGAGGGAAGTAGTTTCATTGATTTCGTAGGTTACTATCGAAGATTAATTTAAAAAATTTACCAATTGGATAACCCATTAACTGAGATTACATGTAAAGGGGTTAATGTCATATGGAAAAAGAAATGTGAAGAATATTTTGAATAATTAGAGAGGAGTTTCTCAATGCTCTAATTTTTAATCTACCATTAAGAAATGATGGATTTGTGAAATATAGTGATGCATCAAGGAAGGGACTTGATTTTTTCCCTATGAATAATGATAACGTTATTTCATATGCATCCAAATAGTTGAATAATCATGAACAGAAATATCCAACTCGTTATTTTGATTTAGAAGCCATAATTTTTACTTTGAAGATATAGGTACATTATCTTTATGGTGAAAGATGTGAGATATACATAGATTATAAGATGCTGAAATATATCTTTTCATAAAAAGATATCAACATGAGGTAAAGATGATGGATTGAGCTATTAAAGGATTATGATTTCTTGATAAACTATCACCTAAGAAAGGAAAATAAGGTAGTGGATTCATTGAGTAGTAAGGATCGTGGAGTTCTTTCAAAAATGAGGATTGATAGGAATCCTATGTTCATGGATCTAGTAAAGATGGATATGGGAATTATTATGGAAGGGGAGACATTATTCAATTTTCAAATGACTATTAAACCATATTTATTTGAGATAAAAAGTAATCATCCTAATGATGATAATATTCAAAAAAAAATTAAAGTTGTGAATGATGTAAAATTAGAAGAATTCATATATGAAGATGGAATTCTCAAATTTGGAAAGAGGATTTGTGTTCCCTATATAACTAATATGAAAAGGGAATTATTGGATGATGCTTATAGCTTTAATTTCTTAAAACACTCAGGTAGCACTAAGATGTATAGAGATTTTAAGGAACACTTTTGGTGGGATAATATGAAGTGAGAAATTTTAGACTATGTGTCAAGATTCTTAGTGTGTCAACAAGTCAAGGCCGAGAGATATCATCCTAAAGGATTCATGGAACCTAAACTGATTCCTATGTGGAAATGGGATGAAATTACTATGTACTTTGTCACTATACTACCAAAGTCTCCCAGGAATAATGACACAATATGGGTTATTGTTGACCGCCTTACCAAAACTACACATTTCTTTGCTATAAGAGAAAATTTAAATCTTGAGAGCCTTGAATGACTCTATATTAATGAATTTTTAAGACTTTATGGTGCACTAATTTCAATTTTTTTTATCATGATCCCCAATTTATATTGAAATTCTTGAAAAACATTCAAAAGGATCTAGATATTGAACTTCCTTTGAGCACAGTCTACCATCCTCAAACTAACGGATAGTATGAAAGGACTATCCAAACATTAGAATACATACTGAGATCATTCTCACTTAAATTTCAAGGTATATGGGATTAGTATATACCTTTGGTATAATTTTCCTATAATAATATCTTTCATTCAAGTATTCAAATATCACTGTATAAAGAATTATATGGAAAGAGATTTCATACTCCAACTTGTTGGGATGAAGTATTTGTAAGGAATATTGTAGTCCTAGAACTTATTGAGGATAAAATAGAAAATTTAAAGACTATTTAGACTCATATTAAATAATATTATAGTAGGAAAATGAGATATGTTGATTACTGAAGGAAATATTTGGAATTTCAAGTGGGATATCACGTTTTATTGAAGGTATATCGGAAGAAGGGTGTTATAAGGTTTGATAAGAAGGGAAACTTAAGCCCTAGGTACATCAGACCTTTTTAAATTTTGGAAATAATTAGAGCAATGGAGTACCATTTGGAAATTTCATTGAGCCTCTCTAAATTACATGATGTGTTTCATATCTCTTTTTTAAGAAAGCACATGACCTAACCAATGCATGTTCTCACATTTAAAGAAATAGAATTGGAACTTGATTTATCTTACTGTGAAGATCATATTCAGATTATTCACATTAGAGAAAACATATTGAGGAATCTTATGACTCAGCTGGTAAAGGTACTTTAGAGAAATCACATAACAGAGGAAACAACGTGGGAACTAGAGGATGTTATAAAGAAGAACCACCCTCATTTATTTAGAAGGTAATACTTATGAAAATTTCAAGGATGAAATTTTTATAGGGGTGAATAATTAAATATCCTAATAATTTAAAATAACAATATATTAGATAGTGTATATAACATGTAAACCCGATCTTAAACAAACCACAAAATATTATTATTTAAATATAACTGTTATAACGTAGTTGTTGAATTGAAGGATATGAATAGGAATAAACACATTTTAAATACATATATATATATATCAAGATCATATTCAACACAAATTTATTAAATAATTTTTAGATGATAAACACTCAATTATTTGTATTGTTATTTTATTCTTTAGAAAACATGTTTTATTCAAAAATGATTTTTATTGATTTTTGTGGGAAAATAATATAATTAATTTTTTCAACTTTCATAAAATTTATTTGATAAAATTAAATTAATTTTTAAAATTATAATATCAAAATTATATTAGGGTGAATTTTTTGGACTTTTTTGAAATGTTTTATTTTTCAATAAATAATGAAAATACTAATTATTATTTAAAATTGTCTTTTCATTTTAAGAATTTACAAAGTTTCATTTTTTTTAAATGGTTTCAAAGAAAAAATTATTCAAATATATTAATAATAGTCTAATTATAGTTTTTTTAATAAATCTTATACTTTAATTTAGTATAAAAATATTTTTATACTTAAAAATACATTTTTTTGAAAAACTATTTTTCAACATATTTTACGGGTTTAAATTTAAATTAAATTATAAAAATTATGTGTTGTGAATTTTATAAAATGTTTTAAATATTTTGAATCAATATACCAAAATTTATTAATTATTCCATTGCCATTTTTTTCCATAATGAATAGTAAAAATAGTAAAAAAAATCACTATAGTTAAGGTTAAAAACGGGTTTATCCGGGGTTAAAATAAATAGATAAAGGATAAAATGACCTAAAACTTGTATAAATTTTATTTTTGGACATATTTCTACTAAATATTATATTATATTCATAAATTTTCCATTTGGGGCCATTTTTATTAAGTAATACATTAATATATTTTATTCTTTTTGAAAATTTCAAGTGTGTCCTCTCCACCACTTATAAAAGGAAACCTATTACCTCTCTTATTTACACCACTTTGAGCCATATAGATCAACAAAACCCTACTATAATTCCTCCCAAAAATATTTTGACACTTTATAGAAATACATTTATTATCAAAATACTAATTCTAATTCTTTTAAGAAGAGATACAAAGGTGGTATCTTTAAGAGAAGGTAATCATCTTAATAAAGCTCTTTCATTTTACTTTTTCTTATACCAACTTCAATTATGTCCCAAAAATTACAGTATAATAACACAATTATATCCCATATACTTATATTTTATTATTTTTATAGCATAATATTTATCCATCTTCTTTTCCATAAAGTAGAAAACAAATTTATTACTCGTGTGTGCGGGGGACTGCCACCTC
Organism: Viscum album; assembly: GCA_963277665.1. Classification (NCBI taxonomy): domain Eukaryota; kingdom Viridiplantae; phylum Streptophyta; class Magnoliopsida; order Santalales; family Viscaceae; genus Viscum; species Viscum album. Next base: position 408,072,434 of record OY728142.1, read on the forward strand.
ACAATCCAATGTCATTTGTTTTCCATCACCAAATCACTTGTATAGTAATAATTATGGAACCAATGAATATATATAATAATTATGAAATTATGTTGAAAATATTTAAAATAAATATATCATCCAATTATTTAACATTTCACCATTATGCAAATGATAACTTTACTCGTGCATACATATGGTCTACCATTTCCACGAAGCGATGTGATTCATTTTCCATATAAAAAATTTCAAGAATGATTATAAAAAAAGAATATAATGAATAAAAATAATATCTATAACATTAATATAATTATGTAGATTATGGAACTATATTATATGCACAAGAATCAGAATTTCCATGTCAAAACATGCATAAGAAAATGAAATAGTTAACAGTCAAAATGATGATATTAATGAAATATTATTAACAAATGGTTAATATAATCCTATAAGAATATAATATTTGATATTATAAATATGAATATGGTTTTTTTATAAATAAAAATACTAAACCATTATGTGGGATATTAAATAATTTTTAACTAAAGGGAAGCATGAGGTTAGGGATTTCATCTCAATTTCCACTCCATTAATACATATTTAGTATTATAAACCGTTTTATTTTTATATGGTGTATATAATACCCCTTAAGGTATTTAACATGAATATATATTTATTCATGTTAATTAAACATTAATTTCAAGTTTACTCTTTTCAGGAGTTTTTATATTTTCTTCTAGTTTTTCTCCCTTTGGAACATGAATCAAGAAAAGAAATTTTTTAAATAAAAACTGATATTATTTCTTTTTGATCAAGTATATTTTTATTCCATGTCCATATTTTATTTAAAAATTCAAAAAAAAATTACTATTCTACAATTATTTATCAGATGAAATTTTTATCCATGTTTTACTTTTTTACAAAATGTTTTAAAAGTAATCTTCTTGTCATTTTCTGAATGAGGTACTTTTCTTAAAAAAGTGTGAAGGAAATGTTTTTTTAAATTATACATCCTGAATGGATTTTTATACAGACATGAATAATATTTTATTTGAGTTTTCCTTTATTATTTTATAAGGTTCTTATCAAATAAAATGTTTTCCATTATATTTTCATAGTTTTTTGTAATAAGGGATTTATAAATGGAAAGGTTATTTTCCTCAAGAATGTTTTAATCTTTTATGGTATTTCTATTCATTAATAAAAAAACCCTTTATTTTACTTATGATTCGCTAAGGATGTGTTTAAATGATAAAATCCTTTAAATGTTCACTTTTTGTGATAATTTTTCATTATACATTAAATTTATCTTAAATATACACATTCCTTGTATCATAGATATGTAAATTTCTTAAACCATACACTATTTATACATATGATGGTTAGATTGACTAGGGAAATATTGATAAATCCATATTATTTACTCTATATGAATATTTTTGTTAAGGCATATTGTTTATGAATTTAATTGATCATTCAATATATGATGAATGCATTGGACATGCAGTGAAATGTGGGGTCCAGTTATAGATATCCCCTAAATGCATCGACAGGTCTCATGAGATAAATTAGTTGGACAAATTAAATGAGTTTCTACCCATAGTTTTAAACTATCTTGTGAAAGGTCTTGATAGTAGAGGTATCATGATGCCTATGATCATGATTCTCAATAATTATTCATTTACTTCATCAATAATTCATTTATTGTTTTCCATGAGATTAATGCCTTGATGTTTTATATATGGATGTGTTTCATGCTAAAATTATTGTTTAAATGGGATGTGTTTTTAGTTATTTACCTTGCCTTGCTGATTGTGCCTTATTTACTCGTGATATCTTCTATTTTACATAACCCTTACTATGTATTTGGTATCACTCTTATTTTTTTTATTTTACCTAGGATATGAAGATGAATTCTTAGAATGAGTTTCAAGAATATTGAGATTTACCTTTTCTATATTTTATATTTTATCCCTACTGTAAAATTGGTTTCATGTATGTGTCTGTTTAAATAATACTATTAAATTAATTAGTACTTTGGGATTAGATCCGTTGTATCTAAGATAATGTAGTAAAATAGACATCAAATCTGGGTTACTAGATTTTGGGTTTTTTATAATAAAGAAATGGTAGAATATAAGAAACTTGTATGAATATATTCAAAGAAGATAGTTTATAACCCAATGAAAAGAAAAATGATTCGACAAAACCCCTTCCTTAGATTCCTGCTTAGTTGAACAATCACTAACATCCTGTATAAAAATCACAAACTCATTAACCATATATTTTAGAAACTTTTTCATATTTATTTATTTTTATAATAATATTTTAAATTAATTTATAACATAGATATTAATTACTTTTAGTTAATTTTAATCATCGATGTTAATAATGTTGAATGTTCCTTATATGATTCGGTATAATAGTTTTGATTATCATTCCATGTTCATGAGTTCTTCCTCTATATAAAATTAAAGGTACTGGAATAAAATTTTCATAATTTTTTATGAAGTTCTAGGCCCGTTCTATGGGAGTTTAAAGTGTGATTTTCTAATATTGAATACAAAACACACTAGTTTTGGTAACTTTTAATGAATAGAAGGTAGTTTAGTAATGATGTGTTAAATATAAATATTAATTTTACAGAACCATAAAAAAATTATTTAATTATTAATATAATAACATAATAGTAATTAAGTTTTCATAATTATCCATGATAAAAATTGATAACATCATTCTTGTAAACGGTTAAACTGGCCTAAACAAGAACATGTTATAATCAATGGATGAGTATCATTACGAAGAAATTTCATTATAATATACCATTTTGAAAGTATAATGATATTATTAAGGTATTATTAATGAGTTAAATTGGAATTGATAAGATGTAGATGAAGAATATAAATTAAAAGTAATAGTAAGAAGTTATTTCTTATAAATAAAGAATCGTATTTCCTCTCAAAAGAATTTTTGATTTTGAAAGAATTCAGGTGATCTTTAGGGACCAAAATACACCCAACATTGGATAAGATTATTAGGGAAGAAAATATTTCCTATCAATGATGGGAAATAAAAAAATTGTGTGGATTTTAAGGGGTGGAGTAGGGATCCTTTAATAAATGAGAGGAGTAGGATGTTTGTAATATTTATTACATTATATACAAAGGAAAGGTAATTTTCAAGAAAAATGGTTCTAAATTTGAAAAATAATTAAGATAACAAGATAGAGGTCAATAAATCCATCATCCACTCATTTATATATATATATATTGATATTTTATGTTTTTATCACTTAGTTTTACCCCTTTTACCTTTCTTTACCTTTACCAGGGTAAATCATTTTTTTACCACAGTAACTTATTTTTATGCCTAAAAATTAAATTGACCTACTTACCCAAATTTTACATTATGATTCCAAAAATGAAATAAATTTTATCAAAAAAATATAAATATGATAAAACTAACTTTTAAATCAATACAGAATTTATATAGAAATATTTTGTTATAAAAAGGTGACCTTTAAAAAAATTAAATATTTTTAATATTATTTCGTATCAATTAATAATTTAAATTAGTGTTAATATATTGGTTTTTATTGAATTTTTTTTTATAATAATACTTTAAAATTGATCAATTTAGTTTATTAAGATAAAAATATATAATATATAGGCAAATATAATTCTTAAAAAAGTGGTCTTATTAGCATATAATGATTATATTCCCAATTTATTATTTATTTAAAATAACTAATTAAATTTTGTCAATATATTTTTATTAAATTAATCCTATATTTTTAATTAAATCCATAAAAATTTATAAATATTCTTAATTTGTAAATATGCATGTAATATTTATTATATTAATAATTTCATGTTATTATCATCCTAAATTATGCTTAAAAAACCCCTCAAGGACTTCACATAATATCTAAGGGTAAGATAAGAAATGGTGGTAGTCACGGGTGGTGATTCAGTGAGCATGGACCTCATATTTATTTCCATGATCTTGAACTTCTTCTATAGATTATTTCTCTCAAGTTGTAATTGTTGAAGTTTAGCTTGGACTTAGTTTAGAGAAACACTAGTAATTTTACCTCCTTTCTAATCTTGGATAAATTATCCTCATAAGGAATAATTCCATTTCTTGATTTCATTTCTTATCTTTTCTACTTATATTTCATAATGTGGTTATTTCTATTTATACCCAAGAATTCAAAGGCTATGTTATAAAGGTAATTTTTAAAAAAATTATCTCATTTTTATATCACATCTTGTTTTAGTTTGTTTTTTCATTTGAAGTAATTTATTTAATGAAATATTTATTTAAATGGAAAATACATTGTAAAATCATGGGATGTGACACTGATTATTCTCAAATGTCTCATTGTGTGAAGTCTTTATTATAATATTCACAACTTAAATTAGAGTAGGCACATACTCCAACGTCATTAACCCTTGTTTAAATTTCTATTTAATGAAGTGATATTTGATCTCAATGAGATTTTTACTTGAATGATGATCATGATTTTTACTAAGATTAACATCACTCATGTTATCTCATTTGATATCAATGTGATATTTCACTACAACTATAATGCCCTAAAATTATTGCTTCATCCATAATAATTGAGTATATGATTGAGTGGATATTATGTATTTAGTTTTTATAGTGCTTAAAGAAATTCATTTTTGTTCATTATTAATCCAATAAATAAAAAAGTCATGAATATAGAATGCACTGCCTAATGTAGACTTTCTATCACCTACTAAACCGGCTCAATCTAAATTTGTATATCCCAATAACTCTAGATGATATTTTTCATTGTGAAGTAAACCAAACTCCACCATGACATTGACATATAATATAATCCTTTCCACTACTTGTAAGTGGTTTTCATTGGGATTAATTTGGTTCCTTGTAGCCTAAAAATTGGTAAAAAAAATTCAAGTCTTATATTTTCCAAGTATAATAGAATTTTGATGATCTGCCTATACTCTATAGTTTTGACCTCATTTCCATAACCATCCCTTGAAAAATTCAACTGGGTAGTAACTGGTGTTGTCATTACCATTGAATACTCTATTATAAATCTTTTTATAAACTCCTTGGAATATTTTTATTGAAATATGAATGTTTCATGCCTTCCTTGTATCACTTGTAAGCCAATGAAAAATTTCAACTCTCTGATCATCGATATCTCAAACTCTCATTTCCTGAATTCCACAAACTACTTACATTACATTTTATTCAATCCACTAAATATTATTTCATTAAAATATATGATCTCTATCGTCCTTTGATCTATCTATTTTTTGATATAGAGATTATTATAAACACCTCCACACTAAAAATAAAGATTCTTTAAGTATTTATCAAGTCTAGAATACCATTCTCTTGGTGGTTGATTTAGCCTGTAAAGAACCTTCTTTAGCTGATAAACTCTGTTACCATCTTCATTCATAAGAAAAAATTATTCATATCAATTTACACCTCTTATTTAAGTAATACATTAAGGAATTTTGATTTTACATTCATATAGAAAACTTTAAACACCCATTGCACTATTATAGCTAAGAATAATCAAATTGTTTCCAACCTAAACATAGGAGAAAATATTTCATCTACATGAACTCCTTAAATATAAGAGTATCCTTTGTACAAAAGTCATGATTTTTTAAAAATCACTTTTCCGTATTCATTAATCTTATTATTGAATTCTTGTTTGGTCATAATAACATTATTTTCCTTTATCCTTGAAACAATCTCCCAAGTATAATTAATTTTAATTTTATCAAGATATTCATGCATTGACTTGATATAATTCTCATTCTTTTAATACTCCTCAAAGTCCTTAGGCTCTACTTGAGATAAGAGTGAAGTTTTTTTGTAGAGATTTCATTCTCTTTGTCTACACTAGAGTTTTCTAATCACAAATGATGTTCTACTCATCGATTGTAGCCCTACTTTTTAGGTTTGTTCATATTCTAATATAACTTCATATATCTCATCATTAGTGTCTTACTCATAATCAAAATCATTCCCTTATGCACCCCCTAATATAATCAACTCTTCAACACTTTCCTCTAGAATTTTATCATTGTTTTACTAAAAATTATATTCATTTTACACTACAGTGACATGTTATATTTCAACAATCATTCCAATACTTTTATTTAAGATCTTATACACCTTACATTTGGATAATTAGCCAAGAAAAATCCCTTTATCTATGATACACCTATCATGGGGTGTGTAGAATCTATTATTTATTTCTACTAGTGTATAACAGTAGCTGACAAGAGTTGTCTCACTTAAGGATATTTTGTAGCTAACACTCACTACTCCTAACTCACTTTATTTCATTTTTTTAGATTTTTATATTTATAAAAATATTGTAAAATGATGGTTTTATTATGGAATTAAAAACTAAGAAATAAATATATAACTAAAATGAATATATAATTAATTATTAGTAAGAAAGTTATTAGACATAGGTGTGGTTATTTAGATTCCATCATTATTCATTATTTACTATCTAAATTTTATTTGATAGATCACCCCAGTGTACATGGAATAATGTCCTATAATTTTATAATGAGGCTTATAATTCCTAGGATACCTCTTCATCAAGCCAAATATATCCTCCTCTAATGATTAATAAAGATGGACACACCCAAACTGAGACTGTGAGACCTTCAAGACTCAACTTCACCATATGTCATTTTATCCCTCGAACACACTCAAATCCACCATATGAAGTAAAGAGACCACTTTATGTGTGATTTTTATTTGTTATCAATGGATGTTATTTATTTTCAATATTCAGTGATGTTAATATATTGAATCAGGGAGGAAAGACATAAGTTTTTGGAAGGTTTGGTTGAAGTGATAAAGTCTTATTATCTCAATAAAAGAAAAAAGTTATTTAGAAGACTTCGAGTTTTCTTATGACAATTGATGAGTTGTTCTTAATGTCGCAAACATATTATTTATTGTTGAATAAAAAAATTATCTAAATTATTAAGTTTTCCTTAATAAGTTTCCTTAAAAAGTTTTTGAATCCAAATGGATGGATATGGGAATGATGATTGGATAGAGGCTAGTGTACCGAGGTGATCAGATGAAGGCAGTCATGCTAAGGTGATCGAACAAAGTCAATTGGTTTGAGGTAATCGGATAAATGTTTTTGGGAAACACAATCAGATAGAGGTTTCCAAATTGTTCCATTTGATTGATTATATGTCAGATAAACTTTTATAAAATCTTTATTTCTGAGTCCAATGGATGAAAATTTACAAAGTCTTCTAATATAGTTCGTCAGATAGAAAAAGATGAAAAGTCCAATTAGATAGAGGAAAGTTTGGAATACCACTAAATGAATGATCACATTGACAGCATACTAATGTGAAGTGAATAGACTTATTCATTTAACCAAATGGTGAAGATAAATGTTCGACTAGTTATATTAATGGTTACATCGGTAAAATGATGATCGGAAAAACAATATCAGATATTTCTAAGAGATGTGTTCTTGATTGATTAAACATCATAATTCATTGTAGCTATGATTCAACTAGATATTTAGATGAATAGAAAATTATCTTAAAGATATTTGAATTAGTTTAAGTTTAAAGGGGGATTGAGTTTTGATTGTGTAATGTTCAAGTCATGAAGATATTAAGTTTCTCCAGAACATAGGTTCCTGAACATTATTAAGTGTTGATTGAAATTGAATGAAGAGTTGTACATATTCCATTGAACAGACTTATATAAATATCGAGATGTGAAGTGAAGAGGTTCTCAAATTATTAAGAACATGTTTACTTTTAAAGTCAATAGATAGAGGAAACATGTGATTAGCATCAAACGAAGATATTATCAAATGATCGAAGAGGAGTTTCTGAATCATCGGATAGAGAATAAGATTTTTAAGCTAGTCATCAGATGGTAGAATGGATGTGAATTTAGAAGATAAATGTTTCTGAATGATCAGACAATTTATTCTAAAAAAATATAGGAAACATATAAAGATCATTAGACATAGGTTGAAAAGTATTCTAATCAGTTGGATTAGATAGATGTTTCTATATAAAGCTACTAGATAGAGATTTATATATAATGATTCATTAGAATAAATTTTCAATGCAAGGAATCAGATAGAGGTTATTGAGGTTTCTGAATAGTTACATTGGACATAATTCTTTGATTTATGTCATCAGGAACAAAGTGTTATAAATACATCAGGATAAGTATTAAAATGTCATCTGGTACAGATCTATGAATCAATCGGACATAAGTAGTTGAGAAGATTTGTGAGAGTTCATCAAATGGATGGAAAATTATGAACATATGAGAGCCCATCAGATAGAGGAATATCCCTATGAAAGTATGATGAATAAAATATCAAAGGGAATATTGAACAGAGTCTTTGGAAAAAAAATTATCAGATGAAAGTTTTTTTGAATCTTTTTTTTGCTTAAAGGAATCATGTTGGGAAATATTTAAATATGAACCTATAAATTTTTAAAGGAACATCGGATGATGTTTCACCAAATTTAATAAGTTCTATGAATTTGTACCATATGGAATTATCTTAAAACTGTATAATTTTTTTATAAAGCTATTACTTTTGGTTATGATGGTCAGGATGATCAATGTTTTAATAATCATAAAGGAATATTGTGATTCTAGATGATATTTTAGAAGGATGGAAGAAGAATGTTAATTATGACAGATAAGAAAGTTTCCTATGAATATTATTTGAATCCCATCTTCAATAATGTTTTAATGTGGTAAACATAATGAATTTTTCAAGTAGGATGCTAGAAATATTGAGTGGGAAGTTTGGAATAAATCACGCACCTCACCCTATAAACCAAGAGAACTACTACTAGTATAAAGGGGTGATGATGTACTATGAAGGTGTGATGAGAAGAGAGTTTTTTGACTGGAAATTTTTTAAATAATTAAAGTTATATAATAAATTTTCGGCCAAATATCATGATATAAATTCTCATTTGGGTAAAGTTTCTAGTGAAGAGGTATTGGATGTAGTAGGGGATACTAGATAGAGCAGAAGCAGTGGAAAAAGTAACAGTGCATTATCCAAAGGAAAGAAGGATATATTAGCTATATAATGGATAGATTTTCCTTATAAATTTGTGATCTAAAGAATAAGTGTCATAAGTGATCAAACGTATAGGTACTTGTAACTTCCTGGTTCCAGAAACTGCCCAAAGATGCCCTGTACCCAGTTGGTCACATGGCCTCAAGCGCATTTCACCAAATTCCAGAGGCTGCTGACTAGCAGCATGGGCCTTGGGTGTGATAGTGGGGAAACTATTCCGTCATTGGAAGAGTAACATAGTGGAATTAAAACACAAAGAAATTGCGGAAGCAGTAATATTACCATACAAAAAGAAACAACGGAAGACTAAAGAGATAAATAGCTAGAGAACATATATAATGATGCATGATACATATGTCTAGGAAAAAAATCCAAACAAGTCATAATGCTAAAATACAGAACTAAACCAAATTACAAGAGAAACAGTAAAAAACTCCACAGAATTGCAAGTCAAATCTTGGTCCCATGCTCTCCAACTCCAAAGCATTCAAGTACCTGAAGTATAAGGGTGTTTTCCCTTATCTATACCTACAACAATATAATCTGTTTGGGACCAAAGCATGACCCAAATTGGGTGTGAGACTAAATCCTAGTAGGAAACCACCAAAATATATGTTCCTAACAGTTAGTAAATATATATATGGCAGGAAATAAACAAAAGAGTCACTAAACAAGGAAGTACTTAATAGTAACAATTCCACAGTTTCAAGCATTCAGTTCCACATAAAAAGTAAACAGATACTCACAAACAGATAACCCTATGGTAAGTACTCACAGCCTAACCCTCTAGTTTAACCAAACAAGAATAAGAAACCCTATGGGAAGTTCACATAGTCTAACCCCTCTGGTTCATCGTAAGTATAGACTCTTTGGGGAAGCACTCACCGTCAATTCCCTCTATAGTCTCGTATCGGTAACTAAAAGTAACTTTGTGGAAGAACATACATCTCATTCCCCATGTGTCCCACATAGAGGAACTAAAAACACTTTGAGGAATCACTTACATCAATTCCCCCTATGGTCTTGCATCATAATAATAATAACGGACACTCTGGAGAAGCCCTTATGTCCATTCTTCCTATGGCCCACTACACCAGGTTCTCACGGCCCTGTGTAAGTCAAACAAGCATAGAAATGCAAAGAGACCAAATTAAAACTCAAGAACTAATTGGATAACCATTCTACAGCATAAAAACAAGACAGATAAACAATCACTCTATCCTAACAATACTAGGCATGGAAAACAAAGCACCAGCCTAACAGACAAAACTAGACCAAATGGTCAAAACAAGCAAACATGGGAAAAACCTCCATAGCATGGAAAATAAACCCTATTCACAACATATAACCTCTATCCAATAAACCAAGGCATAGAAAGAAAACATTATGGCTGAAACATAAACACACAATACGTGGTTCAAGGGTATTGGGAACTTTTTCACATATAACTCAAAGACTAACTACGGAAAGGCACAAACCACCTACCTCGGTGTTTTAGGATCATTATACATGAACCTAAAGCCATTAGTTGCCCTAGAACATCGTAGATCTACAAAAATTCTCTAAACACTCAACTAAGGATAACATGAGAAAGAGGAGGAATCAGTAATTGAAGATCTAGGAGAAGGAAGAGATTACCAAGGCGATCCCAATGCAATCGACAACAGTCAAATTAGAGAACTGATGATCGGTCAGGGGCTCAGAGAAGTTATGTGGTTGTATGGTCTGTCTCGGTCGAACCAGACCTAGAAGGAGACGGTTCTTTCCGTTATACGTGACCCTGGTACGTTTAATGAAAAAAAAGAAAGTACATGGCATGTACTTTATAAGTACACGACGTGTACTTGCCCTTCCTAGCCCCCACATTAGGTGGTCTACAGGTCACCATACACGGCCATGTGTATGGCTGTGACACAGCCAGCACCCGGCTACCTGCGGTAACTGAGTACACAGCGTGTACTTAAGAAATTTCCAGAAAAACCTCTTTTTCTCAAAAACGACCAAAAAGAATAACATGCCTGAAAAGAATATCCTAGTTCTTACAAACTTCCCCCCTTAAAGAAATCCATCCCTGAATTTCCCTAGCAAGGAGGCATAGAAGAAGAATCCTCAAAAATCTCCAGCCACTGTGATCGTACATTGGCCTCCCTCTCCCAAGTCTCGTCATCTACTCGTTCGTGCTTCCATAGCACTCGTTCCAAAGGAATAGACCAGCCATAGAGAACCTTTTTACTATGATCAACAATCTAGATAGGATGATCCTCAAATGAGGCGTCCACATATAACTCAACCACCTTAGGTTGGAAAACATGATAAGGGTCTGAGAAGTAACGTCGGAGCTAAGAAACGTGAAAGACGTCGTGCATAGCCTGGTACCACTGAGGTAATTACAGCTGATAGGTAACTGGATCGACTCTCTCCAAAACCTCAAATGGCCCGACGTACCTCGGTGAAAGCTTACCCTGTCTCCTAATCCTCTTGTGCCCCAAACTCGGTGTGACACATAATAAAACCTGATCCCTGACCTCAACTCCAGAGGTCATCTCTGCTGATCATCATAAGACTTCTGTCAAGACTGTAGCCATCCTTTTCTGAATCAACTCTATATGCTATGTGGTCTTATAGACAAGAAGAGGTCCCAACATAGCTGCCTCTCTTGTCTCCAGCCAACATAAGGGTGATTAGCATAGCCTACCGTACAATGCCTCATAAGGTGCCATTTGAATAGTTTCTTTAAAACTACTGTTGTAAGAAATCTCCACAATAGGTATGTGCTTCTCCCAAGAACCTCCAAAATCAAGGATGCATGCTCGTAGAATGTCCTCAAGCACCTGAATCCTACGCTCGGACTGACCATCTGCCTGAGGGTGGTAAGTTGTACTCAAAAGTACATGTGTACCCAAAGCCTTCTGAAATCCCTACCAGAACCAAGTAGTAAAATGTTCATCCCTTTCTGAAACAATGGAGTGTATAACTCCATGTAAATGTACAATCTCACGGATGTACAACCGCCCCAGCTCATCAACACTGAAAGTCTCCTTGATCATAAAGAAGTTAGAAAACTTCGTGAGTCTATCAATGATAACCCATACAACATCATTCTCTCAAGGTGACCTCAGTAAACATGTCACGAAATCCATCGCGACATCATTCCACTTCCACTCGGGAATGAGTAACTACTGCAAAATCCCTTTTGGTCACTAATGTTATGCCTTCACCTGGTGATAGGTGGAGCACCTCATGAAGAACCCAGTAACATCTTTCTTTATACCTGGACATCAATATTGACAGTGTAGATCATGATACATCTTGGTGACACCATGATGAACTTCCCAAACTAAGGAATGAAAGTCCCACATCAACTCCTTGCGTATGTCTGCTAACACCCATACATGCCCTTGGAAACACAAGATCTCATCCTTGCCTATGGTTCATCTAGGAATAGGGTCCTCTCATAAAACACACTCTCATAGGACTAGGCCTTCAGAATCCGATAGCTTCCTTATTCTCACTCGATTAAGAAGAGTAGAGGTAACAGCTACAAAAGAAAGAAACATCTACCCCTGTCTGTCATTCACCTCCAAATGAATCTTAGAGAACATAGACATAAGCCACCACTCACTACTAGCCTCCTGAACTACCTGTATCTGAGTCCTCCTACTCAACGCATCAGCCATATTGTTTCCCTTCCCAGGCGTATGGTAAAGCTCGAAGTCAAAGGACTGAAGGTACTCAACCCACCTTCGTTGTCTCAAATTCAGGTCATGCTGGGTGAAGATATACTTGAGACTTTTGTGGTCAGTGAAAAACAAAAAATTCTCTCCCAAAAGATAATGTCTCCAACAGCATAAGGCATGAATAACTGCTGACAACTCAAGATCATGCGTCGGTTAATTCCTCTCATGTGGTATCGCCTGCCGAGACCCGTATGCAATGAATCCTTCTCCCTACATAAGCACTGATTTTAGTCTGATACTTGAAGCATCACAATAAATAGTTTATCTCTTGTCTGGCTCTGGAAATACTAGTATCGGTACTGATGTAAACCTCCCTTTCAGTTCCTAAAAGTATAACTCGCAAGAATATGACCACAAGAACTTCTCATCCTTCTTAATCAGACCCATCAATGATGCTGCTAAATGTGAGAAGTTCGGTATAAAATGCCTTTATTATCCCTCCAGCCCTAGAAAACTCTGTACCACAAAGATATTTTTCGTCTCCTCCTAGGAAACTATTACTCTCACTTTCTTTGGGTCTACTGATACTTCTGTCTTTGAGATAATGTGACCCAATAAGTGAATCTAGTCCATCCAAAAGTGGAATTTAGAGAGCTTAGCATATAACTGATTCTCTTTCAGTGTACTCAAAATGATCTCAAAATGGGTGGCATGGTCATGTTGAGTGCGAGAGTACACCAAGATATCATGCAAGAAGACCACCATGAAGGAATCCAAGTATGGTTGGAACACTCGGTTCATCAGTGCCATGAAAATTTCGGGTGCATTCATGAGACCGAAAGGCATAACTACATACTTGTATAGACCATATGTACTCTGAAAGGTTGTAAGAGGTATATCAGATGGTCTAACATGCAACTGATGATAACCAGATATCAATTCAATCTTTGAGAACACCTGATATCCTTGAAGATGGTCAAAGAGATCATCAATCCTCGGCAAAGGATATCGGTTCTTAACCGTCAACTAGTTCAGCTTCTGATAATCCACGCAAAGCCTAAGGGTACCGTCTAACTTCTTCGCAAACAGGACAGAAAAACCCCAAGGAGATGTAGTGGGTCGGATGAAACCCTTTGCTTCTAACTCCTACAATTACTTATTGAGCTCCTATAACCCCGGTGTAGCCATCCTATAAGGAGGAATGGACACCAGTGACGCTCCTGGAATGAGCTCTATGGAAAAATCTACCTCTTGCTATAGAGGAAAACCTGAAAAGTCCTCTGGAAAGAAATTCCTGAAACGATCCACTACTGGAGGAAATTCCATCTATGAATTCCCCTGTTCATCCAGATATAAACTAGAAATCTGGGTTGTAACTCCTCCCAACCCATGATGCTTAGGTCCTTTTCTACTCACCTGGACATCCCATTTTTCCTTATGAAGAAACAATCTATCCTCTAGTGATGTGAAACTCACCCTAAGGCGATAACAGTCGACAACTTTCTGGAAGGGAACTAACCAATCCATTCCAAGAATGATGTCATAGCCTGTCATCTCTAGGACATAAAGGTCCCAAAAGAAGTGGCACCCAGCAAACTCAAGAGGGAACTTGTTGCACTGACGTACACAAGCTATTCTAGCCCCCAATAGAGTGTCTAACGTCGTGATATCAGCAGAATAAAAGACACAGATCCCAAGGCTCTCCACAGTAGAAATAGATATAAATCTATGGGAATCCCCTGTATCGAAAAGAGAAGAAGCTAAAACTGAGGAAACAAGGATCGTAGCTCAAACTGTAGAGGGTTCGGGATCCTACTCCTACTGGGTCTACTCCACTACAAATGTTTGACCTACACTGCAGCCCTGTGACCCTACCTGACCACTATGAGATGATCCACCCAATTTTCACTGAAATCCTAGCTACTGGCTACCATGTCCATGACCTCCACCTCGGCCTGAACGTCTAGAAGAACTCTAGTTTCTAGACTGGTGAGAAACTGGTGGTGGTGATCCCAAATGAGGAGTCATAGAAGAACCCCTGTCACCAGCTGCTGGTGATAAGAACTGACAAAAGCACTAAATATGACCCATCTTGCCACAATATCGGCACTCCAATAGGTCTCTCGGGAAAAGTGGCCTTATATGCCCACTCTTCCCGCACTGGTAGCACACCACCTGGCTACCAGAAGAAGTGTCCCACCTCCTCGGATCACCACGTGATGACCCCCTGTGGTGCTTCCAGATGTCAGTAGGAGGGATACTAACTCCGAATGTCAAACTACCCCGGCTCACAACTGTAGAATCCCTCGGATTACGCTATGTGATTAGTGCCTAGTTGATTATAGAATTGATGGAAGTCAACCTGAATATTTTCACCTATGATCGGATTCCATGCCTCAGATCATCCTTAAACTTCCTTTCTAGGAATAACTCATCACCTTCTAGAATAAGCATGAATCACTGCAGCTCAGTGAAGTGAGAAGAATACTCCATAATAGAAAGAGTTTCCTACTCCAAACTCATGAACTCTCAGGCTCGATCGGCCCTCAAAGTCTTTGGATAGAATTAATCATAGAAGGCACATTGGAACTCATCCCACGCCATAACCTACTAGCGTCCCGCCTGTGAGATCACATCTCACCATCTCTTGGCGGAGTCTTGAAGCATATACGTAGAAAGCTTGACCCTCCTCTCCGGAGGCGTCTCCAAATGCTCGAAGATAGAAAACATGGCTTCTAACCATGACTCTGCAGCCTGAGGTCCTCCTTCCCCAGTGAAAGTGGGAGGATGTTTCTATTGGAAAACCCGCATCAACTCTTCCATAGACGGGGTAGGATGCGGTATTCCGTGGAAGGTCTGCATGAACCTCATGAATCCCTCTCAAAATAGTGCATCAATACCTGTGTCTGGAATGATGGTTGGTGCCAAGACTGGCACAACTGGAGGATCTACTTGAATTCCCTGATCATCCATGTCTAGTGTCTAATCACTTCCTTACAACTGGCGTATAGCCAGAGGACATATCAGTGGCATGACTCTGTAAGGTCAAACTCACACCTTTGATCAATATTATCAAGGACTAAAACATAGAAGTGTGAGAAGGGAACAAGAGAAATAAAGCATTCAAGATTTTCAAAACATGGATACACGGCATGTATAATGCCTACACGGCGTGTTCCCTTAAGACTTCACATGGGCATGTACTTCTGCCAACCCAGGTCGTGTAACACCCAAAACACATGATGTGTTGTCCTAGAACATGGCATGTACTTGAATCCTCTTCCCCTACCTCAGTTATTCAACATTACTAACCCACATGGTTCTCCTAAAACAAGACTACACGGCGTGTTCTTTCCATACACGACATGTAGTAGGATATTTCACTGACCCATGTTGTTCGCTACATGATCGGATACATGAGTCACACTACACAGCATGTCAAATATTGACACAGCGTGTATAACTTAAGTTTTATCCATCTGTATCATTAGTCACACGGGTGGACACATGGTCTACACAACATGGCATGTACAACCGGTACACGGCGTGTTCCCCCAAAGATTTCCCAACCCCGTGTCTCTACCCACACATCCAGGGACACAGTTAGAGAATACATGGCATGTACATAAGAAAAAACAGTTTTTTCCTGAACAAAAGAACACATGGCGTGTATTCAAAACTACACGGTGTGTATTTTGAGTTTTTCTGGATAGTAAGCCTCAAACACTACTCCGGAAGCCCAGAAAACACTGAAACAAACATTAAAGTGCCAAATTATGATTTTTGAGGGGCCATACTCCATGAAATTAAAAACTTGGCATCCCTTACATGTCATATATAAGAAAAAAAGGCAATGATTCACCAAATTCCGATCCATGAGGGCCCATAACACCTCAAGAACAAAAGTTTGGAATTCATTCAAACAAAACCTTATAGAAATCAATACCCTATCAAACAATAGGTACTTTATCAAGGAATCTATCACAACAGCATGCATATCTAGCACAACATCTATCTCAACAACATGCAATTGCTAATGCACCCTAAATGGCATGGCCAAAATGCATGACATGTGATTTCTAGGAAGTGACTATATGATGCATGAGATGGAATACCCTCATCTCATTGGGTTGCAATAGAAATAAAACCTCAATAATAAAAACAATAACAACACAAATCATGTGAATCACACAACGGTGAAATCAAACCAATTGTAAAATTGCAAAACTAGAAAATTGCAATAAACAATGTAAATTGGATTTTCCCTGTACAAGGGTTAGCTACTCTCTGGAACAACTTATTACCAAGTACCTATTTCCATTCTATCCCTGACTATACTCTCCAAATAGTAAGTGAAGAAGAAAATAACCCCTATGATACCACTTTGTAACGTCCCAGTTCTAGAAGCCGCCTAGAGACGCCCCGTGCCCGGTTGGTCACATGGCCTCAAGCACATTTCCCAAAATGTCAGAGGCTACCAACTAGTAGCGAGGGCCTTGGGTGTGATAGTGGGGAAATTATTCCCTCATTGGCAGAGTAACATAGCGGAAGTAAAAAAACAAAGCAACAGTGGAAGCAATAATATTACCATACAAAAACAAACAACTGAATACTGAAGAAATAAACAGCTGGAGAACATATATAATGATGCATGATACATATTTCTAGAAAAACAGCCAAACAAGTCACGATGCAGAAATATAGTACTAAACCAAAGTACAAGAAAAATAGTAAACAACTCCACAGTATCACAAGCCAAAGCTTGGTCTCATGCTCTCTAACTCCAAAGCAGTCAAGTAACAAAAGTAGAAGGGCGCTTTCCCTTATCTATACCTACAACAGTATAATCTATTTGGGCCCAAAGCATGACCCAAACAGGGTGTGAGACTAAATACTTGTAGGAAACCACAAAAATA
The DNA here is from genome assembly GCA_963277665.1 of Viscum album. NCBI lineage: Eukaryota > Viridiplantae > Streptophyta > Magnoliopsida > Santalales > Viscaceae > Viscum > Viscum album. The sequence continues at coordinate 408,090,133 of OY728142.1, forward strand.
TATGTGCCTAATAGTCAGTGAATATATATGGTAGGAAATAAAAAAAAGAGGCAGTAAACAAGGAAGTATTCAACGGTAACAATTCCACAGTTTCAAGAATTCGGTTTCACATAGCAAGTAAACAGATAATCACAAATAGATAACCCTCTAGGAAGTACTCATAGCCTAACCCTTTGGTTCAACCAAACAAGAACAATCAACCCTATGGGAAGTCCACACAATCTAACCCCTCTCGTTCAACTTAAGTATAGACTCTTTAAGGAAGAACTCATAGTGAATTCCCCCTATAGTCTCGTATCGGTAACTAAAAGGTGATCTGGGGAAGCACTTACATCTCATTCCCCCTGTGTCCCGCATCGAAGAACTACATACACTCTGAGGAAGCACTTATGTCAATCCCCCCTATGGTCTCACATCATAACAATAATAACGGGCACTCTAGAGAAGCCCTTATATCCATTCTCCCTATGGTCCACTACACCAGGTTCTCACAACCCTGTGTAAGTCAAACAACCATAGCAATGAAAAGAGGACAAAGTAAACCTTAATAACTACTTGGATAACTAGTCTACAGCATAATAGTAAGATAGATAAACAATCACTCCATCCTAACAATACTAGGCATGGAAAACAAAGTAGCAGCCTAACAGGCAAAACTAGACCAAATGGTCAAAACAAGAAAACATGGGAAAAACCTCCCTAGCATGGAAAAATAAACCCTATTCACAACATATAACCTCTATCCAATCAACCAAGGCATATCAGGAAAACATTAGGGCTGAAACATAAATACACAATACCCCGTTCAAGGGTATTGGGTACTTTTGCACATATAACTCAAAGACTAACTACAGAAAGGCACAAACCACCTACCTCGGTGTTGTAGGATCATTATACGGGAACCTTAAGCCTTGAATCACTAAATAACATTGTATATCTACAAAAACACTCAAAATTATCAACTTAGGATAACTTGATAAAGATGACGAATCAGGAAATGAAGCACTAGGATAAAGAAGATCTTACCGAGGTAATCACAACGCAGTCGACGGTGGTCAAATCAGAGAACGAATGCTTGGTCAGGGGCTCAGAGAAGTTCTGTGGTCATACAGTCTCTCTCGATTGAACCAGACTTAGAAGAAGATAGTTATGTCCATCAGATGTGACCCTGGTATATTTAATGAAAAAAAAGTACACGGTGTGTACTTTATAAGTACACGATGTGTACTTTCCCTTACATGCCCCCAATTAGGCGGTCTCCAGGTCACTATACATGGCCGTGTATATGGACGTGACACAGCCAGCACTCGGCTACCTATGGTAACTGAGTACACGGTGTGTACTTAATAAATTTCTATAAAAAAAATAATTTCCTCAAAAATGACCAGAAAAGAAAAACATACATGAAAAGAAGATCTGGGTTCTTACATTACCAAACTAAGAAGAAGTTATTGGATGGTGTAGATTCACCGAATGAATAGTTATTGGGTGATCAAGAAAAAGAATAATGTATTGGCCACATACCAGGCATAGTTTTCCTATCAATTGGTGATCAGAAAAATAGATTTAATAATAAGTATCAGATAAACTATAACCATATGAATCATCATCAAGAAGATAAGATTATATAAAGTTATTGGAAAAATAATCTTCGGATGAAGGAAGAATAGAAGGAAGAATAAGGGGAGTTACTTGGTTTCTATTGTGCATGTAACATTATATGAATAAGGAAGTGTAGAATAAATTAGTACTATGAAATCCAATAGAAGATGATACAGGTGTAATACTTACTTGGTGTTGTGAAGTATTTAACTTAAGATGTCAGAGACTATCTATATATGTAGTATAAATAACTAGTGAGGAGATACAAGTTGGACCAGGATATCATCATTTCAAGGATTCAGGATTATTTTCATCCCCCGCATAAAGTGTAGGGACTCATAGTTATTCTAAGGATTTTTTTTATATCCAAACCACTATACCTTGTATCACATTATAGTAGAGAATCTATGTACTGGTCATAACCATACATAGTAAGGACTAGATACTCTTATTGAGTAGTGAACCTTTTAAAAGTATCATGTGCCATATTTTATCAAATTTCATATACTTTCATTCGATAAAGATAAGATCATTGGATAATTAGGATCCTAAGAGGTCTAATAGGTAAATAGATAAAAATTTATGATTGGTTAAAAATTTCCCAACACTAATTCACGCCCCCCCCCCCAGTGTTGATTATATCTTGAATTAGTCCTATCAACTGGTATTGGTGCATTCCTTCACCTCTATTAGATTCTCTACATTAACGTTATTCTCTTTTGATGGTTTAATATTCTTTCTTGTATTAACAATGAAGTTTATTTTTGGTTAGTAATCGGTTATCTTTGAGAATAATTCTATTTCTACTAATACCATTATGAACAAGAGAAAGAAGAAGAAAATAAATTTGAAGAAGATACCAATCTTTCCTAAAGAATAGGAAGTATCAGTTTCTCTATGCCCTGATAATAAAGAAAAATAATTTGGATTGGAAATTGAAGAGAAGGTGGCTTAAGTTTCCACCAAGTAGAAGGACAAAATAACTACCTAAAGTGAATAAATAATGTTAATTGATCATGAGGTATGTGAAATTTTTTGTACAAACTATCCTAAAGAAGAATATCCTAGCATAAGTGTTGATGATAATCTATCTAAAAATTTTCAAGATATGTCATTTTATAGATTGAAATATATTTTCATTTTGTTCCCAAATAAATAGTCTCCCTTGTTTGTGGAGCCTTTTGAATTATATAGAAATATATCACCCAGTTGGAAGAAGAAGTAGATAACATGGACAAGAATTTTCAAGGAAAAGTTCTAGAATGTATAAAGATCTCCAAATAGGTTAGATAAATTAGATAAATAAAGGTGGATCTTGAAATAATTTACTCAAGTTTTGAATACAAATGGATCAAATAAGTTAAATAGAAAGATGAAATCATTAATTCTCTGGAATAAAATATCAATTAACTTGAATAAAAGTTAAAAAAATAGCATTGATGTTAAGGATTTTCAATTGGAAGTCAATTCTAAGAAGATCAAGGAATCTATGTTACAAAAAAAAGTTAAGTTTCATGAAGTGGATATTAAAATATTGAATAAGGTTTTTAAATATAGTTTGATTGTGATTTAAGATCAAAAAAACACCCTCAATACGAGATGTCTACAATTGGAAGATAAGTTGTCTAATCTTGAGAAGACACATATTGAGACGTCATAAAATAAAAAAAAAAGTTTTTACTACTACTCAATTCTCATTAGAGGATTATAAGGTTAAAATACCTCCAAAAAGTGATAAAATGGTCATGAATTTATTTAATTATCTATCTCAAGTATTTAAGAGGAAAGATGTACCATGTATACTATCTTGTAATAATGTTTCTAAATATTTTTTCATGAATAGTGTAAGTTGTAAATGAAAAAATTTATAATTATCAATGAAGAAAGGTTATAAGAATCATACCACCATGACTAGAGTGTATAAGAAAAATATTTTAGAAGTTTATTCCCCATGAAGATCCCATAAATTTGTAAAGGAGTCCCAAAAATAACATTTAAAATATATAATAAACTCACAGTTTGTGGTTCAATGTTGATGATGCAACAAATTTAGGAATTTTGAATTATATTGGTGGTATGATACCCTAAATGAAAAATAATATAAGGAAACCCATTTCAATAGGTAGAAATTTAGAGATGAATAAGAAACATTCAAAAATTAATAACTTTTTTAATATTAATGATTTTGGAAAAGATGGTAGTCCCAAGAATGATGCATGCTTATCTCAACATGTGTCTAAAGATTTTAGTAAAATAAAACCATAGAATTTGGTTAATAATGAATAATCATCCATGGTAATTAATTTTAAGAATATTATAAACAAAAATTCTCCTAATAAAATATAAAGGAATAAAAGTGAGAAGATTTTAGATTTAAAATCTAATAAGTTATAGATTATTATATAATCTAAAATAACTAATAAGAAGGATGACACTCTAGATAATTCATGTGGAAAATACAAACATTTTGCTAAAATTACTAATGAAAAGTTAGTAATATGTCCAAAATACTTAGAAAAATGAGGAAAATGGAAGAATCATAATAAAATTCTATCTAGTGATAAAAGAAAAGAAAATAATACACATAAAGGTAAATAAGTTATGTGTGTGAGATGAAATAAGGTTAGACACAATCTGAAATATTATTCTGCAATAATTTGAGAACATGAATATTTATTAAATAAGATGAAAGTTTCACTAGGTGATACAAGTTCTTTAAAAAAATAGGAAATAATTTTCACACATAAAGAAATTAAAGAAGTGACAGGATCCTCACAGCCTTAATTAGAATTGAATTTTATGTGTGTAGGAATGAAGGATAGGGGTAATATAGAAACTTGGTTGAGAAAATTATATTTACCTTACTGTTTACATTAAGAATCAATGAAGATCCATCTTACTCCCTCTAATTTTATATATTGTGATTTTTATTCCAATACGAGGAATTGAAGGTGAGGCATGTACTTTTGGGTAGAAACTAAGTAGGAGGAATGACTTCCAATTATGGATAGCCAAGATAATGAATTTTCCATCCTAGAATGTTTCTTATGTTGATTCACTTGAGATTTTATAAAAGGATCATCCTTGGTGAAGATGTGGAAATTATCAAGTCTAGACAGCCACATAAAAAAATCTATTTTGGTTCATTCTCAACATCAAGATCCTAAATCAAATCTATTTAAGAGATTCATCATTATGAAGATTGTAAGAAAAGTCTTCTTGATGGGGAGTCAAGTGGAGTATGGTAAAGTTAATGATATAATTATTATATCATGTAAATCTAATTATTCTATAATGTGCCTAAAATAAATTCATTTAAAAGGTACGTAATTCTTAATTTATCATCCTTGGTTATTAAAAAATAAATATTCTAACACAAAGGTGGATAAATTGAATTAATCAGTGTCTTAAGAAAAATGGAAGTTATGAAATAAATCTAATGTCTCTTATCCTATTGTTTGTACTAGAATTATTTTAATCTATTTGTTGAAGTGAGTTAAGAGTTATAGGTTAATCTATCTTACAATTTTTTCATATCCCAATTAGTATCTTCATCTAGTAATAAAACTGGACAACCCTTTAATACATGTTTATAAGTTCTCATTCCATGAGTTATCAATATCATTTGGTAAAGGACAACTATATTATCTAAATCAAATCCTCTTATTTTATACACCAAGTATGGATCATGAAAAATTAGAGTGAAATGATGGATGACACATGTTTTAAGAATGAACTAACACCATTTTCCCATGAACTTTGTATTTCTTTTCAATAAGGGGGATATAAATTGAAAAGAAAGTGTAACAACCCAACCCTAAAAGCTCAAATCAATTATCATAATCAAAATGGAAAGGTAGATAACTGAACACACATGTCATTTAATTAATAAAATGAGAAAGAAATGCATTGATAGATAATATCAAATCAAAAATCTCATGGATAATAATAATAATCAAATTATCAATAAATTTAATGCTTAATTATTGGACACAATATTTCCCAGGTACAAGGTACCTTTACCATCAAGACCTTTTATAAGACAGTTTAGCATACCGGGTAGAAACCCATTTGATTTGACTAACTGATTTGTCTCATGATACTATTGATGCATCAAGTTGATTACTTTAAATGGTCTCTAAATCATGTCACAATAGTCCAAATCATTCCATATATATCAAATAATCAATTTAATTCATAAACAATATGCCTTATCAAATATCTATATTGAGCAAAGGATACGGATTTATTAATATTTCCAAAATAAATCCTATAAATTTCAAAGTAAACACCATATGAAAAAAATTGAATATGTGTTAGGAAATAATCATAACCATTAAAAAAGAATATTTATATTAAAAAAATATAATTTCAAATGAAAAATTATTACATGAAAGTGATTGTTTCAAGAGAAAGTTAACAATCACAAAAGGAATTAAGATTGTGCGATAACTTTTACCACTTTGTAATTTTCAATACAAATCCACTTAGATTAAATAATTAAAATTGAAACTTAAAATTACCGTGAATAATGAATTATTCATGATATTAAATTTCATAGAGAAGTATATGAACTATATAAAATTGAATTGATGCATAATAATAAATAAGTCTCAATGGAATGTAAATTGAGATGAAATCTCTTACCTTACACTATCTTTTGGTTGAACACCCTTTAAAAACATGTATAATTGTTTTAATCATGTAATTAACTTATAAAAAACCATATTAATATTTATAATGTAATATATTATTATTTTATAATATTTTATCACTCGTTTGTTAATAATCTTTCATTATTTTCATTTTTATGGGTGTTAATTTCATTGTTTTTCGAGTATGTTTTGGATTGTTATTTTTTTCCTATTAATTAGATCATTATTTAATAATATCAAGAATTTAAAACATGATTTAAAAATCATATATTTTTAGTAAATTTTTATTTATATTAATCCATAAAATTTGGTGATAGGAAATGAAATACACCGTTAATAGAGACGGTAGGTCGTACGTACGTATGAACGTTGTTTCCATTTTATTATCATATTAAAGAAAGAAAAATAAATGATATATATGTATTTATATTATAATTAAAGTATCATATTAATTCCATATTTATCACATATTTTAATTAAAACCATCCTTAATACATTCTATGTAAAGTGTGAACGAATCACATCACTTTGAGGAGGCGGTAGTCCACACGTCCACAAACGATGTTATCATATTCCAAAAAAATGTAAATAATGAAGGTATGTGTTATATAATAAGTAAAAAAATTATAAATACATTATAAATATATTGTATAAACTATAAATACATCATTATTCCCAACCTTTAAATGTGGTAATGGAATAACGAAGGACATCGATTTGTGAGGTGATAGTCTATCGTACACACGAATGTTGATTGCATGACCCATTTGATGGAAGTGTGTAAAGTTGTACATTTTGACCTTAACATAACAAAATATCAGTATATTTAAGATAATTATTTCATTATATAAGAAATATATAAGAATAAATGAATGATTTTAAGAAGGAAAGAAAATGAAAACGTTATTAGAAGAATATTACCTATTTTTCAGGTTCCCCCGTAGGTTTGCACTAAAACCTTCAAAGGTTTTCTTTATGAAAAAAATAAGGATTCTAGGATTAGGGGAGGGATTTTTGGTAGTGATTTTTTTAGGTATTTTCTCAAAAAAAAATTGGTTTGAGAGGTGTGAATAAGGGGGGAGGGGGCCATTTATAAGTGGGGTGAGTGGAAAACTTGTAAGTTTTTGAAAGAGGGAAATCCAACCATGTTTTTTCCATTTAAATTGGCTAAAATTTAGATACAATAAGGTATAAGGTCTAAATAAGAGCATAAAATTAGTTTTTTACAAGTTTATAGGTTATTTTGGCCCTTAAATTTAATATTTAGTCCCTTGTTAAGCTAATTTTTCTCTTAATTGCTGAAATTAATTTTAATTGATTTCAATTATATTTTTTGGTAAAAAACTAAGTTGAAATTACTAGACATTATAAATTATTTTGATTATAAATATTAAATCCATTTTTACAAATTCAAGTCATAGAAGTGGTAGAAATTAAATTAAAATTAATCTCACGGACAGGAGGAGAAAGTGGGCTTTTAAAGTGAAAGTTTTCAAAAGTTCACTAAGTTTTTATTTCCAAATTTAATATAAAAAATATTCCAATTATCTAAACTTTATTAATAGATGGAAAATTTATATATTTTTTCTTTAAAACAAATTAAATATATAATTTAACACTATAAATTATTTAGAAAAAATGTATATTTTTAATTAAAATTCAATATTTTTCACTATTTATTAAAAAATGAAACTTCTCAAAAAAATACCAAAACAGCACCCTAAGATATTTTTTAAATTCATCTTTAAAAAAACTTTATTTTTTCATATAAAATTTATGAAAGTGTCAAAAATTATATTTAAAAAAAGTGCGCCATTAAAAGGTGGAAAACTGCCTTTATAAAAATAAAACTTTTATGTGTAAATTGGATTTGTTCTTATCTTATGCATATAGAATCTATTGGGTGAATGTAAAAAATTAAACATATAAATATATATATTTTATTAATATCATTCATTAATAGTAACTAATTTAATTTATTTAGACAAACAACTTTGGGAGCATAAAAACATTTCCTTTACATTTAATTAGTTTTTATTTTCATTTATAATTAATTGGTAACCAATGAATTCATTTTATATTTTTATAAATCATATATTTTCATAATATAGTTAATATTCATAAATTCCAATTTAATAGCTAGTTTATATCTTATTATATTAAATAATAATATATTAATAATATATTATTGTTTAGTAAAACTCAGTTTTTCATGTAAAGCAATCTATTGAAGAAAGTTATTCTTGCATGCAATGAAAGATAACTCAATATTGAATTAATTGAAAGCTATATAATATATTGAATTTATTTAAAATATTAAATATATAAAAATGTATCTAGAGTTTATGTTCTTTATATGCTTGGTGTTTTGTTTCGTATATGCTATCAAATAAAATGTTCTTACTTTAGAATTTTGGGGTGTTACATTCTCCCCACCTTAATTAAATTGTATCATCACAATTAAAACTTGAGCTTATAATACAGGGTTCTACATTTGGAAATGAAAAATTTGAAAAACCCACATCATAAATTATTTAATAAAATATCCTCTTAATAAGAGAGAAAGGTAAGTATAAAAGTCATCTTAAATAATCTCATAACTAGGTTTCTAGATTGGAAAACATAAGTGGAAAATTAAAACATGGATGTGGAAGAGAAAAATAAAACCTAGATACTAATGGAGAGTGATATATAACATGTTCAAGAAGAAGTTACAACCACAAATACATAATCTATAGATGTAAAAATTTTCATTGATATCATCAAAAATTATGATAATAGAATATCTTTTTTGTTTCAAGACCCTTTTCCTAGAGTTTTGGAATTATTTAATTGTTTAAGAATATAAGGAAATATAATTACTTGATACATTTATTTTTCATTATCACAATATTATTCTTTAATTATTCCATGAACAATTTCTACTTCATCTCTTAGCAAAGGTTGCATCATATGGTGAATTTAATACAATAATCTATAAAACCTTATCTAAAGATCAACTTAAACCATTTCATAAATTGTTATATTTTCCAAAATATTATGATTTCAAAACTTTAGAAATAATTGCATTAAATTTCCAAAATAAAATTATCAAAACAACATGAAGTGTCTCTTAATCATGAAATACCAAACATGTGAATACCCTCAGTACGTATTTTCTCAAACATAGTAATAACTTGAATTACAAAATAACCTTATTAAAAACATGAATGCTTCCTTATTAAATAAATAAAAAACTAGGTTATTAGATATATTCCTTAAATCCAAAAGTGTTGTAAACTTCATCAATGATATCATAAAAGTCTTTTTTAACAAATCATTAATCAGTTCCAATGTAGTCAGCACTTATTCAATTTACTTTATCCAAATCAATATTTTCTTTATCCCAACATCATAATATCAACATTAAGAACATATTAAGGGTTATATTTCCCTAAATTATTTTTTTTCTAAAAATTATAAATAGCTATTGAATAAATCTTCTTGATACCATTCAATATATGCTCTCAAATCCTTAAACAAAAATTATTGTTGTACAATCATTATATATTTTATAATTCTTATAACCAATACCTTACTGATAAAAGACTCAACTGAAATAATTATTGAATCCAAGCATATGTGTATTAATCATTCATTTTCATCTGTGGTAGTAGAAGAAGCTCCACAATGATACATTATCCTCTTTTGGGGTATATTCCTTTGATGATTTGTACATTTATTTGTGTAGTGTCTTATCTATTGTAGTGGAATCATTGTACATTGACAACATTTTTCTTATACTTGAAATAAAAATCATGGTTTCATTTCTCTCCACACTTATAGCAAACTCTCATTCCTTTTAAGCAAGTACCATGGTGTTTCTTTCCAAAATTTTCACATGTTGGAAAATATTTCTTTATCTTATTTCCTTTATATATATTTTTCTTAACTATCATCTTGTTCTCATGATTCCCACTGAAGCCATAATACTTAGATAACTCTTTCTCAGTCTTGTTAGCACATGATATTGTGTCCTCTATGATGATAATGCTTGGGAGGATAATTCCCTTCAAAATATTGTCTTGATACCACCAAATAAATGATCATTATTACCCTTTGTATTAAGTGCATTGATGAAATTCCCATTTATTCTACTAAGTTTCATTTATAAATGAAAACATACACTAAATTAGATCATATCATTATGAAACATATTGTATAATCCCTAAAACTAGTGAAATATTTAACACAAATTATGTGTATCTGATCTCATAATAAAAAAAATGATTTCTTTGGGATGTTCTTCTATACTTATCCCCAAATTCTATAATAGGGTTTTATTCTCTAGTCTATGTTTCCCTTAATCTAATTTCCAAGGTTTCTAAAAAAATGCTCTGATACCAACTGTAATGACCCGACCCCAGAATCCTAGATTCATTGCCTTATTTTATTAAATTAACATAGATACAAGAATCAGATCCTAAAGGACCAAATAATTTATGAGTTTTGGAAAACCATATTACATATATGATACCCATTTGACATTGGTAATAGAAAATGAAACATAATACATAACAAAATAGAATAATCAGCATCTTTGAAAACTCATTCAATGGATTCATATTCATAACCTATGGAAGGGAAAAAATAATGGGTGATCTCAAATTCTTAGTAAGGGTTAGGTATAGTGTAAGCTATCATGAATCAATTATCATAATCAATATGGAAAGGTATATAACTAAACACACATGTCATTTGATCAATAAATTGAGAAATAAGTTTGTCCATAGATAATGTTAAAGAAAAAATACCCTGGATAATAATAATAACTAAACTATCAATAAAGTAAATGCTTAATTATTGGATGACATGTTTTCCATATACATGTTACATTTACAATTAATATATTTTACAAGATGGTTTAGCATACCAGGTAGAAACCCCTCTTATTTGGCCAGCTGATTTGTCTCATGATACTACATATCCATCAAGGGCCTTACTTTAAACGGTCCCCAACCCATGTAATACCATTCAAAATAATTCCCTATATATCAAATAATTTATCTAATTCATAAACAATTTGTCTTATCAAATATCCATATTGATCAAAGGATATGTATTTATTAATATTTCCCAAATAAATCATATAACTTTCAAAGTAAACACTGTATGTAAAAATATTATACAATTTAGGAAATAATCATACCCATCATACAAGAATATATATATTGTAATAAATATAATTTCCAATGAAAAATGATTACAAGAAAGTGATTGTTTCAACAGAAAGTTAACAATCACAAAAGGAATTAATATTTTGTGATAACTTTTTCCACTTGGTAATTTTCAAGTTAAAACCCCTTGAATGAGATAATTCAAATTGAATATTAAAATTAGCATGAATAATGAAGTATTCATGATATTAAATTTCATAGGATAGTATATAAACCATATAAATGTGAATTGGTGTATAATAATAAGTATCAATAGAATGTAAATTAAGATGAAATCCCTTACCTTATGCTCCATTTTCATTGAACTCCATTTAAACTCCTATATAATGGTTTTAAGAATGTTATTAACTTATAAAAAACCTTATTAATATTTATAGTATTATATATTATTATTTTATAACATCTCATCACCCATTTGTTAATAATATTTCATTATTTACATCATTTAGGGTGTTAATTTCCATGTTTTTTAGTATGTTTTGACTTTTTATTTTTTTTATCATGATTATATCATAATTTAATTATTATAATAATGTAAAACATGATTTAAATATCATATATTTTCACTGTATATGTATTTAGATTAATCCATAAAATTTGGTGATACTAAATGAAATACACCATTCAGGGAGATAATTGGTTGTACATATGCATGAACATTATTTCCATTTTCTTATCATGTTAAATAAATAAAAGTAAACTATATATATGTATATTATAATTACAGTACATAAATGATGTTATCGTATTCCCACAAAATGGAAAGCATGAAGGTATGTGTTATATAAAAAAATTAAATAAGTATAAAGACATTATAAATACAATATATATAATATATAAACTATAAATTCATCATTATTACCAACCTTGAATGTTTGTAATGGAAGAATAAATGACATCAGTTCACGAGGTGATAGTCTTTCGTACACGCAAATGATGATTGTGTATCCTATTTGATGGAAGTGTTTGAAGTTGTAGGTTGTACCCTTAACATAAAAAAATCTCAGTATATTCAAGATACTTAATTTATTATATAATCAATATATAAGAATAAATTACGGAGTTGGAGAAGGAAAGAAAATGAAAATGTTATTAGAAGAACATTACCTATTTTTCGTGTTTCCCCCTTAGGTTGGAAGTAAAACCTTGAATGGTTTTATTTATTACCAAACTAAGGATTATATTATGACGTTATGGATTTTTGGGAGTTATTTAGGCAGTTATTGGCCAAATAAAAGTGGTTTTAGAGGTGTGAAGAAGGGGGGTAGGGGGTCCTTTTATAAGAGGGATGAGTGGAAAACTTGTAAATTTTTGAAATAGGGAATTTCACCCACGTTTTTTCCAAGTAAATTGGATAAAATAATGAAATAATTTATATAATATAAGTGATAGGTTCTAAATATGGGAATCCAGTGTGTTTTGGACAAGTTTTTAATGTCATTTTGGACAATAAATTTAAGGTGTAGTCCCTTGTTAAGCTAGTTTTTCTCTTAATCATTGCAATTAATTTTAATTGTTTTCACTAATATTTTTGGTTAAAAACTAATTTAAACATACTATACATTATAAATTATTCTTATAAAAAATATGGAATCCATTTTTTCTAAATTAAAATCACATAAGTGGCAAAAATTAATTTAAAATTAATCTCATGGATGGGATGAGAAAATGGGTTTTTAAAGTAAAAATGTTCAAAAGTACACCATGTTTTTTAATCCAAATTTATTATAAAAATTATTACAATGATATAAATTGAATTAAAATATGTATAATTGATCAAATTTTTAATTAAAACCTATCATAACCCATCCCTCGGGGCCCACATCGTGACTACCCCAAGCCTGCCTTCCATAGGCCAGGGGTTGGCAACTAGCACCGAAAAGCCGTATCCCTAAAACGGGAAGGCATTTCCTTTTTAAACATATACAAACACATAGTCCAAGAACAAAACAATATGTAACCATGAAGTAAAACTATATTAGTAAAAGTGTGTACTAAAAGTAAAGGGGTCAGAATACAAGCTCAAATGAAAGATACAACTACTACAGAAAATAGTAAACAACTCCTGAGATCGTCCACCAAAGATCCTACCTAAAGGATAGGTACATATCTTCTCCATAGATCTCCACGTCAACCATCACCGTTGTCCACCATCAGGTCCTAACTCCCCAAGTATCAGTCAAGGATACTCGTCATCTGCATAAGACACAACAAGGTGCGGGCGAAGCCTATGTAGGGGTGAGTATAACAATACCCAGTAGAAACCCAAATACCATTGAAGGTCTCTCAGAATTACACAAAGAAAAACCAAAAAGCATGATCTCAATCACAAAGCACAAAGCAAAAGACACAGCTCAAAACCAGGTATAACTAAAGTACAGAAGTACAGATGATTAGTCATATATCTCGATCATCTTATTCTTTCAAGAGGAACTACTGCTAACTATACGGAGTCTGGCCTATATAGGATTGATAGGTACTAACCCCCACTAACCCACATAGGATCCAACCCACTTAGGATATATAGGTACTAACCCCCACTGACCCTCATAGGATTTAACCTATCCATGATCGATAGGTACTAACCCCTGCAAGACCCACATAGGATCTGACCCATACTGGATCGGTATATCACGGATCCACAATGGGCCGCTCTAAGGTTGGTCCTCGTCGAGTCACGCAATTTTGATCCACATAGGGTCTCTAGAATTCTGATACATATAGGGTCGCTAGGTGCTGATCCACACAGGATCGCTTGGTGGTGATCCACACAGGATCGCTAGGTGTTGATCCACACAGGATCTATAGGTTTTGATCCACACAGGATCGCTAGAAGATGATCCACACAGTATCGCTAGGTGATAATCCACACATGATCTCTAGGTGTTGACCCACATAGGATCACTCAGTACTAACCTCTGTATGATCTCTCTCCAAACTCCACCTCACAACCAGCCACTGGATTCCCGCTCATAGTACGCTTGATTCTGGGAGAAATTTCTCCTCAATCCATTGGTCATATTTCAACAAGCACAAAGTACCAAAAAGAAGTAACTCGATGAACTGCCAGGTCATAAGGGTTCCCACACAACATACAGTGCTTAAACTAGACACTTGGTCTATAAGTTATTGGCATTTTAGTGTCGAGGGCCCCATTGGATTCGGGGTCGATCCAACCCATCTATACTCCAACTTTCTCCAAAACTATCTAGGAGTATCTCAAAAGTACTTTATCACTCCTAGGATATCATCTCCATATATGGTTCGTCAAACAGACGTCTGTTTCTCAATATACGTCCTTTTATGCGCTTCTTGGCCCGAGAGGGGTCTGGGTCCAGTCCGACTCGGTCGGACCGACCCTTCCTGGGTCGGGCCGGTAGGGCAGGGTTGGTCCATGGTGGATCGGCCAGCTGGTTGGCACAACCTTCATGAGGGTCGCACAGTCCGTCTGCCGAATGGCCCAAAGGAGTTGTTCGGCTCCTTGATTGGCGGTGCCAAGTGGCACTGCTTACCTATCTGCGGGACCCGCTGGGAGTGGGTCCCCTTCTGCCACTGTCGCGACTTCAAGCTATGGTCCCCCTTGATTTTGAATATCACAAAGATCTGTTCGGATCTTTTAATTGGCGGTGACATGTGGCGCCACCTCATCACCCACAGGACCCGCAGAGAGCGGGTCCCTTCCTTCACCACGGCTTCAAGCCGCAGCCTGTCTCACCACGGCATGTGATGGTGCGCTGCTTCCTATCTTCGCAGCCAGTCATTGTTGGCTGCCTGTCCGACCACCGTGGTGCTGCCCACCTCCGCGGCTAGTGAGCGTCGGTCGCCGGTTGTCGGTGTCACACCGACGAATCTTCCACGGGCCACTGGGTGAACTCTGGTGGTCCATTTTTCTTTCCACTCATGCCTTCATGAGACCTGGGATGCTTTCATCACTGCATGGCTGCCAAATTCTAGATTCTGATGAGTTGGAAGTTCGTCTCCCAAAGAACGCGACAAGAATGAAGCAACGGAGGGTCCGGTCCTTGTTCATTTGGCTCGCGCACTCCACGTTAACATCATAAAAGGTGGGAGTAATTTATACCTCACATTAAGATAATGATAAATCCAATTCCAAACATAAACCCCTACCTCAAGAATCATTGGAGTCGTTGCGGTGGTGGAAGGAGAATCCGCTCTTTGATGAAGTCATCGGCGTTCGTCATTCCTAGTTCGATCCCTCTGATAACGTCCAAGCTTCCATTCCTCATCAGTGGAAGGCGCTGCATCACTTTGTCATAGGTTCCTCACTTGAATAAGCCATGTCCAAAACTCAAACCCAAGCTCCATTTAAATAGAGGGTAAAAAGGGTGAGTAACACACCGAGGAATTAATGAGGTTCATTAATTAATGAACCTCTCAATTACCAATGGTGTGGTTACAAATAAAGGATAATTGAGCCATTAAATGGCTTGAAAACGCAGTGGTCTTTCCACCACCGCTCAACTGCTGGAGAAAAATAAAATAACAATTACATGTTATTTTATTATTCTTTTAAAAGTCAGAAAATTTATCTTTTTCTCCCAACCTACTACAGTCGAATTGAAGCTTCCCTTAAGCGAATCTCGGTGTTGGGGATTCAATAGTGCTTTCATATTTCAATTTTGAGCACTGGTTAAAAAGTTAGAAAATGGCACTCATACGTTTACTAAATGCACCTTAAAAAATTTAAAATTTCATTTCAGGAACACCAGGCCTTGGAATCACGCGCCTTCAATTTTTGCAGACTCATAATAATCCCAAATAATTTTAAAAAATTACATGAAATTTCGGAGTCTTTACACTCTCCCCACCTTAGGGATTTTCATTCCTGAAAGCTACAAAAAAAAACTAGGGAAAAAATGGGGGTATTGAACACGTATCTGAGCCTCCCACTCCCATGTGATATCCTAGAGATTCTCATGCTACCAATGAACTCACACTAGAGGAATTGAACTCCCAAGAAGGACCCGCTCCGGTCGATCCTCTATCTCCACCGGGAACTCTGCAAACGTAGCCCCATCATCAATGTCCAGCTCGCCCCAATCAATAACGTGTGATAGATCATGCACATATCTCCTCAACTATGACAAATAGAAAAAATTATGCACCTAGTGCATCTATGGGGGGAAAAGCTAGATGGTATGCCACCTCTCCTACTCTACTAAGAATCTGAAAGGGTCCGATGAACCTCAGAGATGGCTTGTTTCCTCAGACAAACCTCTGTAATCCTCATCTGGGTGAGAATTGTAGAAAGACATGGTCTCCCTCCTCAAAATCCAAGGGTCTTTGTATCCTATCATCATAAGACTTATAATAGATCTATATAGTATTCATCTAATCCTAAATGATTTGCACCTTCTCTATGGTAGCCTGTACCAACTATGGACCCATAAGTGTTGACTCCCCTGCGTTTGTCCAGTAAAGAGGTGATTTTCATGGTTGTCTGTACAAGGCCTCAAACGAATCCATGCCGATGGTGGAGTGATAAATATTTTTGTATTTGAACTCCACCAGGGGCAGGTGGTCCTCCCAACTAAATCCAAAATTGAGGACACAAGCATGAAGCATGTCCTGGAGTGTCTATATGGTCCGCTCCGTCTGACCATCTGTCTGACGATGGAAGGTGGTGATCAAGCATAGCTGAGTCCCGAAAGCCTCCTGAAATCCCTTACAAAAATGGGATATAGAACGTGCATCATGATTAGATACGATCATCAATGGAACCCCATGAAGTTGCACAATCTCCTACACGTAGAGACGTCCCAAGATCTCTACTAATCCCTACTCTCGGATGGGTAGGAAGTGGGCTGACTTGGTGTGTCGGTCAATGATCACCTAGATAGAATCATGGCCCCTAGATGTACATGGTATCCCTATCATGAAGTCCATGGATATACTATCTCACTTACACTCTAGTACCTCAAGTGGCTGATCTAAGCCCAATGGTACCTGATGCTCAGCCTTCACTTGCTGATAAGTGAGGCATCAGGATACAAACTTTGCCACTACTTTCTTCATCCTTGGCCACTAGTACTGAACCTGGAGGTCCTGGTACATATTTTCCACTCCAGGATGTATAGCTAAAGGGGATGTGTGTAACTCCCTCAACACCTCCTCTCATAGCATCTCTGGAACCATGGTGTGTCCTATAAAGAGGATTATGTGCTCCCAACCTTTAGAAAATCTTTCAGGAGCCTATCCTAAGGATATCTAAGCATGTCGGGCCTCATAGTCAAAGTCCCCAAGTTTTACTTCCCGAACTCGCTATAGAAGTGGGGGAGTGATAGTAATAAACTGGAGGTAAGCTACTCCATCTCTATCCATGAATGATATCTGCAACACTGATAGCTACTATGTTGCCTCACTCAGCAGTTGTAGACCAAACCTCCTACTGAGTGCTTCTGCTACTACATTCCCCTTCCCAGGAGTATAGACTATCTCAAAGTCATGGTCCTGGAGGAACTCTATCCATCATAGTTGTCTCAGGTTCAGGTCCTTCTGTGAGAATATATACCTAAGACTCTTGTGATTAGAGTAAATAGTAAATCATTCACCCATCAAGTAGTGTCACCACATATTCAACATAAAGACCACTACTACTAACTCTAAGTCATGGGTAGCATAGTTCTTCTCATGTTGTCTCAATTTCCATGAGCCGTAGGTGATCACCACTCACTCCTGCATCAGGAAACAACCTATTCGGGTCCCTGATGCATCGCATTAGACTACATACCCAACACCCTATTCTGGTAGCCTCAATATGGGGGCACTTATCAGTCTCTACCTTAGCTCCTGGAAACTCTGGAATCATTTCTCCGTCCACAAGAAAGGATACCTCTTCTTCTTCAAATCTGAAAATGGTTTCATAACTCTGGAAAAGTCAGGTATGAATCTCTTGTAGTACCCATCCAATCCCAGGAAACTCTGCACCTCGGTCACACTTCTGGGTGGCTCCCAAGAAAGCACTACCTTTGTCTTTGCCGGATCCAATACAACTCCAACCTCTAAGATAAAGTTCCCCCAGAAGTGGACTTCTCATATCCAGAACTGGCACTTCGAGTGTTTTCCATAAATTTGGTGATCTCAGAGTGTATCCAGAACTATCTATAGGTGTGTAGCGTGCTCTTCATCCACAACAAGTATATTAAGATGTCTTCGATGAAGACCACCATGAAGCAATCAAGGTATGGTTGTAATATCCTTTTCATGAGCCCCATGAACACTTCTAGATCATTGGTCACACCAAAATGCATCATCAAGAACTCGTAATGGCTATACCGACATTTGAAGGTTGTATTCAGTGCATCCTCATCCCGTACCCAGAGATGGTGATAGCTTAATCAGAGGTATATCTTTGGAAACCAATGAGATCTTGTTAGTTGTTCGAAGAGATCATCAATCCTCGGTAGAGGATACTTATTCTTCACAGTCACCTAGTTTAGGCATCGATAGTCCACACAATGCCTTAGACTCCCATATGCCTTTTTGGCGAACAAGATCGGGGATGCCCATGGAGAAATATTGGGTCTTACGAACCCCTTTCTCTGCAAGTCCTCCAACTATACCCTAAGCTCACAAAGCTCCACGGGAGTCATCTAATATGATGGTGTAGATATCAATGTCGTCTCGGGGTATAGGTCGATGTGAAAGTCTACCTGTCTATGAGGAAGTAGTCCTAGAACATCATCAGGGAAGACATCATCATACTGGTCCACCACTACAGGATAACTTGCACTCCTAACACCAACTAATCTGAGGGTGAGGCTAGCCAACTAATTATTAATCAGTTGCACCCTCCTCTGAGATAGTCCATCCTGTTCTGTAAATATTTCCTCCTCACCGGTGAAGGTAAACCTGATCCCATCCTCATGGACACACCATAATTTGCACCCAAAATAGTCGATCTAAGCATGGACTGTGGATTTCCAGTCCATACCTAAGATGATGTCATAAGGCCTTGAAGCTAATACTAGGAGATCCCAGTTGAATCTCTCGCCTCCTAGAGTGAACTCACACTGCCTGAACCAGTGTGTAATTTTCGAATCTTCTCCTGTAGGAGTCTCTAATCACAAGGATCGAGCCAATCGCTCCATCGGAATCTCTAAGATCTGAACAAGTGTCAGGGAAATGAAAGAGTGACTAGAACATGTGTCTATAAGTACTTCATATAGGGTGGAATAAACATAGATTGTACCTCTAATAATCTTCAGAGTTTCGTGGTCATAGGCCTCTGCTGCTTATAGTTGTGCTCGTCCCAATCTACCTGCTCCTTGTGGTCGGGGTGGACCACCTGGTGGTGGTGGCAGTAGAACCTCAAATTGAATCCCACTACCTACTGAATGGCATGCTTCTATGCCATGTTTGTCGCCCCGCAGACCTCCTTGATTGAATCTCTGACTCTGCCTCAGCAGTCCCTTGACTGTCTGTTGATCATAGGTATGGTGGGTCAGGCAGTCACGATTCATGTGGCCCTGCCCGCCGCACGTGAAGCATATTCTGCCTCTCTGCTGACATCCTCTTCCTCACAAGATCTGCACCTCTGAACCTACATATTTGGGTCATCCACCGGAGGGTCTGGTCTGCTTAGACCTCTGCTTCATCTGCCTACTGCCTTCTGCAGATGACTCAGCTACCTGTCATCCAGTGGTGGCTCTCACCATCAGTGCCTGCTCTGTTAAGAAGCTCTCCACCAACAATGCCTTCTCAAGAACTCTATCCTACATCGGGATATTCAGTGATATCATTGACGCTCTAATCTCTCGTCGGAGACCTTTCTCAAAGGTCCAGGCCCTGAAGAATGGGTCTCATACCATGTCGGTGGAGTAGCGCAAGAGGTTAGTGAATCTCGCTGAGTACCAGGCTACTGTTAGGATGATCTACTATAGGTGTAGTAGCTTTTGAATACGCACAAATCATAGTTTCACTGGGATGAACTCCACCCTGAAGAGGCTCTCAAAGTTCGTCCAGGTGAGGGTCACCTCATAATGTAACCGGAGCGTCAGGCTCCATCATCTTTTTGTCATGCCCAGGAAAAGACTAGAAGCTAGGATCACCATCTTCTCTGTTGGTGTCCCAACTAGGAAGAAAACTCATGCCACAGCCTCCAGCCAGTCCTCAACTGCCTGGGGATCTGTCTCGCCTCGAAACCTCAAAGGCCTCTACCGCTGAAACTCGTGCAACACGCTCAGTCGGCATGCACCGTACACGAGTGGGGATGGTAGAAACTGTTTCCCAATGGGTGGTGGTGGTGCTGGTGCACCACTCAAAGGTGGTAACACAGTAAGTGGCTCATGCACCGAAGCCTCATCACTTAGTGGGCCTTCATCATGTACTCTCTTAGGAATCCTGGTTGGATGTTTATGTGGCGACATCCTGAAAAGAAACAGGTGTGCCATAGTCAAGAAGTTGTACCTGGTGAACTGACTCAAAAGAGATCAATTAAAACATTTCCAAAACACATGAAATTAATGTTTTTGTGCACCAAGTCAGAAATCAGAATTCAGGGTCACATTGTATGGATACGTCAACCACTACACCAACACTAGACTCCCTGAACTGAAAACCAACTCAAAACACTTAACACTGTTGATCTATTAAAAATATTAGAGTCCTAGTTCTTCAGTAGAAAAAAATCCTCTGATACCACTCTGTCACAACTCATCCCTCGGGGCCCATGACATGACTACCCCAAGCCCGCCTTCAATAGGCCAGGGCTTGAAGACTAGCATTGGAATGGCGTATCCCTAAAATAGGAAGGCATTGAATTTTTAAACCAGTACAAACACATGTTCCAAGAACACAACAAGATGCAACCTTGAATTAAAACTGCAGTAGTAAAAGTGTGTAATGAAAGTAAAGGGGCCAGAATACAATCCCAACTGAAAGATACAACTACTATAGAAAACAGTAAACAACTCCTGATATAGTCTTCCAAGGATCCTACCTAAAGGGTAGGTACAGATCATCTCCAAAAATCTCAACGTTAATCGTCACTATTATCCACCGTCGGGTCCTAAATCCCCGAGTCTCAGTCAAGGATTCCCATCGTCTTCAAAAGACACAAATAGGTGTGAACGAAGCCCATGCATGGGTGAGTATAACAATACACAGTAGGAAGCTCGAGACCACCAAAAGTCTCTCAGAATTCCACAAAGAAAAACCAAAAAGCATGATCTCAATCACAAAGGATAAAGAAAAAGACTCAGCTCAAAATCAGGTACAACTAAAGTATAGAAGTACAGATGATTAGTCATAAATCTCGATCATTTTATTTTGTCAAGAGGAATTACTGCTAACCATATAGAGTCTGGCCCACATAATATTAATAGGTACTAACCCTCGCTGACCCACACAGGATCCGACTTGCCCAGGATCGATAGGTACTATCCCCCGCTAACCCACATAGGATCCGACCCACCTAGGATCGATAGGTACTAACCCCTACAAGACCCAAACAGGATCTGACCCACATTGGATCAGTATGTCATTGATCCATGATGGAATGCTCTAAGTTTGGTCCTTTTCGGGTTACGCACTACTAATCCACATAGGTTCTCTAGAATTCTGATCCACACAGGGTCTCTAGGTGTTGATCCACACAGGGTCGCTAGGTGCTGATCCACATAGGATTGTTGGGTGCTGATCCACACAGGATCACTCGGTGGTGATCCACATAGGATCGCTAGGTGCAGAGAAACATAGGATCGCTAGGTGATGACCCACATAGGATCTCTAGGTGCTGACCCACACAAGATTTCTCGGTACTAATATCCGTATGATCTGTCTCCAACCTCCACCTCATAGCCAGCCACTGGATTCCTACTCATAGTATGCTTGATTATGGGAGAAACTGATCCTCAAGCCATCAGTCATATTTCAACTGGCACGAAGTCTCATGAATAAGTAACTCGATGAACGGCCACATCATAAGGGTTCCAACGCAACAGACAGCACGTCCACCGGACACCTAGTCTGTAAATCATTGTCATTTTAGTGTCGAGGGCTCGGTTGGATTCAGGGTTGAACCAAACCCAGTCATACTCCAACTTTATACAAAACTATCAGGGAGTATCTTAAAGGGACTGTCTCACTCCAAAGATCTCAGCGTCGTAGGCGGTTTATCAAACAGACATCTGTTTGCAAAATACATCCTTTTAAGCATTTCTGGGCCCGAGAGGGGTCCGGGTCCAGTCTGACCTAACCCGGTCTGGGTCCGACCCGGACTGGGCAATGGTAGGCTCAGCCCGCTGGTCCACAAACCAGTCCGGGTGGTCTGGGCCGCAGTGTCTTGGCATGCCAGCTGGCGCGACCCGCATGGGGGTCACGCGGTCTGCCGGCCGAACTGCCCAAAAAAGTTGTTTGGCTCCTTTATTAGTAGCGCCAGGTGCCTCCACGTGCCTATCCACGAGACCCGCTGGGATCGGGTCCCCTTACACCAGTTCCAAGACATCAAGCCACACCCCCCCCCCCCGATTCTGAATGGCTCAAAGATTCATTCAACTCTTTTAATTGGTAGCGCCACGTGGAGTCGCCTCGTCACCCGCGGGACTCACAGGGAGTGGTTCATTGCCTTCACCACGGCTTCGAGCCACGGCCTGTCTCACTACAGCGTGCGACGTCACGCTGACTCCCGTCTTTGCAGCTAGCCATTGCCGACTGCATGTCTGACCGCCGCGGTGCTGAGCGGCGCCGCCCTCCTTTGCAGTAGGCGAGCGCCGGCCTCCGACTTACCCTTCTAGCACTGCCACGCCGGTGTCGTGCCGGTGAATCTTTTATGGGCCACTAGGTGAGCCCCGATAGTCTTTTTTCCTTTCCTCTCATGACTTCGGGCCTCTTGGTATTCCGCTGCGTTATGCGGCTCTCGGATTCCAAATTCTGATGAGTTAGAAGTTTGTCCCCCGAAGAACATGACAAGAACGAAGTGGAGGAGGGTTTGAACCTTGTTCTTTTGGGTCGCGACCTCCATTTTAACATAATAACAGGTGGTAGTAATTTAAAAATTACATTAAAATAATGATAAACCCTATTCCAAACATATACCCCTACCTTGAGAATCGTTGGAGTCATCACAGTGGTGGAAGTATAATCCATGCTTTGATGAAGCTGATGGCGTTCATCATTCCTGGTTCAATTCCCCCAAATATTTCCAAGCTTTAATTCCACATTAGTGGAAGACATCGCATCACTTAATCAAAGGTTCCTCGCTTGAAGAAGTCGTGTCCAAAACTTCAACCCGAGCTCCATTTAAATAGAGGGGGGAAAGGGTGCGTAACGCACCGAGGAATTAATGAGGTTCATTAATTAATGAACCTCTCAATTATAAAAGGTGTGGTTATAAATAAAGGAGATTCAATCCATTAAATGTCTTGACAACATAGTGGTCCCACCGCCGCCGCTCAACTGCTGGAGAAAAATAAAATAACAATTACATGTTATTTTATTATTCTTTTAAAAGTCTAAAAATTTATCTTTTTCTACTGACCTACTACGGTCAAAGTGAAGCTTCCCTTAAGAGAATCCCAGTGTTGCACATTCAACGGTGCTCTCAGATTTCAATTCCGAGCACCGGTTCAAAATTTAGAAAACATCGCCCATACGTTTACTGAATATACCTTAAACAAAGTTAAAAAATTTATTCTGAGCACAATGGGCCTCAGAATCACGCACCGTCAATTTTCACAGACTCGTAATAATCCAAAACAATTTATAAAAAATTACATGTAATTTTTGGGTCTTTATAAAACCAATTCAAAATATAGTTTAACACTATAAATTATTTAGATGAAAAGTTAGTTTTCAATTAAAATTTTGTATTTTTCACTATTCATTAAAAAAATAAGAATTCTCAAAAAAATACCCAAAAATCACCTTAATATAATTTTAACATTACACTTTAAAAAATTAATTTTATTTTTTCATATAAAATTATAAAAATTATAAAAATTTATATTTAAATCAAGTGCGCCATTAAAAAACGGCAAAGCTGCCTTTAGAAAAATACAGCTTTTTATGCATAAATTGGATTTGTTCTTATCTTATGCCTATCAAATCTATTGGATGGATTTAAAAAATATTTTATTGAATATATAATATATATATATATTTCATTAATAACATTCAATAATAGTAATTAATTTAATTTATTATGACAAAACATATTTGGAAATATGAAAACATTTCCTTTACATTCAATTAGTTTTTATTTTCATTTCTAATTAATTATTAACCAATTAATTAATTTTATATTTTTGTAAACCATATATTTTCATAAATTATTTAATCCTATTAATAACCACCAATTTAATGGATTTTTTATATCTTATTATATTAAATAATAACATTTTAATAATACATTATTGTTCGGTAAAATTTATTTTTACATGTAACGCAAGCTATCGAAGAAAGTAATTCTTGCAATCAATGCAAGGTAACTCAATATTTCATGCATTTAAAGTTATAGAATCGATTTAATTTATTTGAAATAGTAAATATATCATAATTTATTGAGAGTTTATATTTCTTTCCACTCTTGGTGTTGTGTTTCATACACGCTATCGAAAAAAATGTTCTAACTTTATAATTTTGTAGTGTTACAGAAAGTTTAGAAAATTAAAGGGGAGAGAAAGAATATGAAGACTCTCATATTTACATATTCATTTGGAAAGTAATTTAAAGTTTTTTCCAATAAATAAAAAGGGGTATATTTAAGATCCCACTTTGTGTGTGAGTTTTATTTATTATCAATGGATGTTATTTTTGGTCAATAGTTAGTGATGTCAATATGTTGAAAAAGGTATAAATACAGAAGTTGTTAGAAGGTTCAGTTTAAGTGCTCAAGTACTATTATCTCATGAAAGGATAACATTATTTTAAATACTTTGAGTTTTCTTATGAAGATTGATGAGTTTTTCATAATCTCTCAAATATTTACTTGATTATTGGAGAAACATTTTTTTATATAAATTATGAAGTTTTACTTAAGAAGTTTCCTTAAGAAATTTGTGAATATGAACAAATAGAGATGGATATTATGATTGGATAGAGGCTAGTGTACTGAGGTGATTGAATAGAGTTGATCATACTAAGGTGATTGGATGAAGTCGGTCGATCTAAGGTCATCGGATGAAGGTTTCTAAGTAGCACCATCATATGGAGGTTTCTGAATTACACCATTAGATAGAGTATTCATCCGATATATTTTTATAAAGTATTCATTTTTAATTCAAATGGATGAAACTTTCCAAGGTCATCTAACATAGTCCATCAAATAGAAAAATATTAAAATTCTAATCAGTCGTAGGAAAGTTTAGGAGATCGCCAAAAGAATATTCACACTAACATCTGACTAATGTGAGTTTAATAGACTAATTTTAACAACAAATTGGTGGATATAAATGTTTTAATGGTTATATTCATGTCTACATCAGATAGATTATGATTGGAAAAATAATATCAGATGTTTCTAAGTGATGTTTTATTAATTGATCAAACATCACAATGCCTTGTGGCTGTGATTCAAGATAAAGTTTAGACAAAGATAAATGTCTTTGAAAGATAGTTCAATTACATTAAGTTCAAATGGGAGATTGAGGAGTGATTTTGAAATGTTTAATTCATAAAGATATTAAGTTGTGAAATAACTCAAGTTCTCAAACATTTAGAATTACTAATTAAATTTGAAGGAAGAGTTGTACATAGTCCATTGGATGGACTTGTACAAATATTGAGAGGTGAAGTGAAGAGGTTCTCAAATTATTGAGCATAATTTTCTATAAGAAGTCAATAAACATAGGAAACATGTGATGATCATTTAATGAAGATATTACTAAATGATTATTGAGGAGTTTATGAATCTGTATATAGAGAAGAGTTTTCCAAATGAGTTCACTGAATAGAAGAATGGTTGTAAAGTTAGCAGATAAGGGTTTTCAAATGATTGCACAAATTTTTTCTAAAAAATTTTGAGGAAACATATGAATATCATATCACAGGGGTTGATAATGCATCTGGTCAGTTGGATCGTATAGAGGTTTCCATATGAACTTATCAGATAGAATTTTTTCTATAATGATTCATTGAACTAAAGTTTCCATGAAAGTTATTAGATAGTGGTTGTTAAGTTTTCCAAATAGTTTCATTAGAAAAAAAGTCTCCAAGTGATTTCATTAGACACAAACTGTTACAAAGAGATTGGTTTTAGTATTAAAAATTCATCTTATAGAGTTATATTAAGACAATAGATAGAAGGATTAGATCAGATATTTGAGACTTCATCATATGGAGGAAACTAATGAACATCTGAGAAACCATTGGATAGAGTAATATCATTATAAAAAATTTGTATAAACTTTAAAAATTAATATTGAACAGAGTTATCAAAACAAAGAAGTTATTGGATGAATTTTTTTTTGAAGAATTTAATCAATCAGAGAAAGTATCTTGTGAAATATTTTTAGATGTTCTTATAAATTTTTAAAGGAACATCGGGTGAAGTTTCATTGAATATAAGAAGCTCTATGGAGTTGTATAGGAATTAATGTTCAAATATGTTTATGAATTTGTTGTGAATTTATTAGATATGGTGATGATAAGATGGATGGTTAATGTTTAAATAATCACAAAGGAATATTGTTATTCTAGATGATATTTCAAGAGTACAGAAGAGGAATGTTGATGTTGAGATCTAAAAAAATCCTATGAAGATTGGTTGACTTATAACTTTGAGGAATTTTGAATGAGGTCCACGGGAGTAAGTTTCAAAGTGGGGTACTAGAAATATTTATTGAGAAGTTTGAAATCAAGTATGTTCCACACCCTATAAACCCATAGAACCATTGGTTATATAAAGGGGTGATGATGTGTTGTTAAGGTATGATGAGAAAAGGGTTTCATGGAAAGGAATTATGCTAAATAATTAAAGTGTCATAAGAAATTTTTGGAAACAAAGTGTGAGAGAAATTATCATTTGAGCCAAAGTTTTGAGAGAGGAGGTACCACATGAATCAGGGGGTACCGAATAGAGTGGAATCACTAAACAGAGTAACAATGCATTGACCTAAGGAAATAAGGAGGGAGTGGTTAGATACTATATGAAGTTTCCTTATCAAGTGGTGATTGTAAGAAGGAACATAAGTGATCGACTATATAGGTATTAAACTAAGAAGAAGTTATCATATATATTATATGGAGACCCTAGCATTTCACATATTATTACATGATTTCAATCATAATCATCCATCAAATATAATCCAATGATCTTGAATTATAGTGTCTTTGTAAGATTAGATACATAATTAGAAACCATGAAACCAAAATAAAAAAAAAATTATTTAAACTCCAAAATGGTCTCCTGACTTCATTTTAGATCTTACATCTGCATAGGATAACTTGGGGAATACATGAACAAAGGTATGATCTAAAAATCACAATATGGGAATAAACATAAGAAAAAATCAAATCACATGGGTTAGAAGGCATAACATGATGACATAAAAAGGCATAAAACATGAATAAACATAAGGAAGCATAACATGTAGAACATGGGATCATGGAATCATAAGAATGTGGAAAAAAACACATATCATGACCTAATAATGAGTCAAGTCTAACTTCGAAGACCATTTCACATGGTGGAGCATGAGTCAAGGCTAACTGCTAATATCATTACACATGGCTGACCAAGTCCCATAAAGGAATCAAGTTTACTCCCTGTCCCAACATAAAGTCTCATGAGAATAAACATTACCAAATGAATTGGATCCCTATTTGGGAACACCCATCACAACATGTTCATTTATATGTGTTCCATATGAATAATCAAACATAATTAATAAACATAAGGGTTACCCATGGAAAGAATTGGGTATCATAATCATGTCATAAAGAATAACAAAAGGGAATATCATAATAGAGTCCATAAAAGAATAGATTTAAATCATAATATGAAATTAATAAGGGAAAATATATATATATCATAATAAGGGATGTCAAACTGAAGTGAAAACAAGTAAAAATAGTGTTTAAGAATCATTATAAATGAAACATTTTAGTGATGTTTAAGGAAAATATTAAAGAGTATTTAGAGATGAAAAAGAATATTATTTAATATAAAACTAGAAATGAACCATGATATAATTTTATGATAAAATTATTGATTTTAAAAGAATAATGGGGGATTAAAAATATTATGTATGGTACTTGAAAATGGGTAGAAAAATTATGAAGTTTCCTTTAAGTGGGCTTACTTATTGGAAGGAATTGAGAAGGAAATCTTACAAAAGCATGTATTTACCCATCAAAGAAAGAAGAATTGGGAAAGTAAAATATGATTGGTACATACATAAATAACATAGTATGGGTACATGATAATAATTAATAATTAAATTTAGGTAAATATAGAGAAAGTGAAACTCGAAGGAAAAAATGGGGGTTTGGAGAGAATCACTTACCTTATGTATGAAATTGTTCTGCACTTGTACTTAATGTCCTGGATAATGAAATTAGATTTATTAATAAAATAATTTATAACATATTAAACATTTATTTTATTTATTATAATTTTATTAAGTTAATTTATGGCCTTTTTGATGAGTTATAAGATTAAATTTCATTATTCGAGAGTGTTTGTTTCCTTGGTTTTTATGATTGGTTCACTTGTATACATGTATGAAAGATCATGTAAAATGGGAATAGTTATCCAGAATAAAAATTATATGTTATTAATGAAAATAAATAATATTAAATGATCTTATATATCATTTTTTATATTGTATTAGGATTATCCATTAGATAAAATATTAATGAAAAAGATTTAATTTATTTTGGTGGTTTTTACGACCATCATAAACTTGTATCATTTTTTGTAAATCATGTTTTTATATTTTTTATAGAACATTATATAACTTATAATATGTATAATAAAATCTTATTTGACCATAATAATGGTTTTATGACCAGACTTGAAGGCGGTATTAGAAAAAAATCATCATCCATGAAGGTGGTGAATCAACACCTCACGGATGATGTTTTCATTTTTAGAACAAAAGGGTAAGAGAATAGAAATGGTGATGGATATACCATTAACATAATAAAATTATAGTATATAAAATATACTAGAGTTATCATTCCACTTTTGGATAGGGAATTGATGAGAGGATAAGAAATGAAAATAAATTGAAAAGAAATTAAAAGAAAAAGAAGGAGGATTTTACCTCTTGGAATTATTCTCCTTGAGAACATCCTTAGGAAAAATGGGTTTGGTATTTTGTTGAGACCAAAGGATTCTAGAAATTTGGGTAGATGATTGAGGAAGTATTGGGTAGAATTTGGACAAGATTCAAGGCTTTGGAGGTGTGAGGAGAAGGGGTGTTGAGGGGTGGTATTTATAGTGGGAGGAGACGGGTATTTTTTATTATTTTATTCATTTTTTTATTATTTTGGATCAAGACTATGAATATTGTTGATTATTATGACTAGATATAATAACTAGGGAATGTGAGTTCAAACCAATGGTTCTTACATCATCAATGACTCAGTAATTCATATTTTTTTTAAATGTCGTAAATTATTATATTTCATTATTCACCAAAAATTCAATTATTTTAGAAAAAAAACCCAAATATTCATCCCAAATATTTTTCAATGTGTAAATTTCAAAAATGGAATCCATTTTTTGAGAATAATTTTCTAAATATGAGAAATTTATTTTT
Source organism: Viscum album (assembly GCA_963277665.1). Taxonomy (NCBI): domain Eukaryota; kingdom Viridiplantae; phylum Streptophyta; class Magnoliopsida; order Santalales; family Viscaceae; genus Viscum; species Viscum album. The sequence goes on from OY728142.1 coordinate 408,120,331, forward strand.
TAATTAAAATAATCATTTATTCAAAAAATACAGATTTTAATATTATAACTAATTTTATAACACTTTGAAAAACTAAGTAATGACTCATAAAATTATATTATAATCATAAGATAATAAAATATTAATTTATGGATCTATTTTATGAAAATAAAATTTCTTTTAAATCATTATATTAAATATATAATTTTAAATAAACATTTACGTTTCACAAAAATAACAAAACTTAATTTATCATTTTTGAAACATTTATTTACTTATTCCAAGATATAAATATATCATATTTTCATTTATAAGATACCCAAATTTTATTTATACTTTCATAGGTGAGGTTTCTATTCGATTGTTTGATTTACTATTCTTAATGGTCACATTACTATTCCAAGGGTCAAGTTACTATTCCATTGGTATAGGTTTCTTAGTTTCTAGGAATACCTATTATTTCATTAATTATTCATTAATAAAGTTTTTATTATGTTATATATGTGATTTTATGTGATTTATACTATATTAAATAATTATAAGAATGGAATTTCCATTGATAAAATTTATAGTTGTTACATTCTTCACCCCTTATGAAATTTATCCCCTGAAATTTAGTTTTACAAACTAATGGAAAAATAGGTGGGGGTAATTATACTTTATTGATTCCTCTGATTACCATTTTTCATCTTCATACTTATGGTTCTACCATAGTACTTTGACCTGGTGAGTAGTCTTGTGGCATAGAACTTTATCTCTACGGTCTAAGATCTTCATAGGATACTCCTTGTAAGAGAGGTCATTCTCTAATTTTACCACCTCTGAATTAAGTACATGGGAGGGATCTAGTATGTACTTCCTATATATGGATATGTGGAATAAATCATGTACTTGAGACATTGTAGTTTGAAGTTCTAGTTGATAGGTCATAGATCTGACATAATCAAGAATATCGAAGGGGCCGATATACCTGGGAATCATCTTTCCTTTATTCCCAAATCTCATTATCCTCTTCCATAGAGATATGTAGAGGACTACCATGTCTCTAACTATAAACTCCAAGTCCCATTGAAAATTTCCTACATAGATCTTCTATCGACTTTGGGCTACCTTGATGTTCTACTGAATGGTTTTCACCTTTTTTACCATTTCTTCGACCATTTCAGGTCCTAACAGCTTATGTTCACTAACTTCATCCCAATATTCTAGTGTTATGCATCTTTTCCCATAAAGAGATTCATATGGATCCATTTGGATGCTTGAGTGGAAACTATTATTATAGGATAACTCAAACAGATGTAGATGTTGGTCTCATCCTCCCTTAAAGTCCATAGAACACACTCTCGGCTTTTCTTCCAGTGTCTAAATATTACTCTCATATTGGCCATCAGTTTGAGGATGATAGGTCGTACTGAAGAACATCTTATTGTTTAGAGAATATTGGATACCTTTCCAAAACTTGAAGTTGAATCTCAGAACCCTATTGAATATAATCGATAGTGTACTCCATGAAATCTTTCCACTTCTATGATGTATATCCGTGCAAGTTGATCTAGTGAGAAGTCCTCTTGAATTGTGACAAAGTGAGATTTATTTGTAAGATAATACACAACAAACCATATAGAATTGTTTTATCTGGGTGTCTTTAGAAGTCCGGTGATGAAGTACATGGTGATATTTTCCCATTTCCATGTTAGTATGGGTAATGGTTGCATCATCCATTTAGACTTTTCCTTTTCACCTTCACTTTCTGACATATCATGCACTTTGATGTATATTGAGTTATATTCTTCTTTATATTTTCCCATCAATAATTTTCTCAAATATCTTGATATATCTTGGTGCTCCCTAGGTTAATAGATAAAGTTGATCTATGTGAATCATTCATAATCTCTCTATTTATCTTTGGATTGGATGGTACACATAATCGTGTCTCAAATATTATGAATCTTTCCTCATCAATATTGAACTCTAAGGATTTCTCTTTTCTAATAACTTCTACCTTTTTTTGAACTTCCGCATCATTTCTTTGAGCATCCTTTATTTTATCCATTATAGATGATTAAGCATTCATTTGAGAAAGGATTGATGATGTTCCTTCCTTAATGATTCCTATGTTCATCCTTTTAAAATCTAATAATATTGGATCCCTATCAATTCTCATCATTGATATTGTTACAGGATCATTTCTACATAGAGATTCTACCACTTTATTTGTCTTACTAGGATGGTATTGGATTGATCACTCATAATCCTTAATGAACTTTAATCATCTTAATTGGCACATATTAATCTCCTTCTATGTGAATATGTATTTTAGACCCTTGTGATTAGTATATATCTCACAATTCTCCCCATAGATATATTTTTTCTATATTTTCAGCATAAAGATCATACCCACCAACTCCATATCATGCATGGGATAGTTTTACTCATGAATTTTCAACTACCTTGAGGAGTAGGATATCACTTTATCGTTTTGTATTAGTACACATCCTAATCCCTTCTTTAAAGCATCATTATATATCGCAAAGAGTTCCCCACTTGTTGGAAGTGTGAGTATTGGAACGGTGATAAGCCTCTTTATGATCTCCTTAAAATTTTCCTCACATTCTTATATCAATACATACTTTACCCCTTTCCATGTTAACTTAGTTATCAAGTTACACGATCATTATAAATTCCTCACAAAACATTGTTAGTACCCATATAATCCAAGAAAACTATATATCTTTATTACAGATGATGGTTTGGGTCACTCCACAATTGAATTTGTTTTAGAAGGGTCCACAGATATCCCTTTGTTGGTGATTACATGTCTTAGGAATGATACATATTCTATCTAGAACTCACATTAATTATACTTTTCGTATAGTTTATCTCTTCTTTAGCACAATATTCAAATACTCTTCGTGTTCCTCCTTGCTCTTGAAGTATATCATAATATCATCAATAAAGACTACCAAAATTTTGTCGAGGTGATATCTAAAGAATCTATTCATTAATTACATTAAAAATTTTGAATCATTAGTGAGTCTAAATGGAATCACTATGAACTCATAGTGTTTATACCTTGTTTAAAAGGCAGTCTTGGGAATATCTTCCTTCCACGCCTTTAATTAGTGATATCCTGACCAAATTTCCATCTTAGAGAAATACCTGGCCCCACATAGTTGATCAAACAAGTAATATATTCATGGAAGTGGATACTTTTTCTTTATCATGATATTGTTGAGATCACGATAATCAATGTAGAGGTGCATTGATCGATCCTTCTTCTTGACAAAGAGGACTAGTTCACCCCATGGTGAAGCACTAAGGCATATAAAACCCTTGTGCAGATTCTCTTATAACTGCTTCTTCAATTCCTCCAACTCTTTGGTGTCCATTATATAAGGTGTATTTGATATAGGAATAGATCCATAAATAATTTCAATTGAGAAATCAACCTCTAGATCAGGAGGAAGACTAGGAAATTATTTAGGGAACACATCAATGTAGTTCCTCGCAATGGGCATGTCTTCAAGCTTGATTCTCTCCATTGTCTTAATCATTTGAGGTAGATATGCTTTTTCATAAGACTTTAATATAAACACTTGATATGATGATCCTTAAGGAGATTCATCTTCCGCTTTAAATTTTTATAGAATTAGAGGATGCTTCAGGATGTGAAGATTGATCTCCCTTTATTGATAGTTGTTGTTGGATTTGTATAATGGTAGATAATACATTCCCAATATTGTATAAAACTCCACCAAAGGAAGTATGACAAGATTTTCTAGGAGGTTAAATCCACAAACATTAAATGAGGAGGAGTTATATGCTCTAAATGAAATAATTTCCCAATATGTTATTCTCACAGATAACTCAACCTATATATTTTGAGGTGGTGTTTGAATAGTTCTACTAAACTTTCAAGATTTGAAGGAATTCATAGAACCAGAATCAAATAGTATGTTCAATATTTTTGAATGAATAACCAGCATACCTATCACCACATCATTTTTAGACTTCATCTTAGTAGTGGTGATAGCATATTCCCTTCTTCCTTGACTTGGAAGTTGTTTTTGATTGCCTCCAACAACCCTAGGTTTAGGGAATTGGCTTGCAAAATTAACCTACTCATTGTAGTTGTAACACTGCACTATAGGCTGAGTGTTGGTCTTAACCTTCCTTTCTTATTACACATTAGTGGGATTCTTCATATCCGTTCAGAAATTATTAGTCAGATGCCTCTCTATTCCACATTTGAAGCATCTATTAACTCCCCTTATATAGTTCCCAGGATGCTTATTCCCACAACTTTGAAACATGGGATTTTGTATTTTCATTCCATCATGGGATTTATCTATTGATCATCCCATATTAAAATCCATTTTCTGCTTTTTATCACCCAACCCATGAGACCACTAAGAGTCTCTAGTATCTATTTCAACCTTAATGGAACAACATACAATATCCTCATAGATATAAAAGTCTCGAATCTTCAATACTTTTTATATACTAAACTTTAGTCTGATAAAGAATCAATCCACCTTACTTTCAGTGTTCATGACAAATATATAGGCATATCGTGCATGTATTGTGAAGTTTTCTTTATATTCACCAATACACTCATCTTCATTTTTATCCAAACTTAGTAACTCCCACTCCATATTAATATATAGATTTTAGGGAAAATATTTATTGAAAAATATTTTCTTGAAATATTCGCATTCAATGCAATCAATTTTCTTATTGGACTTTGTATTCTTGATCAGTGTCCACAACTGATTAGTTTCTATATCAAAATGATAGACCTTCAGCACAACCTTCTCTTCTTCTAAGCACTAGAGGATAGATAATATCTTCTAAATGGAGTTAATCCATTATTCCGTGAGGATGGGATCAGAATATCCACTAAACATGGGAGGCTTTTGTCATATAAAGGATTCGAATGAAAATTTCTCTTTCTTAGAAGAAGGAGGTCGTTCCGCATGATTCAAGTTATTATTCATAACTTAATCTAGTTTTTTTAGTACTTTCATGAAGTTTTGAGTGCCCATTCCCATCATATTTGGAATATCATTATGGAAATCTTCACATTTCCTATCACATTGATTGTTGGAATGGGTTCTTCTATTTCCATCCATTAATTAAGAAAAATAAAGTACAATTAGGGGGGATTGAATACTTAGATAATAATCATATAAAATGTAAAATTTGAACATAAATGGATAAAAATGTAAATGAAACTATATATTAACTTTTGATTCCCTAATTTTCAATCTATTTTATCCATGGTGATAGAATTATCTCTACGGTTCTTACTACAATTTTCTAATCCTAATTTCCAAAAATAACTAGATCGTACTCTGATACCAACTATAGAAACCCTAGCCTTTTTCACATATTATTACATGATTTTAAGTATAATCAACCATCAAATACAAGCCAAGGATCATAAATTCTAGTTTCATTGTAATATTAGATACTTAATTAGAAAAATGAAACCAAAATAGAAACAACTTTTATTTAGACTCTATAATGTTCTCCAAACTTCCTTTTAGGTCTTATATATACATAGGATAACCTGGGTAATACATGAAAAAATGGATGAGATAAAGTCCAAGTAAGGTAATAAACATAGTAATAAATAATATCACATGGGTTATAATGCATAACATGATGACATAAAAAGGCATATAACATGAATAAACATAATAAATCATAACATGTAGAACATGGGATCATGTAATCAGGGAATCATAGGAATTTGGAAAAAAATGTAAATCTTGAAATAATAATGATTCAAGTCTAACCTATAAAACTATTTCACATGGTGTAGCATGGTTCATGTCTAACTTCCAAAACCATTGCACATGGAAAACTAAGTCCTGTAAAGGAATCAGGTTTACTCCATATCCCAACATAACTTCTCATGAGGCTAAAAATCACCTAATTAATTGGAGTTCTATATGTGAACACCCATCATAACATTTTCATGGATATGTGTTCCACATGAATAATCAAAAATAAGTAATAAACATAATGGTTACCCATTGAAAGAATTGAGTATCACAATCATGTTATAAGGCATAACAAAAGGGAATATCATAATGGTGTCCATGAAAGAATGGATTTAAATCATATATGGACATTCATAAGTTAAAATAGGAATATATAATTATAAGTGATGTCAAACTGAAGTGACAACATGTAAAAATATTGTTTAAGAAATATTATAAATGAAACATTTTAGTGCGCTTTAAAGAAAATATTAAAAATCATTTAAAGTAGAAAAGGAATATTCTTCTATATAAAACCAGAAATAAATGAAGATGTATTTTTATGAAAAAAAATATTTTATAAGAATAATGGGGGATTAAAAATTGAATAAGTATGGTACTTGTAAATGGGTAAAAAACTGGTAATTTCCCTTTAATTGGTCTTACTTATCGGGTTGAGAAGAAAACCTTATAAAAGCATGTATTTCCCCATAAAAGAAAGTATAATTGGGATAGAAAAATATTATTGGAACATAAATAAAAAACATGGTACTATTAGATAAGAATAATTAATAATTACATTAGGGTAAAGAGAGATTAATCGTAAATTGAAGGGAAAATGGGGGTTTGGAGAGAATCCCATACCTTATGTCTGAAAGTGTTCTGAACTTGTACTTAATGTCCTAGATAATGAAATTAGATTAAATAATAATTTAATTCAAGATATATTAAACATATATTTTATTTATTATACTTTTATTAAGTTTATTTATGGCCTTTTGATGAGTTATAAGATTCAATTTCATCGTTTGGGAGTGTTCATTTCCTTGGTTTTCATGATTGGTTCACTTGTATACATGTATGAAAGATCATGTAAAATGAGAATAGTTATCCAGAATTAAAATTATATGTTATTAATTAACATCCATAATATAAAATTATCTTATATTTCATTTGGTTGTATTTTATGAGGATTATTCATTGGATAAAATGTTAATGAAAATGATTTAATTTATTTTGACGGTTTTTGAAACAATCGTGAACCTATATCACTTTATTTAATATCATATTTATATATTGGTTATAGAACATTATAAAAAATATAATATGTAAAATATAATCTTATTTAACCATAATAATGTTTTTATGACTATCCTTTAAGGTGTTATTAGAAAAAAAATCATCGTCCATGAAGGTGGTGAATTGACACCTCACAGACGATGTTTTCATTTTTCAAACAGAAGGGTAAGAGAAGAGAAATGATGATGGATATACCATTAACATAATAAAATTAAATTATATAAAATATACTATAGTTATAATTCCACTTTGGGATAGGGAGGTGTGGATAGGATAAGAAAATAAATAAAATTGAAAAGAAATTAAAAGAAAACAAAAGAGGATTTTACTTCTTGAACTTCTTCTCCTTGAGAACCTCCTTACATAAAATGGGTTTTGTATTTTGTTGAGAAAAAATGATCGTGGACATGGGGGTAGAGGCTTGGGATATTATTGGGTATAATTTAGACAAGATTCAAGGATTTTTAGGTTTGAGGAGAATGGGTGGTGAGGGGTGGTATTTATAGTGGGAGGAGAGGGGTATTTTTATTATTTTATTCATTTGTTTATTATTTTGGAACAAGACTATAAATATCATTGATTATTATGACTAAATATATTAAATAGTTCATTTTATTTCTAAACAATGGTTCTTACATCATCCATACATCATCCATGACTCAATAATTCATGTATTTGTTAAATACCATAAATTATTGTATTTCACTATTCACTAAAAATTCAACTATTTTAGAAAAATACAAAAAATTCACCCCAACCACTTTTTGATGTGAAAATTTAAAAAAAAATGGACTCAATTTTTTGAAAATAATTTTCTAAATATGATAAATTTATTTTTTAATTAAAATCATCATTTATTAGAAAAATACTAATTTTAATAGTATAACTAATTTTATGACACTTTGAAAAATTAATTGAAGTCTCATAAAATTATCTTATAATAATAAGACAACAAAATATTAATTTATGAATCTATTTTATGAAAATAAAATTTATTTTAAATCATTATATTAATTATATAATTGTAAATAAACATTTACGTTTCACAAAACTACCAAAACTTAATTTATCATTTTTGAAACATTTATTTACTTATTATAAGATATAAATATATCATATTTTCATTTATAAGATACCCAAAATTTATTTATACTTTCATAGGTGATGTTATTATTCTATTGTTCGGTTTACCATTCCTAGTAGTCACATTACTATTACAATGGTCAAGTTACTATTTCATTGGTATAGGTTCCTTAATTTCTATAAATACCTATTATTTAATTAATTATTCATTTATAAAGTTTGAATTTTTTTTATATATGTGATTTTATGTGATTAATACAATATTAAATAATTATAATAAGGTAATTTTCATTGATAAAATTTTGGGTCGTTACAAAGAAAAATCACCGGATGAAAAAGTATTGGATAATCAAGAAGAAGAAGAAGAAGGGACCAGATAAACATGGTGAAGAAGAAGGATCAGATGAACTATCACTAAAAAATATAATTGGATGGATAGGATCATATGAATTTATCATATATACAATCTCTAAATGAATAAATAATATAAGGAAGAAGGAGAGTTTCTTGCTCGATGTTGTGCAAGTAACATTAAAATAAGAAAGAAGTGGAGAATAAATCCAACATAAGTTTCAAAAGGAGTATGACTTACTTGGTGCTGAAAAGTATCTTACTAAATAATTTAGAGACTATATACATAGGAAGTATAATGAACTAGCGAGGATCTACAAGTTGGACCAGGCTATAACCAGTCCAGGGATTCAAGATTATTTTAATCCCCCCTCTTAAAGTATAGGGAATCACACTTAGGCTAAGGATTATTCTCTAGACAAAATACTCTACATGGTATCACATTATAGTGGGGAATAGGTTCATTTATCATCAATATACGCAACAGGGACTAGCTAATATTATTGAGTAGTGAACCATATAAAAATATTGTGTGACATTGTTTACCTTATTTTATATAATTACATGCGATAAATAAAATAGAATGGGGGAATCAAAATCCTAAAATGTCTAAGAAGCAAAGGGATAAAATTTTATAATTGGTTAAAAATTTCCCAACATTGATCCCTCCTCCTCTCAGTGTTGAGTATATCCCTAAGTGGTCCTCTCATGAAGATAATTTTTGAGTGAAGGAGGTGAATAATGATTTGGTACAGAATAGAAATGAGTTTTATATTCATTCCATGTAGTGGTGGATGACCTCCACATAAAATTTGAACACTACTATTCCCTCCCCACAAATAGAAAATAAACGTGTAGAACCTAAAAGTAATAATTTAGGAACACTAAGAAAACCTCCCCCAAGGCCAAGCCTCAGGTTAGTTACTAACCATTGTGACTGTGATTGGTCATGTTGGAGAGAAAGGGGATAGAGAGAGAGAGATAAATATATAGATATAGAGAGATATGGAGAAGTGAAAGAGAGAACGAAAACAATTTTATTAAAATTATGTAAAATTCAAATACAAAATTAAGAAGAAATAAAATACAAAAAAATACTAACCTAAAAATTTAGTATAACTCTAGAGAACTCCGATGAGTTAAACTATTACTCCAAAGGTTAATAAAACATATTTATAGACTGGAGTGGAGGATTAGGTAAAAATTACAATTTTGAAAGTTGAAAAAATAGAGTCAAAGAATATCCCTATTTTTTTAATACATGGTTAACCATATAAAATAATTAAATAAATATTTTTCCATTGTAATGAAATAATTTTTTAAGTAAAATTTTATCCCAATCTAATCACATATGAAAAAATTATGGCCCAATAATTGAAGTAAGGTCTAGATTGATGAATTCATCCTAGCTTTTATTTTAGGGACCATTATATCCATAAAATATTATGATACAATTCAATGTTTTCAAATAAAATATATATCACAAAATGTTTATAATCCTTTCATATAATTTAAAATAAAAAATTGACACATAAAATATTTTAGGATAAAAATAATAATGTGAAGTTGGAAGGGAAAACTGGAATTTCCAAGTGGGTTATAAATTCATGCACAAATTATAAATTCTTACCAAATCATCACTAAAAATATGGTTTTACATATTAATATAAAATATGAATAAAAACATCTTTAAAATCATAATTAATCCATTTTTTAATTCATCTAAATTAGTCTTTTAATATTAATATGTGACAATTACCCATAAATTAAAAAATATAAATGGATTTTGAACATTAAAATTCTAGTGAAAATATGAAAATATTGACTTTTTCAATTCCCCCACACTTAAACATTGCACTCCTGGTCAATCTAATGAATTTAAAAAAAATATCCTTTTTAGGGTCAAACACATAAACTAGAAAAAATATAATAAAAAAGTCATTCATCATTGAAAATATCATGCCTCATAAAATTTCTAATCTCGAGCCCACTTCAATTTAAGATAAAGATCAATTTCTAGTTTTCTAAATTTAATGTAATTTAGTGGAATTAATTTCTCAAAAATGAAACTATTAAAAATTACACTTTCCCAAGTTCCTCATACAAAATATATATTTCATACTTCCTTAATACTACCCAAATTGCATTCTTTTAAGTTAATTCTCCCATACTTCATCTGTTGTTCAATACAATACTCACTTAAATCCATTATTTTTTATTATTAGGCACTATGTTTTTTGTGTTTTTTACATTTTTCTTAATTTATAATATCTCAAAACCTCAATTGAGATCCCAATTTCCCATTTTAATTTTGTTTTAAATAACTTATATGAATGTATTTTTGGTTGGCTTCCTGAGGTGTTCTTTTTCACAATAGAAAATTCACTTAAGATAGAGTTCAAAATTCCAATTCCTTATGTTATAATTCTAATTCCACTTAATTATTTTCTATTCACAAACCTTTTCCCAGTTATAAAACAAAAAATTCTATGAAAGTAGTGGAAAATCCCATTTAGCAATCATATAAATTCAATAACTTAAAAATCAGTGAAATCCTCAAAACTAGCATGGAATTTCTTACTAGGTAGGAAAAAATTTTGAACTCAAATTTCCTAACATAAATATACACCAAAAATTAAAAGCAAAAAAAAAATAAAACATGAAAATCCTAAACAGATTGGTAAAACGCCACCACACTAAGACTACTACTACCTACTTTTTTATTCAAAAATTATTTCCTTAGATTTTTATAGGATTTAATTGGGCAGAAACAAGTCAAGTATAAAAGAGTAACACAACCTAAATTATTGGTGGGGTAGCCTTGAGTTTGTCTCCAAAGTGAAACACATTTAAAACCTACAATTAAAATCATAAAATAAAATATAATAAATTTATTGAAATTAAAATAAATAAAAAGAAAGAGAAAGGGAAAGAAAAAGAAAAATTACTAGTTTAACCCCAAAGTGGTCCATGGGTTTTGGTTTCCCCAGGAAAGGCAGTTACAGCTATTATCTAAAGTCTGATGGTGGGTAGATTTTATTTGATTTAAACCACCACATAAATTTCTTTATAATATAATTCTACTCACCTTTCTTGTTGAGGACGTACCAAAAAATAACTTATACCAATAGAAAATTAGTGATATATAAAACATTTAGTGGGTAAAAAAATTAATTCCAATAAATATAATATTTTTTTGATATTAATTACAAGTAACAACACTTTCTTTTACCAACAAATGAATTTTTCAATATTAACTTTTTAATACTAATTAATCTTTCACGTATAGTTGGATATGTTACTTTATCATGCTTATACCAACATTTTTTACCAATAAATAAATTTTTTATAATAATTTGTGCAATTTTTCTCATAATATTATCTTTTTAATAATTATTAAAAAGATAAATCTAATTAAATAAATATAAAATAGATATTACATAACCCTGTGCCCCCAACTTTGACCTCGTAGCCCCAAATTTTTTTCAAAGAACCCACATACCAATTAGTCGGCTTTGACTATTAAAAAAACTAACCCTCTGCCCCCAAATTCGTCTCCTCAAATTTTTCATGTCACCATTTATTTCCCTTTGGTGCGTCATCCCTCATTATTTAAACACCTATTTGATGCCACATTGTTTGTTACCAGGTACATTTCCCTTCATCAGCCACCCCTTCGGTTCACTAATGTCGTTCCTTCTCTATCTTTTGGTCATGTCATAAGATTTGGTTAGAAATATTTATGTCAATGATCATTTTCTTCCATGACACTAAAAATATTGATGAAACAATGGAAAATTCTAATTTCAGGTAAAAAATAAATGAATTGGGGTGTGAAGAACTTGTTTGAGGCAAAAAAAAACTGAAATTTCTATCTTTTTTTCCCAATTTCGGGCTATGAATGTTGAGTGAATGCCTCTATTGTACATTTCATATTTCATAGATTAAATCACTATCTCAGTCATCATAAAAGTGATTAACCCCTTTTAAAAATTAGTTATAAAGGAGTGAATTTAATCTAGTTATCTCTAATACACTTGTTACATTGAAAAAACATTACTCTTTACATGTGAAAGTTACTTGTTACACTTCCCCTTTGATTTTGAATAAGGGAAGGGGGTCATGATGGTAAATGGGAACTCTTTTTGAAATAAAGATTGACCAAACTTCCTTGAAAGTCTCTTTATAAGTTCAAATGTCATTTTAAATGTACTAAAATATTTTTATTATATGGATTGTAGTAAAATATACAATCCACATAAAAAATTACACCTTAAGTTGGTGGATATTGAATGTTTTACATTTGAATTCACCCCAAATCATCTAATTAATAGGGGATTAATTCTTACTTTTATGAATAATGTTTGGCCATTTTGTGTTTGGTTTTTTTTATTTGGTGTGTGGAATTTATCAATGTTGTGTTTTTATTAACTAATGAATAATTATCATTTTGTGTGGGGTGTAAATTCATTATATTCATTTTATTACATTAATAAACTATTTTTCCATTGGATTTGATATTGAGAGTTTGTAATTATAAGATTTTTTAAAATGCATGGCTTGTGATCAAAGATTTAATTAGATGAACTAAGGAAAAAATATGGTATCTATATTGAATTTAATTTATATTTTTCACATCATAATTATATTTTTATGTGATTAAAAATTAACATTGTTTCATGTTCATGAATTATAGTTTATTTTTTAATTTAAAATTAATTATTTTATTCATTATTTGTAAGTTTGTTTCTTTGTTAATACATGATTAATAATTTTTTGTTAATTGTTAATAATTAGTTTTAGTTCCCATGTTAATAAAATTTATCACATGACTTTTTATTTTTTTGGTGAGATATGTTATGTTATGGAATTTTAATTAGCATATTAATGGATTACTTGTTGGAAGTTTTTTGTTGAATTTGGAAGTAACGTCAGACTTCTCATTAGGGAGTGCTTAAACCTAGAACATGTGATTTAGTTATTTTTGTAAGGTAAGTTTGAGTTTTGTGGATTTAATTAGTGTTATATTATTTTATCTACAAATAATTGATTCCAAACATGTTTTATGAAGTTAAAATATAGACCCTTCAAAATTTTATCATATTATCCTCCATCCTCATTAGATTAAATCTGTTTACTTTTGTATAATATTCATTCATTCTGCCTCTTTAATGTAAAGTACCATGTCTAATTTTTAACAAGATTCCATCTTATGTATAATATATAGTTTCGATATGAAATTTATATTCAATATGAATTCATTCTATCAGTTGATGCAATTTATATACAATATTAATTTAATTACAACCTATGTAATGTATGTGGTTTCTTCATGAGAATTTATGGGTCAATGGGATACCTTTCCCCATCCATTGGTATCAACCTTCTTTATTGATTCTATGCATAATAGATTATCTATTTTTTATAATATTTTAAAAAAATTATTCAATATGGTAATATTAATAAAAAAAATTCTTATTATTTTGATTTTTCACCCTACATTCACATATTATCTATTACTCATGTCCATGTGTTCAATTATATGTAGTTCAAATGTTCAAGTAATCATGGATTGAACACATAGCCTATAAAATTCTATTCAATTCTGTACAATTCTGCACATGCCTGTAGATCATGGCCTGTATAGTCCATGTGTTCAAGATCAGTATACAATTATTTACTCACCCATGTTTCATAGTACCCATATTCCAATTTTACTAGAACTGATTTACTCACAAGTAATATTCCATGATTTCAATTCATATTTATGGATGAGTAATTCAAACCAAAGATCTTTCATTTTATTCTTTCCAAGATTTATTCAACTTGTGATAAGACCCATGTTTCTACAATGGTAATGGGGACCTATGGATATTGTTCTCCTAAGTATGCATTGGATATCTATATGACTACAAAATCATAAGTGTATAGCTTTAGTGTCATATTCTTAGAGATCATTAGTGAAAGGGGGGTTATTGATACTATTCGGCCCACTGACTTAAAGAATCTGATATCATGGGTACCCTCTACAAGTTATTATTTCAAAAATAATTCCAAGTCTACATTTTTTATATATAAAAGGTTTTATTTGTATATTTATTTTCCTTTTGTGTAGGTACTTCCTTTGTTAAAAGACAAAAGGAAGTTCATCTCTACCTTTTTCGGAAGAAAAAAGGAAGTTCACCATAATCCATTTCTTGAAAAGAAGCATCCAATGAATGGTCTCTACCAATCTCTTACAGTTGAAATTTGGGTCTCCGTGAGGAAGACGCAACTCTGAACTTTGATTAGTGATGTCCTTACTACCATGTAATACTTGGCTCTAAATGATAACCTATTTAGTGAAATTGATTTTCAGTTATTCTTTATTGATTTTTCGTAAAGTATTGGATTAAAAGGTCTAAATTAATTAAGGTAAATAAAGGGATATATTCCATAGTCTATTGATTTTTCTTGAATTTTTCATGATGTAAAATATGAAGTTGTTATATTGATTGAACTGGTTAATTTTTTTTGGATCCCAAGTCCTTGAATGAGAGGGTACAATCTAGATAACTTTTATGGGGGTTATAGGAAGATATTTGGGGTGGAGGTGGCATTTTAATACCTTATTACTGAGGCTTGACTCAACCACCCTTTATTCATTCATTATGAATGCTATTTTTTTGTGCTATCATTTGAAACCTTTTGTGGTTTACTGTACTTTTTTAGGACCAAACTTAATTTATTTTGTATTTTTCCTACAAGTTTTTATTTATATTTGGTTGTTTTTCCTTGTGGTTGGATTTTTTATGGTTTGGATAGTTATTCAGGAAAAGGTTGTTAAAATGAACCATGGAAAACACCCTCTACACAAGATAAAATTTTTCATTTTGATTTTGTTAAAATAAACTATGGAAAACTCTTTCAACATAGTTAAAATGAACAATAATAAGTTATTAAAATTAACTGTGGAAAACACCTTTCAATTCATATTTTATTTTATGTTTTGGGTTTTTATTCTAGCACAGGTTAAAAAAATTTATATTAGAGAATGTTCTATAGAAAACACCTTATTCACAAGTGAAGTATTTTTATCCTTTTTAATATCATTGAATTTCCCCTTAATATATTCATTCCAGCTCAAAATATCACTATATGGAGGAATATGTATCCAAACTATAATGTTCAAGTATTTAATTTTTTTTTTAAAGATTAAAAATGTTTGTGTATGTGATGGTCTTGTCCCTTATTATTCTCATAATAGTTAATGTGTGGAGTTATATGTTATCAGAGAATGTTTTGTAGTGCATGCACATCCTATGTTGTTAGAAGTGTTTGGAGAATTATTTAAATTCTAAAAGTTTAGTTTTCATGTTAGCAGCTCAGTAAGTGAATCATTGGAAGTTTGTTCATTCAGCTCCTACATTTTTCAGTCCTGTAAGGATTTGGATCTTAAGTTAATTTTGGTCATTACCTAACACATCTATATTTATAAATGAATTTTTCATATTTAATTTATAATATATATACATATATATATATATATATAGTTCTATTAGTGTGCTTGTGAAGGTTCTGCGGTGGGTTCATGAACATCTGCCATATGTGTCAGGTTATGAATATTGTTAGCATTCATGTGCATATAGCCTCAATCGTACACAGACTAATTGCTGACTATGCTACTATTACACACTCAAATATCAATGTAATAGAAGAAATCACACATATACTATGATCATAATTATAGTACATCATATATATTGGTAGAAAATTCACATAAAGACTACATTACTCTACCAAGATATATGATCAGTGACTCTATTTACATTACACACAAAACAAGTATGTTGTTATTACACACATTGTAATATGATTATTATACCACTATAAGTGTGAAACACTACTCTTATTACACAGATTGAAATATGATTTTATAAAAATATTCTTCTTAATTTTATTATTATATTTTGAATGAACTACATCCATATAAATGTGCAAGAAAGGGGACCAACTTACATAAGTGTGGATGATCAGTTTCTTCTAGCCACTTACATCTGAAATTGGGTATGACCTACTTCATATTGTTAATGTGAGCCTACTATATGTGATCATCGACATTGTTACCATGTCATGACTAAGTTGATGAACTGTATGTGTGGACCTCACCACCTATCTGAACCATAATAGTGACAATTGATGTGTGAGATACTGATTGTGGATGAATTTTGATAGAGCTTCATGTAAAGTCTCATGGAGTTTGAACATTTTTAGACATGTTTATTGGATTATCATGTCTTTATTTGGAGTTTGAACATGATTTTAAATTAATTTTAAGCATGTTTTTTTCAAATAAATCCTCAGTTTTTTGGAGTTTCATATAATATTATTTTATAATTATTATATAAAAATATAAAAAATATATTATATATAATTAAATTAATAAATATAATATAAAATTTTAAAAAAAATATTGAAATACCAACATATAATATTTTATTTAAAATATAATTTAAAAACATGTATTAATTTTTTATTTTGTTTATAGAAGTTGATAATAATATTATCAATAGACAAATATGTCATATGAATCTGTTTCTAGAAATTTAAACCAACATATATTTTTTTTTGAACTACTATAATTAAAATAAAACTATTTTATCTATCACAATAACATTTAGTGATATATTTTTTACCAACAATTTAGTGATAGGATAATTTTTGTTGGTAAAACATTTTACCAATAGAAAATTCACTTTTACCAATAGATATTCCCCTATTGGAAAAACTAATTATTTTTTAGTGAGTGAATCGATTTTATCCTCATTGTAATTAAGTAAAATATTTGTGGTGGGAGTAAGAGAAATAATGGGTCATCCACTACTTCTTTGGCATCTTCCTTCACTTATAGGTATTACTCAAAAGTTATTGCATCAATAGATTTATCAAAGGGGAAATAATATAATAATAATATTTGAATAAAATTAAATCCTGAAGAATCAATATCAAAATATCATCTTTCATATTTGATAATTTGTGAATCGGTTACTTCAGAAAATCTATTAGGAACTCCTCATAAAATCCCTCTATTAGATATTCAATTAGTTAAGGGAGATCTGTTTACTCCTCATCAACTGCTTCTTCTTATTCTTATTCATCCTTCAAGTAAAACCATGTATTGGTTGTATCTGAGAAATTTAAACAAGGTTGTTAATGATTAATTCAATTTCAATTAAAATTAAATGAAAATTAGTTCAAGGGATATTTTCTCTCTGGATTGGTTTGTATTCTAGTTCATCATCATTGGAATATTCCTTGTATATTAGAGTTTTTGTAGATTAAGGTATCTAGTCATGCTCCTCTATTATTTATTAAAATTCCACCAGTTTTTTGTTTCATCTTCTAAAGATAGAGAGAGAGGGGTTTTGATTCTTCTCCTTAAAGTATGGTAAGATCATGTTAAAAGTTATCATACATAATGAGATTCTAGTATTCTTTCATATTTTATTAATCCCCTATAAGTGTGTCAATATGCATGTGTTTTTCAGAAATCTTCTTTATCCATAGCTAAGTATAGTAGATGAGAGTAATTATTTCAAAAACTCCATCTATCCCTCCTCAGTTTCTTTAATGTAAAAAATGATTGGTGAAATCTATTCCACCACTAGTTCTAGTTCAGTATCAGATTTAGATTTCTCCAACTACTGCTCCTAGGATGCACAAACATATTCAATTATTCATTCTATTTTTCTCTCAAGGTTCTGTATTTCTTCTATATTTCATTAAAACTAGACTTCATCACCACTGTTAACTTCTTCTTATTGTGGAACCTAAGAGTAATCAGTTCATACAAAATAATCTTAGTTTGAATACATCATGGAGAAATATTTTTTTAAAAAAAATATGTGAAAACAAAGAAATTATTTAAATTTTTTGAATAAAATAGTAATTGAAAGACTACTTGGATACTTATAAATGAGACCACGTTTTATACACCTATCATGGGAATTTTAAAATCTTTTATTTATTTTTTTCTAGTTCATCACAGTGTTTGGCCAGGGTCGTCTCACTTGAGGATCTTTTGTTGTCAACAATAACTACTCCTATCTCACTTTATTATATTTTTTGGATTTTTATATTTAAGAAAATAGTGAAGATATGGTGTTTTAATTATGAAATCCAAAACTATGAAAGAAATATGCAATACAAAATAAAGGAAAGATGAATGGTTAGCAAGGAAGTATTGGTCCTAGGTTTGGCTACTCAGGTTCCTTTATTATTCATTATTTATTATCTAAATTCTATTTGATAGTCCATCACACTATATATGAACTATTATCCTCTAATTTGATTGTGAATTTTACCATGCTTAGGAGACCACTTAGGCACACCAAACCACACCTCCTCTAATGGTCATGAATGATGGACATTTCTTAACCAAGAGTGTGACAACTTTAAGACCCGGATCCACCATATACTATTTCATCCCTCAGACACACTAAAATCCACCATATAAAAATAATGTATGATATAAGGGAGGTAATGGTGATTTTTTTGAGAATATAAATGTGATTTAGAGTCATTCCATGGAGTGGTGCATGCCTAGCATACCAAACATGAACACTCTTCTCTCCCTCACCACAAACAGAAAATAAATGCAAAGAATTGGAAAGAAGGAATTCAGGAACATCGAGAAAACCTCCCCCATGGCTAAGCCTTGGTTAATTCACTTTCTATTATTAGTATGAGAGGTCAGGGTGAAGATAGATAAAGAGGGATGGAGGCAGATAAAAATAGATATATTGAGAGATGAAAATTTTATTAAAATTATGTATGGTGAAAATACAAAATGAAGGAGACATAAAATAAAAAGGAAAACTAATATAAAAATATAATATGACACCATTTAACTCCCCATGATTGAAATTCATTATTTCGGGTCGGTCTCGAAACGCCCAATGGTTCTGTATCCAATGACACGTGGACCTGCTTTCCAAAGGCAGGCGTTCTTCGGGTGGTTTGACCAGCGACGCTTAAGAACTCGCATTGGTTGAGAGGATGGGAAGTCGGGCTCATCGTACCCTTTGGGGGAGGAATTATTGCCTGTTCTGAGACTCTCTTATAGATTTAAGACGTATTCACATGTTCATGAATCTTTGGTTTATACCCAAGAATAGTATCCATGGATTACTCCTGGTTGGCAATGGTCAGCTGGACGCAGGGGTTCGGAATCATTTATGCCTGAGGTTTACCATCCCTCGTTGGATTAATAACCCCGAGGAATATAGACTCATTGAGGTGGCACTAGGAGTGGCCCAGTGAACTGATGTGAAGATATTCGGATCGACCGGTCATTGGGCTTGAACCTCAAGGAGGCTTCCTACGTACCCTGCCTGGGAGATAGGGATCAAAGTCCACGTAGTTCGAATAGGAGTGTCAGAGAGCCTACATGAATGTAACGACCCGAATTTTTAAATAAATATTGTTTCCTAATTTTATGTGTTATTTTATTTTATTTTTATACTCAACAAAAATGTTTCATTTGATAACATGAGTATAATTAAAATGAGACTGTTGGGTTTTGACTGTTATTTGACCATTGGTCAATATGACCGCTGGAAACTAAACGTTTTGACTATTGTCTCTAAATACAAGCAATCTTGGTTAATTAATATAGAAAGAAGATTCGATGGCCTCACCCAGTAGTCTTGGACCGATCGAAGCCCATCTAATAGAACTTGGGAAGGAGGTAACACCACTGGGCTTTGCTCTGGACCAAACCCAAGCTTAACTTCATCGTATAAAGCTAGAACGGGATCGCCTTCGCGAGAAGTTCAAACTGATAGAAATTACTGCTCGTGTGATGTTGGCCGAGCCTCCCTCGGATTCTCTCACCTTAGCACACCTTACACTTAGGTCCTATGCTGGTGTGATAAGGGGCTATGTAAGGAGACTGTAACTGTCTTGTGTAATCCTTTGTTTTAAATAAAAATTTCGACTTCTTTTATGAATTTTCAAATGACCGGATAAATATAGTATGCATATTTTTGATGAATTTTAGAAAAAGGATATTTTAAATATGTTTATGTAAACCCTAAATAATTAAAAATGTGTAATGATTTTCAAAAAATGGTCTTCTACAATTATGTTCAGTACGAAATTTAGAGTCTAATAAGATCAACATGATTTTTGATGAATAGTAAATTATGAATAGTGATTTTATGATTAGGATTAATAATGTGTCCAAATGGATTAGTAATCTCACTTAAAGAAAGTATTAAAATAATCTAGGCACTTTGATTAAGTAATGTGATTCAATAAAATGGTTAAATAACGGTTTCATAAATTATTATTCAAGTATTAGTTTTTTCAGATGAATAGTGTTTTTTAATTAAAATTTTAATTAAAAATATTTAGAAAATTATTTTTATAAAATGGACTTCATTTTTGAACTCAGAGCATCGATATTATGTTAAGGTAATTTTTGGGGATTTTTCTAAAAAAAATAAATTTTTGATGAATAGTGTTTTTAATTAAAAATTTAATTAAAAATATTTAGAAAATTATTTTTATAAAATGGATTTCATTTTTGAAATCAGATCATTGATATTTGGTTAAGGTGAAATTTTGGGACTATTCTGAGAAAATTGAATTTTCGATGAATAGTGAAAATACAGTTTTTAAGTTACGGGTGTTTAATGACATCATTAAATGATGTATTAAGTATGTAATCAATATGGTCGACTTATGAATAGTAAGATAAGTTATGAGGTGTCCCAAGTGGCCAATACCATGGGAAAATACCATGGGCAAGCCCATGGTTTTGCCAAAACCACTAATGAGGTGTCCCTTGGCCATTAATGCCTTGTCCCCTCACTTTCCCTATAAATACCAAGCCATCCTCTCATCCATTCGACTCCCCACTCTTCCCCAACGAATTTATGGTCTCCTTACCTCCCAAGGATTCCTCCCAAGGTGCCCCCAAGCCCTCAAGGTCCAAACCTTTGAGTTTTAAGAGTTACGTTTTAAGGTAAGGGATCCGACCTCTCTCTTTAATTTCAAGTAATCTCTTTTCTGTCATTCCTTTTATGCTCCATGTTCATATGTTAGAGGATGTTCTTTTATACTCCTCTTACTTCCCTTTTCATTTTCATATAATGAGATATCCCCTCTTACTCTCATTATTTCTTTTTATGAAGTTTTAAGTGGCGCCGTTAGGCTGCCGAAATTTTTGTAACGGATTCTTTCTCCCTTCTCATTTTTCAAGATCTATTTTCATGTAAAGTATTTCAAGTTCCATTTTATTATGTTGGGGTATGATCTCTAAATTTATCATACTGATATTTTATGATCATATGATGAGAGACCCCATTTGATATCTTCAATTCAGTATTTTGAAGTTTTAAGTGGCGCCGTTAGGCTGTTAAATTTTTAAGTGGTTCTTCACCCATCTCGTTTTGAAGTTCTACTTTCATGTCAATTATTTCAAGTTCCTTTTTGTTATGTTGGGGTATGATCTCTATATCTATCATACTGGACTCTTATTTTCATATGATGAGAGACCCCTTTTGATCTATTCAATTCAGTATTTTTAAGTTTTAAGTGGCGCCATTAGGCTGCCGAATTTTTAGGGGATTCTTTCACCCTTCTCATTCTTTTCAAAGTTCTACTTTCATGTCAAGTCTTTGAAGTTCCTTTTTAATTATGTTGGGGAATTATCTCTATATATATCATACTGAACTCTTATGTTCACATGATGAGAGACCCTATTTGATCTTTTCAAACCATTTTGTTTGAAGTTTAAGTAACGCCGTTAGGCTGCCAAACTTTCATAAGAGAAATCTAATTTTTGTCTTCCTTCCATGTTTTTCATTTAAAATGTTATGTCCTTTAAATTTCATTACCATGATCATGTATCCTTCTTATTCTGTCCATCTACTGTTTTATGGGTCATTTATGAATGTTTGACACATTTTCCCTCTCTTTTTAATGTCTTCTAAAACCTCGTAACATAGTCGTTATGCTGCAGAATTTCCGTCTCAAAATGTCTCTCTCTTTTTCTAAAGTTATTTTATATTATTAAGTAAATACTCAAAGCTCTTTCTTCTAAAGGGGTATTCAAATATATACCAAAATTTTCTATTTTAAATTCTGGGATTTACATACATGAGACCCACCTTCCTTTTCTGTGGGTTTTAAAGTGACGTAAAGATCATGTCTTTAAAGCAGTTTTTAAAACGTTGTGATTATGAAATGAAACCCATTTATTTTATGCTATATGGGTTATTTATGAAATTTTTGATGATTATATATGTGTCTCACATGATAATAAAGGCAAATTTAAGGGTGCTCCCTGATAGTGCTCCAATGCATTGGGTAATGATGTAACCACTAGAGATTACAATTTTCACGATACCTTGGTGAATAACCTTGGTAATTTTCAAATGACACCTTGGGGATGGACCTTGGTGATATGTTCATGATTGTCTATGTTAAATTATGTAGCCACATCTTCAAGTTATGAAAAAGTTTTATTTTTATTATGATATGCCTCATGATTTCATTTTCATGCCTTAAAGTTCTTTTCATGACTTTATTGATGTATCTCAAGTTCATATGTAAAATGTTTCACTTGTTTCCCTTGTTGGGCCTTCTTCTCACCCTTTCTTTTGATGTATGTCCCCAGGTTATGAGATGCACTAATGAGCCTAGGGTGAACTTGAGGAGAAGCCTTTCAAGTGTTTAAGAAGAATGTTTTTTTTTTTGTTTCATGTTTTATGTTCCTTGTTTCCAAGACACTAAACCTTAAAGATCCTCAGTTCCGTGTAATGGAATGAAAGTTATGTTATAAAAAGACAGGATGCTATAGTTGGTATCAAAGGATGGTTTAGTTATTTGTGGAAATTAGGATATGAAAACTCTAGGAAGAACCCTATATAAAAGTTTAAATATAGGAAATCTTCCTGGTATTTTGGTGAGTATTGAGTAAGGGGTTTCCAAGCAAATACATCCCTGTCTGGATACGAGTAGGTAGAGGTGGCTCTGGCACAGATGTACATAGGGGTAAAACCCAAAAACCCCACTTTGAGCTAGACTTGAACGGGAACTAGTACATAACAACGGGCCTTGCTGCACTCTTGGTTACGACACTC
The DNA here is from genome assembly GCA_963277665.1 of Viscum album. NCBI lineage: Eukaryota > Viridiplantae > Streptophyta > Magnoliopsida > Santalales > Viscaceae > Viscum > Viscum album. The sequence continues at coordinate 408,143,942 of OY728142.1, forward strand.
CCGGGGGATATGCTTTGGTAAATTCATAAGCTTGGTATGAACCATTGTTAAAGGAACAAAGATAAAATAAAATAAATATTCACATAAGAATATATGATCATGGATAACCTATATGGGAACCTAGGGGATCACAAGTTAGGGTATACTTTTCTTTTACAAGTTATCCTTATATGCTTTGAGTTCCTTTTCATGATTATTGGTTAAGTATTTAAGCCTCTAATTATGCTTTCTCTTCTTAGTTAATGGTGGGAAATGGAATAACGTGTCCCAACAACCAATGTGATAGGAAATGCAACAATTTCAGCATTAATATAACAGAGATGATTAGGGGATTAAAATATGATTATTATTTTGGAAGACGTTCACTATTTTGGGGACCCTATATGATCGAGGTAAATAGATTACTATAGTATTTTCATTGAGGAGTAAGGTTGACTTATATTTTGAAGAATTGATGAATTTAAGGTGGACTTATAGTAATTTAGGTTACTTATGGGAATGATTAACCTATCTTGGGTAAAATATGTTTAGGTTAGCTACTTTGGTTATAAGATGTTAGGAGTGGTTGATGTTGTCTGGAGATGAACAATGAAGTTGTTTTGGAAGACTATGTTATCAAATCCTTCTTGTATTTGGGTTTCAATCTTAGCTTGGTTTATTTTGAGGAATTTTAAGGACCGCTATTTATGGAATGGTCTATGATGAACTTTGGGTAGTACCGTGGAACTTTGGATATTTAAAATTAGTTTCCATTCCTATGGGATTCTTTCTTTTTTAAGAGTTGTTTTACCTTAACCTTTATGTTTTTGGGATAATGTTTAAAGATAGAAGAAATAGATAGTTAATCTTTTGTAGATTATGTGATTCTCTAGAAGATGATTCTTGTGCTTTTATGAGACCAAGTGTTTTTAAAGTCTCATCATTTGGAGAAAAGATTAGTGTTGGTAGGGACTTATTAAAGGATGAAACTCTACTTGAAGGTAGGTATATTTTCTTATGTTTTTGTTCTATGTAGTAAATGAATTCCTCAAAATTATGAAAATAAACGTAAAACAAAAATGTTGTTGGTTTACGTTTCCTACTAGGTAATCAAAGACCGTTTACACACATCATAAGTTTGGGATTTTCTTATGGTTAACTTTCTCCTAATCATGTTCTCTATCACTCTCCCTCAGAACTTGACCCTTGGTTTTCTCCTCCATGTCCATGTTTTCCTACATGGAATCCTAGTGTGGGTTAACTCGGGTGACCTTTGTACTTCCCTTTCTTTCTTTTAAAGTAATAGTTTTACTGAATCCTTTTCCGATGTGGGACTTTCAATGAAATTTCAAAACCCCAATTTTAAAAATTTGCGAGGATTCAATTTCTTAAGGGGGGAAGATTGTAACGACCCTAATTTTTAAATAAATATTGTTTCTTAATTTTATGTGTTATTTTATTTTATTTTTATACTCAACAAAAATGTTTCGTTTGATAACATGAGTATAATTAAAATGAGACTGTTGGGTTTTGACTGTTATTTGACCATTGGTCAATATGACCGCTGGAAACTAAATGTTTTGACTATTGTCTCTAAATACAAGCAATCTTGGTTAATTAATATAGAAAGAAGATTCGATGGCCTCACCCAGTAGTCTTGGACCGATCGAAGCCCATCTAACAGAACTTGGGAAGGAGGTAGCACCACTGGGCTTTGCTCTGGACCAAACCCAAGCTGAACTTCATCGTATAAAGCTAGAACGGGATCTCCTTCGCAAGAAGTTCAAATTGATAGAAATTACTACTCGTGCGATGTTGGCCGAGCCTCCCTCGGATTCTCTCACCTTAGCACACCTTACACTTAGGTCCTATGCTGGTGTGATAAGGGGATATGTAAGGAGACCGTAATTGTCTTGTGTAATCCTTTGTTTTAAATAAAAATTTCGATTTCTTTTATGAATTTTCAAATGACCGGATAAATATAGTATGCATATTTTTGATGAATTTTAGAAAAAGGATATTTTAAATATGTTTATGTAATCCCTAAATAATTAAAAATGTGTAATGATTTTCAAAAAATGGTCTTCTACAATTATGTTCAGTATGAAATTTAGAGTCTAATAAGATCAACATGATTTTTTATGAATAGTAAATTATGAATAGTGATTTTATGATTAGGATTAATAATGTGTCCAAATGGATTAGTAATCTCACTTAAAGAAAGTATTAAAATAATCTAGGCACTTTGATTAAGTAATGTGATTCAATAAAATGGTTAAATAACGGTTTCATAAATTATTATTCAAGTATCAGTTATTTCGGATGAATAGTGTTTTTTAATTAAAATTTTAATTAAAAATATTTAGAAAATTATTTTTATAAAATGGACTTCATTTTTGAACTCAGAGCATCGATATTATGTTAAGGTAATTTTTGGTGATTTTTCTGAAAAAAATAAATTTTCGATGAATAGTGTTTTTAATTAAAAAATTAATTAAAAATATTTAGAAAATTATTTCTATAAAATGGATTTTATTTTTGAAATCAGAGCATTGATATTTGGTTAAGGTGAAATTTTGGGACTATTCTGAGAAAATTGAATTTTCGATGAATAGTGAAAATACAGTTTTTAAGTTACGGGTGTTTAATGACATCATTAAATGATGCATTAAGTATGTAATCAATATGGTCGACTTATGAATAGTAAGATAAGGTATGAGGTGTCCCAAGTGGCCAATACCATGGTCAAATACCATGGGCAAGCCCATGGTTTTTCCAAAACCACTAATGAGGTGTCCCTTGGCCATTAAGGCCTTATCCCCTCACTTTCCCTATAAATACCAAGCCATCCTCTCATCCATTCGACTCCCCACTCTCCCCCAACGAAGTTATGGTCTCCTTACCTCCCAAGGAGTCCTCCCAAGGTTCCCCCAAGCCCTCAAGGTCCAAACCTTTGAGTTTTAAGAGTTACGTTTTAAGGTAAGGGATCCGACCTCTCTCTTTAATTTCAAGTAATCTCTTTTATGTCATTCCTTTTATTCTCCATGTTCATATGTTGGAGGATGTTCTTTTATACTCCTCTTACTGCCCTTTTCATGTTCATATAATTAGAGATTCCCTCTTACTCTCATTATTTCGTTTTATGAAGTTTTAAGTGGCGTCGTTAGGTTGCCGAAATTTTTGTAACGGATTCTTTCTCCCTTCTCATTTTTCAAGATCTATTTTCATGTAAAGTATTTCAAGTTACTTTTTATTATGTTGGGGTATGATCTCTAAATTTATCATACTGATATTTTATGATCATATGATGAGAGACCCCATTTTATCTCTTCAATTCAGTATTTTGAAGTTTTAAGTGGCGCTGTTAGGCTGCCGAATTTTTAAGTGGTTCTTCACCCATCTCGTTTTGAAGTTCTACTTTCATGTCAATTATTTCAAGTTACTTTTTGTTATGTTGGGGTATGATCTCTATATATATCATACTGGACTCTTATGTTCATATTATGAGAGACCCCTTTTGATCTATTCAATTCAGTATTTTGAAGTTTTAAGTAGCACTGTTAGGCTGCCGAATTTTTAGGGGATTCTTTCAACCTTCTCATTCCTTTCAAAGTTCTACTTTCATGTCAAGTCTTTGAAGTTCCTTTTTAATTATGTTGGGGAATTATCTCTATATCTATCATACTGAACTCTTATGTTCACATGATGAGAGACCCTATTTGATCTTTTCAAACCATTTTGTTTGAAGTTTAAGTAACGTCGTTAGGCTGTCGAACTTTCATAAGAGAAATCTAATTTTTTTCTTCCTTCCATGTTTTTCATTTCAAATGTTATGTCCTTTAAATTTCATTACCATGATCATGTATCCTTCTTATTCTGTCCATCTACTGTTTTATGGGTCATTTTTTAATGTTTGACCCATTTTCCCTCTCTTTTTAATGTCTTCTAAAACCTCGTAACATAGCCGTTATGCTGCAGAATTTCCGTCTCAAAATGTCTATCTCTTTTTCTAAAGTTCTTTTATATTATTAAGTAAATACTCAAAGATATTTCTTCTAAAGGGTTATTCACATATATACCAAAATTTTCTATTTTAAATTCTGGGATTTACATACATGAGACCCACCTTCCTTTTCTGTGGGTTTTAAAGTGACGTAAAGATCATGTCTTTAAAGCAGTTTTTAAAACGTTGTGATTATGAAATGAAACCCATTTATTTTATGCTATATGGGTTATTTATGAAATGTTTGATGATGATATATGTGGCTCACATGATAATAAAGGCAAATTTAAGGGTGCTCCCTGATAGCGCTCCAATGCATTGGGTAATGATGTAACCACTAGAGATTACAATTTTCACGATACCTTGGTGAATAACCTTGGTAATTTTCAAATGACACCTTGGGGATGGACCTTGGTGATATGTTCATGATTTTCTATGTTAAATGATGTAGCCACATATTCAAGTTATGAAAAGGTTTTATTTTTATTATGATATGCCTCATGATTTCATTTTCATGCCTTAAAGTTCTTTTCATGACTTTATTGATGTATCTCAAGTTCATATGTAAAATGTTTCACTTGTTTCCCTTGCTGGGCCTTCTGCTCACCCTTTATTTTGATGCATGTCCCCAGGTTATGAGATGCACTAATGAGCCTAGGGTGAACTTGAGGAGAAGCCTTTCAAGTGATTAAGAAGAATGTTTTTTTTTTGTTTCATGTTTTATGTTTCTTGTTTCCAAGACACTAAACCTTAAAGATCCTCAGTTCCGTGTAATGGAATGAAAGTTATGTTATAAAAAGATGGGATGCTATAGTGAATATATACTCAGGGGTCCGACGGTGATCAGGCTTGAACCTCGGGGAGGCTTCCTACGTACCATGACTTGACATGGATCAAAGTCCTTGTAGTTCGTAATGGATTGGGGCTTACACTCTGAGGAGGCCCAGGGCGATGGACTGGGGATTACACTCTGAGGAGGCCCATAAGAGGATGTCATGGTCGATGATTACTCTAATCCCACGTGAGTCATGCTCGGTGTGAGAAACAAGAGGCAGCAGGGACCAGACGATCATGTCGCGAAAGGTGCGTCTGTGGGAAGTGGAGTGGGGCTTACGCATAGGGCGGCCCATAAGGTCGGGGCTTACTCTGAAATGGATGCCCATGGTTTCTTCCTCATGTCTGGCCATGAGGGCATCCCAACTGATCGGTGGGTTAAGGAATATAATGGGGGCCAGTGCCTATGCGCAAGTGCACAAGCGGGATAACGCCAAGGGCATTGGAATCAGTCCAAACAAAGGGAGATGAAAAGTGTGAATTACGTGCCAGACATTCGGAACACAATGAGGGTGGAATGGTAATGGAGGATAATTGTTGACCATGTTTGAAACACAGCATTCATATCACGTTAGCTTGAAATGGGGACGAACAAATGAGGGTCGACTGCTGACCATTTTCGAAACACAGGACTTGTCTCGAAGTGTTGTCTAAAGTCTTCTGGGGCATTGGCCCAGGACGGTAGATGAGCCGATGCGGCATGAAGCCAAGCCTTTAGGGAGTCCCTTCAGACATGAAATGGAATGAAGATCTGAATTAAGGACGTGCAAAGCATGAGGTGGAGTGATGGAATATTTGAACGGATTCCAGCACTCTTGAAATTACGCCATTGTAATCATGGCATGAGGCATCTTATTCTTGGTTAATAAGGAACCTCTTGTTTGGAGCAAGAGACATCCAATTATCGAATGATAGGGAATTCTACAATTTATAGTCATGTAGAGAGGACTATTTCCATATAGTTTAACGTCATATGGGTAGGACGAGGGCCATAAATTTTAACATCATGTAGTCAGGATGATGTCCATATAGTTTAACGTCATGTGGTCAGGATGAGGTCCATATAGTTTAATGTCATGTGGTCAGGATGACTAGGTAGGAGAGACCTAGCAATGGTTGGTGTAGGACTTACGCAAGGGCGGCCCTTTATGGATGAACCTAGCCAAAGGATCTAGGTAATGGGTTTATAGGAGATTCATGAGGAGTAGCTCGACTCATGGAATGTATAGGACGGATGTTGGGGCGGCGAAAAGGTGCAATGTGAAATACTGTTGACCCGGCCCGAAAATTTTGTGGTGTGACTCTCCATTTTTCATGGGGTTCAGTGACGGTAGCGAAGGAACCGGCCCGGAGGGCCGGGACCGCAGCCCGGCACTGAACCCGAGCGGGGTTACGGGCACAGCCCCCATGGTATGGACCAGTGAGTGCATGGGGTTTTCCGCATGGGGAGGGCTGTGTAGGAGCTGGCCACGAGGGACTGGCTACGGTGGAGCTATCCGCAAAGGAGCCAGCCGCGTAGGGCTGGCCGCATGTGGTTCACGGTTTGGTTGTCTGCGAAGGGTGTCCGCGGAGGAGCTGGCCGTGAGGGAGCAGGCCGCGAAGGAGGCTGTCTGAAGAGGTTGTCCGCGAAGCAAATGGTTGTGAAGGAGGTTGTCCATGAAGGAGGTTGTCAACGAGGGAAATGGCTGTGAAGGAGGCTGTCCGCGAAGGAGGTTGTCGCCCGTCCTACTTCACGCCCGCGGAGGGGTTCCCGCCTCCATTTTGCGAACGACACTGGTTCACGGAGGGGGTGGCCGCAGAGGGACTATCTGCGAAGGAAATGGACGATATGGGCTGGCCTCAGAGGATCTGGTCGCATGTTCTTCACGGACTAGTTGTCCATGAAGGAGTTCATCCATGGATGATATGGGGTCCGCGGATGGTCATGGGACTTTACCGCTGGGTGTGATTTCTCCAGCGTCTCCCCATGGGTTTTCACCCATACTCCCTCTTTATTTTGGGTGCCCCTCAGTGATTATTTATAGAGTCTCAAATAGGTAGTATTGATGGGCACATGACACGTTTTGCAGAAGCCCATGAAGGAACTCCCACCTGTGGACGACTCGGTCAACCAGGGAGTTTTGGAACCGAGATGCGCGGGATTGCTCCGCGGTCGCATACCTCTTCGCCTCTATCCCGCGAACGATAGCAGTCTGTGGAGGTGGAAGCTCACGGCAGTGGACCGGCCTGATGTCTGGCGGTCTTCCTGGTTCGTGCCCGCATAGGCGCCTCGCCCCCATCTCGTGAACGACAGCGTCCGCGGGAGGTCAGTTCGCCGAACCAGCCACGTACTGTTCCTGGGAGCCGATACGCAGACCGGTTCGATCCTTTTTTAAGTCTTGGGGTAATTGGATTTCCCCCTTACGAAATTTTCAGGACCCTACACTCATCACATAAAGGTGAATAACACTTATTTATAGATTCAAGTCGAGGATAAATTCAAATATTTTAATTCCAAAAGTTGAAAAAATCAAGTCAAAGATATACCTATTTTTGTGCTATATGGTTGGCCCTCCAAACTATTGAAATAAATTTTTACCCATTTTAATGAAATGGTTTTTTATTCTAAATAGTATCATAATTTGATCCTAATACTATCACAAATGAATAAGTTATGGACCAACCATTTGAGTAAGGTCCAGATTTATGAATCCAATCTGTCTTTGACTTTAGGGTCCATTATCTCTATGAAATATTAGGATACAACTTGAGTTCTTCAAATAAAATATGTATCCCAATATTTTAAAAATATTGTTCCAAAAATTAAAATAAAAATCTAAAACATATAATTTTTTATGATAAAACCACTAAAGTTCAATTGGAAGGGAAAAACTGAAATTTCCATTCAGCTCCCAAATTCATACTTACAAAAAAATTCAAATCATCACTAAAATTATTCATTTTCTATTAATATAAAAGATGAATAAAAATACTTGAAAATCAATAATTAATCTTTTTTAATTCATCTAAAATTATTTTTTTAATATTAATATGGTATAATTACCCATAAATTAATAATTTTGGGGAGATTTTGAATAATAAAATTCAAGTAAAATATATGAAAATATTAACTCTTTCAATCTCCACAAGATTCAAACTTCTTGTGTTTATTATTATTAAGAATAAATAACTTACTTCAAAATATTATAAAGTTATTTAATATATATTTTTTCTCATACCACATCTGTAGGATTTAAATAACGATATAGATGCTCAATATACAAGAGGGGGGTGAATTGTACACTTTAAAAATTTCCTTAAACAAGGAAATATATAAGTTTAACAAAGTTAAACTAAGAAAATTCACAACACCTCTAACACCAATTGAAATATTGGGAAAAAGTATGAAGTTACAAACTTCTAACTCTATACACTTTCTTAAATCTGGAGAGTGATTTCGAAAAACTGGTTCCGGAAATATGGATCCGGAAATTGAAACTTAACAAAAGTTTACAATATGAGATTCTACCTTAAAGCGTATAGAATCTAAATTAATCAGAGTACAATTGTAAGGAAATATAAGAAGATTATACTTTCCTTACAATACAAAATGCAGTGGAAAAACAAGAAGTAAAACTACAAGTAACAAGATATAAATCTTTTCACCCAAAGAGAAGGGTATCCAACAACCTTGGATAAATGTTCCTTGATTTATACTTTCAAGAAAGTATGTCTTACCCACACTAGGGTAAGCCCTCGATACGAAGATCGGAGTCTCTGTCTTGTTATCCCCGCAAGCCCTCAACTTCAAGGTAGTTGGAACCTCTGTCTTCCTCAGCAAGGAAGCTCTCAAACTTCAAGGTAGTCGGCACCTCTGTCTTCCTATCCCTGGAAGCCCTCAAATGTAATCACCAACATTCGAAGTCGCACGAAGCAATCTGAACGAGCAGTTTAGTATGCACAAGGCATTAAAATCTTCTCCATCTAGAAATCACCTTAACAGCGTGTGGTCTCTAGAGTGATCAACTTGTTCATTATTGTTTTGAGATCTTTCAGATGAGCTTCTATTTATAGGCTCAGTGGCAACGGTCAGCTCCCTCCTCCAATGGTCATATTTTCCTTAAAATTTAGAGGGACCTATACACGTGTCACTCAAACAACGGTTAGTTAGAAATAGAATGGACGACATCATTTTATAACAAAACATGTGTAACTGAAGGCACGACATCATTTTATAATGAAATGAGTGTAAGCATAAGAAAAACTGAAGTTCGGAATGTAAGAAAATAAAAGTAAGGAGTCTAACCAAAGAGGAATTTGGAGTCTATAATAAAGAGATATTTGGATTCTGTTTTATAGGAATTTGGAACCTGAATTCTGTAGAAATCCAGAGTCTAGATTTCTAAGTAAATTCAGAGTCTGGTTTCACCAGAGTTCAGAATCTAAACTTACAGAGTTTGGAGTCGAACTTATAGAAGTTCAGAGTCGAACTAGTTAAAGTTTGGAGTCGAACTCATAAACGTTCGGAGTCGAACTTATAGAAGTTCGGAGTCGAACTAGTAAAATTTTGGAGTCGAACTCACAGAAGTTTGGAGTCAAACTTATAGAAGTTTGGAGTCCAGAATTCGGAGTTGAACTTTGTTAGAGTTCGTATCTAGAATTTGGAATGGAGCTTTATTAGAGTTTGTATCCAGAATTCGGAGTGAAACTTCATTGGATTTCGTATCCATAATTTGGAGTGGAACTTTATTAGAGTCCGTATCCAGAATTTGGAGTGGAACTTTATTAGAGTTCTATCCAGAATTCGGAGTGGAACTGCATTGGAGTTCATATCCAGAATTCGGAGTGGAACTCCATTACAGTTCATATCCAGAATTCGGATCCTAAAAAATAATGATTCATATCTAAATATTATATGATTTCAAGGTTTTTGATATGAATCCTAATTTTACACTTAAGAAAAATATTGATATGTGTAAGGAAATCTAGGTGAGGATAAATTTCATTACGGAAGGAAATTTTCCTTAGAGAAGTAAAATATAGATTTTCTTAAGTATAAGGTGTTTGTGATTTTCAAAACAATAAGGAATGGAAAATTCATAAGGAAAACCTTATTGACTTAACAATCTCCCCCTTTTTGGAAATCACAAACAACCTTACGAAAAATAATATAAGGACTTTGAAAATTTTCATTTGACTTTGAAATTAAAACTTATCTCCCTTTGTTCATGGATGATAATGAATACAACTAACTCCCCCTTAGGCATTGAAACTCTAAGGATTGTATTCTGGATTTCCAGAATGGAGTTTTCATCATCATGGGAATGAAAAACCTCAGAATAAAAAACTCCCCCTTACTTTAAGGATATCTTCACTTAGAAATTTTTCCTTCTCCATTTTAAATTTTTCCTTCTCCCCTTTTGAGTGGTTCTTTTTCCTTCTCCCCCTCTGTGATTTTCAAAAAGAAATAAAGGGAATGGAAAAGAAATAAAGTACCTGAAACATTAGTACATAACAAGAAAAAATACAACCAACCAAATATTTTAATAGAGTTGAAAGAATTTTTACAATGAAAAACAAATACAACAAAAGATTAGATTGAGTCTATTTGTCTTCCTTTTCCATCAGGATTAACTTCTTCAATGGGGTTTTCTGCTTCTTCAAATCTTTTTTATCCTCCTCAGCTTGCTTCTCCAAAACTGTGATCCTTTCTTATTGAGATTTCAGCACCTCTGATTGAGCCTTCATGGCCTCTTCCTACATATTCACTAACTCATCTGGCTTTACAAGTTTTTCTTAGAACTCAATCCGGAGATCTCTATCCCTTTTAAAATTTTGACCAACAGAGTTAACCTTATCATTCAAGTACTTCACTTGTTGATTCCGAGAATTTTGCTCAAGTATTAGATTCTCCTGAAGATTCTTAGTCTTGGAGTCTTCGGTGTCAAAAGAATCTTTAACATCATTCTGAAAATGATCAAACTCAGCCATGTCTTCTTCAACTTTCTTTGACCACAAAGTGATTTTGCTTCATGATTTTATGTGTACATCATAATTGATAAGGAAATTTCTATGGTCGGCCTCAATCTTTACACACTTATCCATCACCATAGATGAGGATTCTAACTTCTGATTCAGATTGTGTTGCAGATTCTGGCACCTTGAGTTTATGGTGGGAAATATCGGAATGGTGTCCACCAACTTTTTCAAAGACTCGACAACAAAGTCATGACCCTGTGCTGATTATTCTGAATCAGACACTTTTCTTGGGGATTGTTCTTCTTCAATTTGCACCAGCTTCCTTTTAGAAGAACCAATAACTTCTTTCTTCCTGATGATATCTTTTGTTGGTGTATCCAGAAGCACTTTCTTACCTTTTTCAGTTTTCGGAATGGGTTGATCATCTGTAGATTCTTCCTCACTCTCTGATAGTTGAACAATCTTGTCTTCATCTATTTTCTCCTTCTATGTTCCTTCTTCAAGATAATGCTTCTCATAGATTAATTCCTCATCATATAATTCATTATCTTTCTCTTCTTCCTCAAATTTATCTCTATTACCTTCTTTGTCATCTCCCTTTCCTGGAGTGACAAGTTTTGTGGATTCAGTCTTTTCTTGATAATCTTCTACTTGTTTGATCAAGTCATCCAGATCATCACTTCCTTCTTCTACTTCTTCTTCTTCTTCTTCAACAACCTCTTCCTCTACTCATTCACCATCTTTTTTCTCTACTTCCTCAACAACCTCTTTCCCTTTGGACGTTTCTAAAGTGATGTAATTTTTTTCAGGAGTCTCTGGTAATGGTTGGACATCAAAAAAATTCGGAATGGGAATCTTCTCAGAAGCTACTTCTGTATCTCTCAACATAGATTGTACAAGATCAGCTTCAGACATCTTTTTCTTCATCTTCTTCTCTTTTTCTTGTCTTTCCAATTCATCAGAAGCTTTCTATTTTAAGGCCTTATCCTCATCAGGATCTAATCCGAATTGAGGGTCCCCTTCTTTTCTCTTCTCCTTGTATTCCCTCCACTTAGCAGCCACTTCATTTGGGTAGTTTTTTTTTTATTTGGCTTGGGTGGTGCAGATTGAGTTTCCTTAGCTTTCTGGGTCTTGTATTCAGCCACCACTCCTTTCAACTTTCTCTTCTTTACTGCCTTTTTAGATGGTTCTGGAGTTTGTTGATCTTTCTGAGCTGCCTCAGCCTCTTCCTCTGGTAAAGGGTAGAATTCTCCGGATTCAACAGAAAAAAGCCATCTTCATCCTCTTTAATGTATCATAACTAACCAGCATTACCTTGCAGTTCCTTTGCTTGGAAGTGCATGCAACTTTAAATGAATCAAGACATCTGATAATAACCTTAGAAAGCAAGGCCGGATACATTATGATCTGAGCTTTCAGATTCCCTTCTTTAATATTCTTAACTGTAATCAAAACATACCTCATCAAATTCAACTTCCTTATATTTACCAAAAAATCTAAGATGTATATATCACTCTTCTTTAGATTATCCTTATCACCCCTTCTCAGTACTAAAAATCCATGTACCCACAGCTATAGAATCTGATTATTCGAAGAGAGATGAGAAATATTATCATTCTTGGCATCTTTAAGTCCAAGGAATTTCAATGCCTTCACTTTGTTAAAACTTTCTTGCTCATTCAGAGGCTTATGTGAACAAAACTCAGCTTCACCTTCATAAGATATACCCACCAAGCTTGTATCCTTGGTGTAAGAAATCATATAAGTCTTTCCATAAGATTTGAATGAAAACTTATCTCTGTCATCTTCCTTAAGGAAGGAAACAGACTCGTAAAACTCAACAAGAAAATCTTTATAAACCAGATCTTGTTTCACTGGCTTTAATAAGAAAACATCCTATCAGCCATTCAATCTGATATTCTTATATATAAGATAATCCTACTTGTAGAAACTCAGATGCACTAACCTCTCCCTGTAAACTAACCATTTTGATATTGTCTTTGTAGTTGACATATCTTGAGAAGTAGCTTCAGTAGATATTTGGAATGAAGAGCTCTGAAAGATTCGGAACGAGCTTTAATAAGGGAGGTAGAACTTCAACATGCGAGAGCTTGAAGATCGATGTGGGACAACCATCAGGGGTGCCCTTTATATAGGCAATGGAGATGACCTTTCAGCTTCCAAAAGAAATCTAGCGGTTGAGAAATTATATGATCTGATCTGATGGTTGAAATCAAATCTGCAAGGAAATCTTGAATCTGATCATTTTAGGTTTTAAGAAAAACAATCGGATTTAAGAAAACTACAATCCGAGAAATTTTAAAACTCATAAGAAAATACTAGCAAGAAAAATATAACTACAAAAACTTAAGGAAATCATACCTTTCGGATTGGCTAGTAAGTTTATTCGTAATAGGTAATATTCTTCTTGAAGAAAAATTTGACTACGAAAAACTAACTATGAAAAACTTAGAGTTGAAAATACTTTGAGTACCAAAACTTCAGTACGAAAAGTATGAGTACAAAAATACCAGTATGAAAAGTTTGAGTACGGAAAATTTCTTTACGAAAAGTTTGAGTACGGAAAATTTCAGTACGAAAAGTATGAGTACGAAAAATTCCAGTATGAAAAGTTTGAGTATGAAAAATTCCAGTATAAAAAGTTTGAGTACGAAAAATATCATTACGAAATTTCAAGTTCCGAAAATTTCCATTACGAAAATTTTAGTTACAAAAGTTTGAAAAACTGACTACGAAAATTTTGATTACAAAAGCCTTAAAAAAATGACTACAAAAATTTTGATTACAAAAGCTTTTTTTTTTAAAACTGACTACAAAAATTTTGATTACACTAACAAGCAAATGTACTCCCCCTATGAAAAGGAGTTTATCACTGTAAGGAGAATTTTTCAACAAGAAGTTAAAGAAGAAGAATTACCTCATAGTTATCATTCCTAACTTTTGTTTAATGTATTCAAATCTACCGGAGGGTAAAGATTTTGTGAAAATTTTATCAAGTTGATCTTGCATTCTGATAAACTGAAGAATGATATCTTTTTTATGTGTGTGATCCCTAAGAAAGTGATGCCTAATATCTATGTGCTTTGCACGAGAGTGATGTGCAGGGTTTTTACTAAGGGAAATGGCACTTGTGTTATCACACAAAATTTGAGTCTTAGTAAAACTCAAGCCATAATCTATGAGTGTGTGTTGCATCCACAACACTTGAGCACAATAACTTCCAGCTGCTCATATTCAGCTTCAGCAGTGGAGAGTGCTACTGAGTGTTGCTTCTTGCAAGACCAAGAAACTAATTAATATCCTAAGAAATGACAAGTTCCGGATGTACTTTTTCTATCCATTCTACATCCACCAAATTCAGCATCTGAAAATCTTTTTAGGATAAAATCATTTCCAGAAGTATAAAATAATCCTAGATCTATGGTTTACTTTAAGTAATGAAAAATTCTTTTCACTGCCTTTAAATGAGATTCCTTAGGATTGGATTTATATCTTGAACATAAGCATACTGAAAACATCAAGTATGGTTGACTAGCTGTCAATTAAAGTAGACTTCCTATCATACCTTTAAAAGATGTTTGATCTACTGGTTTCCCAGCTTCATCAAGATCAAGTGAGTTTGAGGTACCAATAGGAGTACTTATACTCTTAGTGTTGTCATACCCATACTTTTTAATAAGATATTTAATATACTTATGTTGAGATATATAGGTTCCTTCTGGTTTTTTATAAATTTGAAAACCAAGGAAAAATGTTAACTCACCCATCACACACATTTCAAACTCAGATTTCATTAGATCTGCAAAAGAATCAGTTAAAGATTGTTGAGTTAAACCAAATATAATGTCATAAATATAAATTTGAACAATCAAAACATTTTTCTTATCTTTCTTTATAAAAAGGGTTGGATCTGCATTTCCCTTAACATAATTATTTTGAGGAAAAAATCCTATAATTATATCATACCAAGCTCGTGGGGCTTGTTTAAGGCCATTCAAAGCTTTGGTAATTCTAAAAACATGATTAGGATGTTTTTTATCTTCAAAGACATGAGGTTGTTCAACAAAAACTTCCTCTTGAACATAAATATTAAGAAAAGCACATTTCACATCCATTTGAAAAAGTTTAAAATTAAAGAATGCTACAAAAGCAAGTAAAATACGAATAGATTCAAGTCTAGCTACTAGAGCATAGGTTTCTTCATAGTCTATTCCTTCTTGTTGATTATAGCCTTTAGAAACTAGTCTAGCTTTATTTCTAACAATGACTCCATTTTCATCACACTTATTTCTGAAGACCCATTTTACTCCAATAACAGAAGTTTCCTTAGGTCTTTCAACCAAGGTCTAGACTTTATTCCTTTCAAATTCATTTAGTTTATCTTGCATGGATTTGATCCAATCATTATCACCTAAAGCTTCATCAGTGATTTTTGGTTCTAATTGGGAAAGAAATTATAGATGTTCTACTTCATTCCTCAAGGAACTTCTAGTTATTACAGGTTGATTTACATCACCAATGATATTATCACTGGGATGATTCTTAAGAAACACCTGACTTGGGTTTTGTAAAAATTGTTCATCAACATAGGGTAGAAAGTATTCTGGGGTAAATGTTTCAGGAGTATTTTCTTGAACAATTTCCTTATCAGAAGGATCTTCTATCAAAGGTTGATAATCAGTTTTTGAAAACACATCTGAGGATGTAGGTTGAGATGGTTTAAAAACAAAAGGATCAGTTTCATCAAATTTTACATGTACTATTTCCTCAATAGTACAAGTGTTTTTATTGAAAACTCTATAATCCTTAAAAGTTGTGGAGTACCCTAAGAAAATTCTTTCATCATATTTTGTTGCGAATTTGTGTAGATTATCTTTAGTATTTAGGATGAATACCTTGCAACCAAAAACCTTGAAGTAGGAAAGTCTAGGTTTTCTACCATTTCATAACTCGTAAGGAGTTTTATTAAGAAAAGGTCTCATCAAAACTCGATTTATAGTATAACAAGTAGTACTTACAGCTTAATCTCAAAAATGTCTAGCTGTAGAATATTCACTCAACATGGTTCTAGTTATCACTTGAAGAATTCTATTTCTTCTTTCAACTACACCATTTTGTTGAGGAGTTCTAGGTGCTAAAAAGTTGTGAGTAATACCTTTTATACTACAAAAAGTTTCAAAATCAGAATTTTGAAATTCTCCTCCATGATCACTATGAATAGTTTTCAGTGGAAGGTTTTTCTCATTTTTAACTTGGGCTCTAAAACTTTTGAAATAAGAAAAATCTTTATACTTATTTGCTAGAAAATAGACCCATGTAAATCTAGTGTAATCATCAACTAAGACAAATACATAATACTTTCTCCTAATGCTTCCAGTTTGTGTTGGACCAAAAAGATCCATGTGCACCAACTGTAATGCATCAGTTGTTGAGACTTCATCGATTGATTTAAAACTAGATTTATGTTGCTTTTCATATTGACAAGGATCAAAAACTTTAGAAGAATAAAATCTAAGCTCTGGTAGATCCTTAACTAGTTTCTTCTTAGAGAGTTTACATAATTTCCTAAGGTTACAGTGTCCTAACCTTCTATGCCATAACCAAGAATGATCTTCCATTGCACTAAGGCAAGGTAAGTCTTGGCTCCTAAGGTCTTCTAAGTTTAGTGTGTGAACATTCTCTTGCCTATTGGCAGAGAGAATAAACTCTTCCTTGGAATTGTGTACTAAGCACTTATCATTCCTAAAATTCACAAGGTATCCTTCATCACATAATTGACTTATGCTAATGAGGTTGTGCTTAAGACCCTTAACAAACAAAACATTTGAAATCAAAGTTTTACCAAGAAGAACAATATTACCTATACCAACAATTTCTCCCTAAGCATTATCTCCAAAAGTTACTTTTCCTCCTTTTGTCTTGACAATCTTTTGGAAATAGCTTTTGTTACCAGTCATATGCTGGGAACATCCACTATCCATGTACCAAGTATTGTTGTTAGTACTTTCCCTATTTTCCTGAAAATAAGAAACAAGTTAGGTTTTAAAAATCCAGACTTACTTGGATCCAGAATTGTTAGACAACAAAATTTTGGGTATCCACATTTTTTTAGAGAAATATGATTTATGAAACCCAAGAGATTGAACTTTATTCAAAGAACAGTTTTTCTTCCAATGCCCACCACTTTTACACTTAGTGCAAAAAGGGCATTTAGAAGGAACAAAATAGTTGTTTTTGAAAACTGGTTTTTGGTGAGTATAACCTACTCCAGTAGTGTTTCTGTGAGGTTTAATTTGAGAATACATCTTGTCAAAATTTTCCTTCCCAGATGTAAATTTTGCAAGAAGATTCTTAAGAGAAAATATTTCAGATTTTAGTCTAACGACTAAATTCCTATCCTCATGAATCATTTCCTTAGAGTTAGATTTTTCCTCAAAAATTTTTATCTTTAAAATAGAATTCTTAAGATCTTTATAAAGTTCTTCCTTATCAGAATTTTCTTTCTCAAGGTCTTTAGAAAGTTTTTCTAAAATCTCTTCTTTATCTTTAAGATCTGAAGAAAGATCTGAAATCTCTTTTGTAAGAATTTCTTCCCTAGTATTTTCCTTGTCTAATTTTTTAGAAATTTTACAATTTTTTGCTTCAAGTAACTTGGAAAATCTAGATACTTCTTCATATGAAGGTTCTTCATTTTCTGAGGATGAAGTATCTTCATTAGAAGTACTATTTTCATAATAGTAATTCTTATCAAGAGATAGATTTTTTAAAGCCTCGGCAGAGCGTACCTTGGACATAAGACATGTATGTGGAAAATAAGTATTAGAAATGAATCCCATATTCTTATGATATGATGAATCATATTCAGAAGATTCTCTTTATGAAGAGTTTCCATAGCTAGCACTCCAATTAGTATTAGCTTTTAGACTTTTCTTAGCTTTAACTTTGTAAAACTTCTTCTTGTTCCTTTCAAAATGCCTCTCTTTTCTTTCTTTCTTTTTAAGAATAGGGAAATCGTGTCTTATGTGTCCACTTCTCTTGAATTCATAGCATGTGACCTCTGAATCTTTCTTATCTTTCCTTTCCTTCTTCTTATACCTGGATTGGAAATTTCTTTGACCGGCTATCTTGTTCATTCTTCGAGTAAGATTTTCTAACTCATTCTCTGAGACTTCACTCTCACTAGATTCGGATTGGATAGTAACCTTCTTAGACTTGGATCTAGTTACTCTCTCAGGAGTCTTAGCTTTCATGTGATTTGATGTTGTAGTAAAAGCAACAATACCATTCCCATTCTTCTTTTTGATGTTGTCAGCATCTCTCTTTATCCTTGTTTCATGTTGGAGAAGAGTTCCAAACAGCTCATCTAAGGAAATTTGAGTGACCTTCCTATTCTCATCAATAGTTGTTCTCTTTGATTCCCACTCATTGGTCATAATTTCAAAAATCCTATCCACAAGAGCTTCATCATCCAGACCTTTCTCTCCTATAGATTTCAAGCTATTTACGATAGTCATAAATCTTTGTTACACCTTACAAATGGGTTCTCCATAAGGAAAATTAAAACCATGATACTCAGCTCTCAACATAGCTCTTCTTGTATCTATGACTTTGGATGTACCAAAATGAGTAACTTAAAGTTTCTTCCATATAAAGTTAGCTATTTCACAAGAATAAATTTGGATATATATGTTCCTAGTCATTGAACATAGTAGATTATTGCGTACCTTATAGTTTAATTGATAATCATGCTTCTCTTGGTTTTTGAAAGTAGTAACTTTCTTATCAGGAATTTTATATCCACTGGTAAGCATGAAAAAGTTATCTACCCCAGTATTGATAATGAAATTCTTCATTCGATCTCTCCAGTATTCATAATCATTGCCATCAAAAATTGGTGGTCTTGTAGGATTTAGGTTGTCGATGAAGCCAAAATTTAAACCTACCATCTTAAAAAAATCTTTCTGCACAAAAACTTGTTAAAAACAAAAGTTTAGATTCAAGGAACTAAGCAAGAAAAATATAGAACAATGAAAAACTGAGCAAGAAAAACTTATATGTGATTATAAGTATTTCAGATACCCCCTTTGATGCCAATTGTAGGATCGAAATAACGATGTAGATGCTCAATATACAAGAGGGGTGAATTGTACACTTTAAAAATTTTCTTAAACAAGGAAAGATTTAAGTTTAACAAAGTTAAACTAAGAAAATTTACAACACCTCTAACACCAATTAAAATATTGGGACAAAGTATGAAGTTACAAACTTCTAGCTCTATACGCTTTCTTAAATCTGGAAAGTGATTCTGTAAAACTGGTTCTGGAAATATGGATCCGGGAATTGAAACTTAACTAAATTTTACAATATGAGATTCTACCTTAAAGTATATAGAATCTAAATTAATCAGAGTACAAGTGTAAGGAAATATAAGAATATTGTACTTTCCTTACAATACAAAATGCAGAGGAAAAACAAGTAGAAAAACTACAAGTAACAAGATATAAATCTTTTAACCCAAAGAGAAGGGTATCCAAAAACCTTGGATAAAGGTCCCTTGATTTATACTTTCAAGCAAGTATGTCTTACCCACACCAGGGTAAGCCCTCGATACGAATATCGGAGTCTCTGTCTTGCTATCCTCGCAAGCCCTCAACTTCAAGGTAGTTGGAACCTCTGTCTTCCTTAGCAAGAAATCCCTCGAACTTCAAGGTAGTCGGCACCTCTATCTTCCTATCCCTGGAAGACCTCAAATGTAATCACCAACATTCGGAGTCACATGAAGAAATATGAATGAGTAGTTCAATACGCACAAGGCATGAAAAGCTTCTCTCTCTAGAAATCACCTTAACAGCGTGTGGTCTTTAGAGTGATTAACTTGTTCATTGTTGTTTTGAGCTCTTTCAAATGAGCTCCTATTTATAGTCTCGGTGGCAATGGTTGGCTCCCTCCTCCAACGGTCATATTTTCCTTAAAATTCAGAGGGACCTATACATGTGTCACTAAAACAACAGTTAGTTAGAAACAGAATGGACGACATCATTTTATAACAAAACATGTGTAACTAAAGGCACGACATCATTTTATAATGAAACGAGTGTAAGCATAAGAAAAACTGAAGTTTGGAATGTAAGAAAATTAAAGTTCAGAGTCTAAACAAATAGGAATTCGGAGTCTATAATAAAGAGATATTCGGATTTTGTTTTATAGGAATTCGGAACCTGAATTCTGTAGAAATATGGAGTCATAATTTCTAAGGAAATTCAGAGTCTTGTTTCACCAGAGTTCAGAATATGAACTTACAGAGTTCGGAGTCAAACTTGTATAATTTCAGAGTTGAACTAGTAAAAGTTTGGAGTCGAACTCATAAAAGTTCAGAGTCGAACTTATAGAAGTTCGGAGTCAAACTAGTAAAAGTTCGGAGTCGAACTCATAGAAGTTCGGAGTCAAACTTATAGAAGTTCGGAGTCCAGAATTCAGAGTTGAACTTTGTTAGAGTTCATATCCAGAATTCATAATTGAACTTTATTAGAGTTTGTATCTAGAATTCGGAGTGGAACTTCATTGGAGGTCGTATCCAGAATTTAGAGTGGAACTTTATTAGAGTTCGTATCCAGAATTTGGAGTGGAACTTTATTAGAGTTCGTATCCAGAATTCGGAGTGGAACTTCATGGAAGTTCATATCCAGAATTCAGAGTGGAAGTCCATTACAGTTCGTATCCATAATTAGGATCCTAAAACATAATGCTTCATATCTAAATATTATATGATTCTAAGGTTTTTGATATGAATCCGAATTTTACACTTAAGAAAAATATTGATATGTGTAAGGAAATCTAGGTTAGGATAAATTTCCTTAAGGAAGGAAATTTTTTTAGAGAAGTAAAATATAGATTTTCTTAAGTATAAGGTGTTTGTGATTTTCAAAACAAGAAGGAATAGAAAAGTCATAAGGAAAACTTTATTGACTTAACAACATCTTCAATGGAGTCTTATATTCACCTAGACAGGACAAAGCCTTGTTAAAAATGTAAACAAATGTCAAGAATTTCCCTTTCTAGAACTTATCAGTTAGATCTTCCCTAATAAACATTGTTTAGTCCATATTGTTGATGATCTAGTTTCTCTCCTAAACTACACCATTTTATAGAGGAGTTCCCACCACTGATATTTATCCTATACTTATTAATATAATCCTCTACTTGGATATTAGTAAACTCTATTCTATTATTAGTTTCGAATTTTAGAATTTTCTCCCTAAGAATCTCTTCATCCATCCTCTTATAATGAGTAATGTAATTGAACACTTTAGACTTGTGAGATATCATTGTAAACCATACCATACTATTGAAATAATCAATGAAAATAATATAATATCTCTTTTAATTAGAAGATTTTTGTGATATAGGGCCACATACATTAACATGTACCAAATAAATCAACCTTGTTGAATTATTTTCCTTCGAATTATAGCTCTTCAGAATAATCTTACACAAAAAAATATTTCATATGTGAGTATGGTCACATGAAATTCTAGGGATATCATCAAATTTATTATTTTTTAAAATATTTTCAAAGGATTTTTTTCTCAAATGGACAAGCCTTTTATACCATAATTATTTTCTTCCTCCTTAGATAGAACGAACATATTTTATTCTCCACTGATGAGGTAGAGATTCCCCTTCATGTGATTCCCTTTTATAAAAGTTTCACCATTCTTTTCCCTTGATGATTAAAGTCTTCTTAGTGAAATTTATTTCATGTTCCAACTCACATAATTGACTTACACTTAGAAAGTTGTGACTAAGGCCATCAACAACCAAGACATTTATATGCCTCATATTTTTGCCTTTAATTTTTAATCTCTTAGAGTCAATAATCTTTAAACCATAACCTTTTCCAAATATCGTGACACCTTCCTTATATCACATTATTCCTATGACCATATCCTTATTTCTTGTCATGTAGGAAGTACATCCCCCATCAAGAATCCAAACTCTGGCTCGATCCATTGCTTTTAGGTAAATATTTACAACTGGTTCTTTCCATGTAATTATCTTTTTTTTCTCCATGTATTTGACTACAAAACTAGTGGTGATTGATACAATTGATCCTCCTCTAAATATGATGGACCACATTCATCTTTCAAAGTTGAAAATTAATTTGGATTTTCCATCCTACTTGATGATTCCTTTAATTGTTTTGTACAACCACCTATACTATTTATAAGAACATTCCTTTTCATCATCAATGATAAATACATAGACATGTGTTAATATAAACCACACCAGAAGTAGTATCCATTTAAATCATACATGTAATATTGAACCTTTCTTGGTTGCCTTCATTATTCTTTTTACCTCCAGTACCTCCTAGCTATGAAACACACATTTTGAGAATGACTCATTTATTTTTGATATACTATTATGTGTATTTTATATAACATCAGTGGTATTTTTTCTCTTTGAGTATTTTAACATGTATGGATACTCAAATCAATATTTATCCTTGGAGTGATTTATTTTTATTTTTCATCCATCACAATCACCTTTTATTTGTGATCAAGCCTCACACCTAATTTCCCCTTATTGTTAAAGCACTTATTTTGAGGTAATTTCTATATATTTTATATTAAATCACCATGTTTATATTTTAATTTATCTATGTCTCATACAATCCCACTTCCCAATGTCATGTATGGAGTCAATAGTCTCTCCTAGTATTTGATTTTTCACCATAGATAGAAAATTTATCCTTTAATCTCCAAAATGTGTTTGACTTGATATTTCACTATACCTATCAAACTATCGATGATTCATGCCTGCTATTAGATCTTGATTTTTTACTTAATAAACTTATTCTATCTTTACATATTTTAATATTTTAGATTCTCAATTTCAACCGTCAACTTATCTTTATATTCTCTTTATTGTTGTATTTAAGTTTGGAATCTCATACAACTACATTGGATTTATTCATTTTATCCCTTAAAACATATATCTATTTGAGTGTATCCTCCAAATCCATATTTAGGTCAATTCCTCCCTCAACATTAATTTCATCATCATTTATGTTTTCCATTGTTTGTTTCTTGTATACAATAACCATAATATCTTATTCAATGAGTTATATTCAATCCTCAATCTCCACTAGTTCTGATCATTTTGAGTTGTTATCCTATTATAAAATCAAGTTCTTCCTTTTGAATAAATTATTCTTGGTGATCCACTTTCCTTTCACATTATTCAAATATTTAATCATTGGTACTTCATAGTTTTCATAATTATCTCAGAATTTATTGGGATTTTTAACGATGAGGTACCCAACCTTTCCACACCAAAATCATGTGAGTGGAAGTTTTCATTTGAAATTTCCTTTTTCCTTATTCAAATTTTAGGAAAGTTTTCATGACCCCCCCCCCCTCCAAATATGTCACAGTAAATAAAAATAGACAATGACCCTCGAGTTCCACCTCTAATAGGCCCTAAGTTGGTGACTAGTATTGAGGGTATAAAAATATCACCATATGGAAGGCATTATCCTCTATAAATAAAATAAGATCAGGATATAGGATCATCAAAAACCAAAAAAAATGTAGTAGATAATATAAAATAAACCCAAATCCATACCACAATTCATGAATAAATTAAATATAATACATATAAAAGTCTCAAATATACCAAAAAGACAAGTCCTATGGTAGCAACTCAACAGCAGCTCCAAAACCCAAGATAGTAATGTCCAGTTTGTTCCCAAAGTCCTCATAGAAACCTTAAAATATTTTTAGATATGTTGGTTGAGAGTAATAGGTATACTCAGTAAAGATATAACCAAGACCTCAAGTGCACATGTGAAAATATCATGTTATTGTGCTAGTGAACAAACAGCAGCACCAACAAACACCTAAACAGTCCAACTATCAATACCAACCTCACCATGGATCACTCACTAAATCATGCATCCAATATAGTAATATAATATTAAGATCATAACAAAGAAAGGTGCCCCATTTCTATTTCCCCAATGATTTATCACTCTCAAACCCCAAAGTCAAAAACATCTTGTGCTCCAATCCCATCTATACATATCACATCACAACCACACTGAATCATATCTCACCCGAAGACACTTAATACATCTCTAATATGGGTTGGGATGAATCCCTACCCACCCCACCCTTGCAAGTTCTAGAATTATGTGTTATAATTAGGAATTTCCACACTATGTATTGCCTAAATTCACTAGGGCTATCACATCTCATCTCATAACCAAAGAGGTAGGGTATCATGAACATGAAGAAGAACAACCTCATGCCCTCTTCCTACCATGAATGACTCCCACCACATATCACATCACATCACCTCCTCATCACATCTCACCCCACATGAAAACACCTAGTCCATCACACCACATATTTCCCTAATACACCTGGTCCATCACTACTAAAGGAAGTGCAAGGAGAGGGGGCACCCATCCATCTATATCACCACCATCCCAAATGTTGGGGAAAACACCCAGAACCTAGAACCTCTAAGAATTGGTAAGGTTATCTAACTCGGGTAGGCACATATAGAAATAACATAAAATACATGATATATAGGTAGAATACAATAACCCAACATATGGGTTCACATCAACTACACTAGTGCACACCATATCACAACCACCATACCACTCATCAACCATCACAACTGCTTCCACCACTATATGCAACACACCACACCACCACCACACAAGCCATAAGAAATTTTCCACTTTCACTTACAATTTCACCACTTTTCAAAAACAACAAGTTCCACTAAATTTCATTACTAAGACACTTCATTCGCATTTAAACAACCCATTTTTTAACGTTTAATTAATTAATTCATTTACCACACAACCATTTCTAGCCCATCTTGTTTATTTACTATCCTATTTTTTCATTGTATCATCTCAATTTATTCTATGGCTATCTAGGAAAAAATCATAACCACCATACAACACCTCGCCCATATCAAAACAACCACCACCATAACACCACAACCACTATAATCACTATGCCACACTAACCAAGCCATCTCACTACAACAACTACACATCACAATCACCACATAACCACAACCACTACACACCACAAATAATGCACATCACAACCACTGCACACTATATAGTATAACATACCCTCATCACACAATGCTGCCACATAGCACAACACCACCAAACAACATCACTATCACAAAACTTCCCACATCACATCCATGCCAACAAACCATCACATCATAGCCTGACACATCACACAGCCTAAATGGTCACCTTCATCACTACATAATAGCCCAAACCATGAAGGGAAAGGAAATAATCACAATCACATACAACAACAACGCATACCAAATTACATAATTTATACAAGGGATTTTATTTCATTACTTATTTATTAGCCTGGATATTATCACACAACTAGATTCCATGGGAAACTAGTTCATTATCCAAATATACATTCTTAACCTTTTACTCAGGTTTCAATAACACAATAACACAGAAAGGTTCATCAAAACATATCACATAAAATGAAAAAAGTCTCCAAATAGCTGTTATTTTTAGAAAGGCATCATAATGACATAAACATATCAATAAAAAATATCAAAGTAGCATAAACATGCAATATCTCCCCCATAACCATCGATTTCAATTATGAAAATTCAATATCTAATTAATCTAACCCTTAAAATTCACCCAAAGGTAAGAAAATCATGAAGATCTCACACATGGAATGTAAATAAGTGATAATGAGGATCCCCTACCTCAAAGAATATTTTTGATCTCATTTTGCACCATAGGGTGAAGAATAAAATAATATGAAACTCATAACCATGCAAGGAAACCATGGATCAACCTATACCATATCAAAGGATCATAAAAACACTACACAAATTATCCCCAAATCGAAACTAAAATGCTACAATGAATCTCAGAGAGAATAATGAGAGGAAAATCAAGAAATAGAGAAGGTATTACCAATGATTTTTGAAACACACCCACTGGAACCCAAGATCAAAGTAGAAGGAAGTAGGGTTGGAAGACCTCCAAAATACACTAAGGTTTTTTTCAAAATGAGAGATATATGATTGGATGAATGAGATAATAATTGGTTAAACTAGGTTTATAAACAACTCGTAACTCACCCACTTTATGGTGTAAATTATAAGTTTACTCCATAAATTCCATGGGCCCAAA
Organism: Viscum album; assembly: GCA_963277665.1. Taxonomy (NCBI): domain Eukaryota; kingdom Viridiplantae; phylum Streptophyta; class Magnoliopsida; order Santalales; family Viscaceae; genus Viscum; species Viscum album. Next base: position 408,169,951 of record OY728142.1, read on the forward strand.
AAACTTATGCCATAAAACCAACCTTTAGTTCATAAACTTTTTTTCTACCAAAAAAACATGAAACCTCAGGCTTTAAAAGATTTACACCAAAGTAAACCCATTTTAAAACCAATCCATTGTCACATAAAATCCATAAAGCAGCTAGCCACACAAGCCATAAACCACCATCTTATACTGTAAATTCCTATTTTATAGAATAAAAATCATGTTGTAGTTAAACTATAATTCAAACCTCCATAAAACCTCTTCGATACTCCTCTGAAACACCTTCAACACCCAAAATGAAAGATTAACCAATCACGAAGGCATGGACCTTTAAAAAAGAAATAACATAATTTCATATAATTCCCTTTTTATAGGATCATCTTCCAATAATAGCTTCTTAATTACCTTGAATTCAACTTTTTGAGACTTCACTTTCTTAACAATACCATTATTATTATTCCTCATTTAATATGCAAATAAAGTGCTATGAAAATTATCCAATGTGATATATTTTTCATCCTTATCCTCAAACACTAAAAAAATTGGATTGAATAGAGGTGTCAATCTTCTCAAAATTCTCTTCATAAACATAACATCATTAATTTTTTCTCCTAATGCACTCATGTCCTCCAAAATCTCATTCACCCAATTGAAAAATCAATCAATAGATTCATTTGGTTGTATCCTAAAATTCCAATACTTATTCCTTAGAACCAATAATTTAGCTTCATGTACCTTCAAGTAGCCTTCATAAATATTGAGAAAATTCTCCCACATGGTGTGCGGGGATTTAAATGATATCACCTTCATGTAGATAACATTGGTTAAATCTCCCCTCAATGCATTGATTCCTTTGGCCTTGACACCAAGTTCTTTATAATATCTCTATGGTAAATCTATGTTGTTAATATTGAAAAAAAGTCAATGAAAAATATATGTATAAAAATTCATTCCTAAAGATTGTAAGTAGTATTACATTCGATTCTCTCATAGATAAAAAAAATTCCATCAAAGATCAGAATATTTTTGTGAATCACTCTTTCCATGACTTCCAATAGATAATAATTCTATATATTTTTATCTTCATCTCTAATACCATTTACTGGTCCCTCACTAAGGAAAATACCAAAATAGGGTTGAATTATGGAATGATGGAATTAAACAAATATCATATTGATCTTGTTCTATCATGAGACAAAACACACTTCCATCTTTATCTTATAACAATGTATAATGAAAATAAAGCATGAAAGAGATGTAAAATTTTTACTTGGTTCACCCACACTGGTGTACATTTAAGGAACATACTCATGACTATGTTCCAGTGTACTAAAATTCACCATTGCACACTATTTTTTACAAGGTTAGAGCTGAAACATTGTCTTCTCTGGTTTATAACCAATTAAAACTGAGAATCTACTACTCTCTCAACTAAAGTGAACGCATTTCTTCCTCTATATAATTATTTCATGGGATTATTTATAGATGGAACTCTTTACTAGAATCATTACACTATTTAATTATTTTTCAAAATCCTTCCTCCATGTAATTATTTCACAAAATTATACCTCTATGAAATTATTTCATATAATTCCACCTCTAGGTAATTTTTTCATAGAATTATACCTCCATATAATTATTTCATGAAATTATACCTCTGTATAATTCCTTTGTATATTCTTTCCTTTAATTTTAAAACTCCACCATGTAAAACTTTCACATTCCCACATAATTATTTCACGGTATGTCTACATTTACTCTAGATTTCACTATGTGTAATTATTTTACCATCCTATATAATTCTTTAACAAGATTCCTTTCTTTGTTCTAGATTTTTCAATAAATTTATTCTTTGAATCCAAAATTTCACAACCATAAAAAAACCAACCCCAAAGACTTAGAAACCATATCTTCATGAATGCATAAAACACAACATAAAAACTCCAAAGAAACATGTGAGGGATTTTTCTAACAATAAATAACATTTAAGAATATTATTCCTTGATTTTCTTCACCAAAACATACAAGAATGATTAAATGAATATAATATTATATTTTTATGATATATTTATGGAAAATACATCATATATCTTCATAAAAGATAATATTTTTCCATGTAAAACAATATTAAAGAGTGTATATTTTATATGAAAGTTGAAAATTTTATCATAATATAGAATATATTATATTTATTTTTAAAAAACAATTATTTCACTGAACATTCACTTTTAAACAAACCCATTATTATTCATTAAAAAAACTATCCTTTTAAGTTATTTAAAATTTATATGCACATAAATTTTAATAAATTTAGGTATATCATATTTTTTATTTTGGGATAAAAAATAATTACGACATAACATATATCATATTTAACAAATTAGATTTCATAACATATAAAAATTTTACAAAAAAAATACCTTTAAATTAACAAAAAAATTATAATATGTCACATAAACATCATTCATAAATAATTTATTCACTTTAATAAGTGCCACAAAACATTTACTATCATTATCTTAAGAACATATATTCTATAATAAAATATAAACATAGTATTTTTTTAAAAACCATGAAGTAATAAGAATATGGTTCACAAAAAAGTGGTTCCCGTATAAAATTTAATTTAACATAACATTTAGATCAATAATATATTCATATTAATATAGACTTCATAAAACATTTTTGAATTAATATATGAAATAGCATTAACAAAACATTTATATTTTTTCCAAGTATATAATAATTTTAGTATAATTATTTTCATTATTTTATAAATACAAAACAAGTATTTATCTTCATGGAATATTTAATTATATAAATAATATCATCAATATAACCAAAAAACAGTTATTTTCAATGAACTTTTATTATCGCATAACATCATGCGATAAATAACATCTAAGAATATCATTCCCAAATTTTTTCACAACAACACTTATAAGAATGATTAAGTTAACATAATATTATACTCTTTATATAGAATAATTTTTTTGCAAATAAATTTATGTAAATATTTTAATATAATATGAGTTTTTTTATTGGATTAATATGAAATAGTAGATTAAAACATAATTTTTTCATATTCATATAACATAAATAACCTAAAAATAAGAAAATTTTATTTCCTAAAATATTTAGTTTCATAAAACATTTATTAGATGGGTTTTTAAGGATTGATTAACACTTAATCAAAGCACTAAAAGTAGTTAGAAATACCATTCCCAAGATCTACCATTCTCAATAACCAAAACCATTTATAACATAAAATGAATAAACCATATACCTTTCCCTAATATAAAGTTGTTGCAATTGTATTTTATTAGTGTTCTTGATAAAGATCCCTAAGAGGTAGCTGAAGGACTCCCTACTCTGTGGTGTATCCATGGGTTGAAAATAAATCACTCACTATATGGGAAGCACCCTCACGTCTCTTATGACATGCTAGTACCTCTCAAGGTAAATAGAAAAGGGGAAAGATAACTTTTAGGTAAAACCCACATAATGAAATGAATATTTCCATGTCCTTTGATCTATTTATAAAGGCCTTAGGGACACTCCTAATATTTCCTTGGAATTTAATCATACATTACAAAAACATATGATTAATGGAATAGGTTATAAAACTTATAACATTTGGGAATAAAAACATCATCCTATGTATTTTATTATATGAAAATAATATAATCTATAAAGGAAAACATGAAAGAGATTTGAAAATTAACCGTTTAACATCTAGCTTCCTTATCAATTGTAGGAAGTGGCATGATATCGTATAACATGACTTGATATATCCCCTTAAAAAGGAAAATGACATGACTTAATTCCAAGCATGTTGTACTATATGACATACACATATCGTACAATAAGATATTCCCCCAATGAATATCAAATATTCATGAGATTTAGGAAACATATCCAAAAATCTCCCACTTTCACTAAAGCATATTAGACTTTGTGTCATTCCACCTTATATTATATCATATACAATAATTTCTAAAACCATATAAAACCCCTTTTTGATATTTATGTGAGACAAATTTTCCAAATTTATATCTACTTTTTATTGGAAATTAACCCCATAATTCATTTGAATCCCTAGTAATTAACTGGTGTTTGATAATTTTATGGATTTGGAATTAAATTGTGAAATAGATTAAATAGTGATTTTTAGTGTTTTATTAATTTTTTTAATTGATGGAAATCTATACTTTAATTGTGAAATTTGGAATCAATGAAATATTGAACTTTATTTCAAACTTTTTTTAATCCATTTATTGATTTTTTTTTTGGGGGGGGGGGGGTTTAATTCTAAATGGATTATAATTTTGTTATTTTATGTTTTAACTATTTTTTATTTTAATCTTGAATAATCTTACGCTAAGTTTGGATTTTCAATTATATAGGTTGAAGCTGGAAAAATTTAAAATGTAAGAGACCATGTAACCTCCTTCATAATATCTATCCACCTATCATTCCTGGAGTGACTGTACATGGAAATCCAGTAAAGTCCACAACTTATTGCACAACCAACTCAAAAGAGCTCATAATAAGAGATTATGTGGTCAATTAATCAAATGTATGTGAGAAATTTGAAAAAGGGTTGGACTAACCACATGATGGAAAGAAATCACTGCATGAAAACCCCATGGTCAATCAATATATCATGTCTATCCTACCATTCATGAAAAAATGGAAAAGTCATCAAGCTATTGTGCCTCCTCCATCTTAACTACTGCAAGAGTAAAGTGAACATGAAAACATGAGGATCTACCACAATGGAAGAACTCAAGTTTTTGTACTTCATCAATCACATGATCATTAAACCTATCATAATCCCCCACCTAATATACCGCAAGAATAAGCTTCAACCAAACACACCTCCTCATTCATGATTGATTTTGAATTCCCTCACCACAAGTGACCATGCCTGTTTGATATACCCTGAAACAATGTAAAAGACTCAATAATATCACATTAAAGATTTATTTAATACCTAAATTTCCATGTTGAATCCCAAGTTCACTATAAATAGACCCAGTCTTGAATACCATGCATTAAAGGCCCATGCCACCCAATATGATCACCATCTTCCTCCTCACATGAGCACACCCAGTATGACCTATCTTTTATTATGCATGTAATACAGTTAAACGTATATGCTCATGTTCTTATAGATGAGTGTGGATATCAATCATGGGAGGGTAATTTTTTAATAAGAATATTATAACTATTCTTACATGGATAAATCTGAACCCTCAATCTTTACACATGGAAAAATCAAAAAAGAGGGAATTAGGGCACTAAAATCCATGAAATTTTTGAAGATTGGGGATATGATGAAGGGAGAGTTTGTGAAACTCATGTGAGATATGGTTATATTGTATATGAGGACCCTAAGTTTTTATATTTAAAGCAAAATTGTTCACTGAGGTGGTGGATGCTTCCATGGTTACTTTATTGAGTGTTAAGTTTTTTTTATGCTTTCTTTCATTTCTACTTATTGTAATACTCTTATGATAGCACACTAATCCCCAAGTGAATGAGCCAAGGATATTACACTTAACTCATGTTAATGAATTATTAAATTTAATTGATAAAATATTCTATTCATTTTCTATGGATTTATTCAAAAATATATGATTAATAGATTTCTATATTATTAGGTATTTTGAATTCATCTTCTCTCTTTCACTAGAGTATACACACAAGCCACTTGGTTCTCTCTATTACTTGCAATCATGAGTAGTGGTGTGATCTAATGGTGGTTAGATATATTTGATTACTTTTCTAGGTGAAGTTAGATATTGAAAGGATTATTCCATTCCTCTGGTTAAACTAAAACTTCTAGGTGAGGATAATCATTTTGGGTTTCACATGGTTAGAACAAGAGAATAAAAGAATATAATCATGATTTAACAGGAGGTGATTAGATATCCAAAGTAAATCTAATTAAATTAAAAACTAAATTTAAATCCATTCCAATATAACCATTTATTTCGCACACCAAACCCATTAAACAAGAGAATAGCACACCCAAAACACCCTCCTATCTATAGAGAACATAAGTCCCACTTTTACTACATTAAATTTTAGTTCATAAATTCATTTATTGTGGGCACCATGACATGCCTATCATCAATCTGATGTCATTTTAGAAGAGATAAATTATTAGTTTTTAATTTTTCTTATAAATGACTCCAACACATAACCAGGTATAGTTCATCTTAACTCATTGGTTTTGACTCATAGGTTGAAAAAATTGTATTAGAAATACTTGAGACTCTAAAATAACTAAAGAAGAGGAAAGAGAATTTTTTTAGTATCCCATTTAAAAATTATACCTCTTCATCCACTTTTTTCACTAGGGTCACTATAGGAAGTGAAAACATGGATGAAAATATAACTCAATTGAATATAATATTGATAGAACATTATCCATACAATTTAAACAATGATAACCAGATTAAATGACCAAATAAGCAACATGATTGTGAGAATAGAACTGGAATTATTAGTTTACTACCTACATCTCATTGTTTATCGGAAGAAGACCCCAATAAGAATATGAGAGCATTTAGATAAATCTAAAATGTTTTCATACCTTGAGGATTCACAAATACTCAAATTATATGGAAGGTATTACTCTTTTATCTTTAATTATCATCTAAGGAGTGGCTATGTATCCTCTAGACTAGAGAAGTGACCACTTAGGATGAGTTGTAGAAGGTGTTACTCTAGAAATATTTCCCAACCTTGAGGAGTACACAGCTGAGGAAAGAGATTTAAGGAATCAAGAAAGCTAGTGTATAAACCCTCTATGAGTTCTTGGAAACATTAAAGTGGATAAAAACCTATTGGAAACATCAACCTTTATAATACCATAATTTCTTGTTATTATTTTACCAAAGGTTGATAGAAAATGACCAGAACCTACTAGATACTTCCTTTGGAGGAGCACTAATAGAAAAGTCACCCATTGATGTTAGATAACTGATTGAGAGGATATTCCAAAATTCCCAACAATTAGGTACAAGAACTACCATAAGAGGATTTCATGAGGTAATAACATCCAACTTTATTTTACTTGAAAATAAAATTGAATAACGGGAATCTCTTATGAGACAGTTAGCTATGAATAATGTGAATGAAACAACACCTTATACAACCCCTTCAGTCTACTAACTCTATCATTCCTTGGAGAACTGCATCGATGGTTGTCTGTATGCGCAAGAAAGTTGTGATTCTATGTACCAAATATCATACCAGTAATAACCAATAAGAAATATGAGATTCATAGAATATTCTAACACTTAATCAGGAGTTGGGAACCAATAGTAGCAAATACCACCTTTCCAGTAAAGTTTTTAGCCATATTTCTAGCCACCAACTTTATAAAGGAACGGTCATCATCCTTATACAAATTACCAATAAGGTAAATCTTAAGAACCTTATATTAAATAATTTCTTAAACAACCTTTGGCACTCATATATTAGCACTTAATGAGAAATAAATACAGTACAGTCAGGTCATGTCTATCATCAATGAATTGAAAAATAAATTTTAAAGTAAACTTATTATTCATTACATTCATAAACCTAATGAGGATGTTAGTTCCATTTCATTATGAAGTGTAAAAGAGATAATAAATAATAAATAATCCTCATATCAATCTGATGATGGAAGTGGAAATCCTGCTGAACTTGAAGAATTTTTCCCTTAAAAAGATCCTCAAAAAGAAGTACCAACAGAGATACCTCCATTGGAGAAGGACAAGGGAATGTCCAAGATAAAATACCTACATCAACCCCAACCTCCATTCCATTATAAAATAAAACCACCTAGTAAAATAAGTGAATACACACTAAAAAAAGAGATTCTAGAGATCTTCAAAAAGGTAAAAATCAACATCCCTTTCTTGGAAAGCATCCACCAAATCCCAAGGTATGTAAAATTTATCAAAGACATGTGCACTGAGAAGAGAATATTTAAAGTACATGAAATTTTAAATTTAGGTAGAAATATATATTTCCTTATTACCCCTATAAATACTTAGTAAATTCTATGATCAAGGCATATTCACTATCCCTTGAACTATAAAAGAACTCGATTTTTATAATTAACTATGTGATTTGGGAGCATATATTAATATAATAAATTATTTAATTTATTATTACCTATATATTGGTGATCTTAAACTCACCTAAGTGGATTTAAAACTTTCTAACAAAACCACTACCTACCCAGTTGGAATTTTAGAAGATGTTTTAGTATGTGTACAAGGATTTTTTTCCCAACTAACTTCTATATTCTGAGTATGAAGAAAAAAATAAGTAAAGTTCATTCCCCTATCATTATATTAATTTCATTTCTCAAGATGGAAAATAAAATAATAAATGTTAATGAAGGGAAACTTTAAATGACTTTTGGAGAGAAGATTGTGAATTTTAATATTCTTGATTCAATGAAATACCCCCATGAGGGGGAAACTATGTTTACATTAAACCATTCTAATCTTCCCTATTGTTAAAAATAATAAATTGAAATGATTGATGTCATAATTATATTAGGAGAATATTTTGAAACACCTAGTTTCTATAATAAATCTATTTTTTAAAATAAACATAATCTGGATCTTATTTTATGTGTTGATCCATTTCAAGAAGTTAATGGGTTTTATTTTGACAATTTACTCAAAACTGTCACTGAAACTTATTTTTTACATGTGCAGGCTACTAGTATGGATAACATTGAATTAAAAATGTCATTGGAAAACCCCCTAAGAAGGAATTAAATTTGTTTTCATCCAACTTAAAATATGTTTATCTAAAGTAAAATGAGAGAGTATCAATCATAATTTCAAATAATCTAAAAACCCAATAAAGAGAAAAAAACTTCTAGAAATTTTGAAACAAAACATTGGGTTAATGGGCTAGACATTGAGATACACTATAGGGATTATCCCTACAACTTGTATGAATAGTATTTTTCTAGAAAGTGAATCTAAACCAGTGAGAAAACCATAAAGGAGGCTCAACCAAACCCTCATATATGTTGTGAAAAAAGGAAGTATAAAAACTTTTAAGAGCTAGAATCATATTCCCAAGAACAAACTTCTAGTTGGTAAGTCCCATTAAAATTATCATAAAGAAAACTGAACATATAATTATATAGAATGAGAACAATGAGTTAGTGCCCACAAGAATTCAGAATAGATGGACAATTTTCATTAACTACCAAAAATTGAACCATGTTAACCAAAAGGACCACTTCCCCATTCCCTTTATAGACCAAATGTTATAGAGGATATAGGGGGAGGTTCAATATTGTTTACTTGATAGTTTTTATGGGAATTTTCAAGTTCCAATATCTCCAGAAGACTATGATAAGACAACATTCACATGTCCATCCATTATGTTTTCTTACCAAAGGATGCCCTTAAGTATTTTCAATGCCTTGAGTACCTTTGAATGTTTCATGGTAAGAATTTTCCCAAAATTTATTGAGATCTTCTTGGAGGTAATTCTAGAAAATTTTACTATATATGGAACTTATTTTCAAAGTTTTATTAAAATTTTGGAAAGGATTTTAAATAAATTCATTGAAAAAAACTTGGTTTTAAATTTCAAAAAAAATTAATTTTATGGTAGAGAAAGGAAATGAGTTAGTTCATATGATTTTAAGCATGGGATTTAAGTGAATAAGGCCAAAATTGATGTGACATATACCCTTATTTACTCCCACTGCTATAAGACATATCCAATCATTTTTAGGACACTCTAGGTTCTATTAGAGATTTATCAATGATTTTAGTAAAATTAGTTTTCCCCTAACTAACTTACTTAAAAAGAATATAAATTTTTTATTTGATGATTCATACAAGATTGATTTTAATGAGATAAAAGAGTGACTGATCACAACCCCTATAATATATCCATTATATCATAATTTACTCTTTTAGATACTATGTGATGCCTCTAACAAAGTTGTGGGAGTTGTGCTTTCCCAAAAAATTTATGGGAAACCGTAAGTGATAGCCCATAATACCAAGACCCTTGACACAACCCAAATAAATTATATAATAAAAAATAAATAGTTTTCTTTAATTTTTATTACTTTATAAAAAAAAATTGGTCTTACTTGTTAAGAATTAAATCAATTGTTTATTCTGATCATGTATCACTTTGGTGTTTTATCAAGAAAACTAATGAAAATATGAGGCTAGTCGGATGGATGTTGTTACTATAAGAATTAAACTTGGATATCAAGGATAATAAGGGATATTAAAATCAAGTTATAGACCACATTAGTAGATTGAATCACACTAGCAATGCAGAACTACCCACTAAGACAAACTTGGATGATTCTTTCCTTGTTAAGAAACTATACAAAGTCACTCAAGTTTAATGGTATGTTGATCTAGTGAATTTTATAGTCACATAAAAGGTATACCTTATTTACTAAGAGTAAAACTTTTAAATTAAAATATGATTCAAATTATTATGTCTAGGAGGATCCTTATAGAATATATATAATTAACATGTAATTTGGAGATGCATCCTCGAGGAAGGGGTTAAATATGTGATTAGATTTTGTCATACACTTACATGTGGATGAAATTTTAGAACTCATAGAACTTTTAGGAAGGTGTTATAATAAGGTTTATTTTGGCCTTCAACTTTTAAATACTTGTATAAATTTTTTAAAGCATTTCCATACTATTAACTTACTCATGGAGTTTTCATAAGACATGTAATTCCCCAACAAACCTTAATTTTTTGTGAAATATTTGATGTGTGGGGGTTAGATTTTATAAGTCCATTTCATATCTCATTTTTTCTCTCCTACATTTTATTTAAAATGAATTATGTTTCTAAATATATTGAAGTAAAAGAAACCAAAATTTTTTATTCCAAGGTTGTCACTAAATTTCTAAGAATAAAAATTTTGTATAGATTTGGAGTACCCCAAGAATCAATCAATGATCAAGGAATGAACTTATATAGAAAAAAAATGGAATACTTAATGAATAGGTATGGATTTCACCACAAGACCTAAACTGTATATCGTCTATAGAAAAATGGGTTATCATAGGTGTTCCACAAAGAGATTAAGAGGATTCTAGAGAATACAATATGGCCCACTAGAAAGGACTAGAGTAAGAAGATGGAGGATGAATTATGGGCATAAACAACTTCCTAAAAAAACACCTTAGGTATGACCCTATGTATAATTGTTTATGGAAAACACTATCACTTACCTATTTAGTTGTAGAATAAGGCTTACTGGGTTATGAAGAAGTTGAACCTATAATTTGGAAAACTTGGGGGAATAAAGGAATTGTAGATGATGGAGATGGAGGAACTAAAATGGGAAGCTAATGAGAATTCACTACTGTACAAGGAAAAGTCCAAATCTTCCTATATAAAACTTATTAAGAAAATAAGTTTTAAAGTGGGATACAAAGTGTTGTTGTATTCTCTAAGAATTAAGATCATGTCTGTTAAGATTCATTACAAGTGGACTAGACCTTGTGTACTAATTAACACATTTATATATAGTGTATTTGAGATAAAGGGAGAATATTTTCAGCATAAATTTAAGGTGAATGACCAAAAAGTGAATAATTACTATTAATATTTTTAGAAATAACTAGTAGAGGAGTCCAAACTCCTACATGTTTTTATTGAATAAAGAACTGTCAGGTTGTCTCTTTCCCTCACATAGATCTAGATACTTACTCTCTACTCTCAGAAACTAAATTTCCTTGATAAAGTCATGGTGTAATTAATTATATTTGTGCCTAATATAAGTGTGGTGGAGAGGGAAATTAACTTAGGATGTAAATACCTTTTTTCTTCTCATTGGTTCTTTATAGGTTTCTTTATATTTGAATAAAATTAATCAAAGTGTTATGAAAAAACCTACTTTTAGTGTCTGTGCATAAATTCTACTTAATTTTTTTTTAAAAATAGTATATTTTTAATTTAGGAAAACTTTAGTTGAATGTTTTCCTACCTAAGAAACAATGTCATGCTATAATGGAAGGGTTACATTGGTTCAATAATTATGAGAGTTAAATGATTTTTGAGTTATTTTCCAATGTTTCATGGATATACTTTTATTTGGAATTGGTAAAAGAGTTGTAAATGAATAAGAACTTAGTGGAACCAAAATCATAGATTGAGGGAACTGTATTGATGAAATTAAATCTAGGTAACCAACCATTAGTGATTGAGTATCACCTCATGGAACAACCCTAAAAGGAAATTAGATATCTCATATGAACCAGGGTAAAACAAGAAGATGGTAACTAAACTATAATTATTCATAAGTTAACATAAATCATGTGTGTGTGTGTTATCTATAAAATAAGATTTCATAGACTTGGGATCCTACTTCCCAAGTTCTGTTTCTATTCCTTGACTATTACAATAAGTCCATAAAGATACCTCTTATCTTGGTATGGTTTAGTTCCATGTTTATATGCACTCATTCAATAAGTTCCTTGCAAAAATATGAATGGGGGAAATTCAATAAGTTTTAATTAACAAAGGGTATAGATAGATTTGGGTAATTTGAACTTGGATGAAGAAGTGGAATATTATATATTTTAATTTCATTTAGTAAGTGTCAATGAAATGTAAAATTGAAACTTGGAATAAGAAGCTTGGGTGATAATAAATTTGAAAGGTTTCAATGGTTAAAATCTTGATTCCACTAACATCTATTCTATTTACAACCCAAAACTGGATCTTATGTGTAAATTAAAGTTAAATAGTGAATTAAATTGATAGAGGAGGCATGATAATGAAAAAATGGGTGAAACTATGATTTTATTCTTCTCTAGCTAATATACTTAAGTCTAGGTAGTACGTATCTTTTCAAATAAAAATAATGCATTATATTTCCCAAGAGTGATAAAATAAGTGTAAGGGAGTGATGTGAGCTAAATTTTCCAAATTTTTATCTACTTTTTATTGGAAATAAACCCCATAATTCATTTTAATCCTCAGTAATTAACTAGTGTTTGATAATTTTTTGGATCTGTAATTAAATTTTGAAATGATTTAAATAGTTATTTTTAGTGTTTTATTAATTTTTAGAATTAATTAAAATCCATAATTTAATTGTGAAATGATTTAATAGATAAAATATTGAATTTTATTTCAAACATTTTAGAATCCATTTATTGATTTTTAGGGATTTAATTCTAAAAGGCTTATGATTATAGTCTTTGATGTTTTAATTAATTTTGATTTTAATCCTGAATAATCCCAAAATGAGTTTGTATTTTCAATTATATATTTTCGAGATGGAAAAATTAGAAAGGAAAGAGACCATGGCACCTCATTTTTATGGTCGATCCACCTACTTTTCTTGGAGTGACCATGCATGTAAATTAGTCCAAGTCCTCAAGTTGTTGCACAACCACTTCAATTGACTGCATAAAGAAAGAAAGTGGATACAAGAAGAGATTCCAAAATCATTTAATAGATCATATGTGGTAAATTTTAAAAAGGTCAAACTAACCACATGATGGAAAGAATCACTGAATGAATACCCCATCATCGATCAAGTTACTATGCCTGACCTATTGTACATGAAAAATGGAAAAGTCCTCAAGCTACCGTGCCTCCTCTATCTCAACCCCCATAAGAGAAAAGTGAATAAGTGGCTATGAGGAGCTACCATAAAGGTGGAACTTAAGTTCTGCTACTTTATCGACTGCATGAACATTCAACTTACTATAATACCCCACCTAAGTTACCATAGAAATGAGTTTTGAATGATCGCACCTCCTTTTTCACGGTCGACCATGATTGTCCTCAACTCAAGTGATCGCACCTATTCAACCTACCATGTGACACTAATAAAATACCCAATACCACATCATTAAATCCCAAGTTCAGGCTGGGACTTTCATATTGAAGCCCAATTGCACTAATAACTAGTCCCAGTCTTGAATCCCATTCATTAATGGCCCATGTCACCCATCACAAGCATCATTTTCCTCCTTAGGTGAGCACACCCAATAGAAACTATATTCCATTTTACTAATTATGAAACAAATAATATCTACTTGTATTCTTCCATAATGAATACAAGGCTCTGTTATGGGAGGTAAATATTTTAATAAGAATATTCTAATGATGCTCACATGGACAAATTTCAATCATGATATTCACATGTGGAAGAATAAAAGAAAAGGGAATTACGGCACTAAATTCTAGAATTTGTTTTGAAGATTATGGATATGATGAAGGGAGAGACTCAATGAGAATCATGTGGGATGTAGAACTAAAAAATGTGAGGCCTTTGAGTTTCTCTATTTAAAGAAAAACTCTTCACTTAATAGGAGGCTTCTTCTATGATTAATCAATTAAGAGCTAAGTTGTTTTTCTAAATTCTTTCATTTCTACTTGTTGTAATACTCTGGTGATGGCACATTAATCCCTTAGTGGAGGATCCAAATAGATTCCCCTTATACCCTATTAATTAATTATTCATTTTAATTAATAATCTCTTCATTTAATTTTATATAGATTTATTCAAATTGTTTATACAATTAGGATATTTCCTTACTACTGTGCATTTTGAATTCATATTCCCTCATTCACTGGATTTCACACACAGGACACTTGGGTTCTCTCCATTTCTTGCAATGAAAAGCAGTGGGTTGATTTAATTGTGATTAGAGATATTTGACTATTGGTCTAGGATAATTTATATATTTTAGTAATTATTTCACTCCTCTAATTAAGTCGAAACTTCCAAGTGAGGATAATCAAGTGAGGTTTCACTTGGTTAGAGAGAGAATATGTGAATAAAAGAATTGAATCATGATTTAATAGGATGTGAGGTTATATACAAGGTTAATCCACTTAATTTAAAAACTGAATTAAATTAAATCCAATCCAACCATTTCTTTCACACATCAATACTATTAAACAATAGAAGAGCACACATAATACACTCTCCAATTGAGAAAAAAACCCAAGTATCAATTTTACTATATTAAATTAATGTTCATAAATTCATCATTCCTCTCATCTAATATCTTCCAAAATACTTTTGGAAATCTATCTTAAACCATACATTTTATCACATCATATGTAATGACTTATGAATATATATCCAAAACTCCTTTAGTATAACTCAAAAACACATTTAGAGAAGCTCTCTAACTCAATCCTTGTTTAATAAACCATAAAGTATGACCTTGTGACTCCCTTTGTGTCACTGTTGTTTTTTTTATTATTATTATTAAGTTATTTTTAAGTTCTCAAGGATTTCTTGATTTTCAAGGTAGTTCGGAAGGGATCAAAAAGTTTCAGGTCTAAACTTGCAGTAGTTCAGTCCCTGAACCAACCTTTCAGGTCCTGGGTGTTCTTCCTAGGGAAGTTCAAGCCATGAAATGGGGTTTCAGACTAGGAAACATTCATGGGGTGAAAATTCACATCGTTAATAAAGGATTCACTCTATGAATTGGTATGCACTCAATTTTTAATTTTTCTGTTTTTTCAAGTTTTCCCCTATCTTCTTTTAGGGGTTTTTATCCCTCTCATTCTATCTCACTCATAAACTAGCCTTAGGATCTCAAAAGAGATATTCCCACTCCTTCATACATGATTTATGTCCTTCTCTTCTTGATATATAGGTGGATCTTAAAGGTAAACCCTCTTTTATCCCACTTTAATTTCTTCTCATTCATTTTTACCTATTTTTTATGGGTTTTTCTTTCATCATGAAATCCTAAATAACTGTGTAAGATAGGGTTGAGGTTCGGGTTGGTTTTAACTTAGGATTTTTATTTTATAGGGACCATAGAGTGAGGTTTCTTACTTTTTTAGGTTTTCTTCATGGAAGGCAACATGTTGTGGCTTGATTTCAGCTGATTGAGGTGGGTTTTTCTATTATCTCTCTTTTATTATGAAATTCGTGATATTCTTGAGTGTTAGAAAAAAAAATTGGTTTAAGTATAGTTATATATTCTTCTTTGGTTGAAATAGTTATAAGAATGGAATAAAGGGTTTTATTATAAATTTCAAGTGTTTTTTGAAAATTAGAATGGTTTAAACATGTCAAGAAAATTTTTAAATGTTTATGGGATTTTTAGAAATATTTTTAAAAGAAAATCAAGCCTTATAACTTGATGTGGATTTCCATAGGAACTTGTTTTGTTTAAAAGAAATATTTTTTATTTCTAAAGGTTATATTTGTTTTAAATGTTTTATAATGGATGTTTTAAAGTGTTATTTCATGAAATGGAAAATGAATCAGCATCTTAGGTTGGTTTTTTGGTAAAGTCCCATTTTATACTTTAAAGGTAAAGGGTTTATTGCTCATGAGAACCTTATTGATTTCCCCTTATATTTATTTTCCTATTATGATTTATTTATATTTTTTTATGAATGTATGATGTGAAGGTAGTTTTTCTATGTGATGGTTTTAGAGATAAGGTGTAGGGAATTACTTATGTTAATTTATGTGATTATCTTGATTGTTTAATCACCTTCTTGATTGTTTGTTCATGAGAGTATTGGGTGACTAAGTAGAGTCCTGGATGAGTGAAAACTCTAGTTGATATTATATCTAACTAGTGGTAAGAAGTGTGGATGTTGAGAACTCCTAAACTCATAGTAGCTTCACCCTGATATGATGGTTGTAGGGCCTGAATAGTTCAACAAGATTAATGGTATGGATGAGTTCTTGTATGTCATCCTAGGGTACTAGTCACCAGTTCATGATTATATTACTTTAGAAACTAGATTTTTAGCCCATGATACTTATTTCCTGACAGTCGATTTTATGAATGGTATTTATATTACATATTTATTATATCCCCTTGAGACGATAGACTCATGGAACTATTCATTACTATTTTTTTACTTTTATATTATGACCTCATGGTGCCTCTTTGAGTGTGTTTTTTTATATTTAGGTGGGTATGTTTTGAAATGGTTTTAGAAAATGTTTTTTAAATTTGATTTAAATGAAAATTAAATGTTTGTTTTGGGTTCATAAAAGGTTTAAAATAAAATTTAAAATTTGTTTTTCTCAGTTTCATAAAATGGAAATGGTTAGTGTTTTGGTTTTAATATATATTTTAAGTTATTGGGTTTTGAAAAGAAATGATTTATTCTTTATGTTAAGGATGTGTGAATTTTCTTAATTATTTATTTTTAAAATGGAAAACCCTATTTTATTTACTGTATTTCAAACTAGAATTTGTGGTATGTTTTATTGAAGTAATTATATAGAGTCTTTATTAATATCCTGTGGGGATAATTCGTTCACACCTTGTATACACACTTTGTGTGTGTGTGTGTGTGCAACCCTATTGTTCTATGTAGGTTCCGGGTTCTGTTTCAAATTTCTTATCATTTTTTGGCCTATGATGGTGAGTTTTTATTTGGATAGAAACCTTGGGTTACACATAGTTTGCTTTAAATCATGGTTTAGTTTGGGTTTTTTCTTATTTTTGGGCATGTCGATGTATCATCCAAGATAAACCTTATTTTATCTTTTTTATGGATTTTTTTTATAATATTATTTATTATTTATGGATTATGTATACATGCTAGTATAAATGAGTTTGACTATTTTTTATTTATTATGACTTATTTGTATTTTTTATTTTTTTGGATCTCCTTATACCATTTTTCTTGGACGTCCAATGTATGAAAAGTCCATGCTAGATTTTCAGTCAAAGATCTATGTGTTAACTATGATTTGAGGGTAAAATCATTCCCAAGTGTTTTCCTTAAATTCCTAGAAACTTGTTTCCAACTTTTGTGGATTGAAAACACATTTCAGGCCTAGTGTCGGTATGGTTTGGGTGACATATTGGGTTATCCCGAGTCGATTCACTATAATCCCTATAGGAATTTTTAGTATTGAAGATAAATATAAAACAAATTTATAAATTTAAGTAAAGGGAAAACTCTAGAAAATAATTAGTGTCACTCAGGATACAAAGGGATCTAGCATGATCACCACCAAACACATGTATTTTTATTCCTATGTCCGCCAGTTGCATCATATGCAAGAATTTATTTTCATATGATCTATTTGCCCAACTGTAAGATCCCAACCTTTTCTGGAGATATCCCAAGCTTGTATTTAGGTATTCTTTTTCTTTGTTTTGAGTAATTTTTTGTTGGGTTTTACCTTGGGTGAATTTTTGTGTAAAATTGGAAGTTTTGGAGAAATAATAGGCAACGCACAGTTGGTGCACGATTTTCCCAAATTGTGCCCCCTAACCCAGCAAACCATGCAACCCAGAAGAGCGAGGGATTTTATAGTTGGTGCATGGTTTTCAAAATCATGTGTCCTATTAGGAGTAACCATGAACCCTCCCCCCCCATAGAAAAGGCTCATGGTTAAGGTGAACAGTTTTCCAAACTATGCTCCCCTACCTAGGAAACCATTCACAGGTTTTTAATTACCCTAAAAATTAGTTTTTAAAATCCCAAACCCCCCATAATTCACCCCATTTCGATCCAAGTCATCCGTAATTGTTTTCTATCAATTTTTGAGGATCTTAGATGAATTATTAGGTCTTATGACCTCTGTTATTGACAATTAGAATCCCAAATTAAAGATTTGTACCCCTCCCTATAATAGATCCTAATATGGTGTGGTTTCCTCCCTCTATCTCATATTTCTCTCATCCTTTAGAGGGATTTTTTTCTCTATTTTGATGGATATATATCTAGGTTTTATGGATCTTGATTATTTTGATGTTGGATTTATATTTTCAATATATATCTCCTTCTTCTTTATTGTTCCACTTCAATTGGGGGTTTTTGTTAGCGATCGTTCATCGTCAATCTTGAGGTAGGTGGTCTATTATTCAAATCCCAAATTCTTGATTTCAATTAAATGTATGTAATTTTGTAATTTTTATTGGGAAATTATCAATGGAGTTCCTTAAATTGAATTAATTAATTTGGTAAATTAATTAATTGATTGATTGTGAAATTGGGGGTATTAATATTGTTGAATTGGATTAATTAATTAATGGGAATTGTAGTGACTATAAATTTGATTGAATTGAAATAATTAATTGTTGAAGTAATTATGGGGATATTGGGATTTTTGAATTGGATTAATTAATTATTGAATTAATTTATTGAGATTATTATGATTATGAAACTGATTGAATTGGATTAATTAATTATTGAATTAATTAATGGGATGATGTGATTAATTAATTTGTTGGATTTATTAATGGAATGATGTGATTAATTAATTGTTTAATTAATTAATGGATTTTTTATTATGAAATGTGATAAGGGTGTTAGTGTTGATTAAACTTGATACATCTTATTATGTGATATACATGTGTGGGACATGGTTTTCTTCATCAAAATACTATAGTGATAAATTGATAAACATGTGTGGGATAGAAACTATCACTTCAAAATACAATAGTGACAAATTAAAAAATGAGTGTGGGGTAGGGAATACTAATTCAAAATGCCATAGTGATTATTGAGGTATGGTATGGGGACTAAGGCTCTAAATAGCCAAAGGGTGTTAGACACGACGTTTTACACCCATGAGTTGGCATTGGACCATGGTTCTAATTGGCCATGATAATGAATTGAGATGAAATTGATAATGAAATATCATGTGTTATGATTAATTGTGAATTGAATATGTGATATGGATCAGGCTTCATCACAGGAAGAAGCGGGTATTAAGCATTCAGATTTCCTCGGGAACTCAGGAGTTATGTGGTTAAATAAAGAGTAATTAACTAAATGTAAATTGTTTACTTTATTTCTTATACTTTATTCTTTATACAAACTGCATACATTGTTGTTGACTAGATATTGTTTTATATTTCATTGGTGGTGGCCTACTGAGTTGTAATGACACCCTACTCATACTGCTTGATTTGTACCCGAATAGATTTCATGGTTGCAGGACAGGTTAAGGTAAAGGTCCCAATATTAGATGGCTGATATGGGATGGATCATGGATGAGGGACCGGACTTGGATTCAAGACCCGCTTGAGAGTTGTCATTATTTTTACCTATTTTTGTTTTTTTTACATTGACACTTGACATGTATTGGCATATCTACTATTTATTTTTTGATATTGTATTTTATGTTTTTTCCATCATGTGATACTGGTTATTAGTTATATCATTCTATTATTTTTTATTTATTTCTACTATGGTATTACACTGATATAGAGGGTATAGTCTCCCCATGATCAATATTAGACCATTGATACTATTTGGTAGCCTCTGGTGTATGGGGAGGCATGCCTGGGGTCATTTAGTGAACCGGTTTGCGGCACCGGTGTGTGGAACTTGGGTTGGGATGTTTCAAAGTGGTATCAGATCCTAGTTTTATTTTCTTTTCTTTTTTATTACTATTTGAGAAAGGTATACAGGAGACTAGGAAGTGTCGGGACTTGGTTATAATCTCATTCATGATATTATCTAATCCATGTATGGGAGAAAACCCAAGTACCTAGAGTGAGATTGTTGTTATTGATGTTCGTTGTTACATTTGAATGTTATTGAAACTTGGGTTATGAACTTGTTGTGTGTTTTGATTATAGTTTCTAATATTTTTTGAGAATTTACTCATGGATCATTAAGGCAAGAGAGTTAAGTATTCATGCATTATTCTAGGCACTCAGTATTATTTTTATGACATGCATCATTTTAGGCATGCACAGAAAATAAATTTTGGGTATTTTTTGAAATTGAATTTTTTTTCTTACTTATGTAATTGAATTGGAAATGGTTCCTAAAATGAATTTAAAATCATAAATATGATTCAATATTTAAATAAATTGGTATCTAATGATACTTGAAAATGGGAATGAGTTTACCCTTTTTGTTAACCATGACCTAGGTATAGGATGGTTAAGGGTAGTGATAGTGCCTCGGTTTTGACTGTGTGGCAGGGTTGGGGAAATGACTTGTTATAGCCTATTGTGAATCTATCTTGTTAAATGTGTTAATTTTGTGTAATGTTTCCTAATATTTATGTTTGTAATTGTAGAGATATGCATCCATGATGACTCTTGGTGATATGATGATTAGAGGTTATGGTTGGAGATGCTCCACCAGTAGTGGAACTTAAAGCATCAATAATGTCGATTGAGGAATTAGGATATTATTTCTATGAGAAATTTACTAAATTTATGCAATTTATGGAGAGATACCCAGATTGGGTGGTGAAGAGTATGTCTGACCTTACACAAGAGTTTTAGCTATAGTACCCACCATCTTTTATCAAAGAGGGTGGACCTGAGGTAGAAGAGTTCTAGATTGAGTCCATCCAAACTATACTTGACCATTTAGAGACTTCTTCTAGGAAGTGGGTCAATTTGGATACTTATATGCTATGATTATTAATGAAGAACTGGTGGGATGTTCAGGCTTGGACTAGGCAGGTAGATGGTATGTTATGGAAGGACTTTTTTAAAAAGTTCCTAAAGCACTTTTATCCAAAGATGTAGAGGAAGAAGAGAGTAGCTGAGTTCAGGAGGTTGACTTAGGGGAGTATGTCCATGATGGACTATGTTGGATGCTTTATATATTTGCATCTATTTTCTCTAGAATTGGTAGGGGATGAGGCTACTTCATAAAAATTATTTCAGGATGGGATTAAATATGGAATTAAGTCCCAGGTGAATATCTTCAGGCTGAAGAAGTTTTCAAAAGTGTTGAATCGTTATCTCATTTATGAGGGGAACCTAAAAGAGGATTATAGTGGAATACATGAGGTTTTTTTTGTAAGATCAGTAGGTATGACTTTTAAGAGTAGGAAGAATCGTTATGATAATGGTATCCAGAGCAGTAGGAAGCGGAGTGGCCATAAAGAGGGGTCGATTACACAGGACCTTGCTCAAGTGACCTGTCCCTAGGGTGGTAGGTCAGGACAATTCCATAGATAGTTCCCCCAACCATCAGTTGAGTGACAATCCTATGGTGGGATGGGTCATCTACAAAGTTTCTGTAGGAACCCATGATATACAGGAAGTGATGGATCAACTAGGCAATATTAGAGTGTGGGAAGGGGACCTTCTACACCATATCAATCTAGAAGCTGGATTTCTACTAGCCATGGTGGTATTGGTAGTAGTTTTGGTTCTTCTAGGAAATATAACTCATATCAGCATAGTTTCATAGCATAGGGGAGTCATATTTCATCATAGGTAATAGTGGTAGGATGGTTTCATATAGTTCATCCTACAATGGTGGATAGTGAGGTTGGACCATCGACAGTTAGAGATACTATTCTTGTAGTTTCTATATTATATAGTACCTTATTTGATATCAGTGCCTCTCATTCTTTTATATCTTCCCAAATTGTAAATGGTTTGAGCCTGATGGTGGATTTAATGAGTGGGGAGATGACAATAGATACACCATTGGGAGTGCGGTCAAGAGGCATCTATCTGTGCAAGGGGTGTTCTCTCAAGGCTGGGGAGTATCATTTTCTATGGGATCTTTACATCCTTAACATGTTAGGATTAAACCTAATTTTGGGTATGGACTAGTTGGTATCATACCAATCCTACATATATTTTTACCATAGAAGAGTGAATTTACGTCTCCGAAGGATGAAAATTATATTCACCATGGAGAGTGGGATATCCTGGTGGGTCGTAAAGGGCCAATTCATCAATAATTGGGGGATATTACTGCCCAATTTTCTTATTTATTGCTAGATAATGGGGGTGTGAAACAAGATTTATTTCCACCCATAGTGTATAGGTTTCAGGATGTGTTTCTGTAAGACTTATCAGGGATTCCACCTAAGATATGAGTGGAATTTATGATTGAGATCATGCTAGGGGATAAGCTAGTTTCTATTCCACTATATAGAATGGCACTAGTAGATATTCAAGAGATCAAGACTCAGCTGGAGGAGTTAGAGGATAAGGGATTTATCTAATTGAGTACATTACCTTGGGGTTATCCGTTATTTTTTGAAAAGAATGACGATGGGACTTTGTGCTTGTGTATTGATTACTAGAAATTGAATCAAGTGAATATGAACAACCAGTATCCTCTTCTGCATATTGACGATCTTTTTGACTAGTTGAGGGAAGATTGTGTCTTCTCAAAGTTTTACTTAAGATCATGGTATCATCAGTTGAGAGTTTGACCGTCTAATATACTGAGGACTAATTTCAGAAGCATTTATGATCTTTATGAGTTTTTTGTGATGTCATTCAACTAATGAATGCACCGATAGTATTTATGGAATTTATGATAAAAAAATTTCATACATACCTATATTGGTTTCTTGTATTATTTTTGGATGACTTCTTAGTGTACTCCAAGAATCGTGATGATTATTCTCAACATCTTGACATCATCCTGAGTACTCTGAGAGTGTGTTGGCTATACTCCAAGCTATATAAGTGTCAATTCTATTTTGATCTGGTACACTTCTTGGGTCATATCATCTCAAAGCAAGGTGTTTTAGTGAACCTAGAGAAGATTTAGACCATTGTATTTTGGGAGCATCCCAGGGTCATTTTTGATATTCGTATCTTTCTAGGGTTAGCATGATATTATCTAAGGTTTATCCAGGACTTTTCCCACATGGAAACACCTCTTTCGGTATTGAATGGGAAAGGAGTAAATTTTGAATGGTTCTGAGCATGTGATAATTCTTTTTAGGAGTTGAAGAATCACTTGACATCAGTACCAATCTTGATCCTCCCTGAGGAAGGTGAGGAATACATGATGTTTTTTGATGCCTCTAGGATAGGTCTTGGAGTAGTGATGATATAGGGAGATTGATTTGTGGTGTATAGGTCTTGGTAGTTGATGCCACATGAATAGAATTTCCTTATGCATGAACTAGAGTTTTCTATAGTGGTTTATGCTTTGAGGTGTTGGTGGAATTATCTTTTGGGTGAGAATTTCACTATTTTTACTGATCACAAGAGATTAAATTATATATTTTCACAATAATATGTGAATCTCCAAGAGTGGATATTGGTTGAGTATAAGAAGTTATTCGATTTTGAGCTGGAATATATGCCCAGGAAGGGAAATAGTGTTGCTGATGCTTTAAGAAGGAAACTCATACTCGAGTAGTTTAGGAGTCTAGTACTGAGTGGAAGATGATGAATTTTCTGGTTGAGATGCACGTTGTGTTTCAGTAGATTCAGGAGCAGATGACTCTCATATCAGTTTCAATGGATTCGACACTTTTGAGATGGATCAAGGATAGGTAATATGAGGATCCTTGATGTTTTTCCTTGAGGTAAATCCTTGAAGGTGGGGAGACACCTTTATATTAGAACATAGATGAGGATGGGATCATCTATATCAGGAATCAGGTTGTTGTGCCTATGATCCTGAAGGAGGAGTTGATGCATGAATGTCATGCTTAGAAGTGGGTGTTTCATCCAGGTGTTACCAAAATGTACCATTACCTATGATGACATTTTTGGGTAACCAGGCATGAAAAATGAGATAATAGGGTTTGTGACACGATGATACACCTTTCAACATGTGAAGGTTGAGCATTAATAATTCAGTGTTTTACTATAATAGAAGTGGGATGATGTTACTATGGATTTTTTGGTAGGTCTTTCGAGGACATATTATAAGAATGACACTATTTGGGTGGTTTTGGACCATTTGAAAAAGGTAGTGCATTTATTACTGGTATGGAAGACTTTCTTAGTGGAGCAGTTGGGAGATGTGTACATTTACAATATAGTCTATTTTCAGGGGGTTCTATGGACTATAGTTTCATATTATGACTCCCGTTTTACTTTACACTCCTAGAAGGGATTGTAGAAGGTTCTTGGTACATATGTTTTACTAATTATGTAATTCCACCCATAGACAGATGGGAATTTAGAATGTACTATATAGGTTCTTGAGGATGTGCTTTGGGCATGTGTCCTAGACTTTAGTGGGTCTTAGGAGAATCACCAAGCTTTGGTGTAGTTTTCCTATAACAAAATTTATTGTGAAACTATTCATATGGAACCATATGAGACTCTTTATGATAGGACATGAAGATCACATATATGTTAGATGGAGGCAGGTGATTTAGAGTTTTTGGGACCGAGTCTCGTGCAGGAGATGTTGGAGCAAGTTTAGCTTATTCTGAAGCATATGGCTATGGATCAGAGTATACAGAAGTCATATTCTAATGGACATATATAAACCTTAGATTTAATATAGTGTGATCATGTATTCCTTAAAGTGTTTCCAGGATTGGGTCTCCATGGGATACGGAGATAGGGAAAGCTAGAGCCCAGGTTTGTTGAACCATTTGGGATTGTGGAGAGAATCGAGTCGGTGGCATACTGATTGGTTCTTCCATAGATATATAGTGTTATGCATGGTTTTTTTAATATGTTGCAACTTTGATAGTATTTTCACACCCTAACCATGATTTCTCTTTATTTTTATCATTTTCTTGGTTCTCTGTCTTTTTTTTTGAGTTTTGGATCGAGTTCACAATGAAAATTTTTGAGTGTTAGAGTTTTTGGGTGGTTTTCCCCTATGTACGGTTTCGTCCAAACCGTACGAGGCTCATTAGTGACCACGTTCCATTCCTTTGGTGGAGTATGTCTTGTGCATAGTTATAGTAAACTGTAAGATAAGTGTATGAAATGGATCTGTCAAATGACAGAGCTAAGTTGCACGACTAGCACACATCTTCTCAAAATGTTCAGCTATTCCATGCGTGTTCCCCTTATCTCTAGTAGGGTGTGCACAGTTGGAACATGATCTGTAAGACCATGCGGCCAAACTGTATAGCCTTCCCAGTGTTCAAAAAAAATAATATTAAATTAAATTAAATTAAAAGAAAATAAAGTAAAAAAGAAAATAAAAATAAAATACAATGAAAATGAAGGGAGAATTAAAAAAATAAAGATATTTTTTTATAGTAATAATATTATTATTATCATCATTATGATTATTATCATTATTATTATATTTAGTTTTTTTACCCTAAAGGGGTATTCCTACCCCTTTGGTTGTTTGCAGCCCTCCCCCTTACCCCATATGTGATGCACCCCCCCCCCCCCCACCCTTCCTTCTCCCTGTCTTGCGCAACCCCCCACCGGCCGAAGTCCCTCTATAATGCCACCTCCCTCCCTTTGACAGCAGATTATCCTTCTAATTTTGGGGTTTTTCCTCTCTAGTAAGTCTCTTATCCCTTCTTATTCATTATTTTCTTGGTTTTATTCTCTTCCATGGGGTGTGTATGGTTTGATCGGACCCTAAATCATTTGCGGTTTTCTATTTTGATCAATTTTGTATGATTGGGGTTCTTTGGGTCTCATCAAGGCCGGTTCTAGATACCTCATCAAGTTCAAAGGGTTTTTCTTCAATTTTGGGTAAGTTTATTCAAATCCCTCACATTGGTTCAATTTTAAATTGGTGGTTTTGTGGTTTTTGAGTTCCTGATATTTTTCTTTAGTGTGTTGGACTTTGCTATAGTAGTTTCGGGTTTCCAATGTCAAAAGATACTTACATAGGTAGGAATAGGTAGGAATACATATGTGTAAGTTCCCACTTTATATATATTCACCCATGGTAGGATTAATATATATAATGGGGCTAGGTGTTCTTACATATATATATATATGAAATTGCATACGCATGTAAGTAAAAAAGGGGTATATGTATGTATAAGCCTATGTGTAAGGATCCCCTTGTACATATTTCACTATAAAAATATGTACATAGGGGATATGTTTCCTTTCATATAAGAGAAGATTCATATGTGTGTGAGCAATGAAGAGAAGACTTGAGTTTTCACCATCAAAAGTAGTGCGCCTTGAGTTTGAGGTAGGTCACCCTATGTCTGAGCCTTTAAATTGAAAACTGTAATTTATTGCATGTTTTATTAGGTTTTTTCATTATATTATAAAGTTAGTAGATTGTAGAAAAATATAATTTTGAACAAAATTGGTTTATTTCATGTTTTTTAGCACATTCCTTATGTTGCACTATGAGTTTTTCTTATTAAAACATGTTCTCCATGCTGGTATTATAACGCTAGGCTTCTTGAGCACTTGATTGGTTTTCAAAATAAATTATACTGGGTGAATTTGAAATGTCCAAATATTTTTGGCCTTTCATCTAGTTTTTTTATAAAATTGTAATGACATGTTTGACTTTCCAAAGAGCTCTAAAGTGGTTTCCAAAATTGGTTTGGGTGTGTGATAGAAATTTCCAAAGATGTTTTCTATGTGAAAAATAGATTTTCAAGTTGTCTTGAATGAAAATGTGTTCATGAGTGACTTTAAAAGGGTAAAATTTCATATTTTGGTAAGTTTGGAAAAGTGCCTGGGTTTTGGATGAATTCGAGCTTAAATGGTGATTTTCTCTTCTTAGAAGTATTTATTCATTTTATGAATGGTTTCAAGATTGTTTTTAAATGTGTAGTGCCTTGGTTGTTTAATTGAGATTTTAAATGGTATTGTAACTTAAAAGTGTTGGGTGATTATGTTTTCCAAAATAAAAGTATTCCTTGTAAAGTAATGAGGCATGTTTGGCACTTTGAGAATGATTTGTGGAAGTGGAAAACCTCTCTTGAGGCATGCCCCCTTATTTGAAAAATGTGATGTAAGTGTTAATGTATTATTTGTAATATGTGCCTAATAAAGAGGCTTATAGGTTGTTGTGTGAATTAAAAATGGAGATGCACTCAAGGAGGGGGATTGGTGGTGAGAGGTAGGATGAGTTTTTGGGTAAATAAAATGATATGTATAGATATGTTTTCTTGATAAAAATCACCACCATTTTAAATAGAGAACATAGAAAACTCGGGTATCTATGTGGGTGAACTAGAAATAGTATTCTATTTGATTTGGAAGTGTCCAAGGCCCAAGTTCATCTAGCATGATTGACGCTACAACACTAACTAAACATGTGATATGATTGGAGACCACTAAAACTTTGGACGGGATCTTCTCTAGTGTCTCATGCATGAGAAAGTTGTTGGATCATTGGAACTTTGGATGATATCCTCTTTAGTGGATTGTGAACAAGAAAACTTTTGGTAGTTGAGTTAGAAGATTTTTATCACTAACTTATGAGGTTTCTAGGGTCCCACTTGTTCTAGTTACCTATAGGTATTTCTCATGGTTCTCGCTTGTGACGTGATACTTTGATCTGATTTCCATTTCAGTTGCTTCATGTTTGTTTCCTCCTTTGTGAAAAATCATGTTTTATTCCAGATTTATTTCCTTCCATTTTGAAATTTTTATGCATACTTGGAAATTATTTTAGAAATTTTATGGAAATAAAAGGGTTTTTCTCAAAAATGGAATCTTGTGAATTGAATTTGAAAATAATAGAAAACCCTATTTTTATATGGTTGTATTTCTCAAACAAGGATCACTTGGTTTTCTTTTTAAAGGTAAGGCATAGGGAATAGTTTTCCTGGGCATGCCTACTAAGTTTTAATACTCACGCCTAGTTTCATTTTCTTTTTTTAGCTTTTAGTTCTACTTCTAGCTTGGATTCGGTCATCATGGGATGATGTTGGTTTAGTGGTTGGTGGTGACCCACAGGGTCACATAGAGGCATGTACAGTTTTATTCATTTCCTCTACTCATGTTTATTTTTATTTTTTAGTTTATATTTCTTTAATTTTCATTTTTTTATGGTCTAAATAACTTCCAATTTCTTTATTTTTATGCCTCACACTAGTTTCTAGACCATGGAGATTGGGAATTTCCTTCAGGCCTTATTGTGAGCCATCTTTGGTGGAAAGTTCAGTGTTGACCCAAGTTGGTTCATGATAGGTATCACCCCAAACCTTCTCATGTGATCTATATGTATTATGTTGATCTTGATATACATACATCCTTTGAGGTTAATCTGATTTGTGTGATGGATCATAGTGAGAAAGTGTTTCAAGGAAATATTGTGTTGATAGTTCATGTATTGTGGAAACATGGTAGTCCTCAGGAGGAAACTCGGGAGAGAGAAGTAGGTATGCAGGCTTGGTGATCAGATCTTTTTGACCTATAATCCTAAAAATTATTGGGAGTGCAGCTCAAGGATGAGCTGTTATAAGGTGGGGAGATTGTAAGATCCTGACCTTTTCTGGAGATGTCCTCTAATGAACTGAAATTTTATAAATGTAAATTCTCTTCTTATAATTATTTCATATAGTATAATCCATATAAAATCAATTTGAGAACATAATAAAAACTTTATAAATGGATAATTAATGAAATAAGAGATATTTCTAAAAGTTAAGAAACCTTTAGCAGTGAATTAGTAACTTGACCTTTGGAATAGTAATGTGACCATTAGTAATAGTAAATCAGAAAATAGAATTGCAACATCACCTATGAAAGTATAAATAAAATTTAGGCATCTTATAAATGATAATATGATATAATTATATCATATTATAAGTAAATAAATGTTTCAAAAATTATTAATTAAGTGTTGGTATTTTTGTAAATCATAAATATTTAATTACCATTTTATAATTAATATAATTATTTAAAAGAAAATTTATTTTCATAAAATTTATTCATAAATTAATATTTTGTTATATTATGATTATTTTTTGAGACCTTAATTAATTTTTCGAAGTGTTATAAAATCAGTTATAATTTTAAAATCTGTATTTTTTAAGTAAATAAGTATTTTAATTAAAAATTAAATTTCACATATTTAGAAAACTATTTTCATTAAATGGAGTTCAATTTTGAATTATACATTTCAAAAAAATTAAGGTGAATTTTTGGGAATTTTCTAAAATACTTGAATTTTTTGTGAATGGTAAAATACGGTAATTTATAGTATATATACATTATAAATTAAATACACTATTCCTTGAATCATGAATGATGTAAGCATCATAATATATAAATACCCTTTAATATTTTAATATATTTATTGATAATTCTCAAACTATTCATAGTCTTGATCCAGAATAATAAACTAATGGATAAAATAATGAGAAAACACCCATCTCCTCCCTTATAAATACCACCCATCACCACCTCTTCTCCTCACACCATCAAAGCTTTGAGTCTTGTTTGATTTTTTACCAATATTATTTAGAATCCCCTTAACCATGTCTATTAGTTCTTGGTCTTATCAAATGACCAAACTCTTTCCCCTAAAAGGTTCTCAAGGAGGAGAAAATCAAGAGGTAAAATCCTCTTTCTTTTTCTTTTAATTTTCTTTCAATTTATTTTCATTTCTTATTCTATCCTTAAATCCCCTCATACAAGTGGAATTATAACTAAATTATCTTATATATACTATAATTTTATTATTCAGATGTAATAATCCATTATCAAACCTCTTGTCCTCTCCCTTTTATTCTAAAAATGAAAATGTCGTCCATGAGGTGTTGATTTATCACCTTCAAGGACAACAAGTTTTCATTTTCCATTAATGCCATAAAGGATGGTCATAAAACCATTATAATGGTTGAAACAGAATATAAAATGTATGTTATAACCTTTTTTATGTTATAGAACTAACATATATACATAATATTAAATAATAAAACAAAATGAGTCTATTGTGATCGAAAGCCGCCAGAATTAATCTAAATGATTATAATTAACTATTTATCTAATGATCCATACACATATTTGGAAAAAAATAATATATAAGACCAAATAAACCTATTAAATTTAATTAATAATATATAATTTAAATTTTGGGTAATTTTCCCCACTTTACATGATCTTCCATACAAGTATACAAGTGAACTGATCATGAAGACCAAGAAAACAAACACTCCTGGATGATGAAATTAAACTCTATAACTCATCAAAAATTCCATAAATGAACTTAATAAAAATATAATAAATAAAATACATGTATAATAGGTTCTGGTTTTTTTAATTAATTTATTTTATTTTATTTTCCTGGATATTAAAGTGAAGAAAGCATTCGAACAGAAGGTAAGGGGATTCTCAAACCCAGCTCTCTTTCTTTGGGGTTTCCCTCTTTCACTCCATTTTTAGTATATATGTTCCTTTAAAGTTCCTTAAATGTCATTTATTTTTCCATACCTTTTTTTTGGGACATACATGTTTCTAATCTGGTTTTATGAAAAATGCAAATATTTTTCCAAAAGAAATCTTCCTTCCAAAAATACATCTTTTACTTCTCATGAGATTGTTTCTTCTTCACTCAAGATTGATGATTCTTATACATAGTGTGATATTCACTATTTTATTTGGGAACCCCAAGTTTATTCATGAATTTATTCTTTATTAAATGAAACCCATTCCCTTTTATGGGTTATTTTATGTCCAATATTGATATACGTTTTATGTGGTATGCATGATTATGAAAATTTTATGATGTTACAGGTGCAATCAGAATTATATAGTGCATGTAAATGTTATGATGGGATGGGTGTACCTAGAATTATATAGAACTCCAATAAATTGGTTAATGTGGTGAATCTCATGAGATAGAGTTAAATATGCATGGTAGTTGGCCACTAAGACATGATATTTCATTTTTATGAAATTTCACATTCCATGCCTTTATCTAATGTTTCCTCTCATGATTATGATGATGATCCCATGATATATTATAATAATGATGATTATTTTCACCCATGTGTCATGTATCTTATACATCCTCTTATTGGGATTTTAGATCACCCATTATTTTTATGTATATCCTCAAGTGAATATTTTAACTAAGGAGAACACAAGGACCAATAAGAAGCTGTAGAAGAAGGAATTAAATAATGTTTACACTTTATTATGTAAATTTTATGTATGGTCCTAATTTTCCCAAGGCACTAAACCTTTGGATCCTGGTTTTTTAACACTTTTTATGTTTTTTATCTTTAAAATTATGTAATAATCATGTAATAAAAGTAGGTTTTCTATAGTTTTTATAAGATCACAATTTAGTTAATTTGGGAATTAGGATTAGATAACCTTAGTGAAAACCCTTAGTATGAGACTAAGTATATGTAAGCACCCAAGAATCTTTGTTTTAGAAAAATTATAAACATAGGTATCCCATAATATATTCCTTTAGAGTTAATTTCAAAATGGAATAAATTATTTATTCATGACTTGTTAACTAAACCTTTTTTATTTTAGAAAATGGTGGTGTAAAGTCCCGTAAATTTCAAGGAAATTTTTTTTTTCCTAATTTTCTTTGGAATTTTACAAGAACGCAGTTTCTGACGGCGCCTGATTCCGAGGCCCGGTGTGCCCGGAATCATTTTCCGAAGTTTGGCTCGGGTACGTTCAGTGAACGGACGAGCGGGTTTTTCTAACTTTTGAACCGGTGCCCGGAATCGAATTCTGAGGGCACCAATGAAATCACAGCGTAGGTATTCGCTTAGAAACGCCTCTTCCGGAGTTGTGTTTGCTCGGGTGTGGTTTTTAATTTTCGGGCTTAAAGTTAAGAAATAAAATAATTTTGCGACAACTTTATTTTATTTCACTTAAGCCACTTGGAAGCCACTTGAAGCCACTTAAAGGCGGCTTGAACTGAGTTGAACTGGATAGGATGCTATCCAGAAATATCCTACCCCCTTGGTAGGATATTTGTGAGGTGGGGCCCGCACGAGCCCCGCCGTTTCTTTCCGCTAAGAAACGCACCCGTGAAAACCCGTCTTAATGAAAGTCAACCGACGCGTTTTCTAAATTCTTAACAGACCATTAAATGGGCTGTTTCTTTCGTGAATTAAATGGCCTGTTTCTTTCGTTGAATTAATTCAACAAATTAATTCAATCGTTTCTTAACCGGTTTTCGTGTGTTGGCATGTTAATAAAATAATACCAACCCAAAATCTTTTGAAAAGATTTGAGAGGATCCATGTTTCTTCAGCTCCCTCGCGAAGAACGCGAAGAACGCGAAAAACGCGAAGAACGTCGAACCCGGAAATCGACGACGCCTTCGTCCGAGACGTTCTTCCGATCTCCGATCTCCGATCACCGACCATTTGAGGTGAGTGATTTCGGATTTCCACTCAAGGTTATTTTCTTTTGGTTTTAAACACAGATTTAATTAATTACAATTTAAATCTGATGTTCTTGGTTCGTTGAGTTCGCCGACTCAACGCCGGTTTCCGCGACGACGCGACGCCTCCCCGCGACGACGCGATGATCCCTCTCTTCCGCGACGATCTTATCCGCGAAGAACGCCCGCGCGCGACGATCATCAAGGTAGGGATTTCATTATGGGAATTACCCCCCTTTTTAAATTAATTCCCGTTAATGTTTCTTTAAAAATTTAAGAACCGGAATCAAAGAAACAATTTTATTTATTTAAAATTGTTGGTTCATGTGTTGAACTTTCTATAAATTTCTCCCGGTTGTTTATCTCTAACGCGGAGGGTGCGGGCCAAACGAACACGGCCCGACGACCCTCCGCCGTTCTTCGTTTTGTGCGGATTTGTCGGGCGACGACGGAACATGCTGCAACGGGTGTTTGATGATCCCGCAGTGAAGAACGGATCCCGGGAGGAGCAATGGCGCAGACGGGAAGAAAAACGGGCCACCGGAGCGACGCCGGCGGCCCGCGGAAGTTGCCGGCGGCGCGGGTCACCGGCGCGGCGGCGCGGCGGCGCCCCGGCGCGCCGCCGGATGAGGCCGCCGCGGCGGCGGCCAACGGACCCGCGGCCGCGCGGGTCCGGTTCGTCCAGGCGGGACGCGGCAGAGCCGCGTCCGCGGTTCACCAGCGCGGCCCGCACGCGGGCCGCGGTTCTTCCTCAGGCCGCGGGACGGCGCCCGCGGCTTCCACCCGCGCCGCTCGGCCGAGCCGAGCCGGCCGAGCCGGACCGGCCCTGGCCGGGCCGGGCTGGGCCAACCAGGTCGGACCCGGTTCGGGTCGACCCGGTTCGGGCTGACCCAGGGGGGGTCGGGCCGGGTCGGCCCGGGCCCGGGCCCCCCCATCTTCGGACGTTTTCGTTCAAACGCCCGTAACTTGAGCTTCGTGCCTCCAAACGACTCGCCGTCAGCGGCAACGCGATCCTTGGATCGAGACGGTCGTTTTGGTATATCGCACTCAAAGTTTCGGAATACTTTGAGTTTGGCCGGGTTGGTTCGTACACGAGACCAATCGGGCCCTCGGAGCGGAAACGCTCATATCTTGAGCTACGGACGTCCGATTGACGTGTCGTCAGCTTTGTTGAATTCCTCTAAGTGAGACGGATCTTTTGGCATACTCCGCCCGAGGTTTGGACGCAGGTGGAGTGCGGTCGGGTTGGTTTTTCCTTAAAAACCAACCGGGCCCCTGGGACGAAAATGCCAATATCTCTCAGACCAGGCGTCCGATTGACGCGCCGTCTGGGACGTTGAGTTCCTGTTGACGATACGGAACTTTTGTATACATCAACCTCGGACTTCGTGTCAGTTGATGTATCAGCCCCTCGGCTCGTGGAGCGGACCCTCCCGAACGAGCTTGCTGTGTGCAGGAACCCTAGGCTGGCTGCGACTGCTACTTCGACAGCGACGACCGTGCAGAGATCCTCAGTGGACTGCGGCGACGACTGTGCAGAGATCCTCCGTGGACTCCGACGACGACCGTGCAGAGATCCTCAGTGGACTGCGGCGACGACTGTGCAGAGATCCTCAGCGGACTGCGACGAATCCTGCACTCAGCGATCCTACGTGGATCAGTGCTTCCGGTCCTGTGTGGGCCCGATCCTGTGTGGGTCCGATCCTGCGTGGGTCAGCGCTCAGCGGTTCTGTGTGAGCCAGCGCCTACAGGTCCTGCGTGGGCCCAGTCCTGTGTGGGCCCGATCCTGTGTGGGTCCGATCCTGTGTGGGTCATCTCTCAGCGGTTCTGTGTGATCCAACTCCTACAGGTCCTGCGTGGGCCCGATCCTGTGTGGGTCACTGCAAGGTTAGTACCTATCGATCCTTCGTGGGTCCGACGACTTAGATGGTTCAATGATCATCTTTATCGTCATCCGAAGAAGTATACCTGTGTGAGCTGAATCTCGTGTTACTCTCCTTTGTGGATTGTGTTGTTCTATCCTGCGTGGGTATGCGTTTTGCTTTCCTGTGTGGACTGGGTTGTGCTTGGGCTCGGACGTTGGAGCCAATCGGGGAATTGATGACTTAGGTATATGTATGGGCATATACCTAAGCCGTGTCAGATGTTACTTCGTGATTGTATCCCTTCTTCGTGATTTATCCTTTGTGGATTTCGGGAGACCTTCGGGGGTCTCGGGGTCCCTACTGAGTAGATTATACTCACCCCTGCACGGGCTATGCCCGCACTTCGTGGTGTTGGTTGCAGACGACGGACAGCGCTGATCGTGGAGGAGGCGTGCGGAGCAGGACAGTACCTGGAGGTGGACCACTGGGCGGGACGTACTCGGAGCGGTCAGGTGGACCCGAGGAGCAGTGGAGGCTATCTGTACCCACCCTTCAGGTGGGACTTCCAGAGGACGGCTCGACGCTGCAGTTTTCCCTTTTCAGTTGATGTTTTTCCTTTCAGTTGTACTTTACAGTTGGGCTTGTATTTCCGGCCCCTTTTTACTTTCAGCACAGCTTGTACAATTTTACTTAGTGTTTACTTTTCCGCTTGCTTACTCTGTGGTGCTTGTTTACTTTTCAAAGGCAATGTCTTCCCTTTTTGTTGGGATTTACGCCTTGGTGCTAGTCGCCAGCCCCTGGCCTATGGAAGGCGGGCTTGGGGTAGTCACGACACGGGCCCCGAGGACGGGTCGTGACAAATTGGTATCAGAGGTGGTCGGTTCTACCGCAGACTCTGATCTTTCTTCTATGTGAAGCAA
This sequence comes from Viscum album, assembly GCA_963277665.1. Classification (NCBI taxonomy): domain Eukaryota; kingdom Viridiplantae; phylum Streptophyta; class Magnoliopsida; order Santalales; family Viscaceae; genus Viscum; species Viscum album. The sequence continues at coordinate 408,205,673 of OY728142.1, forward strand.
TAGTGTTTAGCGTATTGAGTATGGTTATCAGTCCAGGGAGTCCAGTGTTGGTGCGGCGGCCGACGTATCCATACACCAGGACCCTGACTTCTGATTCCCGACTTAATGCACGAAAACATTGATTGCGTGTGTGTTTCAAGTTTTCTTTGTGATTACTTGTGTCAGCTCACCAGGTATACTGCTCTGACCATGGTGCACTTGTTTCCTTTTCAGTAGGGCGCGACGACAGCCCGCCGAGCGACGAGGCCTCGGTACAGGGCCCGTTGACAGTAGAGGCACCGGCGGTACCTTTACCCGCCGAGCCCCCGATGCTTCCAGCACTGGCAGCTGACGACGCACGACGCCTTGGAGCTCTGCATGAGTTCCAGCGCTAGCGACCACCCAGGTTCCGTGGGGAGTCGGACCCCCAGGCAGCCGAGGACTGGCTGGAGGCGGTCGTCCGAGTTTTCAGGCTAGTGAGGACGCCAGCAGACCTCATGGTGATCCTCGCGGCGAGCCTACTGCACGCAGCAGCCGGACGCTGGTGGAGCCTGATGCTCCAGGTACACGATGAGGCCACCCTCATCTGGACGGACTTCGAGAGCCTCTTCCGCTCAGAGTTCGTCTCGGCCACCCTCCGTGCGGTGCGCATCCAGGAGCTTCTTCAGCTGTGGCAGGGCAGCTTGACGATCGCTCAGTACGCGGCGAGGTTCACCGACCTATCTCGCTACTCGACAGACATGGTACGGGACCCCTTCTTCCGGGCCCGGACCTTCGAGCAGGGATTGAGACACGAGATCAGGGCATCGCTGATCTCCCTCAGCATCCCGACCCAGGCAGGAGTATTGGAGCGAGCCCTCCTGATCGAGAGCTTCCTGGCTGAGTCCACAGCGAGACCTACCGCAGGGCGGCAGATAGCGGAGTCTTCGGCAGCTGGTAGCCGGCAGATGACTCAGGGTTCCAGGCGGACCAGACCTTCCGACAGGCGACCTCGGGACACTGGCTCAGTAGTGCAGGGCACCCGGCCCGGAGCCAGCCTTCCGAGAGGCAGGCAGTGCTACGAGTGCGGCGGGCAGGGCCACATGGCTCGTGACTGCCCGACCCGTCGTACCGAGGGGCAGCAGACGGTGGAGGGACCACCCAGGCAGAGGCAGAGGGTCGACCGTGGCGGTCCGCAGGGAGGAGGCGGACGAGGCAGAGGAGCTGGCCGAGCAGCAGGTGGTGGGCGACGCTTTGAGGCTCTGCCACCACCTCCACCAGGAGGCCCGCCCCGACCGCAGGGAGCTGGCGGGCAGAGACAGGCTCAGCTCCAGGCAGCGGAGTCCTATGACCACGGCGCGCCAGAGATGATTCGAGGTACGATCTGTGTCTATTCCACCCTTGCTGCAGTTCTGATAGACACAGGAGCGAGTCACTCTTTCATAGCCACTGCCCTTGTTCGGAGCTCGGAGATTCCGACGTAGCCGTTGGCTCGATCCTTACGGCTAGAGACTCCTACGGGAGAGGACACGACGATTACGCACTGGTGCCGGCAGTGTGAGCTTACTCTAGGAGGCGAGAGCTTCGGCTGGGATCTTCTAGTAGCAGCGTCGAGGCCTTACGATGTCATCTTGGGCATGGATTGGTTATCTACGGTCCATGCTCAGATTGACTGCATTAGGCGCAAGGTGCGATGTGTGCGCACCGACGGGAGAAGGTTCACCTTCACCGGCGAGAAGGGAGCCTTAGCAGCACAGGATGGACTCACGCAGAGGAGAGGTCAGCCCATCACTCATCAGTTGGCTAGCCTCATCCTGGGAGAAGTTGACGTGCGGAGTCCCAGTTTCCCTGCAGTGGTGGATCAGTACGCGGACGTCTTTCCCGACGACGTTCCAGGACTACCTTCTCGCAGAGAGGTAGAATTTTATATTGACCTATACCCCGGGACAGTCCCAATATCCACTCCAGCGTATCGGATGGCCCCCGCTGAGCTTCGAGAGCTGCGGGTACAGTTGGAGGACTTGCAGGGCAAGGGGTTCATCCGACCCAGTGTTTCGCCCTGGGCTTCCCCGATTTTGTTCTCCAAGAAGGCGGACGGGAGCTTGCGACTGTGTTTCGATTATCGTTGCCTGAATCAGGTGATAGTGAGGAACAAGTATCCGCTACCCAGGATTGATGACCTCTTCGACCAGCTCAAGGGAGCACGGTGGTTCTCGAAGATAGACCTCAGGTCAGGCTATCATCAGCTCAGAGTTCGAGACGAGGATGTGCAGAAGACGGCCTTCAGGTGTCGGTATGGCCACTATGAATTCTTGGTTATGCCTTTCGGCGTGACCAACGCTCCAGCAGTGTTCATGAGCCTCATGAACAGGATCTTCCAGCCATACCTCGATCGATTTGTCGTGGTCTTCATCGACGAAATTTTGGTGTACTCGACGACGGAGGAGGAGCACGCCTACCACCTGCGTGTTGTACTAGACACACTCCGAGAGCACCAGATTTATGGAAAGCTCTCAAAGTGTCAGTTCTGGTTACGTGAGGTCCACTTCTTGGGGCACGTCATTTCTGAGGCGGGAGTTGCAGTGGATCCCGCGAAGATCGAGGCAGTGCTAGCTTGGGAGCCACCCAAGAGCGTGACAGAGGTGCGGAGTTTCTTGGGCCTAGCCGGATACTATCGGAGATTTGTGTCGGACTTCTCCAGAGTTGCGGCCCCACTCTCAGCGTTGACGAAGAAGGGGAAACCCTTCGTGTGGTCAGACAGATGTCAGCAGAGCTTCCAGGAGATGAGGCAGAGGTTGACCAGCGCACCTATCTTGAGGTTGCCTGAGGAGGCAGTTGGATACGTAGTCTACTGCGACGCATCAGGGACCGGACTCGGGTGTTTCCTGATGCAGGAGCGGGCCATTATTGCCTACGGATCACATCAGTTGAGGCCTCATGAGCAGAACTACGCTACCCATGACTTGGAGTTGGCCGCAGTGGTCTTCGCCTTGAAGACATGGCGGCACTATCTGATGGGAAAGCGCTTCACAGTCTTTTCTGACCACCAGAGTCTCAGGTACATCTTCTCTCAGAAGGACCTGAACCTGAGACAGCGGCGATGGCTCGAGTTCCTCCAGGACTATGACTTTGAGATAGTCTATACTCCTGGGAAGGGGAACGTGGTGGCTGATGCCCTCAGCAGGGGGACGCGCATCCAGCTACTTGAGGAGGCGACAGAGCAGCTAGCCGCTTTGCAGATATCCTTCGTGGATAGAGACGGAGCAGCCTTCCCTCAGTCTCTCACAGTCTCTCCTCTACTTCTTCAGCGGGTCAGAGAGGCACAGCGTGGGGACGTCGACTGTGAGACACGGCGTGCACAGATATCCTCGGGACAGGCACCTGATGGTTTCTCCCTTGGAGCAGAGAACGATGTCCTTTTCAGAGGACGTACCTTGGTACCAGTCGCCTTACGAGAGGAAGTGCTGAGAGAGTTTCACACTTCTCCTTTGGCAGTACATCCTGGAGTGGCGAAGATGTACCAGTATATCAGACGACAGCACTGGTGGCCGGGCATGAAGAAGGCTGTGGCAGAGTTCGTTTCACGGTGCCTCACCTGCCAGCAGGTGAAGGCAGAGCATCAGGTACCAGCAGGTTTGGTACAACCCTTGGAGGTCCCGGAGTGGAAGTGGGACAGGATATCTATGGACTTCGTGACTGGACTTCCACGCACTTCCAGAGGTCATGACTCCATTTGGGTGATTGTTGACCGACTCACCAAGTCGGCACACTTCTTACCCATCCGAGAGCAGGGCTCAGTGGAGAGCTTGGGGCGTCTCTATGTTCAGGAGATTGTACGACTTCACGGTGTGCCATCGACTATCGTCTCCGATCGGGACGCTCGTTTTACTTCCCGGCTTTGGAAGGGGTTGCAGGAGGCGTTCGGGACGCGACTACGTCTGAGCACCGCCTTTCACCCTCAGACGGATGGTCAGACGGAGAGGACCATTCAGACTCTCGAGGACATGCTCTGCGCATGTGTCCTCGACTTTGGTCGCAGCTGGGAGGACCACCTACCCTTGGTGGAGTTCGCGTACAACAACAGCTACCACTCCACCATCGGGATGGCACCCTACGAGGCGTTGTACGGCAGGCCTTGCAGATCTCCTTTGTGCTGGACAGACCCTGGAGAGTCAGCACTTGTGGGACCGGAGATGGTCCGGGCCACGACAGAGAAGGTCCAGGTCATCCAGGAGCAGAAGAGGATAGCACAGAGCCGGCAGAAGTCATATGATGATAGGAGGCGGAGGCCACTAGAGTTCGAGGATGGCGACCACGTCTTCTTGCGTGTCTCACCTCGACGTGGTTTGCGGAGATTTGGCCGAGGTGGCAAGTTGTCTCCACGCTTCATCGGGCCTTTCCAGGTCCTCAGCAGGATTGGAGAGGTGGATTATCGCCTGGCTCTGCCACCTCAGTTGCACCGGGTGCACGACGTCTTCCACGTATCCCAGCTGAGGAGATACGTGCACGACCCGACGCACATCATTGACTATGGGGAGCTAGACGTGGATGATGGAGCGACTTTTTCGGAGGTCCCAGTGGAGATAGAGGATCGACCGGAGCGGGTCCAACGTGGGCGATCGATTCCTCTTGTATGCATCAGATGGAAGCACGGGAACCTCCAGGAGAGCACTTGGGAGAGGGAGGCTCAGATGCGTGCTCAGTACCCACATTTTTTTCCCTAGTTTTTGATGTATCTTTACGGGGACGTAAAGTCCTGAGGTGGGAGTAATGTAAATACCCGTAAATTTCAATGAAATTTTTTTTTTATTAATTTTCTTTGAATTTTACAAGAATGCAGTTTCTGATGGCGCCTGATTCCGAGGCCCGGTGTGCCCGGAATCATTTTCCGAAGTTTGGCTCGGGTACGTTCAGTGAACGGACGAGCGGGTTTTTCTAACTTTTGAACCGGTGCCCGGAATCGAATTCTGAGGGCACCGATGAAATCGCAGCGCAGGTATTCGCTTAGAAACGCCTCTTCCGGAGTTGCGTTTTCTCGGGTGTGGTTTTTAATTTTCGGGCTAAAAGTTAAAAAATAAAATAATTTTGCGACAACTTTATTTTATTTCACTTAAGCCACTTGGAAGCCACTTGAAGCCACTTAAAGGCGGCTTGAACTGAGTTGAACTGGATAGGATGCTATCCAGAAATATCCTACCCCCTTGGTAGGATATTTGTGAGGTGGGGCCCGCACGAGCCCCGCCGTTTCTTTCCGCTAAGAAACGCACCCGTGAAAACCCGTCTTAATGAAAGTCAACCGACGCGTTTTCTAAATTCTTAACAGACCATTAAATGGGCTGTTTCTTTCATGAATTAAATGGTCTGTTTCTTTCGTTGAATTAATTCAACGAATTAATTCAATCGTTTCTTAACTGGTTTTCGTGTGTTGGCATGTTAATAAAATAAGACCAACCCAAAATCTTTTGAAAAGATTTGAGAGGATCCGTGTTTCTTCAGCTCCCTCGCGAAGAACGCGAAGAACGCGAAGAACGCCGAACCCGGAAATCGACGACGCCTTCGTCCGAGATGTTCTTCCGATCTCCGATCTCCGATCACCGACCATTTGAGGTGAGTGATTTCGGATTTCCGCTCAAGGTTCTTTTCTTTTGGTTTTAAACACAGATTTAATTAATTACAATTTAAATCTGATGTTCTTGGTTCGTTGAGTTCGCTGACTCAACGCCGGTTTCCGCGACGACGCGACGCCTCCCCGCGACGACGCGATGATCCCCCTCTTCCGCGACGATCTTATCCGCGAAGAACGCCCGCGCGCGACGATCATCAAGGTAGGGATTTCATTATGGGAATTACCCCCCTTTTTAAATTAATTCCCGTTAATGTTTCTTTAAAAATTTAAGAACCGGAATCAAAGAAAAAAATTTATTTATTTAAAATTGTTGGTTCATGTGTTGAACTTTCTATAAATTTCTCCCGGTTGTTTATCTCTAACGCGGAGGGTGCGGGCCAAACGAACACGGCCCGACGACCCTCCGCCGTTCTTCGTTTTGTGCGGATTTGGCGGGCGACGACGGAACATGGTGCAACGGGTGTTTGACGATCCCGCAGTGAAGAACGGATCCCGGGAGGAGCAATGGCGCAGACGGGAAGAAAAACGGGCCACCGGAGCGACGCCGGCGGCCCGCGGAAGTTGCCGGCGGCGCGGGTCACCGGCGCGGCGGCGCCCCGGCGCGCCGCCGGACGAGGCCGCCGCGGCTGAAGCCGCGCGGGTCCGGTTCATCCAGGCGGGACGCGGTAGAGCCGCGTCCGCGGTTCACCAGCGCGGCCCGCACGCGGGCCGCGGTTCTTCCTCAGGCCGCGGGACGGCGCCCGCGGCTTCCACCCGCGCCGCTCGGCCGAACCGAGCCGGACCGGCCCTGGCCGGGCCGGGCTGGGCCAACCGGGTCGGACCCGGTTCGGGTCGACCCGGTTCGGGCCGACCCAGGGGGGGTCGGCCCGGGTCGGCCCGGGCCCGTACCCCCCATCTTCGGACGTTTTCGTTCAAACGCCCGTAACTTGAGCTTCGTGCCTCCAAACGACTCGCCGTCAGCGGCAACGCGATCCTTGGATCGAGACGGTCGTTTCGGTATATCGGACTCAAAGTTTCGGAATACTTTGAGTTTGGCCGGGTTGGTTCGTACACGAGACCAACCGGGTCCTCGGAGCGGAAACGCTCATATCTTGAGCTACGGACGTCCAATTGACGTGTCGTCAGCTTTGTTGAATTCCTCTAAGTGAGACGGATCTTTTGGCATACTCCGTACGAGGTTTGGACGCAGGTGGAGTGCGGTCGGGTTGGTTTTGCCTTAAAAACCAACCGGGCCCCTGGGACGAAAATGTCAATATCTCTCAGACCAGGCGTCCGATTGACGCGCCGTCTGGGACGTTGAGTTCATGTTGACGATACGGAACTTTTGGATAAATCAACCTCGGACTTCGTGTCAGTTGATGTATCAACCCCTCAGCTCGTGGAGCGGACCCTCCCGAACGAGCTTGCTGTGTGCAGGAACCCTAGGCTGGCTGCGACTGCTACTTCAACAGCGACGACCGTGCAGAGATCTTCAGTGGACTGCGGCGACGACTGTGCAGAGATCCTCCGTGGACTCCGACGACGACCGTGCAGAGATCCTCAGTGGACTGCGGCGACGACTGTGCAGAGATCCTCAGCGGACTGCGACGACTCCTGCACTCAGCGATCCTACGTGGATCAGTGCTTCCGGTCCTGTGTGGGCCCGATCCTGTGTGGGTCCGATCCTGCGTGGGTCAGCGCTCAGCGGTTCTGTGTGAGCCAGCGCCTACAGGTCCTGCATGGGCCCGGTCCTGTGTGGGCCCGATCCTGTGTGGGTCCGATCCTGTGTGGGTCATCTCTCAGCGGTTCTGTGTGAGCCAACTCCTACAGGTCCTGCGTGGGCCCGATCCTGTGTGGGTCACTGCAAGGTTAGTACCTATCGATCCTTCGTGGGTCCGACGACTTAGATGGTTCAATGATCATCTTTATCGTCATCCGAAGAAGTATACCTGTGTGAGATGAATCTCGTGTTACTCTCCTTTGGGGATTGTGTTGTTCTATCCTGCGTGGGTATGCGTTTTGCTTTCCTGTGTGGACTGGGTTGTGCTTGGGCTCGGACGTTGGAGCCAATCGGGGAATTGATGACTTAGGTATATGTATGGGCATATACCTAAGCCGTGTCAGATGTTACTTCGTGATTGTATCCCTTCTTCGTGATTTATCCTTTGTGGATTTCGGGAGACCTTCGGGGGTCTCGGGGTCCCTACTGAGTAGCTTATACTCACCCCTGCACGGGCTATGCCCGCACTTCGTGGTGTTGGTTGCAGACGACGGACAGCGCTGATCGTGGAGGAGGCGTGCGGAGCAGGACAGTACCTGGAGGTGGACCACTGGGCGGGACGTACTCGGAGCGGTCAGGTGAACCCAAGGAGCAGTGGAGGCTATCTGTACCCACCCTTCAGGTGGGACTTCCAGAGGACGGCTCGACGCTGCAGTTTTCCCTTTTCAGTTGCTGTTTTTCCTTTCAGTTGTACTTTACAGTTGGGCTTGTATTTCTGGCCCCTTTTTACTTTCAGCACAGCTTGTACAGTTTTACTTAGTGTTTACTTTTCCGCTTGCTTACTCTGTGGTGTTTGTTTACTTTTCAAAGGCAATGCCTTCCCTTTTTGTTGGGATTTACGCCTTGGTGCTAGTCGCCAGCCCCTGGCCTATGGAAGGCGGGCTTGGGGTAGTCACGGCACGGGCCCCGAGGACGGGTCGTGACAGGTGGGAACCAGAAGAAGTGATGAGGGATAAATACCCTCACTTGTTTATGTAAAATAAAATTTCAAGGGTGGAATTTCATAATTGGTGAATAATTTAATGACCCAAAATTTTATCAATGGAAATTACCTTTTTATAATTATTTCATATAGTATAAAACACATAAAATCACATTGATAACACAGTACAAACTTTATAAATGAATAATGAATGAAATAAGAGGTAATTCTAGAAGTTAAGAAACTTTTACCAATAAAATAGTAACTTGACCTTTGGAATAGTAATGTGACCATTAGGAATAATAAATTGTCTGATAGAATAATAACCTCATATATAAAATTATTAATAAAATTTAGGCACCTTATAAATGATAATATGATATAATTATATCATAGTATAAGTAAATAAATGTTTCAAAAATTATTAATTAAGTGTTGGTATTTTTTTAAGTCATAAATATTTAATTACCATTTTATAATTAATATAATTATTAAAAAGAAAATTTATTTTCATAAAATTTATTCATAAATTAATATTTTTTTGTCTTATGATTATTTTATGAGACCTTAATTAATTTTTCAGTGTTATAAAATCAGCTATAATTTTAAAATCTGAATTTTTCAAGTAAATGATGATTTTAATTAAAAACTAAATTTCCCATATTTAGAAAATTATTTTCATAAAATTGAGTTAATTTTTTAATTCTACACTTCAAAAAAAATTTAGGATGGTTTTTTGGTATTTTTAAAAAATACTTGAATTTTTTGTGAATAGTAAAATATGGTAATTTATGGTATATATACATTATAAATTAAATACACTATTCCTTGAGTCTTGTATGATGAAAGAACTATAATCTAAAACTACCCTTTAATATTTTAATATATTTAGTAATAATTCTAAAACTATTCATAGTCTTGATCGAAAGTAATAAAGTAATGAATAAAATAAAGAGAAAACACCCCTCTTCTCCCCTATAAATACCACCCCTCACCACCAATTCTCCTCACACCTTCCAAGATTTGATACATGCCCAATTTCTTCCAAATACTCTTCCCAATACCCTTCCATGTGTCCATTATCTCTTGGTATCCTAAAAATACCAAACTCTTTCCCATAAGAGGGTTCTCGAGGAGGAGAAAATATAGAGGTAAAATCCTCTTTCTTCTTATTTTAATTTCCTTTCAATTTCTTTTCATTTATTATTATATACTTACCTCCCCTCATCCAAGTGGCATGATAAATCCAAAACATTATATATAATTTAATTTTATTATGATAATTTAATAATTCATTATCAAACCTCCTCTCCTCTCCCTTTTATTCTAAAAATAAAAACGTTGTCTGGGAGGTGTTGATTTATCAACTTCGAGGACGGAAAATTTTCATTTTCCATTACCGCCTTAAAGGCTGGTCATAAAACCATTATAATTATTGAAAAATATTTTAAAATTTATTTTATAACTTTTTTTATGCTCTATAACTAACATATATACATAATATTAAATATTAAAACAAAACCAGTTTGTTGTGATCGAAAACCGCCAAAATTAATCTAAACGATTTTCATTAACTATTTGTCTAATGATTCATCATAATATCTAGAAATGAAATAATATATAAGACCAATTAAACCTATTTAATTTCATTAATAAAATATAATTTCAATTCTGGATAATTACCCCACTTTGCATGATCTTCCATACTAGTATACAAGTGAACCAGTCATGAAGACCAAGAAAATGAACACTCCAGAATGATGAAATTGAAATCTATAACTCATAAAAAAGGACATAAATGAACTTAATAAAACTATAATAAATAAAATACATGTATAATAGGTTTTTTATTTTTTAATTAACGAATTTAATTTTATTATCCAGGATATTAAAGTGAAGAAACATTCAGACAGAAGGTAAGGGGATTCTCAAACCCAACTCTCTTTCCTTAGGTGTTCCCACTTTCACTCCATTTTCAGCATATATGTTCCTTTAATATTCCTTAAATATAATTTATTTTTACTTAAATTTTATTTTATAGGATATAAATGTTTCCAATCTGGTGTTATGAAAAATTCAAATATTTTTCCAAAATAAATCTTCTTTCCAAAAATACATCTTTCACTTCTCATGAGATTGTTTCTTATTCACTCAAGATTAGTGATTTTTATACCAAGTATAATATTCCCTCTTTAATTTGGAAACCCTAAAGTTTATTCATGAATGTATTATTTATGAAATTAAAACCATTCCCTTACATGGGTTATTTTATGTCCAAGATTGATATACGTTCTATGTGGCATGCATGATTATGTAAATGTTATAATGTGATGGGTGCACCTGAAATTATATAGAGCATGTAAATGTTATTATGTGACGAGTGAACCCGGAATTATATATTGATCCATTTTATAGGGTAATGTGATTAATATCATAAGATTAAGTGAAATATGAGTGGTATTTGACCACTAAGACATGATGTTTCATTTTTATGCATTGCCACATTACATGCCTTTATCTAATGTTTCCTCTAATGATTATGATTATGATCCCATGCTATGTTATGATGATGATTATTATTATACTCACCCATGTTTAATGTATCTTATTCATCCTCATACTAGGATTTTAGCTCACCCATTATTTTGATGTATATCCTCAGGTGAATACTTTTACTAAGTAGAATATGAGGGAAAATAAGAAGATATAGAATAAGTAATTAAATAATGTTTTTACTTTATTATGTAAATTTTATGTATGGTCTTAATTTTCAAAAGACACTAAACCTTTGGATCCTGGTTTTATAATGCTTGTAAGTTGTTTATCTTTAAAATTATGTAATAATACTGTAAAAAAATTAAGGTCTCTATAGTTGGTATCAGAGCATGGTTTAGTTAATTTGGGAACTAGTATTAGAGAACCATAGTTAAAACTCTTAGTATGAGACTAAGTATATGTAAGAACCCATGAAGCTTTGTTTTAGAAAAATTATAAACATAGGTATCCCACAATATATTCCTTTAGAGTTAATTTTAAAAAGGTATAAATTATTTATTCATGAATTTTTAACTATTTTTTTCAAAACTTTTCTATTTTAGAAAATGTTACGAACTGGAGGAAGCGATGAGGGATAAATACCCTCACTTTTTTATGTAAAATGAAATTTTATCAAAGAAATTTCATAAGGGGGGAAGAATGTATTGACCCAAAATTTTATCAAAGAAAATTCCATTCTTATAATTATTTCATATAGTATAAACCACATAAAATCACTTTGATAACACAATAAAAACTTTATAAATGAATAATGAATGAAATAAGGGACAATTCTATAAGTTAAGGAACCTTTACCAATAAAATAGTAACTTAACCTTTGGAATAGTAATGTGACCATTAGGAATAGTAAATTGGCCAATATAATAGTAACATCACCTATGAAATTATTAATAAAATTTAGGCATCTTATAAATGATAATATGATATAATTATATCATAGTATAAGTAAATAAATGTTTCAAAAATTATTAATTAAGTATTGGTATTTTTGTAAGTCATAAATATTTAATTACTATTTTATGATTAATATAATGATTCAAAAGAAAATTTATTTTCATAAAATGTATTCAAAAATTAGTATTTTGTTGTCTTATGATTATTTTATGAGACATTAATTAATTTTTCAAAGTGTTATAAAATCGGTTATAATTTTAAAATATGCATTTTTTGAGTGAGTGATGATTTTAATTAAAACTTAAATTTATCATAATTAGAAAATTGTTTTCCTAAAATTGAGTTCATTTTTTAATTCTACACTTCAAAAAATGGTTAGGGTGTATTTTTTGGATTTTTCAAAAATATTTGAATTTTTTGTGAATAATAAAATACAGTAATTTACGGTATATATACATTATAAATGAATTGCACTATTCCTTGAGTCATGGATTATGTAAGAACCATAATCTCAAACTAAACTTTAATATTTTAATATATTTAGTCATAATACTCAATCTATTCATAGTCTTGAGCCAAAATAATAAACTAATGAATAAAATAATGAGAAAACACTTGTCTCCTCCTCTATAAATACCACCCCTCACCACCTATTCTCCTCACACATTCCAAGCTTTGAGCCTTTCCAAATTTCTACCCAATACTCTTACTAAGCCCCTTACCCATGTCTATTATCTCTTGGTATCCTCAAAATACCAAACTCTTTCCCCAAATGAGGTTCTCAAGGAGGAGAAAATCTAGAGGTAAAATCCTCTTTCTTTTTCTTTTAATTTCCTTTCAATTTATTTTCATTTATTATTCTATCCTTAACTCCCATAATCCAAGTGGAAAGATAAATAAAAAACATTATATATACTTTAATTTTATTATGATAATGTAATAATTCATCATCAAACCTTCTCTCCTCTCCCTTTTATTCTAAAAATGAAAATGTTGTATGTGAGGTGTTGATTTATCAACTTCAAGGAAGAAAAGTTTTCATTTTTCGTTACCTCCTTCAATTATGGTCATAAAACCATTATAATTATTGAAAAATATTGTAAAATTTATGTCATAACTTTTTTATTCTTTTTAATTAACATATATACATAATATTAAATGATAAAACAAAAGTAGTTTGTTGTGATCGAAAACTGCCAAAATTAATATAAACGATTATCATTAACTATTTATCTAATGATTCATCATAATATCTCAAAAATATATAATATATAAGACCAATTAAACCTATGAAATTTTATTAATAAAAAATAATTTCAATTCTAGATAATTACCCCACTTTACACGACCTTCCATACTAGTATACAAGTGAATCAATCATGGAGACCAAGAAAACAAACACTCCAAAACAATGAAATTGAACTCTATAACTCTTCAAAAATGCATGAACTTAATAAAACTATAATAAATCAACTTAATTTAGAATAGTTTTTTTATTTATTAATTAATTTATTTTATTTTATTATCCAGGATACTAAATTAAAGAAATCATTCAGATAGAATATAAGAAGATTCTCAAACCCAACTCTCTTTCCTTGGGTTTTCCCTCTTTCACTCCAATTTCAGTATATATGTTCCTTAAATGTAATTTACCTTTCCTTAAATTTTTTTTATAGGATATAAAATTTTACAATCTAGTTTTATAACAAATTCAATGATTTTTCCAAAATAAATCTCCATTCCAAAAATACATCTTTTACTTCTCATGAGATTGTTTCTTCATCACTCAAGATTGATGTTTTTTATACCAGGTATGATATTCCCTCTTTAATTTGGGAACACCAGAGTTTATTCATTAAATTATTCTTTATTAGATTAAAACCATTCCCTTACATGGGTTATTTTATATCCAAGATTGATATGTGTTCTATGTGTCATGCATGATTATGTAAATGTTATGATGTGATGGGTGTGCCCAAAATTTTATAGCGCATGTAAATGTTATGATGTCACGGGTGAACCTAGAATTATATAGTGCTCCATTGTATTGGTTAATGTGATGAATCTCATGAGATTAAATTAAATATGAGTGGTAGTTTACCACTAAGACATGATGTTTCATTTTTATGAATTTCCACATTTCATGGCTTTATCTAATGTTTCCTCTCATTATTATGATTATGATCCCATGATATGTTATGAGGATTATTATTATTATGCTCACTCATGTTTCGTGTATCTTATTCATCATCTTGCTAGGATTTTATCTCACCCATTCTTTTGATGTATATCCATAGGTGAATACTTTTACTAAGGAGAACATGAGGGCCAATAAGAAGCTATAGAAGAAGGAATTAAATAATGTTTGTGCTTTATTATGTAAATGTTATGTATGGTATTAATTTTTCCAAGACACTAAACCTTTGTATCCTAGTTTTATAACTCTTGTATGTTGTTTATGTTTAAAATTATGTAATAATCATGTAAGAAAATTAAGGTCGCTATAGTTGGTATCATAGAATGGTTTAGTTAATTTGGGAATTAGTATTAGAGAACCTCAATGAAAACCCTTAGTATGAGACTAAGTATATGTAAGCACCCAAGAATATTTGTTTTAGAAAAATTCTAAACATAGGGATCCCACAAGATATTCCTTTAGAGGTAATTTCAAAAAGGAATAAATTATTTATTCATGACTTGTTAACTAATGTTTTTTTTTCAAACCTTTTCTATTTTAGAAAATGTTAGGAACCGAATGAATCAATAAGGGAAAATACTATCACTTTTGTATGTAAAACGAAATTTCAATGGTTAAATTTCATAAGGGAGGATAATGTAAATACCTAAAAATTTATCAATAGAAATTCATTTCTTATAATTATGTCATATAGTATAAACCACATAAATGATAATATGATATAATTATAAGGGGGGATAGTAAATTGTCCAATAGAATAGTAACATCACCTATGAAATTATTAATAAAATTTATGCATATTATAAATGATAATATGATATAACTATATCATAATATAAGTAAATAAATGTTTCAAAAATTATTAATTAAGTGTTGGTATTTTTGTAAGTCATAAATATTTAATTACCATTTTATAATTAATATAATAATTTAAAATAAAAAAAATTATAAAATGTATTCATAAATTAATATTTTATTGTCTTATGATTATTTTATGAGACCTTAATTAATTTTTCAAAGATTTATAAAATCGATTATAATTTTAAAATCTGTATTTTTTGAGTAAATGATGATTTTAATTAAAAATTAAATTTCTCATATTTATAAAATTATTTTCATAAAATTAAGTTATTGTTTGTACTATACATATCAAAAAAATTAGGGTGAATTTTTCGTATTTTTCTAAAATACTTGAATTTTTTTTGAATAGTAAAATACGATGATTTACAGTATATATACATTATAAATTAAATACATTATTCCTTGAGTCATGGATTATGTAAGAATCATAATATTGAACTACCCTTTAATATTTTAATATATTTAGTGATAATTCTCAAACTATTCATAGTCTTGAGCCAAAATAATAAACTAATGAATAGAATAATGAGAAAACACCCCTCTCATCCCCTATAAATGCCACATATTCTCCTCACACCTTACAATATTTAAGCCTTTCCCAATTTATGCCCAATAATCTTACCAATACCCTTACCCATTTCTATGAGCTCTTAGTATCATCATAATACAAAACCTTTTCCCCTAAGGAGGTCTCAATGAGGAGAAAGAAATAGGTAAAATCCTCTTTCTTTTTCTTTAAATTTCATTTCAATTTCTTTTCATTTATTATTCTATCCTTACCCCCATAATCTAAGTGGAATTATAACTCCAGTACCTTATATATACTATAATATTATTTTTCTGATGGAATAATTCATCATCAAACCTCCTATCCTCTCCCTTTTATTCTAAAAATGAAAATGAAATCTATGAGGTGATGATTTATCGCTATTGAGGATGATAAGTTTTCATTTTCCATTATTGCCTTTAATTCTAGTCATAAAACTATTTTAATTATTGTAAAATATTTTAAAATTTATATTATAACTTTTTTTATGTTATGGAACTAACTTATATATATAATACTAAATAATAAAACAAAACGAGTTCATTGTGATCGAAAACCTCCAAAATTAATCTAAACGGTCATAATTAACTATTTATCTAATGATTAATCATCATATATATATAAAATAATATATAAGACCAATTAAACCTTTATAAGTTCATTAATAACATATAATTTCAATTATTTATAATTTTCCCACTTTACACGATCTTACATACTAGTATATAAGTGAACTGATCATGAAGACCTAGAAAACGAACACTCCCAAATAATGAAATTGAACTCTATAACTCATAAAAAAGGACATAAATGAACATAATAAAACTATAATAAATAAAATACATGTATAAGAGGTTATTTATTTTTTGATTAATTAATTTAATTTAATTATCTAGGATATTAAAGTGAATAAATCATTGAGACAAAAAGTAAGGGGTTTCTCATTCCCAACTCTCTTTCCTTAGGTTTTCCCTCTTTCACTCCATTTTTAGTATATATATTCCTTTAATGTTCCTTAAATATCATTTATTTTTCCTTACATTTTATTTTCTAGGATATAAATGTTTCTAATCTGGTTTTATGAAAAACACAAATATTTTTCCAAAAGAAACCTTCTTTCCAAAAATACATCTTTTACTTCTCATGAGATTGTTTCTTATTCACTCAAGATTGATGATTCTTATACCAGGTATGATATTCCCTCTTTCATTTGGTAATCCCAAAGTTTATTCATGAATGTATTATTTATTAAATAAAACCCATTTCCTTCTATGGGTTATTTTATATCCAATATTGATATACATTCTATGTGGCATGCATGATTATTTAAATGTTATAATGTGATGGGTGCACCCAGAATTATATAGCATATGTAAATGTTATGATGTGATGAGTGTGATTGGAATTATATAGAGATCCAATGCATTGGGTAATTTGATGAATCTTATGATATGAATTAAAATATGAGTGGTAGTTCACCACTAAGACATGATGCTTCATTTTTATGTATTTCCACATTCCATGCCTTTATCTAATGTTTCCTCTCATGATTATGATTATGATCCCATGCTATGTTATGATGATGATGATTATGCTTACCCATGTTTCATGTATCTTATTCATCCTATTACTGGTATTTTAGCTCACCCCATATTTTTATGTATATCCTCAGGTGAATACTTGAACTAAGGAGAACACGAGGACCAATAAGAAGCTATAGAAGAAGGAATTAAATAATTTTTATGTTTTATTATATAAATGTTATGTACGGTCCTAATTTTCCCAAGACATTAAACCTTTGGATCCCGGTTTTTTAATTCTTTGTATGTTTTTTATATTTAAAATGATTTAATAATCAAGTAATAAAATTAGGGTTACTATATGTCTTGATCTGGTTTTCATGTATTATTTTTCCTTGTTTTGATTACTTTTTGGTTGGGTTTTACCTTGGGTGAATTTGGGTGAAAAAATGGAAGTTTTGGAGGGAAATTGGGCAATGCATGGTTGGTGCATATTTTTACCATACTATGTGCCCTACCATATAAAATTGTACAACCCTGGATAGAGAAGGATTGCATAGCTAGTGCATGATTTTCTAAACTATGTTCCCTCTTAGGAATAACTGTGCACTCCCCTTGAAGAGGTGTACAGTTAAGGCACATGGTTTGGAAAACTGTGTGAACCTACCTAGGAAACCATGAATAGGTTTCTAATTACCCTAAAACTTAGTTTTAAAATCACAAACCCTCTATACTTCACCCCATTTCAACCCAAATCATCCCTAATCATTTCATATCATTTTTAGAGGCTCCCAGATAAATTCTCAGGGCTTTTAACCTATGTTCTTGATGATTTGAAGGTCATATTAAAGATCTTCACCCCTCCTAATAATAGATCCTAATATAATGTGATTTCCTCCCTATATATTGTGTTTATATCATCATTTATAGGTATTTTTTCTCTATTTTTATGGTTCTAATTCTATGTTTGTTGGATCTTGATTCATTTGATTTTGGATTTAGTTTCCTGGTCTAGATATCATTCTTCGTTATTGTTCTGCTTCAATTGGGGGTTTTTATTGGTGAGAGTTCATATTCAATCATGAGGTATGTGGTCTATTATTCAAATCACAAAGTCTGTATTTCAATTAAATGTATGTAATTTTTGAATTTTTATTGGATGATTAGTGTTACCCATCGAAAGAATTGTGTATCATAATCATGTCATAAGGCATAACAAAAGGGAATATCATAATGGTGTCCATGAAATAATGGATATAAATCATACCATAATAGAAAATAGGCATATATAATGATAAGTTATTTCAAACTTCAGTGAAAATATGTAAAAATATTTTTTAATAAACATTAGAAATGAAACATTTTAGCGTGGTTTAAGGAAAATATTAAAGAGCATTTAAAGAGGAAAAGAAATATTATTTTATAAAACCAAAAATGAACCGAGATATATTTTTATGATAAAATTATATATTTTATAATAATAATGGGGGATTAAAATTGATTATGGAAGGTACTTGTAAATGGGTAAAAAATGTTGGGAAGTTCCCTTTAATCGGGCTTGCTTATCAGGAGGAATTGAGAAGGAAACCTTATAAAAGAATGTATTTCCCCATCAAATAAAGAAGAATTGGGATAGGAAAATATCATTGGAACATAAATATAGAACATATGAGGATTAAATCATAATAATTAACAATTATATTAGATTAAAGATAGAGTAAGCGTAAACTGAAGGAAAATGGGGGTTCGAAGATAATCCTTTACCTTATGTTTGAAAGTGTTCTTCACTTGTACTTAATGTCCTGGATAATGAAATTATATTCATTAATAATTTAATTCATAACCTATTAAACATTTATTTCATTTATTATAATTTTATTAATTTCATTTATGGACTTTTTGATGAGTTATAAGATTCAAATTTTTCATTCAGGGGTGTTTGTTTCCTTGGTTTTCATGATTGGTTCACCTGTATACATGTATGAAAGATCATGTAAAATGGTAATAGTTATCCAGAATTGAAATTATATGTTATTAAATATGAAATTACAGAATATTAAATGATATTATATATAATTTGGTTATATTTTATGAGGATGATTCATTAAATAAAATTTAAATGAAAAAAATTTAATTTATTTTGGCGATTTTTGCGACCATCACAAACTTATATCATTTTATTTAATATCATGTTTATATGTTAGTTCCAAAACATTAGAAAAATTATAATAATTATAATATAATATTATTTAACTATAATAATGGTTTTATTACCATACTTGAAGTTGGTATTATAAAACAAAAAACATCATCCATGAAGGTGGTGAATCGACATCTCACGGACAATGTTTTCATTTTTAGAACAAAAGGAGAATAGAAGAGAACTGATGATAGATATAACATTAAGATAATAAAATTATATTATATAAAAGATAATATACTTATCATTCCA
Source organism: Viscum album (assembly GCA_963277665.1). Taxonomy (NCBI): domain Eukaryota; kingdom Viridiplantae; phylum Streptophyta; class Magnoliopsida; order Santalales; family Viscaceae; genus Viscum; species Viscum album. The sequence goes on from OY728142.1 coordinate 408,224,965, forward strand.
CTTTTGGATGGTGAGGAGGGGAAACAATAATAAAATAAATGAAATTGAAAAGAAATTAAAAGAAAACGTAAGAGAATTTTACCTCTTGAACTTCTTCTCCTTGAAAACCTCCTAACAGAAAATGAGTTTGGTATTTTGTTTATACCAAATGATCAAAAACATGGGGAGAGTATTGGGGTATTATTGGTTATAATTTATACAAGCTTCAAGGCTTTTGAGGTGTGAGGAGAAGGGGTGGTATTTATAGTGGGAGGAGAGGGGTATTTTTTTATTTTATTAATTTGTTTATTATTTTAGATCAAGACTATGAATAGTGTTGATTATTATGAATATATATAGTATCTATTTAATTTTATTTATAACCAATTGTTCTTACATCATCCATACATTATACATGACTCAACAATTCATGTATTTGTTAAACACTAGAAATTATCATATTTCACAATTCACCAAAAATTCAACTATTTTAGAAATAATCCCAAAAATTCACCCAAACTATTTTTCAACTTGAAAAATTAAAAAAATAACTCCATTTTTTGAAAATAATTTTCTAAATATGATAAATTTAATTTTTAATTAAAATCATCATTTATTCAAAAAATATTGATTTTAATATAATAACTGATTTTATGACACTTTCAAAAATTAATTAAAGTCTCATCAAATTATCTTATAATAATAAGAAAAAAATAATTTATGAGTATATTTTATGAAAATAAAATTTCTTTTAAATAATTATATTTATTATATAATTGTAAATAAATATTTACATTTCATAAAAATACCAAAACTTAATTTATTATTTTTTGAAACATTTATTTATTTATTCTAAGATATAAATATATCATATTTTCATTTATAAGATACCCAAATTTTATTTATACTTTCATCATTTAGGTTGCTATTCTATTGGCCAGTTTACTATTCCTAATGGTCACATTACTACTCTAATGGTCAAGTTACTATTCCATTGGTATATGTTCTTTAATTTCTAGGAATACCTCTTATTTAATTAATTCTTCATTTATAAAGTTTTTATTGTGTTATATATGTGATTTTATGTTATTTATACTATATGACATAATTATAAGAATGAAATTTTCATTGATCAAATTATGGATTGTTATAGAGAATAATCACCAGATGAACGAGTACTATATAATCAAGAAGAAGAAGAAGAAGAAGGGACCATATGAACATGGTTAAGAATAAGGGTTATATGAACTATCATTAGACAAATTAGAATTGTATGGATAGGATCATATGAATTTATCATACAGAAAATCTTTAGATGAAGAAACAAGAGAATGAAGAATAAGAATATTTTTTTTCTCGTTGTTTTGAAAGTAACATTAAAAGAAGAAAGAAGTGTAGAATAAATCCAATTTAAGTTTCAAAAGGTGGAAGAATTACTTGGTGTTTCAAATTATCTAACTAAAAAATTCAGAGACTATCTACATAGGCAGTATAATGAACTAGTGATGAGCTGCAATTTAGACCAGGATATCACCAGTCTAAGGATTTAAGATTATTTTAATCCCCCATCTTAAAGTATAGTGAATCACACTTAGTATAAGGATTATTTTCTATCCAAACCACTCTATTTGGTATTGCATTATAGTGGAGAATATGTGCACTAACCATCACTATACGTGGTAAGGATTAACTAATCTTATTGAGTAGTGAACCTTATAAAAATATTGTGCAACATCTTTTACCTGATTTCATATAATTTCATATGATAAACAAAATAGAATAGGGGAATCAATATCCTAATATGTATAATAATTAAAGGGATAAAAAAAATTATAATTGGTTAAAAGTTTCCCAACACTGATTCATCCCCCCCCCCTTCCTCTTAGTGTTGAGTATATCCCTAAGTGGTCCTCTCATGAAGAGAATTTCTAAGAGACAGGATCCAATAGTGATTTGGTATATAACAGAAACGAGTTTTATATTAATTACATGTAGTGGTGTATGACCTTAAAAAAATCCAAACACTACTCTTCCCTTACCACAAATAGAAAATAAACATGTATAATCTAAAAGAAATAATTCGGGAACACTGATAAAACCACCCCCAAGGAAAATCTTTAGGTCATTTACTCACTATTGTGAGTGTGATAGGTCATAGTGGAGAGAAAGGGGGTAGAGAGAGATAGATACATAGATATAGAGGGATTAAGAAATGAAAGAGATAAAGAAAATAATTCTATTAAAATTATGTAAAGTTCAAATAAAAAATGAAGAAGAAATAAAATACAAATAAAAACTAATCTAAAAATGTAGTATAACTCTAGAAAACTCTGATGAGTTTTTATCTAAAAGTTAATAAAACTTATTTATATAGTGGAGTGGAGGTTTAGGTAAAAGATTTCAATTTGGAAAGTTGAAAAAATCAATTCAAAGAATATCCCTATTTTTTGCTATATGGTTGACCATATAAAAGAATAAAATAAATATTTTTAAAGTGTAATGAAATTATTTTTTAATTCCTCTAAATATTTTCAAAATTTAATCCCAATCTGATCACAGATGAAAAATTTATGGACCAATCATTGAAGTGAGGTTCAGATTGATGAATCCAGTTTATCTTTGACTTTAGGGCCCATTATATCCATAAAATATTGTGATACACCTCAAGATTTTCCAATAAAATATATATACCAATATGTTCAGAATCCTTCCACATAATTTCAAATAAAAAGTTGACACATAAAATTCTTAGGATAAAAATAATTAAGTGATGTTGGAAGAGAAAAACTGGAATTTCAATGTGGTTTCCAAATTCATGCTCAAATTATAAATTCTTATCAAATCATCACTAAAAATATGGTTTTACCAATTAATATAAAAGATGAACAAAAAAATATTTAAAATCACAATTAATTCGGTTTTTTTAATTCATCCCAAATTATTCTTTTAATCATAATATGTGACAATTACCCATAAATTAACAATTTAAAAATGGATTTTATACATTAAAATTCAAGTGAAAAATATGAAAATATTTAATTTTTCAATTCCCCCACACTTAAACATTTCACTCCAAATCAATCAAATGAATTTAACAAAAAAATATCCTTCCTAGGTTCAAAAACATAAAATATAATAAATATAATCAAAAATTCATTCATCATTGAAAATATCATGCCTCCTCATAAAATTTCTAATCATTGTCCCACTTCAATTTAAGCTAAATATCAAGTTCAAGTTTTTTAAATTGAATTTAATTCAATGTAATTAATATATTAACAAATGGTACTATCAAAAATTCTACTTTCCCAAGTTCCTCATACCAAAGATCCATTTCCCACTTCCTTGATACTACCCAAATTACATTCTTTTAAGTTAATTCTCCCATTTTTTAGCTAGTATTCAATACTCTAATCACCTAAATCCATTCCTTTTTTATAATTAGTCACTCTATTTTTTTGTGTTTTTTATATTTTTTTGATTTCTAATATCTCAAAACTTCAAGTGATCCCAATTTACCATTTTACTTTTATTTTAAATAAATTATATGTATGTCTTTTTGGTTGTCTTCTTGAGGTGTTCTTTCTCACAATTAAAAAGTTACTCAAGATAGAGTTCAAAATTCCAATTTCCTCATGTTATAATTCTAGTTCCACTTAATTATTTTCAATTCAAAAAACTTTTACCTATTATAAAGAAAAAAAATCTATGAAATTAGTGCAAAATATCATTCAAAAATCATATAAATTCAATAACTTCAAAATTATTTAAATCTTCAAATCTAGCATGGTATTTTTTACTAGGTAGGAAAATATTTTGATCTCAAATTTCTTAACATAAATATACACCAAAAATTAAAAGAAGAAAAAATAAAACATGAAAATCCTAAATAGATTGGTATAACTCCACCACACTTAAACTATTACTAACCACTTTATTATTCAAAAATGACTTCCTTATCTTTGCATAGAATTTAATTGGGCAGAAACAAGTCAAGTATAAAAGAGTAATACTACTTAAATTATTAGTGGGGTATCCTTGAGTTAGTATCCAAAGTGAAACCCATTTAAAACCTACAAGTAAAATTAGAAAATAAAATATAAGAAATTTATTGAAATAAAAATAAATAAAAGGAAGGATAAATGGAAAGAAAAAGGATAATTCTTGGTTTAATCCCCAAGTGATTCATGGGTTTTGGATACCCTTGGAAAGGAAGTTATAGATATCATATAAATTCTGATGGTGGGTAGAGTTTATTTAATTTAAACCACCACATAACTTTCTTTCCAATATACTTTACCTTTCCTTGCTTGGTGAGGACGTACAAAAAAATGACTTATAATAATAGAAATTTAGTGATAGATAAAAAAAATTTGGTATAAAAAAGTAATTTCAATAGATATTATTTTTTTATATTAATTATAATTACCAACACTTGTTTTTACCAACAAATGAGTCTATCAATATTAACCTTTTAATAATAACAAATCTTTCACTTACATTTCGACCTGTTACTTTATCACCCTTATACCAACATTTTTTTACCAAAAAATAATTTTTTTATAATAATTTGTACAATTTTTTTATAATATTATCTTTTTAATAATTATTAAAAATATAAATTTAATTAAATAAATATAAAATAGATATTATATAACCCTTTTCCCCCAAATTCGACCTCGTATCCCCAAAAAAATTTGAAGAACCTGCGTACCAATTAGTCGACTTTGACTATTAAAAAAACTAACCCTACACCCCCAAATTCATCTCATAAGGTTTTTAATGTCACCGTTAATTTCCCTTTGGTGAATCTCCCCTCATTAGGTCACCACCTATTTGACACCACATTATTCATTTCTAAGTATGTTTCCTTTCATCAGCCACCCCTTCGGTTCACCGATGTCGTTCCTTCTCTATCTTTTGGTAATGTCATCGCATTTGGTGGTAAATCTTTATTTATACGATCATTTTATTCCACTGCACTAAAAATATTGATGAAACAAGGGAAAAATTAATTTTAGGTAAAAAAGAAATGAATTAGGTTATGAAGAACTCGTTTGAGGAAAAAACGTAAAATTTCTATCACTGTTTCTCAATTTCTGGATGTGAATGTTGAGTGAATTCCTCTATTGTACATTTCATATTTTATATATTAAAGAACTATATCAATCATCATAAAATTGATTAAACACTTTTAAAAATTAGTTATTAAGTATTGAATTTAATCCAATTATCGCTAATACACTGGTTACATTGAATAGAATATAACTCTTTACTTGTAAAAGTTACTTGATACACTTCACCTTTGATTTTGAACAAGGGAAGGGGGCCATGATGGTAAATGGGATTTTTTCTTTTGAAATAAATATTGACCAAACTCCCTTTAAATTCTCTTCCCAAGTACAAGTTTCATTTTAAATGTACTAAAAAAATTTATTCTATGGATTATAGTAAAATATACAATCCACGTAAAAAAATTACAAATTAAATTAGTGGAGATTTATTGTTTTACATATGAATGTACCCCAAATAATCTAATTAAAAGGGGATTAATTCTTCCTTTTTTGAATAATGTTTGGATATTTTGTGTTTGGTTAAATTTATTTTTTTGATTTGGTGTGTGGAATTCCTCAATTTTGTGTTTTTATTAACTAATGAATAATTATAATTTTTGTGGTGTTTAAATTCATTATACTCATTTTATTACATTAATAAGCTATTGTTCTATTAAATTTGATATTGAGATTCTGTACTTCTAATATTTTTTATAATGCATGGCTTGTGATCAAAGATTTAATTAGATGAACTAAGGACAAAAGTTGATATCTATATTGAATTTAATTTAAATTTTGAAAATCAAAATTATATTTTTATGTGATTATAAATTATAATTGTTTTATATTCATGGATTTTAGTTTATTTTTTATTTAAAATTAATTATTTTATGCATTATTTTTTTAAAAAAATATTTGTTAATACACGATTAATAATTTCTTTATTAATTTTTAATCGTTAGTTTTAGTTCCCATGTTAGTTAAATTTATCACATTACTTTTTGTTTTTTATTGAAAAATGTTATGTTATGGAATTTTCATCATCATATTAATGGATTACTTATTAGAAGTTGTGTGTTGAATTTGGAAGTAACATCAAACTTCTCATTAGGGAGTTCTTAGATCTGGAACATGTGATTTAGTTCATTTTTTTTTATGGTAAGTTTGAGTTGTGTGTATTTGTTGAGTGTTCTATTGTTGTAGCTACAAATAATTGCTTCCAAATGTGTTTGATCTAGTGAACATATAGACTCTTATAAATTGTATCATATTATCCTCCATCCTCATTAGTTTCAATCTGCTTTTTTTTATAATAGGCATTCATTATGCCTATTTAGTGTAAAGTATCATGTCTAATTTTTAACAGGATTCCAACTTATGTATAATATATAGTTTCAATATGTAATTTATATATAATATGCATTAAATCTATAAGTTGATGCAATTTATATACAATATGAATTTAACTTAAACCTATGTAATGTATGTGGTTTCTTCATGGAAATTTATGAATCAGTGGGATACCTTTCCCCATCAATTGGTATCTACCTTCTTTATTGATTTTATGCATACTAGATTATCTATTTTTTATAATCTTTTAAAAAAATTATTCAATATGGTAACATTATTAAATTTTCTTCTTATTATTTGTATTTTTGCACTCTACATTAATGTATTATTTATTACTAATGGCCATGTGTTCAATTGTGTACAGGTCATGTATTCAAGTACTCATGGCTTGAACAGATGGCATGTACAATTCTATTCAATTATATACAATTTTGTACATGCCTGTACATCATGGATTGTACAGTCTATATGTTCAAGATCATAATATAATTATTCACTCACCCATGTTTCATAGTACCCATCTTCCAATTTTACTAGAACTGATTTACTCAAAAGTAACATACCATGATTTCAATGCATATTTTTGGATGAGGAATTGAAACCAAATCTATTTTATTTTAGTCTTTCTAAGCTTGGTCCAACTAGTAATAAGACCCATGTTTCTATAATAGTGATGGGGACTTGTGTATATTGTCCTCCTGAGTATGCATTGGCTATCTAGTTGACTACCAAATTAGATGTGTATATATTTAGTGTAATATTCTTAGAGATGATTGGTGGAAGGGGGTTATTGATACTGTAAGGCCTACTAACTAGAAGAATCTGATATCATGGGTACCTTCTGCAAGTTATTATTTCAAACCTAAATCTAAGTCTATATTTTTTATATATAAAATGTTGTCTTTGAATGTTTATTTACCTTTTGTATAGGTACTACATTTGTTTAAAGAAAAAATGAAGTTCACCTCTACCTTTTTCATAAGACAAAAGGAACTTCACCATAATCCATTTCTTGAAAATAAGCATCCAATGAATGGTCTCTACCAAGCTATTACAATTCCAATTTGGGTCTCTATGAGGAAGGCACAACTCTAACCTTTTATTGGTGATTTCTTTACTACCATAGAATACTTGTCTATGAATGATAACATAGGTAGTGAAATTGAATTTCAGTTATTCTCTATTGATTTTTCATAAAGTATTGGATTAATAGGTTTAAATTATTAAAGGTAAATAAATAGATATATTCTTTACTCTATTTATTTTCCTCAAATTTTCATGTTGTGAAATATAAAAGTAGTTTTTTAATTGAACTGGTTAAGTTTTTTTCATCTTGAGTTCTTTAATGAGAGGGTAAAAGATAGATAGCTTTTATGTGGGTTAAAGGAAGCTATCTGGGGTGGAGGTAGCATTTGAAAACCTTATTACTGATGCTTGACTCAACCACCCTTTATTTATTCATTATGAATGCTATTGTTTTGTGTTGTCATTTAAAATATTTTTTCATTTACTGCACTCTTTTAGGACCTACCTTGAGTGATTTGGGATTTTTCCTACATGTTTACATTTAGAGTTGGGTGTTTTTCCATGTGGTCATATTTTTTATTATTTGGGTTTTTATTCAGGAAGAGGTTATTAAAATTAATAGTAGAAAACACCTTTTGTACAAGTTAAAATTTTACATTTTGATTCAGTTAAAATAAAATATGGAAAACTATTTCAACATAGTTAAAATGAATAGGAACATATTGTTAAAATGGTCTATGGAAAACACCTTTCGATTCATATTTTATTTGATTTTTTGGGTTTTGATTCTAGCATAGGTTAAAAAATTCATATTATAGAATGTTCTATAGAAAACTCCTTCTGAACAAGTGAATTATTTTTATCCTTTTGAATCTCAATGACTTACTCTTTAATATATCCATTACAGTTAAAAATATCACCATATGGAGGAATATGTATCCAAACTACAGTGTTTAAGTATTTTATTTTTTTCTCTGAAAGATTAAAAATGTTTTTCCTATGATGGTTTCGGACCTTATTATTCTCATAATAGTTAATGTGTGGAGTGATATACTATTAGAGAATAGTTTATAGTGAAAGAACATCCTATGTTTTTAGAAGTGTTTGGAGAACTCTTTAAATTGGAAAAGGTTACTTCTCATGTAAGAAGCTTAATAAGTGAAGCATTGGAAGTTTAGCCATTCAACTCCTACATTTTGCAGTCCTACAAGGATTTGGATCTTGAGGTAATTTTGATCGTTACTTAACACATGTATATTTATAAAGGATCTTTTTCATATTAATTTATAATATATATATATATATATATATTAATGCAGCGCTATTGGTGTGCTTGTGATGGATCTGCGGTGGGTTCATAAACATCTTCCATGTGTTCCATGTGATGAAGACTGCTAGCATTCAGGTGTGCATGGCCAGAGTCTCACATAGACTATTTGCTAACTATACTACTATTACACGTAAATACATCTATGTAATAGAATCAATCACACACATATTATGATCATAATTGTAGTAAATCATATATATTAGTATAATATTCACATAAATATTGTAGTACTCTGCCAAGATATATGATTAGTGACTCTGTTTCCATTACACACATACACGTCTATTGTTATTACATGCAATGTAATATGATTATTCTACCATTGTATGTGTGAAAATATGATGTTATTACACAAACTATAAAATTATTTTATACACATCTTCTTCTTACTACTAATATAATATTTTGGATGAACTGCTTCCATCCACAAGTGCAAGAAAGGGGACCAACTTACATGAGCGGGGATGATCAGTTGCTTCTAGTCACCTACATCTGAAATTGGGGATGACCTGATTCATGTTATCAATGTGAGCCTGCTATAGTCAATCATCACCATTGTGACCATTTCATGACAGAATGGATGAACTTTATGTATGGACCTCACCGCCAATATGAACCATGATAGTGACAACTGATGTGTGAGAGACTGATTTTGGATGAATTTTTATGGAATTTTATGTAAAATATTTTGAAGTTTGAACATTTTTAGACATGTTTATAACATGTTTCTTAGAGATTCATGTCTTTATTTATAGATCTTCAATTACTTGGCTAGGTGAAGTTAGATATTGCAGTGATTATTCCATTCCTCAGGTTAAACTAAAACTTCTAGGTGAGGATAATCATTTGAGTTTTTACATGGTTAAAGAGAGAACAAGATAATAAAATAATAGAATAATAATTTAATAGGAGTTAATAATATATCCAAAGTAAATCCACTTCATTTAAAATTTTAATTTAAATCTAGTCCAATCCAACCATTTCTTTCACACATAGAACCCATTAAACAAGAGAAGAGAATGCCTAAAACACTATCTTATCTATAGATAACATGAGTCCCAATTTTACTACATTAAATTCGAGTTCATAAATTTATTTATTAGGGTCACCATGACACACCTCTCATAAACCTGAAATTATTTTTGGGGAGTTCAGTGATTTGATTTTACTTTTGTTTAAAAATGAATCAAACACATAACCAGATATAGTTTATATCACCTCATTAGTTTTGATTCAGAGGTTGAAAAAACTCTATTAGAAATACTCAAGACCCTAAAAATCATTAAATAATATGAATGAGAATTTGTGACTATCCCATTGAAAAAATTTACCTCTTCATCCACTTTTTTATGAGGTTCACTATAGGAAGTGAATACATGGATGAAAATCTAACTCAATTGAATAGAATGTTGATATAACTTTATCCACCCAATTTCAACAATGATAATCAGCTTAAATAACCAAATAATAAATATGATTGTGAGATTAGAACTAGAATGATTAGTTTACTACCTACATTTCATGGTTTTTTATAAGAAGACCCCAACGGGAATCTGAGATCATTTGGAGAAATATACAATGGGTTCATACCTTGAGGATTATCCAAGGACCAAATTATATGGAAGGTCTTCCTCTTCTATCTTTAAGTATCGTCCAAGGAGTAGATCTATAGCCTCCAACCTAGATAAGTGACCACTTAGGGTGATCTATAGAAGGTGTTCCTCTAGAAATATTCCCTAACCTCAAGGAGTACCAAGATAAGGAAAGAGATTTATGGAATCAAGAAAGCTAGTGGAGAAACCCTCTATGAGTTCAGGGAAACATTCAAGTTCCTAACAACCTATTGGAAACATAAACCTTTATAATACCATCATTTCTTGGTATTATTTTACCAAGGGTTGATAGAAAATGACCAGAACCTTCCAGATGCTTCCTTTGGAGAAGCACTAACAGATAAGTCACCTATTGAAGTCAAAGAACTGATTTAGAGGTTCTTCCAAAATTCCCAACAATTTGGTAAAAGAACTATCATAAGAGAAGTGCATGAGGTAATAAGCTCCAAATTGCTTTTAATTTAAAATAAAATTGAATAACAAAAATCTCTTTTGAGATAGTTATCTATGAATAATGTACATGAAACAACACCTACTACACCCCCTTGAGTTTTTCAACTTTGTCACTCCTTAAATAACTACATATATGGTTATCTATATGCACAATAATGTTGTGATTCCATGTACCAAAGATTATACCAATATTAACCAACAAGAAATATGGGATTAATAGAATATTCTAACACTTAATCGGGAGCTAGGAACTAATAGCAGTAAATACCACCTTTCTAGTAAGGTTTTAAGCCATCTTTCCAGCCATCACCTTTCCAAAGGACCAGTTCTCATAATTTTACAAATTACCAAAAAGGTAAATATTAATAACCTTCTATGAAATAATTTCTTAAACAACACTCAGCACTCACATATTATCACTAAAGGAGAAATAAGGATAGTACAATCAGGTCATGTCTCTCATCAATGACTTGAAAATCAATTTTAAAGTAAACTTCCTATTCATTCCATTCCTAAACATAAGGGGAATGTTATTTCCATTTCATTAAGGAGAGTCAAATATAAAATAAATACTAAATAACCCTCATCTCAAGTTGACTATGGAAGTGGAAATCCCATAGAACTTGAAGAATTTTTCCCTAAAAAAGATCCTCAAAAAGAAGTACAGGTAGAGATACCTCCATTGCAAAAGGACAAGGGAAAGTCCAAGATGGAAGACCTACATAAACCCCAGCCTCCCTTCCCTTATAAAATAAAACTACCTAGTAAAAAAAGTGAATAAAAACTACAATAATAGATTCTCTGGATCTTAAAAAAGGTAGAAATAAATATCCCTTTATTGGAATCCATCCACCAAATCCCAAGGTATGTAAAATTTATCAAAGACATGGGCACTAGGAAGGGAATATTTCAAGGAAATTAACATTTAAATTTAGGTATAAATATATTTGCCCTTATTACCCCTATAAATACTTAGGAAATTCCAAGATCAAGGTATATTCATTATCCCTTGCACTGTAGGAGAACTCAATTTTTCTAATGTGCTATGTGATTTGGGAGCATCGATTAATATAAGGAATTATTTAGTTTATTCTTCATTGTATATTAGTGAGCTTAAACTCACCTAAGTGGCTATAAAACTTTCTAAATGAATCGTTGCCTACCCGGTTAGAATTTTAGAATATTTTCTGGTAAGTGTATAAGGATTTGTGTTCCCTACTAACTTCTACATTCTGAGCATGAATAAAAAAATAGGTAAAGTTTATTCCCCTATCATTATAAGAATTCCATTTCTCAAGATGGAAAATACAATAATAAATGTTAATAAACTAACACTTTTAATTACTTTTGGAGAGAATATGGTGAATTTTAATATTCTTGATTCAATGAAATACCCCCATGAGGGGAAAACTATGTTTACATTAAACCATTCTGATCTTCCCTATTGTTCAAAATAATAAATTAAAATTATTGATGACATAATTAAATTAGGAGAATATTTTTAAACACTTAGTTTCTCTGATAAATCTATTTTTGAAATGAACATAATCTAGAACTTATTTTATGTGTAAAACCATTTGAATAAGTTGATGGATGTTATTTTGAGAATTTACTCAAAACTATCACTAAAACTTTTACTTTACATGTGCAAGCTGCTAGTATGGATAACATTTAGTTAAAAATGTCATTGGAAGACCCACTAAACTGGAATTAAAGTTGTTGTCATACAACTTAAAATATATTTATCTAAAGGAGAATGAGAGACTATCGGTCATAATTTCAAATAATATAAAACCCAATAATGAGAACCAATTTATATAAATTTTGAAATAAAACATTAGGGTAATGGGATGGATATTGGGATACATTATAGGTATTATCCCTATAACTTGTATTCATAGGATTTTTCTAGAAAGTAAATCTAAACTAGTGAGACAACCTCAAAGGAGGCTCAATCCAACCCTCCTGGGTGTTGTGAAAAAGAAATTATAAATAATTTTAAGAGATGGAATCATATTCCCAATATCAAACTCCTAGCGGGTAAGTCCAATTAAAATTATCATAAATAAAAGTAGATATAAAATTATACAGAATGAAACCAATGAGTTAGCAACCACAAGAATTCATAATATCTGGATAGTTTGCATTAATTACCAAAAATTAAACCATGTTACCCAAAAGGACCACTTCCCCATTCCCTTTACAGACCAAATGTTAAAGAGGATGTAGGTGAAGGTACAATATTGTTTCCTTGATAGTTTTCATGGGTATTTTCAAGTTCCAATGGATATGAAAGACTAGGATAAGATCACATTCACAAGTCCATTTATTATTTTTTTCTTACCAAGTGATGCCCTTAGTTATTTTTAATGCATCAGGTACCTTTGAATGTCATATGGTAATAATCTTATAATAATTTATTGAGATCTTATTGGAGGTCTTATAGACAATTTTACTATGTGTGGAACTTATTTTAAAAATTTTCTTGAAAGTTTGGAAAGGGTTATAAGAAAATTCATTGAGAAAAACTTGGTTTTAAATTTAAAAAAAATCATTTTATAGTAGAGAAAGAAAATGGGTTAGGCCAAATGATTTCTAAGGATGGGATTAAAATTGATAAGGCCAAAATTGATGTGATATATACCATTATTTAATCCCATCATTGTGAGACATATCTAGTCATTTTTATGACACTCAATGTTCTATTGGATATTTATCAATGATTTTAGTAAAATTTATTTTCCCCTAACTAACTTACTTGAAAAGGAATATAATATTTTATTTTATGATTCATATAGGATATATTTTAATGAGCTAAAAGAGAGTCTAATTACAACCCATATAATATATCCACCATACCAAAATTTCCCCTTTGTGATACTATGTGATGCCTCTCACGAATTTGTGGGAGGTGTGCATTCCCATAAAATTGATGGGCACACACAAGTGATAGCCTAAACTACCAAGACCCTTGGCATGACCAAAATAAATTATAAAATAAAAAATAAATAGTTTTTTTTCAATTTTTATTTATTTAGATAAATTTTGTTCTTACTTATTAGGAAGTAAAGCAATTGTTTATTCTGATCATGCACTACTTGGGTATTTGATCAAGAAAATTGATGAAAAAATGATGTAATGCCCCGAACCCAAAATCCTGGAGTCGGTGCATTATTTCATTACATTGGTATGATTATAAGTAATCAAATACCAAAGTATTAATCAGTTTAGTAGTCTTATAAAGTCATATTATATACATGATGCCCATAATATTTTGGGAAGTAGGAAATACAAACATGATACATAATAAAAAGAAATAAAAATCATCCATGAATTATTATTCAAATATTTATTATTCATAACTTGGGAAAAGGAAACATAATAAGGGTGAGCTCAAATGATCATTAAGGGTATGTAAATTGGAATCAATGATGAATCAGTGATAATAAATTAGCATGGTAAGGTAAATAACTGATAGTATATTCCATTCAAATAACTAGATAATGCATAATTGATATGGTAAGGTAAGAAACTGAAACATATATCATTTATTCAATAAACTAAGAATAAAATCCATACATAGATTTTATCATATGAAAACCACATGGACAATAACAATGATAACTGAAATATCTATTAAGGAAATGCTTAATTATTAGATGTCATGTCTAAGGCTTATTATGACCTATATTATCAAGAATCATCCTATAGAAAGTTTAAAACTACAGGTAGAAACCTATTTAATTTGGCCAATTTAATTATCTCATGAGAAAATATTGAATCATAGAGGAGATATATAAATAATATTCCTTATGAAATATTCTTATTGAATAAAATATATGGATTTGTCAATAATTCCTCAGTTGATCAAATAACTATCAAAGTAAACACCGTATGTAAAATGATATATAGTTTAGGAAATAATAATATCCATCATATGAAAATATGGATATTCAAGTAAATTTTGATTGAAAATTGATTAAAATAAATTTATTTTTCAGTATAAAGTTAACAATTACAAAAGGAAGTGATATTTCAAAGATAATCATTAAGAACGTTCTTTAGAAGAATAATCTTTAAACATTCTATAGTGTCTCATACCACTTTGAAAAATTTAAATCATAATCCTCATGAAGGAATAATATTAAATAAAAATTATAATATCTTGATATTAAGGTGATTCATGATATAATGTGTCCATTATATACACCAAATAAAATTGAATTGGTGCATAATAACAAATAAGTCTTAATAGAATGTAAATTGAGACGAAATTACCTTACCTTAACCTTCCTTTTGTTATGTGTTATTTATCCTCCTGTATAGTGGTTTAAAATAAATGAATACCTTACATAAGAACCACAATAATTTTTATAAAATCATATATTAACTTCTTAAAATATTTTATTAACCATTTGTTAACACACTTTCATTATTTTAACAATTTCAGGAGTTAATTGCCTAGTTTTTTCAAGTATGTTTTGACTTGTGATTTTTTGTTTCTATTAATAAGATTGTGATTTAATCATATATATAATTTAAAACGTGGATTAATTATCACATATATTCATAAAATATGTATTTATAATAATCTATAATGTTTGTATATAAGAAATGAAATGCACCATTCATGGAGACGGTAAGTCGTACGTACGCATGAACGCTACTTTCATTTATTTGTCGTATTAAAAGAATGAAAAGTGAATGACAAATATGTATATTATAATTCCATTATCAAATCTATACTATATATTTGACATATTTTTATTAAAATTATCCTCAATACATTCCATGTATAGCATGAACGAATCACATTGTTTTAAGGAGGCGGTAGTCCACACTTCCAAAAATGATGTTATCGTATTTACAAAAAATGGAATATATATAGGTATGTGTTATAAAATAATTATAGAAGAATAATTTAATAATAAATATCATATATTTCATATATAAACATATTTTACATCATAATTTCCACCATGAGAGTTGGTAAATGAAGGACGAACAATCATTGTTTCGTGAGGTGGTAGTTCATCATTCACATAAACAATATGTTTGTTACCCATTAGATAGGAGTTTTTGTAAGTTTAGGTAGAACCATTGACGTAAAAACAACATAGTATATTGAGTATACTATTTTTTTTATATAAGCATGGAATAATAAGAGTTTAGGGGTGGAGAATGGAAATAAAACTAAAGAGCTTAAGGAAATATGTTACCTCTTAATTGGGTAACTCCTTTTGGTTTGTACCAAAAGGATTAATTGGATTCTTCCTACACAATGTGAGGATTCTAGGATGGGGTTAGAGATGTTGAGGATGTATTTGGGTGGAATTTTAAGAAATTAATTTAAATTTAATCTCACATGTGGGATGATAATGTGGGTTTTTAAAGTAAAAGCGTTCGAAAATTTGCTATGTTTTTATAGTCAATTTCAAAGTAAAATTGATTCAAATAACCTAAATTTGAATAATTAATAAAAATATGATCTAATTAAACTTTAAAACCAATTTAAAATATTATTTAACCTTATAAATAAATTATATGAAAAAGTAGTTGTGAGTTAAAATTCAGTATTTTTCACTATTTATTAAAAAAAGAAACTTCATAGAAAAATACCAAAATTTCATCCTAATCTAATTTTTACATTTTTATTCCAAATAAGAATTTTATTTTGAAATATTAAACTTATAAAATAGTCAAATTTTGATTTAAAATGGGTTCTTTATTAAAAGATGGTAAAAAATCCTTAATAATAATATAGTATTTTTAGGTGTAATATTAGGTTTGTTCTTACATTATTCTTATCAAATATATTAGATGAGTGTCAAAATATTTTATTGGATATCTTATAAATAAATTTACTGCATGAAATCTATAAAATTGTTATAATTTAATTGACTATGAAAAACATGAAAAAATAGTTTTTTGTGTAAATCAACTATTGTGTGTATTGCAAAGATATCAACAAAATCTAAAGGAAAATATGGTAAAGTATTAGGGTGATGCATTCTTCCCTATTACAAAAATTTCATCCTCAAAATTTCATGGGTATTACCTTTAAAAATACTTGGGTAGTTTTCCTTCATATAATCCTCTAGTTCCCATGTTGCTTCTTCCATTTTTTTGATTTCTCCAGAGTACCTTTACCAGATGAGTCGTTTGATTACTCAATACTTGTTCTCTAGTATCAAGAATTTAGATGGGTTCTTCACAATATAAAAGTTCAGGTTCCAACTCTATCTCATCATAGAAGATCACATATGTTGGGTCTGGCATGTACTTTTTTAGAAGATAAATATGGAACGCATTGTGTACCTTTGAGAGATTTGGCGGCATTGCCAAATGATAATCAATGACTCCAACTCTTTCAAGAATTTTGAAGGGTATGATGTACCTAGACTCAGTTTCCCTTTCTTATAGAACCTTATAACATCCTTCCATTGAGATACCTTCAGGAAAATGTGATCTCCCACTTAGAATTCAAAATATTTCCTCCAGTTATCAGTATAACTCTTTTGCCTAATTTTAATTGATTTAATATGAGCTTGAATAGACTTTATCTTTATCATTGTTTCCTCAAAAAGTTCTAGGCCTATGAGTTTAATTTCACCAACTTCATCCTAACAAGTTGGGGTATGACATCTATTTCCATATAATGCTTCATATGGCGCCATTTGAATACTTTAATAGAAACTATTATTATAGGAAAACTCTACCAAAGGTAAGTATTGATCCCACATACCTTGAAAGTTGAGTGAGAATGACCTCAAAATGTCTTCTATTTTTTGAATTGTTCTTCCATAATATCCATCAGTTTGAGGATGGTAGGCAGTGCTCAAATGAAGCTCAGTTTCAATAACCTTCTGAATACTTTTCCAGGGTTTTGATATAAAGTGGGGGTCTTTATTAGAAACAATGGATATAGGTGTTCCATGAAGTATTAAAAATTTATTAGTATAGATCCTTGCAAGACTCTCAAAAGGCATGTCTTCTCTTATATCAAGTAAATGTGTGTATTTAGTTAGTCAATAAACAATAACCCATATTACATCATTCCTTCTAGGAGTCTTGGGTAGTCCTATGAAAAAGTCCAAAGTAATTTCATCCCATTTACACATGGGGATATGAAGAGGTTTTAGGAATCCTTTAGGATGATTCCTCGCAACTTTCACTTGTTAACAAACCAAACAACTAGACATATAATCAGCAATTTCTCACTTCATGTTATCCCACCAAAAATTTTCCTTCAAGTCTCTATAGATCTCTGTGCTACCAAGGTATATAGATAAATTTGAGTTATGATCATCATCCAAAAACTCCCTTTTTAGCTCAGGTGTACATGGAATGCATAGACTCTTTCTAAATTTTAGAAAACCATAATTTTCCTTCATTCAAACCTTTGATTTTCTTTTAAAAGTCCTTATTTTTAGATTAAGAATTATTTATCCTTTCTAATAAATATTATTTTGAAACCATTTGAAAAATGATTAATGTATCCCCTTATTTAGAAATTCCCATATCCATATTTACTATATCCATGAACATAAAATCCTTATCAATCCTCATTTGGGTTAGAACTCCATGATTCATCCTACTCAAAGCATTTGCTACCTTATTCACTTTCCCTGGGTGGTAGTGTATTGAGAAATCATAATCTTTCAGTAGCTCTAGTCATCTCCTTTGTCTCATGTTGATCTATTTCTATGAGAAGATGTATTTCAGGCTCTTATGATCCATGTATATCTCACATATTTCACCATAGAGATAATTTATCTTTATTTTAAAAGTGAATATTACAGCCTCTAACTCAAGATCATGGGTTGGATAGTTCTGCTCACGAGTCTTCAATTGCCTTAATTCATAATCAATAACTTTGTCATTTTTTATTATGACACAACCAAGTCTCTTCTTTGATGCATCACTATATATTATAAACCCATCACTCTCATATGTTAGATTCAAAATTAGAGAATTGGATAATATTCTATTTAGTTCGACAAATTATTCTTCACATTCCTTTTTGAAGACAAATTTAACCCCTTTACATGTAATCTTGGTTAACGGGTTAGCTAATCGAGAAAAATTATGAAAAAATTGTTGATAGTAACCTACCAAAATAATGAAATTGTGTACCTATGTTATTTTTATTGGTGTAGATAATTCTTTAACTACCTTTTTCCTTTCAAGATAAACTGATATTCCATATTTAGAGACAATATGTAAAAGAAAAGAAAATTACTGAATCTATAAATAAAACTTAATAAATTTCCCATATAAATCTTCCCTTATAAGAGTCTTAAGAATGATCCACAAATGATTCTCATGGTCCTCATAACTTTTAGAATACATCAAAACATCATCAATGAATACCACAAAAAATCATCAAGGTATTCTTTGAATAATCTGTTTATTAAGTCCATAAAAACATCAGGTGCATTAGTCAATCCAAATTAAATTACTATAAACTCATAATGTCCATACCTCATCTGAAAAGTTGTCTTCGGAATGTCTTCTTTACTCGCGACTAGTGATACCCATAATGAAGATCAATCTTTTAAAAATATTAGGCTCTATGAATTTGATCAAAAAATTCATCAATGTGTGGTAAAGGATACTTGTTCTTTATTGTAATGGAATTAATTTCCATATAATCAATTCACAACCTCATGGATCCATATTTATTTTTAATAGAGGACAGGGGCTCCCCAAGGTAAAACACTAGGGTGAATAAATCCATTATTACCCAAATACTATAGGTTTTTCTTTAATTCTACTAATTCTATAGTTTCTATTCTATAGGGATTATTTGATATTTTCCTTTTATTGGGGATTAAATAAATGGAAAATTCAACTTCTCTCTTTGGGGGATGTCCAAGTAATTCCTTTGGAAATACATCAATGTATTCCTACACAACAGTTACATCCTTAATTTTAATATTACCTTCTTCATCACTAGAAATTTTTTTATCTTCTTCACCAATAATTTCATTTAGTAGATATATTTAGGGTGGATCTAAATAAGAATTAGGTGAATATTACTCTTCTCTAAAGATGAGTTATTTAATATATTCCTCGCATATTTTAATTTCCTTACTCTTTAAATAAATCTTTGCATCATATTTTGAGATTCAGTTCATACCAAGGATTATATCAAATTCAACCATAGTTATGATTATAAGTCCATAACATAAATCACATTTATTTGTCATAATGCGGACTTCCCGACACATATTTGTTGCAACGATACCTCCCTTTGGAGTTTTGACTAACAACTCTCTTATCAAATAAAAAGAAAAATGTCTAATTTTCTTAGTAAACTGGGTATATATAAAAGAGTGTGATGATATAGAATAAAATAATGGATTATATAAATTTAAATATAGGATTAGTGTACCTTCCACCACTTCATTTGTTACTTCTATCTCCGTTGTAGTGACTGTATAAGCTTGGTCATCTCCCCTTGGACTATTCTATGGTGGATTCCCTTAATGCCTGGGGAATTCATTTTCATAGTTCCCTATCTCCCTACAATTAAAACATTGGAAAATAGTGTTTTCATTCTTCCCTTTTCACTCATGATCTAGATGAACCCTATCCACACACTTATAAAAAACTCCCAGTCCCTTCAAACATTTCACAGGGTGATTTTTTCCACAGTTTTCACCTAATGGAAAAGGTTAATTTTTCTTATTCTTATTTGATGCATTCCATTTTTCATGATGCTCAGATGGCCTCTTATTCTCTTGGTTTCCATTTAATATATTTATTTTAGAAAATTTATTCTCCATCTTGATGGCACATAAAACTATCTCTTCATATGATGAAAAATTCTAAGAAACCAGTTTCCTTTAGAGATGTGGCTTAAGATATTCAAAGAAGTGGTCAAAATTTTACTCTGTGTTGCATATATAATTCATAACATACCTATATAACCTTGTTAATGTAGATTCATAATCTACAATACATTATTATTCCTTATTCTTTAATATAATAAACTTTCTCTTCTTCTCAATCTGCTGATCATGAGGGAAGTACTTATCAAAGAATGTCTCCTTAAAAGTCATCCATTCCATGAGTTCAATTTATTCTTCCTCTATTGTATTTTGTATCAGAGACCACCACTTATAAACATCACCTTGGAGACAATAGAACTCAAGTGTAACATTTTCCTTTTCGTTGTATTCTAAGTCTATAAATATCTTCTCTAGAGACTTAATCCATTTCTCAACTACAATTGGATTAGTAGTCCCACTAAATGATAGGGGCTTCTACCGCATAATGTGATCTAGAATAGGAGATTATCTCTGTGGAATAGGTTTATCTATTCAGTCAAAGTTATTTTTCATAACCTAATTAAGTTTCCCCAATATTGTCATAATTTTCTCCATTTCAATACCAGCTGTGTTTGTTTCCTCAATAGGAAAATATCTCTATTTTCCGTAAGTATTAACACCATTCTTATTTTCAAGTTTCATTTATAAACAATTCCATATACTGTGTTAGATCATAAAATCATAACATATAATTCCAAATATGGTATATCACATAAAATAAATTTATGTATCATAAATCCTAGAATCATAAACTTTGGTTACTTTAGTAAAATCCTTATTTTTAAATCCATAATAATGGTAGGTAAAGAAAATGTGAACTATCCTAAGCGTATCCCCCAGGAGTGTCAAACTAGGTGTGCAGTAAGGCCCGTTGTCATATATCAGGTTACACTAATTCAGGACTAGAACACCTTTTCAGAGTTTTTACTCCTAGGTACATCTGTTCTAGAACCACATCCACTTATAGTATCTAGACAGGGGTGTATTTCTAGGAATAACTACATAATCTCTACCTTACCAAAATTATAGGATGTTCTTATATACTTATATTTAGTGTCTATCTTAGGGTTATCTTCCTTAATCTATTTTTAATAAATCTAGTTTCCAAGGTTTCTTCTAAACTCCATCTGATACCAAATGTAACACTGCAACCCTAGAAGCCCGAAGTCGGTGCATTATTTTATTACATTGGCATGATTACAAAGAATCAAATCACACCGGTCAGTTTAGTAGTCTTGGAAAGACATATTACATACATGATACCCATAATAAATTGGTAAATAAGAAATACAAACATGATACATAATAAAAATAAATAAACAACATCATTTAATGCTTATTCAAATATTTATTCTTCATAACCTGGGGAAAGGAAATATAATAAGGGTGAGATCAAATGCTCAGTAAGGGTAAGTAAAGTGGAATAAATAGTGAATCAATGATAATAAATTAACATGGAAGGGTAAATAATTTATATCACATTACATTTAAATAACTAGATAAGGCATAATCTATATGGAAAGGTAATAAACTGAAACACATTCCATTTAATCAATAAACTAAGAATGAAATGCATATATAGATTTTATCATATGAAAACCTCATGGATAATAACAATGATAGCTGAAATATCTTTGAAGGAAATTATTAATTATGGGAATTTGTGTCTAAGGAACATGTGGACCTATACTATCAAGATCCATCCTCCTGACTGTTTAAAACTATAGGTAGAAACCTGTTTAATTTGGCCAACTTAATTATCTCATGAGAAACTATTGATGCATCGAGGAGCCATATAAAGTCTGGGATCCACCTTTCATTGCATGTACAAAGAATTATTCATATCGAGTAATTGATTTAATTAATAAACAATATTAATTATAAAATATTTGTATTGAATAAAAGATACTAATTTATCAATAGTTCCTCGGTTAATCAAATAATTGTCAAAAATAAACACCACATGTAAAATTATATATGGTTTAGGAAATAATAATATCCATCGTATAAAAATATGAATATTCAAGTAAATTTCTAATGAAAAATGATTAAAATAAAGTGATTTTTTCAATATAAAATTATCAATCATAAAAGGAAGTGATATTGAAAAGATAATCATTAAGAACATTCTTTAGGAGGATAATATTTAAACATTCCAAAGTGTCCCATATTACATTGAAATATTTAAATCATAATCCCCATGAATGAATAATATTAAATAAAACTTATAATATAATTATAGTAAATATATTAACAATATTACATGTCAAAAGGTATTATATACACCAAATAAAAGTGAATTGGTGCATAATAACAAATAATTATCAATGGAATGTAAATTGAGATGAAATTCCCTTACCTTAACCTTAGTTTTGTTGTGTGGTATTTATCCTCCTGAATAGTGGTTTAAAATGTGTTACTATATTATAAAATAACCATAATCATGTTTATAATATCATATATTAACTTATTATAACATTTTATTACCTTTTTGTTAACACTCTTTTGTTATTTTAACTATTTCGGGTGTTAATTGCCTAGTTTTCTCAAGTATGTTTTGACTTGTGATTTGTTGTTCCTATTAATTATATTATGATTTAATCATCTCCATAATTTAAAACATGACTTAATTTTCACATATATTTAGTAAATATGTATTTATAATAATTTATAATGTTTGTAGATAAGAAATGAAATGCACCGTTCATGGAGACGGTAAGCTGTATGTACGCATGAACGCTACTTTCATTTATTTTTCATATTAAAAGAATGAAAAGTAAATGACACATATTTATATTATAATTAAATTATCATATATATATTATATATGTTATTTATTTTTATTAATATTATCCTTAATATGTTCCATGTATAGCATGAACGAATCACATTGCTTTGAGGAGGCGGTAGTCCACACTTCCAAAAACGATGTTATCGTATTTACATGAAATGAAATGTATATAGGTATGTGTTATAAAATAATTAAATAATAATAATTAAATAATAAATATCATATATTTAATATATAAACATATTTTCCATCATAATTCCCACCATTAGAGGTGGTAAAGGAAGAATGAACAATCATCATTTCATGAGGCGGTAGTTCATCGTTCATATAAACAGTATGTTCATTACCCATTAGATGAGAGTGTGTGTAAGTGTAGGTAGAACAATTAACATAAAAAACAATTATATTTAGGATACTTTTATTATATAATCATTTAATAATAATAGTTTAGTGGGTGGATAATGGAAATAAAACTAAAGAGCTTAAGGAAAGATGTTACCTCTTAATCAGGTATCTCCTTTTACTTTGTCCCAAAAGTCTTCCTTGGATTGATTACTAAAAAATAGAAGGATTATATTATGGGATAGGGATTTTTAGGATATATTTGGGTATATATTTTACAAACTTAATTGTCTTGAGAGGTGTAATGAAGTGGGAGGGGTGGTGGCCTTTTATAAGGGAGGAAAAGGACTCACTTGGCATTTTTAAAAACAAGTTAAATGTACCCATGTTTTTTCCTGAAAAAAGTCATAAAAACCCAAAAAAATTCAATAATGTAATTTTCATAGCCTAATTATGGACATAAAATAGGTTTTTTACATGTGTCTAGGTCATTTTTTCCCTAAGTTAAAGGTTTAGTCCTTTGTTAAGCTTAATTTTGCCTTAATAATTGTAATTAATTTTAATTACTTTCACTAATATTTTTGGTCAAAAACTAATTTTAATTTATTATATATTATAAATTATTATTATTATTCCAAATATAAAATATATTTTTCTTAATTATAATCACATAATTGGAAGAAATTAATTTAAATTTAATCCTGCAGATGAGATGACAATACGGGTTTTTAAAGTAAAAGCATTCGAAAGGTTGATATGTTTTTATAGTCAATTTCAAAGTGAAATTGATTCAAATGAAATAAATTAGATTAATTGATAAAAATTATCTAATTAAACTTTAAAACCAATTTAAAATATGATTTAACATTATAAATAAATTATATGAAAAATTAGTTTTGAGTTAAAATTCAGTATTTTTCATTATTCATTAAAAAATAAAACATCACAAAAAATACCAAAATTTTACCCTAAGATAATTTTTATGTTTCTATTACCAATATGAAGTTTATTTTGAAATATTAGGCTTATAAAAGGGTAAAAATGGATTTAAAATAGGTTTTTGATTAAAAGGCGGTAAAAATGACTTAATAATAATATAGTATTTTTAGGTGTAACATTGGGTTTTTTCTTATCTTATTATTATAAAATATATTATATGATTGTAAAAATATTTTATTAGATATTATATATATATATTTACTACATAAACTCTCTAAAATTGTTATAATTTAATTGATTGTGAAAACGTGACTAAATAGTGTTCTATGTAAATCGGGTGTTGTGTGTATTGAAAAACTATCAACAAAATATAAAAGAAAATATGGTAAATTATTGAGGTTATATAGATGAGGTTAGCCTTATGGATGTTTCTACTGTAATAATTCAACTTGGAGATCAAGGATAAGAAGTTATATGAAAATTTGGTTACAGACCACATGAGTAGATTGACTCAGACTACCAGGGTAGAACTACCCACTAAGACAAACTTAGATGATTCCTTGTTGAGAAACTATACAAAGTCACTCAAGTTCCATGGTATAATGATCTAGTGAATTTTCTAGTAACATAAAAGGTTCCCCTTATTTAATAATATTCAAACTTTTAAATTGAAATTTGATTCAAATTATTATGCTTAGGAGGATCCATATTTATGAAATATTTACAATGAATATGTAATTTAGAGATGCATCCTAGAGGAATGGGTTAAATATGTTATTAAATTTTTTCATTCGCTTATATGTGGAGTCCATTTTGGATCTCATATAACTTATAGTAAGGTGATAGAAGAAGGTTTATTTTGGATTCAATTTTTAAAGACTCGCATAAATTTTTTAAAGTGTGTCCAAACTATTAACTTACTGGTGGAGTTTCCAAAAGACATGAAATTCCCCAACAAACCTTAATTTTTTGTGAAATATTTGATGTTTGGGGGTTAAATTTTATAATTCCATTTCCTATATCACTTTGTCTCTACTATATTTTATTTTCAATGAACTATGTTTATAAATATATTTAAGAAAAAGAAACAAAACTGATGATTCCAAGGTTGTCACTAAATTTCTAAAAATAAACATTTTTTATTGATTTGGAGTACCCCAAGAAATAATCAATGATTAAGAAACAAACTTCTATATAAAAAACATTGAATACATAATTAATAGGTATGTATTTCACCACAAGACCTCAATTATATACCTTCTATAGATAAATGGGTGAGCATAGGTGTCTAACAAAGAGATTAAGAGGATTATAGAGAATACAATATAGCCCACTAGAAAGGACTGGAGTAAAAATATGGAGGATGCATTATGGGAATACATAACATACTAAAAAAACCCTTAGGTATGACCCTATATATAATTGTTTATGTAAAGAACTATCACTTACATATTGAGTTATAGCACAAGTCTTACTGGGTCATAAAGAAGGTGAACCTAGAATTTGGAAAACTTGGGGGGAATAAAGGAATTGTAGATGATGGATATGGAAGAACTAAGAAGGTAAGATTATGAGAATTCAATATTGTACAAGGAGAATTCCAAATCTTCCTATATCAAAATTATTAAGAAAATAAGTTTTGAAGTGGGAGACAAAGTGTTTTTCTATTCTTCAAGAATAAATATCATGTCTAGTAAGCTTCATTACAAGTGGACTATACTTCTGCAAATTACTTTTTTTCCCATTTTCTCATGGCTGGTTTGAGGGTTCCTGGTACCCAATACAAAACATCACCACTCCAGAGACCACGTCACAACATCCAGATAAATTCACATTTCAAATTTCAAACTCAAGTAAACTAGACAGTTGTCCTCGATTCGCACGCCATCAATACGCACACCTTTCCATGCATCCTCGAGCCGCCCGCGCCCTCGAGCATCGAACCCATCAACGTCACCACAAGACTTCAACGTTTGTCGACGGCGATAGCTCCTCCGGAAACACCGCGAAACCAACAGATCTGGAGAACACGCCACCATTATTCATTGAGGATGC
The DNA here is from genome assembly GCA_963277665.1 of Viscum album. Lineage (NCBI taxonomy): Eukaryota > Viridiplantae > Streptophyta > Magnoliopsida > Santalales > Viscaceae > Viscum > Viscum album. The sequence continues at coordinate 408,251,733 of OY728142.1, forward strand.
CAAATAGAGTTCCGACCCCGCCACCATCATCACAGACCATCATCGTGGCCAGAAAAGTGTGTGGAAGAGGGAAAAGTAACTTATGATGTAAATACTTTTTTTATTCTCATTGTTTGTTTCTAGGTGTCTTTTTCTTTTAATAAAATAAATAAAAATTGTTATGGAAAACCTACTTTTAACGACTGTACATAAATTATACTTCCTTTTGTTTTTAAAATTTTTATCATATTTTTAGTTTATAAAAACTTGATTTGAATTTTTTCATTCCTGGGAAACAATATCATACTATAATTAAAGTGGTACATTGGTTTGAGAATTGTGAGTATTAAATGATTTTTGAGTTATTTTTCCAATGTTTTATGGATACTCTTTTATTTGGAATTGGAAAACGAGTTGTAAATGAAAAAGAACTTAGTGGAACCAAAATAATAGCTTGAGGGAACTGGATTGATGGAATTAAATCTAGGTAACCAGTTCTTTGTGATTGAGCATCACCTCAGGGAAAATCCCTAAAAGACAATCGGATAACTCATATGAACTGGAGTAAAACAAGCAGATGGGAATTGAGCTTGAAGTCTTCCTAAGTTAACATAGTGCATGTGTGTGTGTTATAAATCAAATAAAAGTTATATAGACCTAGGATCCTACTTTCCAAGTGTTGTTTATATGCCTTGACTATTATAATTAGTCCATAGAGATACCTCTTATCTTGGGATGGTTTAGTTTTGCATTTAGATACACTCATTCAATAAGTTCCTTGAACAAATATGACTGGGAAAAATTCAATAAGTTCTAATTGACAAAGGGTATGGATAGTTTTTGGGAATTTGAACTTGGATTAAGAAGGGGAATAAGATATATTTTAATTTCATTAATAAGTGTCAATGAATTGTAAAATTGAAACCTAGAATATGAAGCTTGGAAGATAAGAAATTAGAAAGGTATCAATGTTTAAAATCTTGATTCCACTATGATCTATTCTATTTACAACCCAGAACTGAAACTTATGTGTAAATTAAAGTTAAATAGTGAATTAAATTGATATAAGAGGAATGATAATGTAAAAAATGGGTGAAATTATGATTTTCTTTTTCTCTATATAGTATAATTAAGTCTAGGAAGGACAAATATCTTCAAATAAAAATAATTCACTGTATTTTATAGGAGTGCAATAAAATAAGTGTAAGGGGGTGATGTGAGCTAAATTCTCCAAATTTTTATCTATTTTTTATTGAAAATTAACCCAATAATTCATTTTAATCCTAGTTAATTAAAATATGTTTGATAATTTTGTGGATCTGAAAATAAATTGTGAAATGAATTAAATAGTTATTTTTTAGTGTTTTGTTAATTTTTAGAATTAATGAAAATCCATACTTAAATTTTGAAATTTTTAATGGAAAAAATATTTAATTTAACTTCAAAAATTTTATAATCCAACTATTGATTTTTTTGGGATTTAATTCTAAAAGTCCTATGATTATAGTCTTTGATTTTTTTAATTGGTTTTGATTTTAATCTTGAATAATACCACAATAAGTTTGGATTTTTAATTATGAAGGTTGGAGGTATAAAAATTGAAAAGGAAAGAGACTATGGAACCTCTTTAATATAGTCAATCCACCTATTGTTCCTAAAGTGACCATGCATGGAAATTCAGCTAAGTCCTCAAGTTGGTTCATGACCACCTCAAGTGACCGCATAAAGGAAGAAACTGGTTGCAAGAAGAGATTCCACGGTCATTTAATCGATTGTATGTGGGAAATTTGAAAAAAGGTTTAAATAACCACATGATGGAAAGAATCACCACATGAATACCCCATGGTCAATTAAGTTACCATGCCTAAACTATCGTGCTTGAAAAATGGAAAAGTCCTCAAGCTATCATGCCTCCTCCATCTCAAACCCCACAAGAGAAAAGTGAAGAAGCAACTATGAGGAGCTACCACAAATGTGGAACTAATTTTTTCTTACTTTATTGACTACATTACCATTCAACCAACTATAATACCCCATATAAGTTACTACAGAAATGAGTTTCAACTAACCACACCACCTCCTTCACGATCGACCATGATTGTCCTCACCTCAAGTGACTGCGCCTATTTAACCTACCATGTGACACTAATAGAATACCCAATACCACCTTATTAAATCCCAATTTCAGGCTAGAAATTCCATATTAAATCCCAAGTGCAATAATAACTAGGCCCGGTATTGAATACCATTCACTAATATCCCATGTCACCCATCACAATCATCATTTTCCTCCTCATGTGAGCACACCCAGTAGAACCTATCTTCCATTTTACTCACTACAAAACAAATAATATCTAATGGGATTATTAAATAATGAGTAAAATGATCTATCATGGGAGGTAAATTTTTTAATAAGAGGATTTTAATGATTCTCACATGGATAAATATCAACCTTCGATCTTCACATGTGGAAAAATAAAAGGAGAGGGAATTAGGGCACTAAATTTCATAAAATTCTTGAAGATTATGGATATGATGAAGGGGGAGACTCAGTGAGACTCATGTGGGATGTGGAGATAATACATGTCAAACCCTTGAGTTTATCTATTTAAATAACAACTGGTCACTAAAGAGGAGGCTTCTTCCATGATTAATCAATCAAGAGCTAAGTTATTTTCCTAATTTCTTTCATTTTAACTTGTTGTAATACTCTGATGATGGCACATTAAGTCCTTAGTGGATTAACCAAATATATTCCCCTTATACCCTATTAATGAATTATTCATTTTAATTAATAATATATTCAGATTATTTTCTATGGATTTATTTGAATTGTTTAGACAATTAGGAGATTTCCTTACTCCTATGAATCTTTAATTCATCTTCCCTCTTTCACTGGATTCCACACACAGGACACTTGGGTTCCCTCCATTGCTTGCAATCAAGAGTAGTGGGATGATTTAAGGGTGATTGGAGATATTTTATTATTGGTCTAGGTGAAATTAGATATTGTAGTGATTATTTCACTCTACTAATTAAACTGAAAGTTCCAAATGAGGTTTCACTTGGTTAAAGAGATAATATGAGAATAAAATAATAGAATCATGATTTAATAGGAGGTGAGGGGATATCCAAGGTTAATACACTTAATTTAAAATCTATATTTAATTAAATTAAATCCAACCATTTCTTTCACATACTGGTCCCATTAAATAACAAAAGAGCACACCTAAAACACTCTCATATCCAGATAAAACCTAAGTCTCACTTTTACTACATTAAATTCATGTTTATAAATTCATTTTATGAGGGACATATGACATTACACTCATCTAATAGCTTCCAAAACACTTTTTTAAATCTATTACCAACCACACATTGTATCACATCATATGAAATGACTTATGAATATCCATCCAAAACTCCTTTTGGATAACTCAAAAACACATTTAGAGAAGATTTATAACTTAATACTTATTTAATAAACCATAAAGTGTGACACTTTGACACCCCTTGTGCCATTTTTGTTTTATTTATTATTATTTTAAGTTATTTTGAGTTTCCTGAGGATTTCTTGGTTTTTCAGGGTAGTTCGGGAGGGATTAGGAAGCTACAAGTCTAAACTTGTAGTAGTTCATTCCATGAACTAGCCTTCTAGGCCATGGGTGTTCTTTATAGGGTAGTTCAGGCTATGAACTGGGGTTTTAGGACATGAAACATTCATAGGGTGACCTTTCATGTTGTGAATCAAGGTTTCACTCCATGAATTGGTCTGTACTTGGTTTTTAATTTTTCTATTTTTTCAATTTTCCCCTATCTTTTTTAGGGGTGTTTATACCTATCATTATGCCCCACTCATAAACCAACCTTGGGAGCTCAAAATAGAGCTTACCTCTCCTCCATACATGATTTTTTTCTTTATCTTCATAATTTCTAAGTGGATCTTCAAGGTAAACCCTATTCTTTTCCAATTTAATCTCTTCTCATTCATTTTACCTATTTTTCATGGGTTCTTATTTCATCTTGAAATTATAAATCAATGTGTAATATAGTTTTGAGTTTTGGGTTAGTTTTAAATTATAATTTTGGTTTTATAGGGATTATAGAGGGAGGTTCCTTACTCATTTATGTGTTCTTCATGGAATGCAACACGTTGTGGCTTGATTTTAGCCGATTGAGGTAGGTGTTTCTATACTCTCTCTTTTATTATGACATTAATTATATTCTTGAGTGTTAGAAAAAAATTGGTTTAAGTATAGTTATATATGCTTCTTTAGATAAAATAATTCCAAACATGGAATAAAGGTTTTTATTATGAAATTTAAGTGTTTTTTGAAAATTAAAAGGGTTTAAATGTGTCAAAAATCTTTGGAAATATTTATGGTATTTTTAGAAATAATTTTAATAGAAAATTAGGCCTTAGGACTTGATGTGGTTTCTAAAGGAATTTATTTTTTTTAAAAGGAATGTTTTGGATTTATAATGGTTTTATTATTTATGAGTGTTTTCTAATGGATCTTTTAAAGTGGTATTTCATGAAATGGAAAATGACTCAGCATATCGGGTTGGTTTTGGGGTAAAGGACCATTTAGTACTTTAAAGGTAAAGGGTTTATTACTCATGATAACCTTATTTATTTCCCCTTATATTTGTTTTCCTGTTATGATTTATTTATCATTTTTATGATGAATTTATGATGTAAAGGAATTTTTTCTATGTGAGGGTGTTGTAGATGAGGCATAGGTAATTACTTATATCCATTTATGTGATTATATTGATTTCCTAATCACCTTATTGATTGATTGATCATGGGAGTACTGGGTGACTAAGTAGATTCCTGGATGAGTGAAAACTATAGTTGATATTATATCAAGATAGTGGTAAGAACCATGGATATTGAGTACTCTTGAACTCATGGTAGATTTACCCTACTAGTATAGTTGTAGGGATCAACTAGTTCAACAGGATTACTAGGATGGATGAGTTCTTGTAGGTCATCCTAGGGTACCAAACACCAGTTCATAATTATATTACTTTAGTACCTAGGTTTTTATCCCTTGATTCATGTGCCTTGATAGGTGGTTTTATGTAGTGTATTTATATTCCATATTTATTATATCCCCTTGATCTTGTAGACTCATGGACCTATTAATTCCTATTTTTTTCTTTTATATTATGACCTCATGGTGCCTCTTTGAGTTTGTTTTGTTATCTGTTGGTAGGTAAGTTTTGAAATGGTTTTAGAAAATGTTTTGTAAATTTGTTTTAAATGAAAATTAAATTTTTGGTTTGGGTTCATAAAAGTTTTGAAATCAAATTTAAAAGTGATTTTTCACAGTTTCATAAAATATAAATGGTTAGTGTTTTGGTTTTAAAATAGATTTCATGTTCTTGGGTTTTGAAAAAAAATGATTTATTATTTATGATAAGGAAATGTAAATTATCTTAATTGTTGATTTTTAAAATGGAAAACCCTATTTTCTTTATTTTTTTTCAAACTATCATACATGGTCTATTTTATTAAAGGAATTATATAGACTCCTTGGTGAGATCCTACTGGGAATGTTCGCTCGCACCTTGTATATACACTGTGTGTGTGCGCGCGCGCGCACGTGCAACCCTATTATTCTATATAGGTTCCAGTTTCTATTTCAAATTTCTTATCACTCATTTTGGTCTATGATGGCGAGTTTTTATTTGGATAGCAACCTTGGGTTGCACAGAGTTAGCTTCGGATCATGGTTCGGTTTGGGTTTTGTTTTATTTTTGGGCATGTCGATGTATCAGCCAAGATAACCCTTCTTTTATCTTTTTTACGAAATTTTTTTATTTTATAATGTTATGTATTATTTATGGATGATTTATACATTCTTGTATAAATGATTTAGACTAGTTTTGTTGATTATTACTTGTTTGGATTGTTTATCTATTTGGTTATCCTTATTCCATTTTTCTTGGACGTCTAATGTATGAAAAGTCCATGCTAGATTTTTAGTCAAATATCTATGTGTTAACTCTGATTTGTGGGTGAAATCACTCCCAAGTGTGTTTCTATGATTCCCATAAACTTGTTTCCAACTTGTGGGGATTGAAAAATCCCTTCAGGCCTAGTGGTGGGTCAAGTTGGGTGACGTGTTGGTTCAGCCCGAGCTGGTTCACTATAAATCCCACAGAAATTTTTAGTATTGAAAATAAATATAAATTTAAAAAATTATAAATTTAAGAATAGGGAAAACTCTATAAAATAATTAGTTTCACTCATTATATAAAGGGATCTATCATGATATCCACCAAACACATGTATTTTTATTCATATGTTCACCAGTTGCATCATATGCAAGAATTTATTTTCATATGATCCCTTTGGTCAGGTGTAAGATCCCAAACTTTTATAGAGATGTCCCAAGCTTGTTTTTAGGTATTCTTTATACATGTTTTGAGTAATTTTTTGTTGGGTTTTACCTTGGGTGAATTTGGGTGGAAAATCTAAAGTTTTGGAGAAAATTTGGATAATGCACGGTTGGCGTACGGTTTTCCCAAACCATGCCCCCTGCCCCAGCAAACTGAGAAACCTTGGACAGAGAGGGATTGAATGGTTAGCATGTAGTTTTCCAAAATTGTATCTCTCTAAAGAGTAACTGTACACCCCCTATAATAGTCGCACGGTTAAGGTGCACAATTTTCCGAACCGTGCACCCTTGCCCAAGAAACTATGTGTGGGTTTTTAATTACCCTAAAAAATAGTTTTTAAAATCCTAAACCCCCCATAATTCACCCCATTTCGACCCAATTTAGACCTAATCATTTCCTCTAGTTTTTTTAGGATCTCAGATGAATTCTTATGTCTTATAACCTCTATTCTTGACAATTCGAAGCCCAGATTGAAGATCTGAACCCCTCCTGGTAAGAGATCCCAATCCCGTGTGGTTTTGTCCCTCTCTCTTATGTTTCTTTCATCCTTTAGAGAGATATTTTTTGCTATTTTGATGGATCTAGATCTATATTTTTAGGATCTTGATTTGTTTGATGTTGTATTTAGGTTCCCGAACTAGATCTCATTTTTCATCATTATTCCACTTCAATTGGGGAGTTTTATTGGTGAGCGTTCATTGTCAATCTTGAGGTAGGTGGTCTATTATTTAAATCCCAAAGTCTTTATTTCAATTATGTATATGTAATTTTATAATTTCTATTGGACGATTATCAATTGAGTTTCTTAAATTTAATTAATTAATTTAGTAAATTAATTAATTAAGTGATTATGAAATTGGATATATTGATATTGTTGAATTGGGTTAATTAATTATTGAATTAATTAATGGGAATTGTTCTGACTATGAAATTGATTGAATTAAAATAATTAATTTTTGAATTAATTATAGAGATAATGGTATTTTTTTAATTGAATTAATTAATTATTAAATTAATTTATGAAGATTGTTGTGATTATGAAATTTATTTAATTGAATTAATTAATTATTGAATTAATTAATGTAATTGATGTATTAATTAATTATTGAATTAATTAATGGGATTATGTGATTAATTAATTATTGAATTAATTAATGGAATGTGATTAATTAATTTGTTGAATTAATTAATAGAATAATTTTATTAATTAATTGTTGAATTAATTAATGGATGTTGTGATTATGAAATGTGATAAGGAGGTTAATGTTGATTAACCTTTATACATGTGATACATGTGATTATTTTATATATATGTATGGGACATGGTATGCTGCATCAAAACCCCATAGTGATAAATTGATAAACGTGTGTGGGATAGGGATTGTCACTTCCAAATCCCATGGTGATAAATTGATAAATGAGTGTGGGATAGGGAATACTACTTCAAAATAACATAGTGATTATTGAGGTATGGAATAGGGACTAAGGCTCAAAATACCCATGGGGTGTTAGACACGATGTCGGATGCCCATGAGTTGGCATTGGACCATGGTTCCAATTGGTTGTGATAATGAATTGAGATGAAATGGATAATAAAATCCCATGTGTTGTAATGAATTATGAATTGAATATATGATATGGATCAGACTCTGACATGGTCCGAAGTAGGTATTTAGAGTTTGGGTGTCCTCGGGGACTTGAGGGTTATGTGGCTAAATAAATAGTAATTGAATAAATTTAAATTTTTTACTTTATTGTTTATACTTTATTATTTATACAAACTACATAGACTGCTTTTGACTGGATATTTTTTTAAACGTCGTTGGTGGTGGCCTACTGAGTTGTACTCATACCCTACTCGGGATGCCTAATTTATACCCAAATAGATTTCATGGTTTTAGGATAGGTTAAGGGAAAGAACCCTATATTATATGGTTGATATGGGATGGAGCATGGATGAGGGAACCGAGCTTGGATTCAGGACCTGATTGGGATTTGTTAGTGTCTTTACTTATTTTAGGTTTTTTATATTGAAACTTGACATTGATTGGAATATCTACTTTTTAGTTTTGGATATTGAATTTTTTATTTTGGTAATCATGTGATACTAGTTATTGGTTATATCATTCTGTTATTGTTTATTTATTTTCGCTATATTATTAATCTAATAAAGAGGGTATAGTATCCTCATGATCTATATTAGACCCTTGCTAATAGTTGGAATCCTCTGGCATATGAGGAGACATGCATGAGGTCATGTAGCGAACTGACTCGGAGCACCGGTGTGTGGCACCCAAGTTGGGATGTTATAAAGTGGTATCAAAGCCCAATTTTATTTTCTTTTATTTTTTATTAATATTTAGGCGAGGTGGATATGAGAATAAGATTCGGACCTTGGTTATGAGATCATTCATGGGAGTATCTAACCCATGTATAGGGAGAAAACCCAAGTACCTAAGGTGGGATTGTTGTTGTTGATGTTTGTTGTTACAATTGAATGTTATTTCACCTTGGGTGATGCACTTGTTGTGTGTTGTGATTATTATTTCTAATATTTTTTGAGAATTGACTCATGGACCAGTAAGTCATGAGAGTTAAGTATGCATGCATAATTTTAGGCACTCATGATTATTTTGTGACATGCATCATTTTAAGCGCGTATGGAAAATCAGTTTTAGGTAGTTTTTGAAATTGAAATATTTTTCCTTGCTTATGTAATTTAATTAGAAATGGGACCTAAAATCAATTGAAAATTGTAAAAATGATGAAATATGTGAATAAATGGGTGTCTAATGAGACTTAAAAATGGGAATGAGTTTACCCTTTTTATTAACCATGACCTAGGTGTAGGATGGTTAAGGGTAGTGATAGCACCTCGGTTTTGACCGTGTGGCAGGGTTGGGAAAATGATTTTTTATATACTATTGTGAATCCCTCTTATTAAATGTTTTAATGTTTTGTAATGTGTTCTAAGATGTGTGTTTGTAATTTTATAGATATGCCTCCATAATTATGTAGGTTTATAGGATGACTGGAGGCTATGGTTGGAGATGCTCCACCGGTAGTGGAACCAGAGGCACCGATAGTGTTGGGTGAGGAATTTAGAGATAATTTCTATGAGAACTTTTCTCAGTTTATGTAGTTTATATAGAGAGACCTATATAAGGTGGTTAAGAGAATGTCTAACCTTACATGGGAGTTTTAGCTACAAAACCCTCTAACTTTTACTGGAGAGTGTGGACCTGAGGTAGCAGAGTTCTAGATTAAGTACATCCAGACTATACTTTAGAATTTAGAGACTTCTGTTGAGAAGAGGGTCAAGTTGGATACATATATTCTATGGGGATCAGCAAAGCTCTAGTGGGATATTCAGGCTCAGACTGGGCAGGTAGATGGTATGTTATGGAAGGACTTTTTGGAGAAGTTCCTAGAGCACTTTTATCCAGAGATATTGAGGTAGGAGAGAGTAGATGAGTTCATGAGGTTGACTCAGGAGAGTATGTCCACGCTAGGCTATGTTAGATGATTTATATATTTTTAGTTTTTTTCTCCAACATTTTTTGTGGGTTATGATACTTCAGTAAAATTATTTTAGGATGGGATTAAATGTGAAATTAATTCTCAGGTGAATATCTTCAGGATGAAGAAGTTTTCAGAAGTGGTGAATCAGGATCTCATTTCTTAGTGGAACCTAAAATAGGATTACTATGGAGGATAGGAGGTTTCCAATAGATGATTATGAGGTATGGATTTTGAGAAAAGGAATAATCTCTATGATAATGGTAGCTAGAGCAGTGGTAAGTAGAGTGGACAGATAGAGGGGTAAGTTACACAGGACCTTGCTCGAGTGATTTTTCACTGGTGTGGTAGGTCAAGACACTTCCAAAGATATTTTCCCCAACCATCAGTAGAGTTCCAATCCTATAGCAGGATGGGTCATCTACATAGGTTATGTAAGAACCCATGACAGACATGCAGTGATGGATCATCTAGGCAGAATCAAAGTGTGGGAAGGGGATCTTCTATACCGTATGAGTCTGGTAGGTGGAGTTCTACTAGCCATGGTAGTAGAGTTAGTGGACATGGTGCTTCTAGAAAATTGTGCTTCTATCAATATAGTGGTGAAGCTCAGGGGATTTAGACTGCATTATAGGGAAGAGGGGAAGGATGGTTTCATGCAGTTCAGCCTACACCGATGGATTGTGAGGCTGGACCATCGACAGTTAGAGGTGATATTCTTATAGATTATACATGAGCTCATGAATTATTTGATATTTTTTCCTCTCATTGTTTTATATCTTCCAAACTTGTAAATGGTTTGAGCCTATTTGTGGAGTTCATGAGTGGGATGATGACAATAGATACACTATTAGGAGTGCAGTTGAGAGAAATATGTTTGTGCAAGGGGTGTTATCTCGAGGTTAGGGAGTATAATTTTCTATGGGATCTTTACATCTTTAACATGTTAGGATTTGAACTAATTTTGGGTATGTAATAATTGGTAGTATACTGAGCCCATGTATATTTTTATCATAGGATAGTGACTTTTATGTCTCTTAAGTGTGATAGTTATATTTACCATGGAGAGTGGGATATCCAAGCAGGTTGTGCAGGACCAGTTCATCAGCAACTAGGGGAGATTACCACGGAGGTTTCTAGTCTATTTTTGGATTATGGGGGTGTGAAATAAGATATATTTCCACCCATATTATACAAGTTTTAAGATGTGTTTCTTAAATACTTATTAGGGATTTCACCTAAGCGAGATGTGAAATTTACGATTGAGCTCATGTCAGGGGCTAAGAAAAAATCTATTCCACCATAAAAAATGTAACTGATAGAGTTTTAAGATCTCAAGACTTGGTTAGAGGAGTTAGAGGATAAGGGATTTATTTGACCGAGTACATCACCTTAGGGTTCTCCAATCTTTTTTGCAAAGAAGTCTGATGAGACTTTTCACTTGTGTGTTGATTTCCAGAAGTTAAACTGGATGACTATGAAGAAATGGTATCCTCTTCTACATATTGAAGATCTTTTTGACTAATTGAGGGGATCTTGTGTCTTCTCAAAGTTTTAATTAAGATCAGGGTATCATTAGTTGAGAGTTTGACCATATGATATACTGAGGAATACTTTCAAAAGAAGGTATGAACTTTATGAGTTCGTTGTGGTTTCGTTCAGACTGACAAATGCACTAGAAGTATTTATGGCCTTGATGAAAAAAATCTTTCATCCATACCTAGATCAGTTTCTGGTGGTATTTGTGGATGATATCTTGGTATACTCTAAGACTTGTAATGATCATTCCCAACATCTTGACACCATCTTGAGTACAATGAGAGAGCATCGTCTATACATCAAGATATCTAAGTGTCAATTATAGATTGACCAGGAACACTTATTGGGTCACATCATCTCAGAGGAAGGCGTGTTAGTGGACCCAGAGAAGGTTTGGGTAGTTGTATCTTGGTATCATCCCAAGAACATTTTTTATATCCGTAGCTTTCTGGGGTTATGATAATATTACCAGAGGTTCATCTAGGACTTTTCCCACATGGAAACATATATTTATGGATTGACCAAGAGGGGGTAAATTTTGAATGGTTTGGAGCATGTGATAATTCCTTTCAGGAGTTGAAGAAGCACTTGACATCAGCACCAATCTTGATCCTCCCTGATCCAGGTGAGGAATACACAACGTTTTGTGACACCTCTGGGATAGGTCTTGGAGTAGTGTTAATGCAGGGATATCAAGTTTTGGTGTATGGGACTCAATAGTTGAGGTCACATGAATGTAATTTCCCTATGCATAGCCTCAAGTTGGCTGTAGTGGTTTATGCTTTGAAGTGTTAGCGATATTATCTGTTGGGTGATAATTTTACTATGTTTACCAATCACAAGAGATTAAAGTATATATTTTCACAACAATATTTGAATCTTTAATAGCATAGATGGGTTGAGTATATGAATTTTTTCGATTTTGAGCTAGCATATACTTCTGGGAAGAGAAATAGTGTTATTGATACTTTAAGCAGGAAAATCATACTTAGGAAGTTCAAGAGTCTAGTGCTAAGTAGAAGATGCTGACTTTGTTGGATGAGATGCGTGTTGTGGTTCAGTAGAGTCAGGAGCAGATGACTCTCATATCATTTTTAGTGGATTTTATGCTTTTGAGATGAATCAATGATAGGAAATATGAAGATCCTAAAATTTTGGCCTTGAGGGAAATCCCTAAAGGTGGGGAGACACCTTGAGATTATACCATAGATGTGGATGAGATTATCTATGTTAGGAATCAAGTTTTTGTGCCTATAATCATACGAGAGGAGCTGATGTGTGACTTTTATGCCTCGAAGTGGGTGGTGCATCCAGGTGTGACCAAAATTTATTGTGACCTATGAAGATTATTTTGGGTGACCGGGCATGAAAAAGGGGATAGCATGCTATGTGACACGATGATACACTTTTCAATAGGTTAAGGCTGAGCATCAACAACCTGGTGGTTTACTACAGTCATTACCTATTCTGAAATTGAATTGGGATGACATTACTATGGATTTTCTTGTGGTTCTACTGAGGACACCTTTGAAGAATGATGTTATTTGGGTGGTTGTGAACCATTTGAAAAAGTTATAACATTTCTTATAATTATGGAATACTTTCTCAGTGGAGTAGTTGGGAGACATGTGTGTTTGGAAGATAGTTCATTTTCATGGGGTACTACAGACTATAGTTTCAAACCATGTCTTGTGTTTTACTTCACACTTCTAGTAGGGATTGTAAAAGGCACTTGGTACACAAGTTTTAATGAGTACAAAATTCCACCCACGAACATATGGGAAGTCTTAATGTACTATACAGGTGCTTGAGGATGTGATTCGGGTGTGTGTCCTAGACTTTGGTGGGTCTTGGGAGAAGCACCTATCTTTGGTGTAGTTTTCCTATAATAATAGTTATTAGGAAACTATTCAGATGGAACTATATGAGGCACTTTATGGTAGGATATTCATATCACCTCTATGCCGGATGGAGGTGAGTGAGTCAAAGTTATTGGGACTGAGTCTCGTGCAGGAGATGTTGGAGCAGGTTTAGCTAATTCGGAAGCGTATGGTTATGACTCAACGTATACAGAAGTCATATAATGATAGACATAAACAACCCTTATAGTTTGCAAAGGGTGATTATGTATTCCTTCAGCTGTCACCTATATTTGGTCACCGTAGGATATGGATATAGGGTAAGCTAGCACCCATGTTCGTTGGACCATTTGAGGTTGTGGAGAGAATCGGGTCAGTGGTGTGTTGATTGGATCTTCCACATAGATACAGTGATATGCATGATATTTTTCATGTTTAACAAATTTGGTAGAATAACCTCAACCCTTATCATGTGATCAATGTGAATTATATTGATCTTGAGATAGATCCGTCCTTGAGAAGCATATGATTCGTGTGTTGGATCACAGTGATAAAGTTTTGTGAGGAAAAATCGTGTTGATAGTTCATGTATTGTGGAAATATGGTCATCTTTAGGAGAAAACTTGGGAGAGAGAAGAAGATATGTAGGCTCAGTGATCAGATATTTTTTACTATTAATCTTAGAAATTCTTGGGAGTACAGCTCAAGGATGAGCTATTATAAGGTGGGATATTGTAAGATCCTGACCTTTCCTGGAGATGTACTGAGCTTGTTTTTAGGTATTATTTTTCGTTGTTTTGAGTTATTTTTGGTTGGGTTTTACCTTAGATTAATTTGGATGTAAAATTGGAAGTTTTATAGGAAAATTGGGCATTTCATGGTTAGTACATGGTTTTCCCAAACTGTCCACCCATCCCTAGCAAATAGTGCAACCCTAGACAAAGAGGGGTTGCACAGCCAGTTCACGGTTTTCCAAATAATTATCCCTCTTAAGAGTAATCATTAATCCCCCTATAAGAGGTGTATGGTATGTAAAACCATGTTCCCATTTCCATGAAACTATGCACGGGTTTTTAGTTTCCCTAAAAATTAGTTTTAAAAATCCTGAACCCCCTATACTTCACCCATTTTAACCCAAATTGGTCCTAATCATTTCCTCTCATTTTTTGAGTCTCTTGGAAAAATTAATAGGGTTTCCAACCTATTTTATTAATTATTTTAAGACTATATTGAAGATCTACACCCCTCTCAATAAGAGATCCTAATCCCATGTGGTTTCCTCCCTCTCTTATGTGTTTCTCTCATCCTTTGGAGGTATTTTTCTCTCTGTTTTGATGGATCTAGATCTAGGTTTGTTGGATCTTGATTCATTTGATGTTGGATTTAGGTTCCTGATCTAGATCTTTTTCTTCTTCATTATTTTTCTTTAATTGGGGGTTTTTTTTGGAAAGCATTCATCATCAGTCTTGATGTAGGTGGTCTATTATTCAATTCCTAGAGTCTTGATTTCAATTACATGTATGTAATTGTAGAATTTTTATTAGATGATTAGTAATTGTGTTTCTTAAATGGAATTAATTAATTTGAAATTGGGGATATTGAGATTGCTGAATTAGATTAATTAATTACTGAATTAATTAATGGAAATTGTTGTGAATATTCAATTTATTGAATTGGAATAATTAATTGTTGAATTAATTATGGGGATATTGGGATTGTTGAATTGGATTAATTAATTATTTAATTAATTAACATAGATTCCTATGATTATGAAATTATTGAATTAATTAATGTAATTAATGGATTAATTAATTTTTTAATTAATTAATGGGATGATGTTATTAATTAATTGTTGAATTAATCAATGTAATGTGATTAATTAATTTATTGAATTAATTGATGGAACTATGTGATTAGTTAATTGTTGAATTAATTAATGGATGTTTTGATTATGAAATGTGATAAGGGGTTAATTTTGATTAACCTTGATACATGTGATTATGTGATATACGTGTGTGGGATGTGGTCTACTACATAAAAATCTCATAGTGATAAATTGATAAATGTGTGTGGGAAAGGGAATGTCACTTCAAAATCCCATAGTGATAAATTGATAAATGAGTGTGGGGAAAAGACTATTTCTTCAAAATCCTTTAGTGATTATTAAGGTATGGAAAAGGTATTAAGGCTCCAAATACCCATGGGGTGTTAAACATGATGTTATACGCCCATGAGTTGGTATCGGACCATGGTTCCAATTGGCCATGATAATGAATTGAAATGAAATGGATAATGAAATCCCATGTGTCATGATGAATATTGAATTGAATATGTGATATGAATTAGACTCTGTCATGGGTCGAAGCAGGTATTGAGATTTTGAGTGTCCTTGGGAACCCAGGAGTTATGTAGTTTACTTTATTACTTGTACTTTATCCTTTATAAAACTGCATACATTGTTTTTAAATGGATATTGTTTTAGACATCATTGGCGGTGGCATAATGAGTTGTACTCACACCCTACTTGGGCTTCCTGATTGATACCCAAATATATTTCATGGTTGTAGGATAGGTTTAGGGAAAGGTCCCTATATTATAGGGATGATATGGGATGGATCATAGATGAGGGAACCATACTTGTATTCGGGACCTTCTTGGGAGTTATTAGTGTCTTTACTTATTTTGGGTTTTTCATATTGACACTTGACACGTATTGGCATATCTACAATTTAGTTTTGGATATTGTATTTCATGTTTTTCTCATCATGTGATACTATTTATTAGTTATATAATTCTATTGTTGCTTATTTATTTCTGTGATGGTATTACTCTTGTAAAGAGGATATAGTCTCCCCATGATTGATATTAGACCCTTGTGACTAGTCAGCATCCTCTGGCATATAGGGAGGCGTGCTTGAGTTCACGTAGTGAACCAGCTCAGGGAACCAGTGTGTGGAACCTGGGTTTGGATGTTACACCAATATATTGAGTAACCATGGTACATAGAGTATATTAATCCCATATAACTACCCATACATTCTCAGTTCTTCAAGTATAGACTAATCGGGTTGATGAATACATCACATGTCATTCACCTTTTATGGATAATCACATCACATACCCATCGCCCAATAGATAATCACATCACATGTATTATCTAGGTATGATAATATACTTCCTTAGTCTATCTCAATCAAGGGAACAAATGTCATACTTTTTATATGATAGGATGAATCTCATATTGGTTAAGCTCGAGCCGATGACATGATTAACAACATACTCAACCACCCTATGATTATCTAAGCCTCAAGGATTACACAAGAAATGTATCAAAATATAAAGGTTCTCATGTTAGGTATCTCACTAACCTCGGGTATGGGGAAATCCAAATATGAACCATGCACTCATACTATAACAAAGACATGGTGTATGATACTCCATTTGGTTTACTTAATGGGTCATCAAACATACAAAACCCATTTTGTACCTCAAGAACATATTTTGTATCTTGATACAATAATCCTACTCACACTAATCTTAATATTTCATCACAACTTATAATACTCTATGGTGAACATCAATTAAGTATAACTCAAATTCATACTTTGAGGGGTCAATTTCCATTACACTTCTTGAAATATATGTAACCAATATAAAATAATAATAAAGTATATATTTCCTTTTGTATAACATGTTACATTTAATATTATTAAACTCTTTTTTGAATTTTAACAAAACTATACCCAAGAACCAATCTAATCATATCATTTATGAAAGACTACCGGATTAGATTTCTATTTGTTATAATTTTAAGGTTTTGTTAAACTCCTTACATCTCTATCTAATTCCTACCACATCTTTATGTGACCATCCAATAAAACTCTTCCACTAAACTCTTTATTGGGTAATATCTTATGGGTTAAATCAATTTTAATAATGGTTAGATTTAGGAATCATGTTCCTAATTTTCAACTTCGTAAACAAGTATTCAAACTCCTTAACTTCACAACATCAAATATTATGGTATTAATGACTTCTATTTTATACTTAGAACTCTTTATAAGTTCATTACTATCATCATTTTTAGAACCCTATCTGTCAAAATTTTCCTTGAAATATTTTGGTAACTAATACAACTCTTTTCATTTATCTTTCACTGACATACCCTAAAATTTTTAGGATATTATGTGATAATTCACTCTATATTTTTATTGGAATAATTTTTTATTTTTTAACCTTGAACATATATATGTCCAAACATACTAACACCAGTCTCTTAGATTCTACATTCTTTCTATAATATCATGTTAATAAATATAAACTCCTTTATGTTAAGAAATAACACTTATTTCCTTTAGTTGGTATATTTAACAAATAAACTATTTCATCCATATATGATATGGTATTTTATGTATTTGATGCATTTTATTGAAAATAATATTGTTCTTTAAAATATTACATTGATGGTAGGTTAAAATCCATCATATTTTAACAAACATCTAGATAAACTTCTTTATCCTAAAAAAACATTTTTATCCTTTATCTTCTTTTCAAGTATGTTATAGAATATGATGAATCATAAATCATGTGTATTGAATCTATTATCTCATATTATTCATAAAAAAACTCTTTTCTAATTAAAAAAATCTATTATCATATAAGAAAAATTAGTTGAGGACACACATTCTTTACTTAGATCCATTTGAGATTGATAATTTTCCTTTGTATTTAGATTCAATAACTCTTTGTCTCGTCATTTGGATACAGACTATAATCGCTTTCAATTCATTCCATGATTTTAAATTCCTATATATTTATAAAAATTATGAAACATACAATTTATATCATGTTCCCTTTTGAAATCAAATAATTGATTTCTATAACATTGATACCTAACATAGAATTTTTAGAGTTTCCTAAACTCCTTTTGGTATTCTGAACAATTCCATCACATGGAATAAATTTCCTTCCCTCCTTTATCCTCCTTTAGGATTCAATGACCTTGGTTGGATACTTTAAAAACTATGTTCTGCTTTCCAACTAATTTTTATTCTTCGAGTTTGAATTTTTACCCACCTGTATTATTGATGCAGCACCAAAACCTAGACATCTTATGTCGAGTTCATCTATTCTCAACACTAAGAAAATAGTGTAAACTTTTATTGAACTCGTTAATATTTTCAAAAAAAATCAACAATGACTCTAGAATAGATTCAATGGGAAAAAAAGAATTAAGAAAACCATCAGCCTCTCTAAGTCATTAAAATACTTGATCACATTAAATATATGAGTAGAGACTAAATTCCCTTTGGTAATTTTAAATCTAAATATTTTTAAACCTTAAGTGAATAATTCTATACTTATCATGAGCCTATAGAATAAAATGTTTAAGAAATTCAATGGTTGGTTACTTAGAAGGGTATTTCTCTTAACAAGTATATTTTTTTAACTTAATAATAATTATTAAGTTTTTATACCAATATAAGAAGTTTCTTACATTCAGATTATCCTTTCAATCAAATTGATATCAAGTTAAATTTGGATAATGGTGATTCTAATTTATCTACAATAAAAACTTTTTCCATATGAGTATCATGTTTTAATTTTATTTAATAAGGACTTTA
Organism: Viscum album; assembly: GCA_963277665.1. Taxonomy (NCBI): domain Eukaryota; kingdom Viridiplantae; phylum Streptophyta; class Magnoliopsida; order Santalales; family Viscaceae; genus Viscum; species Viscum album. The sequence goes on from OY728142.1 coordinate 408,270,664, forward strand.
TTAACTATGATCCCACTAAAATGATGACCTTTTTAAAATATATCATATCAATTTGTGGGCCAAGATCCATATTTCACTAAGTAATGAGTCTATTTTGGTGATTGTATCACCACTTATCTATTTAGGTAGGTCATTATCCCAACCAAATTATATAGGACTCTTGGATGGTTGAGTGGATAACTCTTTTTCTAATCAATCATATGGATAAAATCAACATCATTCCTCTAGTATCCTAACACTTAGGGTTTCCAAGATAAGTGTAACTCAGATAAAATGATAAAAATGAGGCACCTGACTCTTAGGGTCACCTCATTACTTGTTTTCCTTATGCAGGATAATTCAGGGGCACCTTGATTTGATAGAACCTTCCTAGTTGAATGATCAAGGTCTTGACATGTTTTTTCTTTGGATTAAATCTAGCACTTTGTATTTTTTAATGGTATTTAATATCACCATATTATCTCATGTTATTCCATTTACATATATTCATGATTCTAATGACTTATTTTGTAATCTTATTCCATCCACAAAATTGATATGTTCAAACCATATTAATATGTAACTCTTTATACAACTCATAACTCATGTTACTAACCCAAATTAAAATTCAGCTATGTTTATACACGTCAAAATGAATCTCATGCATAAATCACTTGAAACTCTTTCATGTAAAGGATTATAATCATATAAAATTAACAATCCCCATAATAGTAAGATCAGAGTGGCAGTTAACCCCCACTTTTCTAAAAAAGTCATAAGCCTCTGGTCTAGTGAGCAATGACTCGAAGTTCCTCTACCCAAGGACACTTTACTCAAGAGAGACCTCAACTCTATATTAATTATAACACATAATATGTACATATCATAATTAATTAATCAATTCAATCTCATAACCTAGTACATGCCAAAGTCGATGTAGAAGAAAACTAAATCAATTGTCATACCCAGCATATAACTCCTTGGATGCATGTATGAGAATTTATAGAAGCAGGTTAACACTTTAAAATAAATAATAAATCAATACATGATATAAACAATTTATATTTATGAATAAAGTGTGAAATAAATTAAATAAATGAACAATTAATATATTTAAACATGATATGAACAATTTAGGATCAATTCACAAATCAATAATTATAAACACTTTATAATCCAGCTATACATTATGGACATTCCATAATAAATAAATATTAACACTTTATATTTATATCTAATATGAACTACTTCATATTATCTTATTATATGTCATTTACATTAAATATATGGTATTTGGAATACAAACATTATATATATGAATTATTCCTACCTTATGTAAATATTTAGAATACCACACATTTAACGTTTTTTAAACCTTGATCATATCAATTATCGCAACTCATTTTGATATAGTTTAAATAATTTCCTCAAATAAGACATTTTAATTTGAATAATTCAAATTAAATAATTATGAAAATTTAATAATTATAAATATAAACTTCTTTATATTTTTTCTTATTTTTTAATTTATAAAAATTTTATAAATTACATTTATAATTTTCATATAAACATTTTTATATCTAAATTATATGTCATGTCATATGATTTCAAAAGGTATTTAACATTAACATTTAATATTTATGGAATGCTTAATTATTAAATTCTTCGTAAACATTTTATAATTAATTAATTTATAAATAATTTATAAATTATATAAATATCCTAAAATACCTTTTTCTATAATTTATAAGCAATTTATAAATTAAATAATTCAATTCATAATTAAAAATTAAGAAAAATAAAATTTTTCTATGGTATCATATTTTACGATATCTATTATATCGTAACTTGTGGATTGTTTCATTATCAATCGTACTTTATGATTGATAATAGTGGGTTGCGATTTCATATTTCTGCATTAAGAACCGTATTTAATGATATGCCTAATGTCACCTCAATAATATAAGGCCCTATTTTCATATCATGGATTGATGCCATCGTCCCATGCGATATCTCTTATTGTACACTATGACACAAGAAAAACTGAAGGAATTAAAAGGAGTTGTTTTCTATGACATCCCATATCATATGGAACGACCCCAACACAAATTAGGTTATCAGATTACGTGATGTTGACCATAGAAAAAACTGATATCGTTACTTACGATATCATATAGCGTAATTATATCCACACTTCAAAATTCATACTGTATTTAACAACATGAAATACAATATCCATGTGATATACATGTTCTTCATTCTTCACCACAATTTTGATAATCAAAACACATGGTAAAGCTCTGATACCTTGTTGAGTTTCTAAGGATTTATTAACAATTTATCAAAGTAGTGGAAGATTTTGGAAGTCTCATTCTCAAGATCTACCAAGCTTGATAACTAAATCCATGTATAACATAAAATGAAGAAATCATGTACCTTTCACCGATATATGGTTATTTTAATTATCTTTGAATAGTATGATTAATGAAGATCTATAAGGGGTAGTCTGAGGACTCCTTCCTCCATGGTGTATCCATTGGTTGAAACTAAATCACTCATTACATGGGAGGGACCCTCTAATCTCCCACGACATGTCAGTGCCTCTCGAGGTAAATAATGAAGGGGGAATATAAATTTGAGGGAGAATCCACAAAATGAATCAACAATATCCAGGGCCTTTACCCCATTTATAAAGGCCTTGGGACACTCTCAATCCTTTCATGGCATGGAATTCACTCATATATTACAAAACATATGAGTAATAACAAAGGTTGTAACACTTATAACCTTCGACCATCCAAAAATTCTACCATGCGTTTCATTGTATAAAATGGGAATAATTAATGACAACTGTTGACGCTCCTTTCGTCACAGAATCTAAAGATCGGAAAAGGGGAATATCTGAGCTCAAAGTGATTCAACCTTTGAAGAAAATATCAAAAATCGACAAAGGCATGAACAAAGGATCAAAATCAACTACACCGTGAAAGTTATATAACTGTCGTGCAAGTCCACTTGCGCGACGCCCTTATGGTCGCGCAAGTGACTTGCGCAACCTAATTGATAACCTCCCGGTAACCGCCTGGGGTCTTCTCCTGCCTATAAATAGACCCTGTGGGCCCCCCATTCGAGAGGATCTTTTTCCAAAAAACTCGGATTGAATCTCCCAACACCCAAGTCTCTTCTCAAAGCTTCCGGAACACTTCTAAGGTAATTTCTTACCTAGAACGGAAGATCTAAAGAGAGGGAGGAAGGACTAAGTGTTGAAACTCATCAACACTTGCGCGCCTGAGTGGACAGCCCTTAAGGGAAGTGGTCACACTTGCGCGCCGCCTTACTCCTTCGATAGAACTTGCGCGTCCCTTTTCTGGAAGAACCTCAAGAGTATTCTAAAGGCTTTAATAAAGAGTCACTCAAGTATTTCAATGCTTGTTGACCATCGCGCAAGTACACCACGTGTCGCGCAGGTATACCTGCGCGCCCACGCAGTACTTGTGTGTCTTCCAAGACTTGTGTGCCCCTTCCTTTTTGGGTGCCTTTCTTTCCCATTTCACCCCTCTTAAGCCATTATACTTCCTTTTTAAGATTCAGTCTTCAAGACACTCTTCAAATCCATTTATGGCATGATTTCTTGATTTGAATTCCTTATCTGAAAGGAATTCTGTGGAATATCTCTCAAAACCTAGTGATTTAAATATCCTTATGTCACTAAATATGGAGAGTTCATTCATTCAACCTCATCCTTTAAGATGAGAGAATCCTTAACCTGGGTCTCCTTTTCTGGAATAATCCCCAGTCATAAGTCCTCTAATTTGGGCTTCCTTTTCAGGAGTAAGCCCCAAACCTTAATCCTTTAACCTGGGTCTCCTTTTCAGGAATAAGTCCCAGTCATAATCTTGGGATTCCTTCTCAAGAGTAAGCCCCAAGTCCCCTAACCTGGGTCTCCTTTTCAGGAATAAGTCCCAGTCCTAATCTTGGGCATCCTTCTTAGGAGTAAGCCCCATATCCTCTAATTTGGGCATCCTTTTCAGGAGTAAGCCCCAAACCTTAATCCTTAACCTGGGATTCCCTTTCAGGAATAAGTCCCAGTCATAAATCCTTTAACCTAGTCCTTCTTTTTAAGAGTAAGTCCCAGTCATAATCTTGGGTTTCCTTTTCAGGAATAAGCCCCAAGTCCCTTAAATTCTCTTTAACCAGTCCTAATTTTCGTTTGATCTGGGATTCCTTCTTAGGAGTAAAACCCCGTTATCAATCCTCTCCTGATTTGGGTTTCCTTTTATGGAATAAGTCCCAAGTTAGAGTATTAAAATCTCCATGAAGCACATATACCTTTATGGACCCTGTTTCTGGATTTTCTCCCTAAAGTAAATCCTAACCTTCATTTATCTGGGCAGTCATATATACATAAGCCCCAAACCATTTCTTATGATTGTGTCTTTCATGGCACAATTGTCTAATTTTTACCAATACCTCTTGTTTCTCACACCGAGCATGACTCACGTGAGTTTAGAGTGTAAAAGTAATTGTGACATCCTTCTTTGAGCCATCAATCATAAACATCATACTCCTTTACTCGAACTACGTGGGTTCTGATTCCTTTTCCAAAACAAAGGATACGTAGGTAGCCCATTTATGGGTTCGATCCCAACTCTGAAATAATTCATGTCTTTCTGAATGACAATAAACTTCAAGTGCCCCACTGAGTGGCTTTAAAACCAGCCTAGTCATCATAATGACCAAGAGACTTTTATATAAATGTTTTGAAGGATACCATTGACCAAGAATCTCTAAATAAATATAGATTATTATCTATTGATGAAGAACCTCGAATACATATAAAAGATTCCCTAAATTTCTTACATATTTAATCATTGATTGTTAAACTGAAGGAAAGCTCATTTTATACTTGGTAATGTAATAAGGATTCACGAACATAACTTAAATCTATAAATAGAGTCCCGGAATAGACAATAATTCCCCTCAAAAAGGTGTGATGAGTCCAACTGTAACGACCCAATCTTTTTGAGTAGTATATTAACTTACTCTTATTGATTTAATAAGATGTTAATGGTTAATGCAGAAAGAGGAGTCGATGGCTTCATCAAGTAGACTCAACCCTTATAAAGCCCACTTATCAGAGCTTGGGAAGGAGGTAGCATCTGTGGGCTTCGCTTTGGACCAAGCCCAAGCCGAACTCCAGCGTGTCAAGCTTGAACGGAAACGCCTGCGGGAGAAGTTCAAGTTAGTAGAGATTACTACTAGGGAAATGTTATCTGAGCCTCCCTCAGATTCTCTCACCATAGCACACCTTAAACTTAGGTCTTATGCCGGTGTTATAAGGGGCTATGTGACGAGACCCTAGCTTCCTTGTGTAATCCTTTCGGGTGAATAAATTGAGATTTCTTCCTTTAGTGATGTTTGTGAAATTTCAAATGTCCAGATAATTTTAGAATGTATTTTATTGATGAATTTTGAAAAAAAGGATATTTTAAAATAATTATGAGAACCCTAAATAACTAATAATGCGTAATGATTTTCAAAAAATGGTCTTCTACAAAAGTGTTCAGTAAGGAATTTGGAGTCTAATAAAATCAACTTAATTTTTGATGAATAGTAAATTATGAATAGTGATTTTACGCTTAGGATTAGTAATGTGACCAAATGGATTAGTAATTTCACTCAAAGAAAGTTTTAATATAATTTAGACACCTAGATTAAGTAATGTGATTCAATAAAATGGGTAAATAACGGTTTCATAAATTATTAATCAAGTATTAGTTTTTCCGGGTGAATAGTGTAATTTTAATTAAAAATTTAATTAAAAATTATTAGAAAATTATTTTTATAAAAATGACTTTATTTTTGAACTCAGAGCATCGATATTATGTTATGGTAATTTTTGGGGTTTTTTCTGAAAAAAAAATGAATTTTCGATGAATAGTGTTTTATTTAAAAATTAAATTAAAAATATTTAGAAAATTATTTTTTACAAAATGGATTTAATTTTGAAATCAGAGCATTGATATTTGGTTAAGGTGAAATTTTGGGATTTTTCTGAGAAAGTTGAATTTTCACTGAATAGTAAAAATTCAGTTTTAGGGTTTCGGTATGTTTAATGACATCATAACTGTGTCATGATGATGTCATGAGATCTTTTAAGGTTTGGCCGGCCAAGGGTGATGAATTATTGTTTTGGGGGCCCCATGTGGCCTAACTCCTTGATAAATGCCAAGGGAGAGCACATGGGTTTGAGAAAAGCACATGTGAGGTGTCCCTTGGCCATTAATGCCTTGTCCCCTCACTTTCCCTATAAATACCCACCCTTTACTCCTTTAGTTTTCACTCCCAACTCTCCCCCAACGAAGTTATGGTCTTCTTACCTTCCAAGGAGTCCTCCCAAGGTGCCCCCAAGCCCTCAAGGTCCAATCCTTTGAGTTTCAAGAGTCACGTTTTAAGGTAAGGGATCTGACCCCTCTCTTCTTTTCATGTAATCTCTTTTATGTCATTCCTTTTATGCTACATGTTATTATGTGAGAGGATGTTCTTTTATATTCCTCTTACTGCCCCTTTCATGTTTATATGATGAGAGATCCCCTCTTACTCTCATCATTTTGTTTTATGAAATTTTAAGTGACGTCGTTAGGCTGCCGAATGTTTAAGTGATTCTTTCACCCTTCTCATTTTTCAAGTTCGATTTTCATGTCAAATCTTTCAAGTTCCTTTTTATTATGTTGGGGTATGATCTCTATATCTATCATAATGATCTATTATGATCATATGATGATAGACCCTATTTGATCTGTTCAATTCATTTTTGTTGAAGTTTAAGTGACGCCGTTAGGCTGCCGAATTTTCATAAGAGAAATCAAATTTTTGTCTCCCTTCCATGTTTTTCATTTCAAATGGTATGTCATTGAAATTGCATCACCATGTCCATATATACTTATTATTCTGTCCCTCTACTGTTTTATGGGTCAATTATGATTGTTCGACCCATGTCCCCTCTCTTTTCAAAGTTTTCTAAAACTGTGTAACATAGCCGTTATGCTGCAGAATTTTCGTCTCAAAATGCCTATCTTTTCTCAAAATTATTTTATGTTATAAAGTGAATACTCAAAGCTCCTATTTCTACAGTGGTATTCACATATATATAAAAATGTTCTATTTTAAATTCTGGGATTTACATACATGATACCCGCTTTCCCTTTCCTTGGGTTTAAAGTAACGTAAAGATCATGTCTTTAAAGCAGTTTTTAAAACGTTGTGATTATGAAATGAAACCCATTTATTTTATGCTATATGGGTTATTTATGAAATGTTTGATGATGATATATGTGTCTCACATGATAATAAGGCAAATTTAAGGGTGCGCCCTGATAGCGCTCCAATGCATTGGGTAAAGACTTAATCTCTAGAGATGACCATTTTAACGACGCCTTGGTGAATAACCTTGGTAATTTTTAACGACACCTTGGGGATGGACCTTGGTGAAACGAAATGATTTTCAATATTAAATGTTGCAGCCACATCTTCAAGTTATGAAAAATGTTATTTTTATTATGATGTATCTCATGATTTCTTTCTCATGCCTTAAAGTTCTTTTCATGTCCTTATTGAAGTATCTCAAGTTCACTTGTAAAATGTTTCTCTTGTTTCCCTTACTGGGACTTCTGCTCACCCTTTCTTTTGATGTATGTCCCCAGGTTATGAGATGCATAATGAACATAGGATGAACTAAAGTATAAGCCTTTCAAGTGTTTAAGAAGAATTTTTTATGTTTTTTTTATGTATTATGATCCTTGTTTCCAAGACACTAAACCCTAACGATCCTCAGTTTTGTGTAATGTAATGAAAGTTTATGTTATAAAAGACGGGATGTTATAGTTGGTATCAAAGGATGGTTTAGTTATTTGTGGAAATTATGATATAAAAAAAACTTTAGGAAGAACCCTATAGAAAAGTTTAAATATAGGAAAACTTCCTGGTATTTTGGTAAGTATTGAGTAAGTGGTTTATCAAACAAATACATCCCTGTCTAGATACGAGCAGGTAGAGGCGGCTCTGGCACAGATGTACATAGGGGTAAAACCCAAAAACACCGCTTTGAGCTAGACTCGAACGGGAACTAGTGCACGATAACGGGCCTTGCTACACTCTTGGTTACGACACTCCCGGGGGATATGTTTGGTTAATCATAAGCTTTTTATGAATCATTATGAAGGAATTATAGAAAAGTGTAATTGCCTAAGCATGAAGTCTTAGTTAAAATATTCATAAATGAAATAAGTTTCTTACTAAGGTTTTATTCTTTTAGAAAATGGCGGGCAATAGGAGGAACTGTGCCGATGGTGACCGCAATGCACCATGTGCTGACGGCCCTCCGATGGAAGCCGGAATGGAAACATTCATGAGAATGATGAACCAATTGACTCAAGTTATGAGTAATAACTTGAATCAAGCTGAGAGGCTAACCTCACCACGAAGGGAACAACACTTTCTTGAGTCCTTCATGCGTCAACGACTGCCAACATTCAGTGGATCTACTGACCCATTGGTTGCGGAACAATGGATAAGCTCCATTGAAAAGATCTTTTCTGTACTTCATTGTTCGGAACAAGAAAAAGTCACCCTTTCTGTTTACCGCCTAGAGGGAGAAACTGATCAGTGGTGGTCACTGATCAAAAACATGAATCCACGAGGAGAGATAGAAGCTATGGAGTGGGAAGAATTTCGGGGAATTTTCCTTAACAAGTATTTCCCTCGTTCCATGAGAACGAGAATGGAGAAAGAGTTTCTCGAGCTGAAGTAGAAGGAGAACGAATCTGTCAGAAGCTACAAGATGAACTTCACAAGGCTTTCCCGTTATACCTCAAGCTTTGTCATGGACCCTAATGGGAAGGTTGATAGATTCTTTGGTGGACTACGACCTCATCTGCGGAAGAATCTAGCCAACAGGGACTATGATAGCTATGAAGAAATAGTTCGAAGTGCTATGAAAGTCGAGCTGGATTTTGGTGAGACACATTGGTCTCATAAACCAAATGAAAAGAAGAGATCGTTGGAGCCTAGTTTAGGGAAGTCTTTTGATCATGGAAGAGGTGGAAAGAAAATTCAACTTACCACATGCAATAAATGTGGGAAGAATCATCTGGGGAACTGCTTGAACGGAAGTGGTAAGTGCTACAAGTGTGGAAGAGGAGGCCATATTGCTCGGAATTGTCATATTGAGGTGAAGCCTCAGCTTCCCAACACTAACGATAGAGGAAAGATGGTTCTGGCCCTACCCGAAGTCACATGCTTCAAGTGTGGACAGCTTGGGCACTTTGCTAACCAATGTCCAAATCCGAGGGCGGTGGAGGGGAATCACCATCAACCTCAGCAGAGGCCAAGGGAGCAAGTTCGTGCTTTCGCTATCACAACAACTGAAGTTGAAGTTCCAAACGATGTGGTAGCAGGTAATCTTGTCGTCCTCTCAAAACTAGCAAGTACTTTATTTGATTCTGGTTCTACACATTCCTTTATTTCCTCCAAGTTTGCAAGGAATATAGAATCAATCCCCGAACTGCTAGAGGTAGAGTTGTCTGTCAAGACTCCAAGTGGGATTATCCTTGCATCAACAGTATTTAGAGACTCTAGTTTTTACTTTGGTGAGCACAATCTTATCGCAAATCTAGTAGTCATTCCCATGATGGAATTCGACATTATACTAGGGATAGACTGGCTCTCAAAGTATAATGCTAAGATCAAATGCAGAAGTAAGGAAATCTCAGTAGTCTTGAATGAACGACCTACAGTTATCTTCCAAGGAGAGATATCCCGAACTGATCCCTATCTAGAAGCACCTCCTATAGCTTTCTTTATGGAGTTAATCGGTGATGAGGAAGAAAGGAAAGGGAGCATACAAATTGAAGATGTTCCGATTGTTTAGGAATACATGGATGTATTTCCTGAGGAGTTACCTGGACCTCCCCCAGAAAGAGAGGTAGAGTTCTCCATTGAACTCGTACCTGGGTCTCAACTGATATCAAAGACTCCGTATAGAATGGCAAATGTGGAGCTAGAAGAGATAAAGAAACAACTCCAAGACTTGTTGGAGAAGGGGTTTATCCGACCGAGTGTGTCTCCTTGGGGAGCACCAGTTCTCTTTGTGAAGAAGAAGGATGGATCAATGCGGCTATGCATTGATTATAGAGAACTGAACGGGATCACAGTGAAGAACAGATATCCTCTTCCAAGAATTGATGATTTATTTGACCAACTTCGTGGGGATCAATTCTTCTCTAAGATTGACCTTCGATCTGGTTATCATCAACTGAGGGTGAAGAAGGAAGATATTCCAAAGACTGCCTTCCGATCAAGATATGGGCATTATGAGTTTACTGTTATGCCCTTTGGCTTGACTAATGCTCCTGTTATTTTCATGGATTTGATGAATAGAGTCTTTAGGGACTACCTTGATAACTTTTTGGTAGTTTTTATTGATGATATTTTGATATATTCAAAAAGTCGTGAGGAGCATGAAGATCATCTAAGGGTTATATTGAAAACCCTGCGGAAGGAGAGGCTCTTTGGGAAGTTCATCAAGTGTGAGTTTTGGTTACAACAAGTGGCTTTCTTGGGGCACATCGTAACCAATGAAGGAATCTCTGTTGACCCTGCAAAGACAATGGTTGTGGAGGAGTGGCCTCAACCCACGATAGTAACTGAGATTCGTAGTTTCCTTGGTTTAGCAGGATATTATAGGAGGTTTGTGAAAAACTTTTCACGGCTTTCTAATCCACTAACCAAGTTGACTCGAAAAGGGGTTAAGTTCATCTGGACAAAGGAATGCGAGGAAAGTTTCCAAGAGATGAAGAAGAGATTGGTTAATGCACCTGTGTTAACACTACCCTCTATCGGAGAAGTATTCGTTATTTTTAGCGATGCATATCTGAAAGGGCTTGGGTGCGTCCTCATGAAAAATGATAAATTAATTGCTTATGCATCTCGACAGTTGAAGATTCATGAGAAGAATTATCCTACGCATGATCTAGAGCTGGCGGCAGTTTTTTTTGCTCTAAAGATATGGAGGAACTATCTTTATGGGGAGAAATGTGATATATACACTGACCACCAAAGTCTAAAGTATATTTTCACTCAGAAAGAATTGAACATGAGACAAAGGAGATGGTTGGAGCTTATTAAAGACTATTATTGTTCAATTAATTATCACCCTGGAAGAGCAAACAAAGTCGCGGATGCGTTAAGCAGGAAAGATCATGTTGTTCTGGCAACAATGAGGATCGTAAGAGATCCCTTGATTAAAGATCTAGTAAAACTGGACATGGGAATTATAAGGAAAGGGACATCATCAACCCTATTCCAAATGATTTCTCAACCTTCATTACTAGATCAGATCAAGAAGGCTCAAAAAGAAGATCCTTTACTGCAGGAGAAGTTTGAGGCTGTAAAGGATGGGAAGTTCCCTGATTTCAATATTGATCAAGAAGGTGTATTGAAATTTCGTACAAGACTATGTGTTCCATCTATTCCGGAGATAAAGAAAGAACTGATGGATGAAGCTCATAGCTCTACATTCTCTATACACCCGGGAAGCACTAAGATGTATAGAGACCTTCGTGATCATTATTGGTGGGATAACATGAAGAGGGAGATTGTTGATTACACTACAAGGTGCCTGGTGTGTCAGCAAGTAAAGGCAGAACGAAAACTTCCTAAGGGGGTATTACAACCGCTACCCATACCAGTATGGAAGTGGGATAATATCACTATGGACTTTGTAACTGGTCTCCCGAAAACGTCCAAAGGAAATAATGCGATATGGGTTATTGTGGACCGTCTCACCAAGACAGCCCATTTTATCTCTATTCGGGAAGATTTCTCTCTAGAACAGCTTGCCAAGATATACGTTAAGGAAGTGGTAAGGCTACATGGGGTACCACTATCCATCGTATCTGATCGTGACCCAAGATTCACATCAAAATTCTGGAGAAGTCTTCAACATGCTCTGAATACTGAATTGAATTTTAGTACGGCCTATCATCCTCAAACTGATAGCCAATCTGAAAGGACTATTCAGACACTCGAAGACATGCTGAGATTATGCTCAATAGAATTTAAAGGTGGATGGGATCAACACCTCCCATTAGTTGAGTTCTCCTATAACAACAGCTTCCATTCGAGTATTCAGATGGCACCCTATGAAGCTCTATATGGAAAGTGGTGTAGAACTCCTACTTGTTGGGATGAAACTGGTGAGAGAAAGCTTCTTGGGCCTGATCTCGTGCAAGAGATGACGGAACAAGTTCATGCCATCCAACAACACATAAAGGCTGCTCAGAGTCGGCAGAAGAGCTATGCTGACAATCGTCGAAGGGACTTGGAGTTTGGTGTTGGTGACAAAGTCTTCCTTCGAATTTCTCCATGGAAGAGAGTCATGCGGTTTGGGAAGAAAGGGAAGCTCAGCCCTAGGTACATTGGCCCCTATGAAATCCTTGATCGCATAGGATCAGTGGCCTATCGTCTGGCACTTCCACCGAACCTAGCTCAAGTTCATGATGTCTTCCATGTATCTCTCTTGAGGAAGTACATACCCGACCCTTCGCATGTACTGAACCCAGAGGTGGTACAACTGGAACATGACCTCTCTTACGAGGAGCATCCAGTGGAGATCTTGGACCGTAGAGACAAGGTCCTGCGAAACAAGACTACCCACCTTGTGAAAGTGTTTTGGAGGAATCACAAGTATGAAGAAGCGACTTGGGAGCCTGAGGAAACGATGAAGCAAAAGTACCCTCACCTTTTTGACTAGGCCTCAAGTATAAATTTCGGGGACGAAATTTCTTAAGGGGGGAAGAATGTAACGACCCAATCTTTTTGAGTAGTATATTAACTTACTCTTATTGATTTAATAAGATGTTAATGGTTAATGCAGAAAGAGGAGTCGATGGATTCATCCAGTAGACTCAACCCTTATGAAGCCCACTTATCAGAGCTTGGGAAGGAGGTAGCATCTGTGGGCTTCGCTTTGGACCAAGCCCAAGCCGAACTCCAGCGTGTCAAGCTTGAACGGAAACGCCTGCGGGAGAAGTTCAAGTTAGTAGAGATTACTACTAGGGCAATGTTATCTGAGCCTCCCTCAGATTCTCTCACCATAGCACACCTTACACTTAGGTCTTATGCCGGTGTTATAAGGGGCTATGTGACGAGACCCTAGCTTCCTTGTTTAATCCTTTCGGGTGAATAAATTGAGATTTCTTCCTTTAGTGATGTTTGTGAAATTTCAAATGTCCAGATAATTTTAGAATGTATTTTATTGATGAATTTTGAAAAAAATGATATTTTAAAATAATTATGAAAACCCTAAATAACTAATGATGCATAATGATTTTCAAAAAATGGTCTTCTACAAAAGTGTTCAGTAAGGAATTTGGAGTCTAATAAAATCAACTTAATTTTTGATGAATAGTAAATTATGAATAGTGATTTTACGCTTAGGATTAGTAATGTGACCAAATGGATTAGTGATTTCACTCAAAGAAAGTTTTAATATAATTTAAACACCTAGATTAAGTAATGTGATTCAATAAAATGGGTAAATAACGGTTTCATAAATTATTAATCAAGTATTAGTTTTTCCGGGTGAATAGTGTAATTTTAATTAAAAATTTAATTAAAAATAATTAGAAAATTATTTTTATAAAAATGACTTTATTTTTGAACTTAAAGCATCGATATTATGTTATGGTAATTTTTGGGGTTTTTTCTGAAAAAAAAATTAATTTTCGATGAATAGTGTTTTATTTAAAAATTAAATTAAAAATATTTAGAAAATTATTTTTTAAAAAATGGATTTCATTTTGAAATCAGAGCATTGATATTTGGTTAAGGTGAAATTTTGGGATTTTTCTGAGAAAGTTGAATTTTCAGTGAATAGTAAAAATACAGTTTTAGGGTTTCGGTGTGTTTAATGACATCATAACTGTGTCATGATGATGTCATGATTTCTTTTAAGGGTTGGCCGGCCAAGGGTGATGAATTATTGTTTTGGGGGCCCCATGTGGCCTAACTCCTTGATAAATGCCAAGGGAGAGCACATGGGTTTGAGAAAAGCACATGTGAGGTGTCCCTTGGCCATTAATGCCTTGTCCCCTCACTTTCCCTATAAATACTCACCCTTTACTCCTTTATTTTTCACTCCCAACTCTCCCCCAACGAAGTTATGGTCTTCTTACCTTCCAAGGAGTCCTCCCAAGGTTCCCCCAAGCCCTCAAGGTCCAATCCTTTGAGTTTCAAGAGTCACGTTTTAAGGTAAGGGATCCGACCCCTCTCTTCTTTTCATGTAATCTCTTTTATGTCATTCCTTTTATGCTACATGTTATTATGTGAGAGGATGTTATTTTATATTCCTCTTACTACCCCTTTCATGTTTATATTATGAGAGATCCCCTCTTACTCTCATCATTTCGTTTTATGAAAGTTTAAGTGACGTCGTTAGGCTGCCGAATGTTTAAGTGATTCTTTCACCCTTCTCATTTTTCAAGTTCGATTTTCATGTCAAATCTTTCAAGTTCCTTTTTATTATGTTGGGGTATGATATCTATATCTATCATACTGATCTCTTATGATCATATGATGAGAGACCCTATTTGATCTGTTCAATTCATTTTTGTTGAAGTTTAAGTGACGCCGTTAGGCTGCCGAATTTTCATAAGAGAAATCAAATTTTTGTCTCCCTTCCATGTTTTTCATTTCAAATGGTATGTCATTGAAATTGCATCACCATGTCCATATATACTTCTTATTCTGTCCCTCTACTGTTTTATGGGTCAATTATGATTGTTCGACTCATGTCCCCTCTCTTTTCAAAGTTTTCTAAAACCGTGTAACATAGCTGTTATGCTGCAGAATTTTCGTCTCAAAATGCCTATCTTTTCTCAAAATTATTTTATGTTATAAAATGAATACTCAAAGCTCCTATTTCTACAGTGGTATTTACATATATATAAAAATGTTCTATTTTAAATTCTGGGATTTACATACATGATACCCGCTTTCCCTTTCCGTGGGTTTAAAGTAACGTAAAGATCATGTCTTTAAAGCAGTTTTTAAAACGTTGTGATTATGAAATGAAACCCATTTATTTTATGCTATATTGGTTATTTATGAAATGTTTGATGATGATATATGTGGATCACATGATAATAAGGCAAATTTAAGGGTGCGCCCTAATAGCTCTCCAATGCATTGGGTAAAGACTTAATCTCTAGAGATGACCATTTTAACGACGCCTTGGTGAATAACCTTGGTAATTTTTAACGACACCTTGGGGATGGACCTTGGTGAAACGAAACGATTGTCAATATTAAATGTTGCAGCCACATCTTCAAGTTATGAAAAATGTTATTTTTATTATGATGTATCTCATGATTTCTTTCTCATGCCTTAAAGTTCTTTTCATGTCCTTATTGAAGTATCTCAAGTTCACTTGTAAAATGTTTCTCTTGTCTCCCTTACTGGGCCTTCTGCTCACCCTTTCTTTTGATGTATGTCCCCAGGTTATGAGATGCATAATGAACATATGATGAACTAAAGGAGAATCCTTTCAAGTGTTTAAGAAGAATGTTTTATGTTTTTTTATGTATTATGATCCTTGTTTCCAAGACACTAAACCCTAACGATCCTCAGTTTTGTGTAATGTAATGAAAGTTTATGTTATAAAAGACGGGATGTTATACCGACCTCCCATCCTCTCGACCAATGCAAATTCCTAAGCCTCATTAGTCCACAAGCTAATGAGCGCCTACCTTTGGAAAGTAGGTCCAAATGGATGTGGAATCATTGGATGTTTCCGGTTCTACGAACAAACCCGCTAGAAACCGATCAGAACGTTTGAATCTCCCATCCAGGAGGTCATCCCCGAATTCTGAGGGAAACAAAAAATGGTGAACCCGACGTGAATCCTTAACCAAGTTAAAATGATGTTTTACCTATTTTTTAAGCCCTTATTTAAAACTCAATAAGAGGGCTAACAAAAACAATCATTGACATGTGTGCTCATCCAAAGGATGAAGTGGCTGAATTTTATCTTGATTACGTCTGTTATATCAAACAGGCACTCTTTTCCAAGATTTTCTGTATTTCCATAATGGCTGCTCTCAAATTCACATCTGTAAATACTGCTGCTGCAAATACCACTGCTGCTATTCCTACTGGATCATCATCCGCTCTGAGGATGACATCACCTACTCAGCGTCTTCAACGTTGGGTATCAAATGCGCTGGTTAAGGAGTACCGTCAACATGGTACCATCCCAACTTTAGAGGCTGCCTGACAGGCCCTCCAAGTGAAAAACTCACACAGGTCGTCCGGACAACGACGACCAGTGATCAAGAGGTAGGCGGTGCTGACTACCGTCTCCAACCGTTTCGGGTCGTTATCCTCAGAACGCAATTTCCATTCGCTCCCTTACTCTGAGGAAGTGAATGAGCAGGTCCCTCAGGGCCTTAATTAAAAAAGACAGGAGTCCTTCCCGAGGGATCCCATCAACAATCGCCGCCAGACTCGTGCGGCAGTGCGCCCTCAACATGATGAGGGTACCGACTCCAGGCATTCAGCTCAGGTTCCTCGAACCCGAGCAGGCAAGACAAATCGCCGGAGACGGAATCCGGTTAACAATGGGCAGGTTTTCATCCCTGCCATCTCCAGAGAAGTCCACCAACCTAACTTGGTGGCGAACAACGAGCAGGAACACACACCTATCCGTTTTAATTCCGCTATCTAGCAGACTCGTCTGGCAACATCACGCCAATCCCGCCAGGCAATTCCGGCGGAGTACTATAGGCAGGAACATACACCTGCTTATACATCATCAGTTAGTCAGCAGGCTCGCCTGACTACATATGATGGATCTTGTCAACCGCGTTTGGCGAAGTGTAATCAGCAGGCACATACACCTGCTAGTACTAATCAAGCCTACCAACAGTCTCGCTTGGTAGCGCACGGAGAAGTCAGTCAAAAAGCTTCGATGACAAACAGGAGGTAGACTCAACTCTCTGCCTCCACACTTGAGTACTATCAGGATTCACTGACAAGAAAAGGAGGACAGGATCAGGCACATACACCTACTCCAAACCCGGAATGGATGTATATCCCCGTTCCGGCAGCTGAAGTCACCAAACATATTTTGTCAATGGTGAAAGAGCAGAAGCAAATTTCTGCTCATATTCTGGATGCTTTCCAGGATATCATAATAGCTTCAGCATCATCTCAGGGACAGACACATAAATCTATCCCTAGAAGTGGAGTGACACATCAACGATTCACTCCAGAATAGACACACACATTTGTTCCAGTCCAAGAGGGTTATGGGGCATACTCCCCCATATCATACGAACAACCAAGTCAGGCACATACACCTGATTTGAGTGGAGATCATCAGTCTAACCTGCCCGTCTTTCCTGATCAGGCACATACACCTGCTCAGAGTAACCACTTTCGTCAACAAGTGGTTTCCAAAGCGAGTATGAAGGCATCTAAGAAAAAGATCCACCCAGCACAGTCAGGAGATCAAAGGCCAATCTGCAATAAGGATTTTCTCGATGCTGGAGTTCTTGAAGCCCTCAGACATTTATCTGTTGGAATTCAAGATTCTACTCCCTCAGTTCCCAATAACGGGAACATTAATTCTGAAATTCTTCAACAGACACTTCCTCATGAAGGCTTGCTTCATGAAAATTCAGTCAATCTTGAAGTTTCTTCTTTAGATGAGATCCACAGGAACCCTCTGTGTGGTCAGAAGACCAAGGAGCAAGAGATCTCATCTTTTGTTGTAACCCATTATGGTGGTCCTCCCCATGATGATGAATTTCACTGTGAAATTCCTCTCCGCAGTAGTGATTCACATTGCCTGGAAAATACTCCAGTGGACAATGTAGTGCCGAGAAAGCCCTCTTATCTTGAGGCACTTGAAAATGCGAAACCAGTAATGTCTGATGCTTTATTTCTAGCAAGTGAAATACTTTCTCAATCATAAGATAGCCCAGGGTATAGGTCATTCTCCGAACCACCCCTAAGTCATGCATCTTCTAGTTTGATCAATGATCTCTCTACCAATCTTGTTGAATCCGATGAAGCAACAAGAAAACACCAACTCTGGTCAAAACAGGTAGAAGAATCTTCATTTAATGATAAAGAGGAAATGTTGAACATGAGGAAAAAACTGGCAAAAAGTGAGGTACCAGTCATGTTTTGGCCTTTGGCTGACTCCCAGTATGATATTCCAAAGATGTTGATGGAAGATGGAGTCCATGATATTCGTCTCAACATATGGAAAACTCTTTGTCAATTGAAGAAGAAGGTATTATATTATGATGAATATGAAAATCATCTTAAGATAATAGAAGGGCTACAACATCAGATTGATTTGGCATCTCTATCAGTCTCTCAGTATCCGAAGGCTGAAAAGAAACAGAGAACCCTTCAACGTTCATGCCTTGGCGCACTAAGAAAATTGCATCAGTTAATTTCCAATGCTCCATCTGGTGTTCATATCAGAGGATGGGGTGTTCACAGAGCACTACATTTCACAGTGCTTTCCAGACAGCAAAGCCCGCCGAAAATGGTCTCATGCAATGTTATTGCCCATGGTCGGCCACAGTCAATGGGCTTTGTTCATAATCAAAAGCTTGCTCAAGAACAGGCTTCAACTAGTTCCTCTCAAAATAAAGCATATAGATAACAAGTTGTTGAATTGCTCCTACATCAAGCAGGCAATAATATTGCACAATCCTCTCGTATGGAGAAAACACATCATCAAATGACAGAAGTTTCAGAAATCATCCAACGATCTGTTAAACCAGGTGATAAAAGTGGATACAGGCTAATGCATCCAGCTAATTTTCGAACTAAGATTCGCAAGATCAAGAGAGATTTTAAGAAGGTCTCAGACATAGCATGTCAAGAGCCACCCCAGCTTGTCAGACTGGGGACTCCTTTAACCCAACCCTCAGAGTCAACAAATGGGATTCGAGGAGTTGAGCAGAAGCAGCAGGAACATCCCCAGTTCTCGAGACTGGGGACTCTTTCAAATCATTAATCCCCTTCTCAGAGAATATCGGTCTTTTCTCGATTGGGGAAGAAGCCCCAAGAGGAACGAAGAGCCAAATTATCAGGATATTCCCTCCAAGTTATAGCTCGTCAAGAAGTTCCTAAAAGATTAAATCAACAAAAGGCAATGTCTCATCAAAGACATGAAAGAAGACAATATCACAGAAATATTGATAGAAGGGATGCGATGCATTATACATCAATCAATGTCATCAATGCCGTTGTTGCTAATCCACCAGAGGAGACTCACTCAGGGGACTCAGATGAAGAGCGTCCTGCTCAAGAAAATTTACGCATCGATACAAATGAAGAAGGTGTGCGTACACGAAGTCAAAGGATTACTCAGAACCTAGGTAATCCACTTCCTTCTCTCCAAAAAGTATCCAACAAAGGGAGGGGAAAGAATCAGGTTACATATCCTTCCTCTAGAGAAGGTCAATCGCTCTCATTAGAGCAAAGGTTTGCATAGAAAGAGGAAGAAATGAAAGAATTAAGAAGGTTGAATGCAGAACTACTTCAGAGTAGTCTTCTTCTTAAGAATGTTGAAGTCTGACAGCCAAAGGAATTTGTTGTAACTACTGAGATGGATCAGGAATATCCTCCTTTATCAGTACACCCTCAGAAGTCTAATCCTACAGGTCAAACGCAACAACGGTTGGCAGTGCTACCATCAGTTGCAGCACCAATCACCACGTCTGTCCAAGCTCCATTAATTGCACCTACCCAAGACCAAATTCAACCTGATGTTTCTCAAAAGTTAATAACTACTATTGAGTCATTAACATCTTGGTTAGAAACTATGGAAGGGAAACGGGCGCAAGTTCAACTAGAAAAGAAAGTTTACCCTGAATGGGTAGATTCAATTTCTCCTCCATCTAGTTTTGGAAACCCTGTTTTCCCTACTTTCAATGGATCAGGCGACCCTAAACAACATTTGACTCATTACGTGTCCTGTTGTGATCCTATGATGGGAACTCCAGAGCAGTAAGAAGCAGTGAAACTCAGATGCTTCGTGCGAACCTTGCAAGGACCAGCTTTTGTCTGGTATACAAGCTTGCAATCCCGGTCAATGATCGGATGGGAGGATCTTCGTCAAAAATTCCTTCTTCAGTTCAGCTCAACTTTTCCAAAAACGACAGTTTTCGATCTTACAAACTGCAAGCAAAGGGAGAATGAAAGAGTCTCTGATTTCATTTCTCGCTGGAAGGGATTAACGTATTCCCTGAGTTTAGCACTCCCTCAGGAATAGTTGTTGCCAATCTATGTAGAAAATTTGCGTGACGAATTACACATGCCATTGATCCCTGTGAAATACACAGGAGGGTTTCGAGACCTTACTTCAATCGCTCAGCAGATTGAAGATTCCCTTATACAGGCTAAGGTTAAATCTCGTGTAATTCCATCAGCTCCAGGAAGGAGAATGGGTAAAGCAGAAACTGCTACAGTTATGCTTAAACAAGCACCTGTACTTATTTCTACTTCAAAACCTTCATCTTCTCGAAGGGATCCACCTCCTGAACGCCAACAACAAAGGCCGTTTCTTCCAAATGATCAAAGAGATCAACAATGAAAACAATTTGGGGATTTGAAGAGTAAAACATACTCTTTCCGAAGTGAGCAATTTCCTGGTTACTTCATTTCAGCTCTGGAAAATAATTTGGTTCAATTACCAGTGTCCAAGAGGCCAAACAAGGAAGGAGATGAAGATCGTCCCAATTATTGTCTCTTTCATCAAATGTTGGGGCATCCCATCCAGGAGTGTTTTGTCTTTAAAGACCTCCTGAAAAAGATGGTCTACTTGGGACAAGTCAAGTTAAAATGTTCTTCGACTCATATAGCATGTGTTACTGCTACAATTCCAGAGGAGGAAGGTGAATGGCAAGAAGTCAAAAGCAGAAATGCACAGAAATATGATGATTGGGTGGTCAGAAATACAATCAATCGGACTCATGCCATTTTGCGAACATAATTAAAAAAACCAATTGTGTCTTCTTCCATGAATATTGCGGTAAAACCCTCTTTGTCAGAGGGAAAGTCCTCAAAGAAACGGTTTGATTCAAAGAAGGAAAAAGAATCAGAAGAAGATGAGTATGTGTCAAAGCCTAAATTGTCTTTGACTCTGGCAGACTTTATGCCATCTACTTCAAAACAACGGGAACCGCCCCTTCAAACGGAACAACCTAAACAGGCTAGTCAGGCATAGTCTTTATTAGACGAAGAGTTAATCTTCGGTTCTGTTAATATGATTCAATTAACAAATCCATATTCCAGTCGTAATTTCAATTTTTGATGAGCCTGAATTCCCTGTATCAAATAAGGGAATCCGAGGAAGTTCCCGAGGTTCAGGATACAGGGGAAGACGTGGATCTTTCCGAAGCCACTACTCCAATTCTACCCCTGCTAGCACTGTGTATGCAGCAGAAACTCGTGGTAGATCCCTTCAGCGAGCTCAAAAAGAACAAGCAGGTTCTTCTGCTAATAGCCAACTCAGTCTTGGCACAGTTATTTTAGAAGACCGATTGAAGGTTCTATCTTCTTTATCTCAGCAAGTAAATGGATCTAATCGGTCTAATTTTCCAAAACCAAGGATATTGCCAAATTCTATCCCAATACAAGATGCATCAACTTCCAAAGCATCTTCTTCCAAGGTACCTGCTAAACTGCATATTCCTGTTGGGAAACGCAGACCTTTAGATCAAAAGTATGATATATTGAAACACTTGGCCCAAGTACCAGCCAAGTTATCAATTTTGGATTCTTTGAATCTGTCAAAAGATCTTCGGGAAGCACTCATCGAAACTTTTTCAAGTCCTCAGGAGTTTGAAGCTGAAATTGCTGCAGCTGAAGTCTATCACATAGAGAATAATCCTGCAGAATGCCATGCAGTGATATCTTTTACTGATAAATATGAAGATGATGTTGTGCATGGGCACATAAAGCCTTTGTACTTATCTGAAAAAGTCAATGGTGTAGATATCTGAAGAGCTTTCATTGACAATGGTTTAGGAGTCAACCTCATGCCCATTCGTACACTTCGTCGATTGGGCCTCACGGAATCTGATTTATCTCCTTCTACCATGATGTTACAAGGATATGATAAAAATGAACAAGAACCACTGGGAGAAGTTACACTCAGAACTCAGTTTGGAGATCTTGTATCCAATTCGGATTTCATGATTGTTGATCAAGACTCAGCTTTCAACGTCTTTCTTGGAAGACCCTGGCTACATAAACATGCAGTCATTCCTTCATCATACCATCAATGTCTCAAATACTGTTTCAATTGTCAAGTTGGAACATTGTATGGTGATAAGACCCCGTTCAAGACATGTGAGTCTCAATACATTGAGGCAGAATTTTATCACATGAAGGGAAGGGAAAATCTACAATGAAGGAAATTGCCAAAGTTAATGCTCCATATGGTTTGGAGAAAATTCCAATAAATCCATTTACACATGTGAGTACAGATTATGTGTTACCTATCTGTAAAATTGACAAAATAGGCCCAAATCAAAATACTCTTATGGAAAGATCCATAATGTAAATTACGGCAATTGAGCCAGACAAAATGGGAGAAATTGGTAACCTACCAAACAGTGATGAAAGCACAAGTGGTGACATCTTCATTTCATCTGCTGAAATCCAACAGGTCTATACTTCGCCAATCAGGCCAGAAGAAGTTATAGCAACATCAGAGAAATGGAATAAATAGAACATGATGAAGAGGAAGAGGAAGATCTTAGAGATGCTCCTCCAGCATTTGAAGAATGTATCTCTACCACTGTGGATGAACTCAGAGAAATAAATCTGGGTACAGAGAAAGATCCACGCCCCACTTTAATTAGTGCGGCCATGACCCTTGAAGATCAAGAGATGTATATTTATTTTCTAAAGCAAAATAAAGATATTTTCTCTTGGAACTATACAGAAATGCCTGGGCTTGATCCTAATATTGCTACTCATCATTTGGGTTTACCAAAAGAACATCGAGGATTTAAGAAAGCCGCGAGAAGAACACACCCAACTTATGCTTCCAAAATTGAAGCTGAAGTGGATAAGCTGATCAAAGCTAACTTCGTCAGAGAAGTTCAGTATCCCAAGTGGTTGGATAATATTGTCCCTGTAAAGAATAAGAACGGACAAATTAGGGTTTGCATCGATTTCAGAGATCTTAATCGGTATTATCCTAAAGATGATTTCCCAGTTCCGATTACAGAACTCTTAATTGATGCAACTGCTGGCTATGAAGTACTTTCCTTCATGGATGGATATTTTGGATATAATCAGATCCGAATGGCCCCAGAAGATGAGGAATCTACAGCCTTCAAAGCCCCTCAAGGTGTGTTTTGTTACCGGGTGATACCCTTTGGTTTAAAGAATGCAGGTGCAACATATCAACGCGCCATGCATCGTATCTTCAAACCTTTCTTAGGGAAGTTTGTTGAATTCTATGTAGACGATTTGGTGGTTAAATCCAAACAACGTTCTAATCACTTGGCTGATTTGGAAGTCATATTCCACAAGCTCAGACAACATAATTTTAAGATGAACCCCTTAAAATGTGCTTTTGGGGTAACCTCAGGAAAATTCCTCAGCTTTGTTGTACGCCATCGTGGTATTGAAGTCGATCCTGAGAAGACCAAATCAATCCTTGGTATGTCACCTCCTCAGAATTTGAAATAATTAAGAGGACTTCAAGGACACTTAGCCTATATTCGGCGTTTCATCGCCAATTTGGCAGGCAAAAGTTTACCCTTTACCAAATTATTGAAAAAAGGAGTCACTTACCAGTGGACTGAAGAATGTCAAGAAGCATTTGATGTTCTCAAGAAATACCTCTTGAGTCCACCAGTACTCATGCCACCTATTGAAGGTAGACCACTTATCCTCTATGTGACAACTCTAGAGCGATCATTGGGTGCCTTTCTCGCTCAAAAGAATGATGCTGGGAATGAAAATAGCCTCTACTATCTCAGTAGAACTATGCTTGAAGCAGAAACCCAGTATTCAAGTATTGAGAAGTGTTGTCTGGCATTAATCTTTGCAGTTCAGAAACTGAGACACTACCTGCAACATCATGAGGTCCAATTGGTATCTCGCAATAATCCACTCAAATTCATCCTTAGTTGTCCAATGCTTACAGGACGTCTAGCAAGGTGGGCAGTTATTTTGCAGCAGTTCGACATTCAGTATGTATCTCAAAAGGCAATAAAGGGCCAAACTCAGGCTGATTTCCTGGATAAACATCCTTCAGTGGAAGACACGTCTTCAGATATTGAACTCCCTGATGAGGAAGTTTTTTCTATTCAAGAGTGTCCTCAAACATGGGAAATGTATTTTGATGGTGCTTCCAGAAGTCCAACAGGGAAGAAAATGGAAAACCCTAAATTCAACAAAGTTGGTTTAGGAATTGTACTCATTTCTCCAGATAAGGCATTTTTACCTTATTCCTTTTTATTGTGGGAAGGTGGTACCAATAATGAAGCCGAATACCAAACTCTTATCACAGGCTTGGAGTTAGCACTTCAAGCACAAGTGAATCACTTAAAGGTGAAAGGTGATTCAGACCTGGTAATAAAACAAGTCAATGGGGATTATGCCATAATAAAAGAAGAGTTAATCCCTTTGTATGATTACGTCAGAAAGTTAATGGCGGAATTCCCTTCAGAACTGACATTTTCTTATGTCCCAAGATCACAAAATGCTCAAGCTGATGCACTGGCTAATATAGCCACAGCTCTAGCAGATCCAAATCGGGACGAGACAACCATCAGTATTGCCCACCGTCGTGCAATTTCACCTTATGTTCAAGCCGGAACAGAGGAAATTAATGAAATTAGTCCCATTCCTAAACCGTATGGTCATACTACAGGATGGATGTCACCTATCAGGGAATACCTTCAAAATGGAACACTTCCACCTGATAGAGCCGAGAAAGAACAAATCCGGTGACGTGTGGTCAATTTTACTCTTTATGATGGCCCAAACCACCTAGAGAAAATTCTCTACAAATGTGGTTTTGATGGAGTTCTCTTCAGATGCATTGATGGTGAAGAGACAACGGCTGTCATGAAAGAAGTGCATGCAGGAGTCTGTGGTGCCCACCAGTCTGGACATAGATTGTCTAATCAAATTCGAAGGCTTGGATACTTTTGGCCTTCAATGATACAAGATTGTGTTGATTTCACAAAGAAGTGTCATTCATGTCAAGTACATTCCAACTTCATTCATCAACCTCCAGAGTTTCTTCATACAGCTAAATACTCATGGCCATTTGCCACATGGGGAATGGATGTGGTGGGACCTTACCCTTCAGCTACGGCCAAGCAGTTTAAGTACATTCTTACTGCTACTGATTTCTTTTCCAAATGGGCAGAGGTAGTACCTTTCAAAGAAGTCAGTTCTAAATGCATTGTTAGCTTCATCAAGTCTAACATCATTACTAGATTTGGTGTCCCTCATACCATATTGACGGACAATGACACCAACTTCTGTTCTTCTGAGGTGAAGAAATTGTATCAAGAATACAACATTAAATCCAACCATTCATCTCGGTATCATGCGGCAGCCAATGGCCAAATAGAAGACTTTAACAAGACTCTTTCAAATATACTGCAAAATATGGTGGATAAAGATAAGAGGTCATGGCATGATAAACTCTTTCATGCTTTATGGGCTTATCGGACTACCACCCGCAATGCAACGCGGTCAACTCCATATTCGTTGGTATATGGAACAGAAGCAGTCTTGCCAATTGAATTTCAATTTCCCTCACTCAGAGTAGCCATTTGTGATCAGTTATCTATAGATGAGAAATCCCAAAAGCGATTGAATGAATTGGAACGGTTAGATGAGAAAAGATTGTGCACTTTACACCACTTGGAAATCTATCAGAATCGAATAGCACGAGCTTTTAACAAAAAATTCCGTCTTCGTTCATTCATTCAGGGAGAATTGGTATTAGTTCTCAGAACTCCAATGATACCAGGAAAGAAACCTCCCAAGATTGAGCCAAAATGGGAAGGACCTTATTCAATACATAGGGTCTACTCCAATGGAGCTTATTCATTAATCTCGATGGATGGAGAACTCATTACTACTCCAACTAATTCCAGATTTTTGAAGAAATATTTTGTATAAAATACAAAGTATTCACAAGATGTCCCCGCAACATGACACTAAACTGTGCGGCACCAGTTCGTCCTTGCTATATGACGTTAAACTATACAGCAATGGTCCAGTATGACCTTAAACTCCTCTTTGGTCCAGTATGACCTTAAACTATTCACAAGATGTCCCCGCAACATGACACTAAACTGTGCGGCACCAGTTCGTCCTTGCTATATGATGTTAAACTATACAGCAATGGTCCAGTATAACCTTAAACTCCTCCTTGGTCCAGTATGACCTTAAACTATTCACAAGATGTCCCCGCAACATGACACTAAACTGTGCAGCACCAGTTCGTCCTTGCTATATGACGTTAAACTATACAGCAATGGTCCTGTATGACCTTAAACTGCAACTTCGTCCCACACGACGTTAAACTATGAAAAAAAAGTTCCCTAAATGGTCCAGTATGACCTTAGACTGCAACTAGGTCCTGTATAACCTTAAACTACATCATCAACGGTCCATGCATATGACCCTAAACTATTTGCAAGTCCCTTACGTCCAGCAAGACGTTAAACTGTGACGTCCTAACTACATGACGCTAAACTGTATAAAAGTACCTTACGTCCGGAAAGACGTTAAACTATATAATCATCAAAGGTCGTGTATGACCTTAAACTACACCACCGTCCAGCATGACATTAAACTGCACCATCCACGGTCCATGCATATGACCTTAAACTATTCACACTTTCGTCCAACATGACGTTAAACTGTGAAAAAAAATCCCCAATGTGTCCATCATGACGTAAATGGTGTGTTATTTTGTCCTTACTGCATGAAATTAAACTGCACAGTCCCCCTTTCTTCCAACATGACGTTAAACTCTATTGTCCCCATCGTCCTAACTACATGACGCTAAACTGTACAGAAAATTCATGATACGTCCTACATGACATTAAACTGTATTTTGTCCCTGCTACATGACACTAAACTACGCAGCACCAATAGTCCTAACTACAAGACTTTAAACTGCATAGTCCCTTTATATGTCCTACATGACATTAAACTATGCATCGTTACGGTTGTTGTTACCTCTTGTTTCTCACACCGAGCATGACTCACGTGAGCTTAGAGAAAACCTCAACCATAACACTCTCTTTGGGCCGCTAACCATGTATAAGTCCCAACAACATTTTTTTTTATTTTTTTTTATTTAGATCGTTGTCCCCAAGAACAACTTGATCATTAATTCATTCTTTAATTGAACTACACGGACTTTGATCTTTGCCCTCTAGGATAGGTATGTAGGCAACCTCCCAGGGTTCAATCCCAAAAACAATCTCTTCACATCGGTTCACCGCCATCTCATATGATGTTGATTCGTGAAACCGCCCCTAGAATCAATATCTTTACATTGATTCACTTTCGTCCTTGTTATATGACGTTAAACTATGCAACACTTTTGTCCGGTACGACAATAAACTACAATACTCTTTGATTTCCTCATTTGAGAGAGAACTATTATTGAAATTGATTTTTTTTCAATCATGTTTCATTTCAAAAGACTACGTGCATACATGGTAATGCCTAAACTTTTTATCTCGGGTTAAACCATCATTGCACTAAAGTCCCCTTTCACCCTTCACATGTACGAACCAAATTTTTACAAAGGGTAGTTCTATAACTATGTGGGCTTGATTCCCATCCTTATGGGATACGTAGGAACGTTCGAGTATCCCTCGAATCCAGCCCCAAGTCTTTTTGGGCCTAACCCCAAATTTCACTTTCAGTCCCTTGGCTGAAAAGTCCTCATGAAAACACACACTGTGTATTCATTATTATGGTCCGAACTCTATGACCCTAAACTAAGATCTCTCATATTTTCATCCTTCACGACGTTAAACTTCATTTCAAGAACTATGTATGGCTTGATTCTTATTCTTATGAGATACGTAGTGAAGTCCAAAATTTCAATTCAGGACCCAGCCACAACATGATTATGGTTATCATTGACCTATGTATCTCTATATACATTGGAAAATACCCATCTTTATGTGTTATAATCCTAACCTTAAATATTTTCAGATCTTCATAACCCTTTTCATGACTTTTTAGTCACAAAAATTTCAAACTTCTGAGAATTATTTTTGCCTGACTATGCAGTACGTGCCCATAGGTGGCCTTGCATAAACAGTCCACATAACAGACTTGTTAGCCAAAAGATACTATTTTATTTAACTATGCAGCCAATGCCCTTAGGTGGCCCTGCATAATTCAACCCCCTAACGGGTTTGTTAAATGATGGTAACTTCATTCTTGGGAAGAATGCCTCTTTTGTCCTTATTTGTCTTAAACAACAGTATGTAGGGATCCGCAAAAAAAATAGCCATCCTTAACATATTTGTCTCATATCCTTTTTCATGATCTGAAAGTATTCAAGTCTATGGTTTATTCTTCTTCCCTACATTTGGGTCAGACCTTCGTAGGAGTGATATTCATCCAGTTCTTCGATAATCTTGTCTGGAAATATCTTCTCCATATTCAAGTACCTCTTTCCATACAGTAAACTCTATACTTTAGAAAATTTGAATCTCCATAAACTTTCACTGGCTTTTAGCACTAGGAAAGTAAATTTCTGAGGGTTCTTTTGCCTGATTATGCAGCACGTGCCCATAGGTGGCCTTGCATAAACAGTCCACATAACAGACTTGTCAGCCAAAAGATGCTATTTATTTGACCATGCAGCCAATGCCCTTAGGTGGCCCTGCATAATTCAACCCCCTAACGGGTTTTGTTAAATAATAGTAACTTCATTCTTGGAAACTACTTCTTCTAATGCCTTTTAGATCTTTTTCATATCATTCCTCATATTCAAATATTCTTAAGTTATAGTTTACATATTTTCTCTCATACTTGAGTATGGTAATATGTTTTCAGATAAATTGTCAAGGAATTGAATCAATTTTAATCCATTTCGGTCAAAGCTATTTCGACCTTAAACATTAGCCCCTTTATGTCCGGTATGCATGACTTTAAACTGCCCACAAAAGACAAAGGAACTCTGAATAAAATTCAAGTTCCAGCTCACTAAATATACATTTTTTGTATGATTTAGGTAATATTGAGCAATTAAAAGGTTCAAAGTTTGTAGGGTTCTTTGTAATAATCCTAGTAAAAATCAAACTATGCTTACTAAGCCCATTGTCTTAAGTAAATTTGAAGCAGGTAGTGAAAGAATGCAGGTACAAATGATTGAAGATGAAAGTGTTTTTCATTGATACACAAGAGTTAGAAGGACATCCACAGACTAGAGTCTCTTCTCTTTTTTCAAGAATTACAAGATACTTTCAACATAACACTTCATTTGATTTACGGCATCCCGAGCTTCATCAGCAACCACCTGGAATTCATTCATTCAACTGGATACAATAAGAGATGCAGTGATACTAGATCTTCTTGGAACAATTGTAAAAGGATGTTCTTGAGTGCGGTTTGAGAAAATTTTCTGCTGATGAAACAGTGACTCTGTTTATGTCCAAGAGACTTGGAAGATGGATACATGGATTTGAGAATGGAGCATTGGAAGTAAAGAGCCATTTGGAGAGAGTACTCTTTTCAGATATTGCTCTAATTCCATGTTTTTCTTCTCTCCACCAACCGGTAGTGGAAAACATTTCAGCCCATGGGTTTTCCATTTTCATATCTGCAAGGAAATAACATGGAGGAAGAATTTGAAAGTTCACACCATTATTGTTTCTCTTAATGCACAGCATAACTGAAATGAAGGAGTAGCAGCACAGCTGCATTTCAGGTGTATAGTTATTTGCATCTGGAACATTGACTCCTTGCAGGTGACCATGACCACATAGAGACAGGTAGATGCTCTGTGGGAAATTAAGATGATATTTCTTCAAGTACTTAGCCAAATCTGGGAGAGTGCTGTCACAGATATCATAGTAATCGTGGCCAATGATGTTCATCATGTCATCAATCTGCTTGCTAGCCAGTTCATCAAACGTTTTAATTCCCTTAGGAACCATTGAATCTGCCCAAAAGTTGAATAAATTAAACTCTTAAATGGGTTTATTTTTTTCATAAAATTTTTGAAAGATTTCGAAAAAATGGATAAGGCATTAAGGCGCGCAAGTCTAAAAAATGACGCGCAAGTATTCATGTGTCGCGCTAGTTTTTGACGCGCAAGTATAAACCGCGCAAGTACAAATGCCTTTACAGTAGCGCGACATCAAGGAAAACACTAGAAAACAGAGCAACCTGCACGGCTATGGTGACCTGCGCGGCGAGAGCTCGAAGGTATGAAGTCCGGAAATCCGGATGCCTGTACGGAAGTGAGGCCCTCTATTTATAGACGCGGTCGGGACCCTGCGCGCCGGACCCTGCACGACCGAGGGCCGTATCCCTACGCGATGCACACTTGTGCACCGCCCTCTATGCCCTGAAGACTTGCACGCCCCCTTTTCCTTTTGATGTATTCGATTTCCTCAGAGTCAAATCCTCTATTTCTCTCCGAATCCAACTCTGAGGGGGGGCTTTTGTTGACACTCCTTTCGTCACAGAATCTAAAGATCGGAAAAGGGGAATATCTGAGCTCAAAGTGATTCAACCTTTGAAGAAAATATCAAAAATCAACAAAGGCATGAACAAAGGATCAAAAGCAACTGCACCGCGCAAGTTATATAACTGTCGCGCAAGTCCACTTGCGCGACGCCCTTATGGTCGCACAAGTGACTTGCGTGACCTAATTGATAACCACCCGGTAACCGCCTGGGGTCTTCTCCTGCCTATAAATAGACCATGTGGGCCCCCCATTCGAGAGGATCCTTTTCCAAAAAACTCGGATTGAAGCTCCCGACGCCCAAGTCTCTTCTCAAAGCTTCCAGAACACTTCTAAGGTAATTTATTACCTAGAATGGAAGATCTAAAGAGAGGGAGGAAGGCCTAAGTGTTGAAACTCATCAACACTTGCGCGCTTGAGTGGCCAGCCCTTAAGGGAAGTGGTCACACTTGCGCGCCGCCTTACTCCTTCGATAGAACTTGCGCGTACCTTTTCTGGAAGAACCTCAAGAGGATTCTAAAGGCTTTAATAAAGAGTCGCTCAAGTATTTCAATGTTGGTTGACCATCGTGCAAGTACACCACGTGTCGCGCAGGTATACCTGCACGACCAATACTTGCGCGCCCACGCAGTACTTGCGCGCCTTCCAAGACTTTCACACCCCTTCCTTTTTGGGTGCATTTCTTGCCCATTTCACCCCTCTTAAGCCATTATACTTCCTTTTCAAGATTCAGTCTTCAAGACACTCTTCAAAGCCATTTATGGCATGATTTCTTGATTTGACTTCCTTATCTGAAAGGAATTCTGTGGAATATCTCTCAAAACCTAGTGATTTAAATATCCTTATGTCACTAAATATGGAGAGTTCATTCATTCAACCTCATCCTTTAAGATGAGAGAATCCTTAACCTGGGTATCCTTTTATGGAATAATCCCCAGTCATAAGTCCTCTAATTTGGGCTTCCTTTTCAGGAGTAAGCCCCAAACCTTAATCCCTTAACCTAGGTCTCCTTTTTAGGAATAAGTCCCAGTCATAATCTTGGGCTTCCTTCTTAGGAGTAAGCCCCAAGTCCCCTAACCTGGGTCTCCTTTTCAGGAATAAGTCCTAGTCCTAATCTTGGGCATCCTTCTTAGGAGTAAGCCCCATATCCTCTAATTTGGGCATCCTTTTCAGGAGTAATCCCCAAACCTTAATCCTTAACCTGGGCTTCCCTTTCAGGAATAAGTCCCAGTCATAAATCCTTTAACATGGGCCTCCTTTTTAAGAGTAAGTCCCAGTCATAATCTTGGGTTTCCTTTTCAGGAATAAGCCCCAAGTCCCTTAAATTCTCTTTAACCAGTCCTAATTTTCGTTTGATCTGGGATTCCTTCTCAGGAGTAAAACCCCGTTATCAATCCTCTCCTGATTTGGGTTTCCTTTTCAGGAATAAGTCCCAAGTTAGAGTATTCAAATCTCCATGAAGCACATATACCTTTATGGACCCTGTTTCTGGATTTTCTCCCTAAAGTAAATCCTAACCTTCATTTATCTGGGCAGTAATATATACATAATCCCCAAACCATTTCTTATGATTGCATCTTTCATGGCACAATTGTCTAATTTTTACCAATACCTCTTGTTTCTCACACCGAGCATGACTCACGTGAGCTTAGAGTGTAAAAGTAATTATGACATCCTTCTTTGAGCCATCAATCATAAACATCATACTCCTTTACTCGAACTACGTGGGTTCTGATTCCTTTTCCAAAACAAAGGATACGTAGGTAGCCCATTTATGGGTTCGATCCCAACTCTGAAATAATTCATGTCCTTCTGAATGACAATAAACTTCAAGTGCCCCACTGAGTGGCTTTAAAACCAGCCTAGTCATCATAATGACCAAGAGACTTTTATATAAATTTTTTGAAGGATACCATTGACCAAGAATCTCTAAATAAATATAGATGATTCTCTATTGATGAAGAACCTCAAATACATATAAAAGATTCCCTAAATTTCTTACATATTTAATCATTGATTGTTAAACTGAAGGAAAGCTCATTTTATACTTGGTAATGTAATAAGGATTCACGAACATAACTTAAATCTATAAAGAGTCCCGGAATAGACAATAATTCCCCTCAAAAAGGTGTGATGAGTCCGACCTCCCATCCTCTCGACCAATGCAAATTCCTAAGCCTCATCAGTCCACAAGCTAATGAGCGCCTACCTTTGGAAAGTAGGTCCAAATGGATGTGGAATCATTGGATGTTTCCGGTTCTACGAACAAACCCACTAGAAACTGATCGGAACGTTTGAATCTCCCATCCAGGAGGTCATCCCCGAATTCCGAGGGAAACAACAACAAATATGAAGGAGATTCTAACATTAACCAATTAACATTAATAGACTTATTAATCATAGACAGTGGCGTGGTATCATATACCATGATTTATGACACCCCTTTACAAATACATGAAATATTTCTTAGTTCCAAGCATATTATGCTCTATAATATACACATATATTATAATACAATATGACCCAATGCATATAAAATTTGCATGAGCTTTAGGGAAAATCTCAAACATTAGCTTCATGATTTTTTTAGTTTGTGCATCTAAATGTAACACATGTTATTTAAAGCTTTTGATGAACTTAACATTTAGCAAAGAGCATTTACAATTAACACATAAAATTTAAATGTGAAACAAAACATTTAAATATGACACATAGTACTTTTAAATACCCACATGAAATATTATTTATATAACATTATAAATCATTACAAAACATAAACTTATCTAAATATTTCATTCGAACCAAACATATAACATTTTATTCACTCGTATAATATCACAAGGTATAAAACATATGTTCACACATAGAATAATGACAAAATAACATTACTAGTCATAGAACATTTCTTCACTCAAAAAAAATTGCACAATATTTATTCTCAACAACTGACAACAAATTAAACTCTAACCAATGAATTTTCAGTATGAATTTCATTTGAAGGATCATAATATTTTAACATCACAATCCATGCAATATTTAATGTGTTTTGTGTTCAAATTACAAAAATAGCATGCCCTAGTTTTTTGTGTATCAAAACTTACAAAAACAAGGGAGTTAACATAAAAGGATGAATAAAATTTTCCTTTGTAAAAAACATACCTCTTGCAACCATTGTCGATGATATGTTATCCATTTCATGTCTCTTACCACTACCAAAGTTCGACCATTTAATAGTGCACAAAAAGTGATTTAATAGCATAAAGAGCGTTGATGTCCTCAGCACCATTAGGGGGGTTTTATTAGTGCTTTTGTTGGTTCTAATAAAGGGGGCATTTATCAATGCTATAAATAATTCTAATAAAGGCCCTACTACTACAGTGTGTTGTTGGAATTACAACGCACTATAGTAGCAACCTGAATACATATTACAAATTCATAATTTAATTGAAATAAAAATTACATCACAAATAGAAAAAAACACTATATTATAGACATTTCAAACAATTTTTTGTAAAATTTCATTAGAAAGTAATATCATAAAAATTAAAAAACATCAATATTTCATTGTCTTTAGAACCTGAACCCCTCTCAGAAAAGCTATATCATGGTATCAGTTACTGAAAAAACCACCCCAACTTTATTAAAAGAATCCAATTATATAAGAAAATGATTTCTATTTTAGTAATACTATAAATAAATTAATTAAACATAATATGAAACAATATGTGAATAAAATGTTAATTTTAAATAAAAGGTCACACTTAGAGTCATACTGGTCACATCGTATGTTGTATTGAGGTGGAGCTAATTCATACATGTCAAAAATGACTTATGAATCATTTTCCTAAAGAATATAAATAATTTGAATAGGTTTTCTTAGTTTTGAGCATTTCACTTATCTTTTTAACTAAAATTTCATTTGAAACTGAAAACACACACTTTTAGTGATACCGGTCACATCGTGTTTTGATTTTAAGTGAGACTAATTCCTAAATGTCACAAATGACTTATGAATAATTTTCCTAAAGTATCATGATAATATGAGCATGTTTTCTTGGTTTTTAGTTAGTGACATGTGTTTTAAACTAAAATTCCAATTTTAGACTAATAACAAACACTTTGAGTCATATCGGGCACATCAGGCATTAGATTGAGGTGAGTCTGATTCCTACACATCAAAAATAACTTATGGATCATTATATTAAAGTATAAAAACAATCCCAACAAGTTCTTGTGGTTTTGTGTAGTCACTTTTCCTTTTTACTAAAATGTAAATTTTAAATAAAAGGAAACACTTAGAGTTATACTGGTCACACCATGTGTTGTATTGAGGTGGGGATAATTTCAACACATCAAAAATTACATATGGATAGTTTTCCTAAAGTATCAAAATAATATGAATGTGTTTTCTTAGTTTTGAGTATGTCACTTGTATTTTTTACTAAAATGTCATTTGAAACTGAAAACATGCACTTTGAGTGATGTTGGTCACATTGTGTGCCATTTTGACATGAGACTAATTCCTATATGTAAAAAATGAATTGTGAATCATCTTTACAAAGTATTAAGATAATCAAAGAATTATTTCTCAGTTTTTAGTGAGTAACACATGTTTTGAACTAAAATATCAATTTTACACTAATAACGGACACTTTGAGTCATACTGGACAACACTATGTATCAAATTGGGGTGAGGTTAATTCCTACACAACATAAATAAATTATGGATAATTTTAATAAAGTATAAAAACAATATGAATTCATTTTCATGGTCTTGAGTATGTCACTTTTCTTTTTTACTAAAATGAAAATTTTAAATAAAAATACACATTTGAAGTCATATCGATCATGTCATGAGTCAGATTAAGGTGAGGCTGATTCTAAAACATAAAAAATGACTTATGGATTTTTATCCTAAAATATAAAAACAATCTCAATGTGTTTGATCGGTTTTGAGTATGTCACTTGTTTTTTTACTAAAATTTCATTTTAAACTGGAACCATACACTTTGAGTCATACTGGTCACATCATGTATGTTTTACATGAAAATGATTCTTACATGGCATAAATGACTTATGAATGATTATCCTAAATTATCAAGATAATATGATCATGTTTTCTTGGTTTTCAGTGAGTGACACGCACTGCTCAAAATTCAAATTTTTTTCACCCATTACTATTGTCCCTACTGTCGATCCTCCTCCGACGCTGGTGGGATCTCTGGTGTCTGATCTACCCCCTGCCTACCTTCACCCATGCTGAATCTTGGGTAGGGTGTCAACCAGGATTCGATGCCTATCCATTATTATGTGCTTTTTTTAGGGATGTTCTTCATCGTCTAACTCCTCAAGCGTCGATGGGTTTATCTTTTCTGGCAGTGTCAAAGGACCCAATGTCTTCTTCAGATGGGGGGTTCCTGGTGTTATTGGTTCCAGCCGCCTCCTTTATAGAAGCATCTACCCATCTCAAATGGACTTTTGTCGCTAGATTCAGAATTAAAAACCCCCTAACAATGTTCCAAGACTTTTTAAACACTTAGGATCTGTATTTACCTACTAAGGTTTCATCATTAAAATGTAAGGCATTCTACATTACTCTGGATTCTAGTGAGGATTTTTCTAAAGACCTGATCTTCCACATCAGATATGTTGGTTGATGTAGGTTCAACCTATTTATATGGTCAATGGAGGTCCATGAAGGGAGGGGACCCTCCCGCATGCTGGTGTGGGTGCTCCTCTCGGGCTTGTCACTCCTGTTTCAGAACCTATCCTTTCTACGAGGGATTAGTAACTATATGGGATATTTTATCTATGCAGATGCTTGGACCCTTCATCTTGATGAAGTGGTGGTCCCACGGATCTGTGTAGAGATGGACTTGGCTCAGCCCCTTCCAACGTGCTTCTTAGGGTGGAGGGTTTGGAGAAAAGACCCCAGGAGCTGGTGTATCCCTCACTGCCCTAGTTTTGTTCTCATTGCAGTCTCCAGGGGCACTCATTACCCATGTGTCATAGGTGTCATCATATGTGGTCAAATCAGTGTTGGTTTCCTGTGTGATTTAAAGTTGTTCCTGACTCGATGAATGTCGTCGATTGTCCACTGGGTTGCCCAGATTTGGAGAATATTTCTCAGGGTAAGGCTGCAATTAATCCTCTATCGGCGCAGTGCTCCCCAACTTCCTTAAAGTACACTCAACCTTGTAAGGTGGGGTATCCTTGTACCGATATCATTATCTTCAATACATTTTCTCCCTCCTCTCGGTGCTCTCGTTCATGAGATTTGGTCGCATTAGGGTCATTGCCTCCTCCCTTACCCTCGGGCAACAGTGTATTACCACATGTTCAAACTGATTCTCCCGGCGCAACTTCCAGCGAAACCTATCCTGAAAATAATGATCCTACTTAGATTTTTGATAGGGCATCATTGATACCTAGATCATAAGGTGGGAAGGATATCTCAGTAGTGGCTTCTCCCCATAACCATAGTGGGGTTTGTACTAGATCCCAACTGAAACTCAAAGCTCTGTTAGTGCAGTCTCCAGTGCAGCATGGTCGTGGGTCTCGAGCCAAATCCAGATCACAATTTGTTCAATGACTTCGGTACTCATCTATAACTCCCATAGACTTTTATCATGGGTGAAAATAGATTTTATCACCAATGAATTCCTCCATCATTCAATTTCTCTTGCAGTTGTTTTGGAACCGAAACAAAACCCATCTAAGATTGTGGACTTTGCATTTAGAGTAAGGTTGCAAAACCATATTCATTAAACCCCTCAAAATATTCATATATGGATGTTTTGGAAATAAAATATTATAGTGGATCTCATGTAAGTGTTGAATTAGTTCATTACCACTTAAATCGTCTCAGGGTCTCGATGCTTTTTCTTCTCTTTTGTGTATGAAAAATGTGACGTCCAGGATCATGAGGAGTTATGGAATGGTCTCAGCACCTTTAACCCAAGAATCTCCCCATGGTTTTTTGGGTGGGTATTTCAATATTGTGGTGGGTCCAAGGGAGAAGAATGGGGAGGGTGGATTTCCCCTCAAAGGAAATTCAGGACTTCGTCGGGTTTATGGCCATATGCGACCTCATGGACATGTGATATATGGGAGACCCATTCACCTAGTGAAATAATAATAGAGGGAGAAGTCGAACTTGGTGTCGTCTTGATAGATTCCTAGAAAAATACCATGTCATTTCCTCCTACTCAGATATGAAGGTTTCCCATCTCCCTCGTAGCCTCTCTGACCACTATCCTCTTCGTATTGTGGTGGCGTCTAGGGTGGATCAAGGAGATAATTTCTTTTTCTCGTGTATATATATGGAGGGCCATGGATTTCAGAACTTTGTTAGATATTCTTGGGCCAAACCCATGTTAGGCTATTCATAGATGTGTCTCCACAACAAGCTCAGGTGACTTCGAATAGAAATTCAAGCATGGGTAAAGAACCAACCCCCGTGATCCCAGGACCATGAGGCTATCAATGTGGAGATTGAAAGGATTGAATCATAATTGGAAAATAACTGGAATGAAGCTCTTTTCTAGGAGATTTACAACCAAAAGGGGATATTTTCTGACATGTTTATCAAATAGGAGCGTATGGATTGTGAGAAGTTGGTGATAAAATGGTTACGAGAGGGTGACCAGAATTCAGGATTCTTCCATGCGTGTATAAATGAGAAATGAAACCCTAGTAGAATTAACATCTTTAGGGATGATGGATCCTACTTTGATGACTCAGACATGGTCGATAGAATGGCGGATGGTTTTTTCAGACAATTACTTGTCGGTGTCAACTCCAACATGCAGAATGGATACCCGAGGGGGAGTGCTAAACTGTTTGAATTTATACCTTGTGTGGACTCTCAGGCTGTCAATGAGAGTCTGGAAGCCACCCCAAATGAGATGGAATTTTGGGTAGCAATCTGGTCTCTCAATATAGAAAATGCTTTGGGGGTGATTGTATTTCCAGGGTATTTTTATAAAGGTTTGTGGGACTTGGTTAAGCATGAGATAATTCATTTGGTGCAAGACTTCTTTACAGGTGGTTGTCTTCCCAGGGTGGCATGTGCCACCAAGATGATGATGGTTCCAAAATTTAAGTACCAACCATCCTTTCACCATTATATGCCAATATGTATGTGTAACTTCTCATATAAAGTTTTGTCTTGCATCCTCAATAAACGAGTGTCAATCCACTGTCTAGATGGATCTCCGAAGAGAAACATGGTTTCATCAAAGGGCATTCAATTCATGGGCCAATTGGAATGGATTAAGAGGATATTGGGAATATCAACCAGAAGTGTTTTGGATCAAATATTTC
The DNA here is from genome assembly GCA_963277665.1 of Viscum album. NCBI lineage: Eukaryota > Viridiplantae > Streptophyta > Magnoliopsida > Santalales > Viscaceae > Viscum > Viscum album. The sequence continues at coordinate 408,309,764 of OY728142.1, forward strand.
AATTAAACTTGGCATGAACAAATCTTACAATTGGTTGGAGTGTAAATTCACACTCAAAGTACTTTCTAGGATGGGGTTATCCACTTTGGTGATTGATTTACTATTTTGGTGTTTCAGTTCTACATGGATCTCAATATCCTTTTTGGGTAAGCAATATGGCTTCTTAAAAATCATTAGGGGACTAATTAAAGGTGATCTAATCTCCCCTTCCCTATTCATCCTTACTCAGGACTTCCTTAGCTAGCTCGTTAACAAAGGCATTGTGGCGAGCAACATTCTTCCATACCAGTACAGGTACCACTCTTACGGCCTATCCAACCTTATATTCACTGATGACACAATTTGTTTTCTGAATGGAAGTAATAGATATATTAGGGGATTCAATGATTTACTTAAATAATATTGCAAGTGGAGTGGACAAGTAATCAACATGGAGAAAAGTAGTGTTTTCACTTCAAACAAATTCTCTGAAAGGAGGATTGGCACTTTTGGAAAACAGGTTGGGTATGCGAATAGGATCATTTCCTATGGAATATTATCTAGGGGCCTCGGTCTAAACAAGGAATTTATGCATTCAAAATTTTAACAAGGTGGTTGGGAATATTAAAGAATGAATTCTGAATTGGAAGAACCATTTATTGTCATTTGGATGACGAATTACACTAATTAATAGTGTGTTATCTTTGATTCCAATGCACATTCTCTCCTCGGTTAAGGTCCTGAAAGGAGTCGTTGAGATAATGTAGAAGATCGTGACCTATTTTTTGTGGGATGTAGAGGAGCAAGGAAATCACCACTGAGTGGCATGGGAGAAAATTTCTAGACCACTCTCTGAGGGTAGGGTTAATGTTAGAAGCATATCAGGTGCAATACAAGGCTTCCACGCAAAGTTGGTGTGGGAAGTTATTGAGGACAGGACGTTGTGGGGAAAGATAATGTAGGGAAGATATGGGCTCGATATGGAGAACCATAGGGCATAACCTTCCACTACCTAGACTATGATACAACCTCATGTGTTGGAGCTACACAAGCACACTTTCTGGATCGTGGTGAGGGGGATATCAACTTATAGAAACACAATTGGTTGGGCTCAAGGATTCAATTCCACGATTTTCCCATGTCGAATATCACCTTCAGGGAGGCAAGTGGTCATAGGGATTTTACATATGTTATTCTAGATAGGGAACAATGTATCCTATTTGATAACATTGTTATGAACTCAGAACTGGACAGATGTGTGTTCACAAGATCACATATGGGGGACTTTTTGGCCAAGGAATTCTAGAGGTTACAAATGGTGGATCATGGTAGTGATGAATGGGGTGAATTTATCTAGAGGAAATAGGTTCCAATAAAGATCAATTTCCTAGTTTGTATGGTCTAGAATAATTCTTTGCCTATAGATGATAATATCAAACCGATGGGTGTGAAAAAGGATTCAAGATGTTACTGCTGTAGGGAGGCACAAAATGAAGATACTAAACACTTATTATTTGAAAGTGAGTGGGAAAGGGTGGTATGGAAGGAGTTCTAAAGCTTCATAGGGTGGTCCTATATAAATGCATATATTGCTACCTTCTTTCATAGGTGGTTCCAAGGGGTGGAGAGTTGTGGACCTAATCGAACAATATGTGGGATCATTCTTGTAGTAGGTTGTTGGTCAATATGGAATGAGCAAAATGAAGCTTGTCACAAAGGTACCACTAGCACCAGAATGCATCTCATTTTTAGAACTAGGAATGTATTTCTTGATCTTATCTAGATTTAAAAATAATTTTTGAAAAATCCCTCGATCTATTTGATCTATGATAGCACTCACATTCCCATTGAGCAAAGTAATAGGTTCGGAAATTGGGTGCATCAGTGCCCCCTTGTGGGCCTCAAAATAAACATTGATGGTTCATGCAGCTCAAGAGTGGTGCAGGGCGGTGGGGTGATTAGGGACACTAGAGGCTATATGGTGCTTTACTTTAATGCTTTATTTTTTAGTGGGGACTCCCTTAAAGTGGGGGATCAAGTAGTGCTCTCAGGTCTTCTTCTTTTCTCCTAGAAAAGTATTCAACTTGTAGCAGTCAAAACTAACTTTCTTACGGTTTACAATGCTCTTTGCAGCTTCAGTTATACCCCATGGTCCATCGAATACACTATCTGTAAGTGCAAAGGACTGATGCATAACCAAATAGAGGTGATACATACATGTCATGAAGGGAATATAGTTTCTAACTTCTTCGCTACAAGAGTGAATCTGGAAGTGCAGCTCACCTGATTCTCAGGTCTTGAATCACTCCCCTCAGAGGGAGCAAATCTTGTTTATGTGGACGCCTTAGGACTTTACTAATTTATAACACCATAATACCATAACCCTTTCCTCCTTTTTTCTTCATTTTCCTGATAATCTTTAGCATTTAATACTTTTAAAATCACTAAAAAATTGGTATGGCTAAAATGTCAATTTTAAATAAAAAGACACATTTAGAGTCATGCCAATCACATTGTGCACTAAATTGAGGTAAGGATGATTCCTACATGTCAAAAATTAATTATGTATTATTTTTATAAATTATAAAAACAATATGAATTTTTTATTGGTTTTTAGTATGTCACTTGTGTTTTTACTAAAATGTCATTTTAAACTGGAAACACGCACTTTGAATCATACCGGTCACATCGTGTTTTGGTTTGATGTGAGTCTAATTCCTATACATTAAAAAATAATTCTAAATCATTCTCATAAATTATCAAGACAATACAAGTTATTTTTCTTTTTTTTTAGTTAGTGAAACACGTTTTGAACTAAAATGTCAATTTTACACTGATAATGGACACTTTGAGTCATACCAGGCACACCATGTATCAGATTGAGGTTTGGTGGATTCCTACATGTCAAAACTAACTTATTCATCATTTTACTAAAGTATAAAAACAATATGAATGTGTTTTATTAGTTTTTAGTATGTCACTTGTCTTTTTTACTAAAATGACAATTTTAAATAAAAAGAAAAACTTAGAGTCATACCGGTCACAATGTGCTTCGGATTGAGGTGAAGCTAATTTTTACATGTTAAAAATGATTTATAGATCATTTTAATAAAGTATCAAAATAATATGAATTTTTTTTCTTAGTTTTGAGTATACTGTCTGTGTTGTTTACTAAAATTCCATTTTAAACTGGAAACACGCACTTTAAGTCATATCGGTCATATCATGTGTTAGTTGGACATGAGACTAATTCCTACATGTTAAAAATGGATTATGAATCATTGTCCTAAATTATCAAGATAATATGAGTATTTTTTCTCAGTTTTTAGTGAGTGGCATGCATTTTGAACTAAAATGTCAATTTTAAACTCATAATGAACACTTTGAGTTATACTGAGCACACCATGTATCAGATTGAGTTGTGGTTGATTCCTAAACATCAAAAATAACCCATAAATCATTTTCCTAAAGTATTAAAAATAATCCAAATGTGTTTTCTAAGTTTCGATTATGTCACTTTTCTTTTTTACTAAAATGTCAATTTTAAATAAAAAGACACACTTGGAGTCATACCAGCCACACCATGCATCGGATTAAGGTGTGGCTGATTTCTACATATCACAAATGGATTACATATTATTTTCCTAAAGTATAAAAACAATATTAATGTGTTTTATTAATTTTGAGCATGTGATGTCTATTTTGAACTAAAATGTAAATTATAAACTAAAAACATACATTCAGAGTCATACCGAGCACACTATACATCAGATTGAGGTGCAGATGATTTAGTATATGATATTTGTTTTTCTTTAAACTATTTTCAAAAATCCATAAAAGAGAGAGAATGTTCGATTTTGATGCAATAGGAAACCTCATGCTACCTCAAACACTTCACATTTCAAGAAGCATGGGGTTTCATCTTCTATCAGAAAGGAATATGTTCTTTATTTTCTATCTTATTTCATATAGTTGAAATAAAAATATGACTTCCCAAAATATCTATGAAAAAAATGAAATAACTATTAGATAAAAATGATAAGGAAACTAAATTACAAATATTATATAAAATTATGACAAAATTAATTAAATAAGTGATGGGAATTCACCATTTCATGATGATTGTATACATTCTTAACCCATTTTTTTATTGTCATTATCTCAGTTGCAACCTTGAAGTCTAATCTCTCACGAGTATGAGCATATTTGAACAAACCATCTCAACATGATCAAAAGAATCCACCTATATAAGAAAACAATTCTTATGTTAGTAATACTATAAAAAAATAAATTAAACATAAATATGAAATAATACATTGATAAAATATCAATTTTAAATTAAAACCATACAAATCGAGTCATACTGGGTACATCGTGTATCAGATTGAGGTATGGTTGATTCCACCATGTATTTTTATCCTATAGTTCATTCAATATTATGGTTTATCTAACAATATTTTTGTTTGATAACTCAAAATGTTGAATGAATTTAAGAATAAAAATAAAATTACATCATCATGAGTGTGTCATCCTTATTGAGTGTATGATCATAGTAGAGGAGTGAATCATCCTTATTAATGAAGTCATTTCTTTATTATCTCTATGTAAATTTAAAAAAAATTATTAGATAAAAATGATGAGGAAATTGACTAAAAAGTAGATAAAATGATAAGAAAATCAATTAAATAAGTAGTAGTAAGTCACATCTTCATGATATATGCGTACAATCTAACATCAAGTATGTTTCCCATTTGTTTATAAATAAATCTATTTCATCTTGTGAATACGAGGACTTTCAATAGTCATGTTAGTACTAGAAAAATATAAATATAGAGAGTATTAATAAATATTTTAAATGAAATAGTAATTATCTTCAAAAATACCTCTTAGAAGATGCTAGTTTGTTAATGGTATATGATATATCTCATAAATTTTCAAACATGATAACCATAATATTTTTCATTGGTTTGTTTCAAATACTACAGAAAAATTGAAAAAAATAAGTAATTTTTTTTATATGTGTGTTGATAATGAAATCTTATTATATATACCCTAATGTTTATCCACTTGTATAAGTCAGTAGGCTCCTTATATGCATGGAATATCCCCATGCCATGATTTTCAAAATATTTTAACACCACCCTATCATAACAAAATTATCATTAAAACATAATATAAAATATATAACTTGAATTTTAGTTCTAAAACATTGGATGTAGTGTATTACAAATTGAAAAACATCATCACGTGTGGTCGTTTTGTTGGGTATCCATGCATTGAATCCAAGAAATAAATCTTCGGAGTATCCAAATTGACTATAATGAGTACCCGATGCTACCTAAAAACATGAAATGGAAAAAAAGATATATTTGATGTGATAAAATTTTAGAGTTTTACCCCTACATCGTTGGTAATAAGAGGATTCTATTGTCTATAAGTTTTCTATCAAATGTTGTGGAAATTTTTTCCGATATTACATAAATTTTAGTAGATTCCATTTTGGTTTGGTCTGTAGAAGTGATGTGAGGAATAATGAATCCATATTTATGTTCGTAGGGTTTTTCCTTCAAATCGTATTGATATAGATGCCTACAAAAAATATGAATTGTATTTAGTCATAATTAACATAGCATATCATATATTGGAAAAAAATCATGAAAACACACCTCATGTATACATTTACAACTAAGACTCATAGCCATTCATACTTGAGGATTTTATTTACATTCTCAAGAGAAATGAAGTCTGAAATGGCCTCTCTATACATTTGTTATTCAAAATCAACTATGTGATTACTACCACTTTATAACCTTATATCTGTATGAACCTTCAATGTTAGTAAATATGGATATTCAATGGGTAAGGTAAAGGTGATTTGTGAATATCTTTTCAATTGGTCATTTAATCCTTTAGATAATTTTTATTTGACCTTTAGTTTCACCCCCTTACCTTTTCCCATCTATAATAATATTCATCAGTTCAAACATTGTTCATTAATTGTTAAAGGTTTAGCATGAAAAAAAAATGCAAATGAATACCTCTTTGTCAGAATTTTTTTTACAAGATGTGATAGTCATGATACAAATGTTCCAATAGATTTCTCATATGTATAAATATATATTTCATCAAGTGGAATGGGTAGCTCGGTGCTCAGCTCAAGAGATGCGCTAATCAACACTCTCACACGACCTGTTGGAAGTTATCTATTGTGTAGAGTGTCTTCTTGGATATTGAAAAGGATGACCCTTGAAATATGGTGATGGGTGGGTGTTGATAGATATAAATCACAATCATATTTACCCTACAGAATATCAGTAAATGAAAGGTATCAATTTCTACCTAATTCACATTTCACAGAAAAAATTATGATAATATTGATTACCTTATCTAAGATAGCTCTTTAAAGGGAATGACTCGCCGCAAAACTAGTGGGGGTGGGGGGGATCTTGTTCTTGAGTTGTTTCGTCTCTTTACTTCCCCTAATAACATTTTCTAGCAACTCAAACTACCAATGAAATTTTTCTTCAAGGGAAACTAACTGTGACTACATCTCTCTCATTTTTTATCTTTATACCCCTGTTATTTTATTTTCTCAAAATATGTTTGGAGTATCACCCCAAAACCTGCACCTATGACATGACCATGCTGTTTTGGACACTTCAAGTCCACTAATAGTAGGTGTTCATCTGATATAGTTGTTGATGATTCATGTGTCTAAGTTAGATAGAAAATATAGGAAAATAATTAATCATTATTATATAATAGTGATTTAAAGCAAAATAAATTTTTATTATGTCATACTTACACATGTTTCCCACAGTTTTAGTGTGTTTTCATCTATTAGTATCATATCTTTATTTATGTGTGCCTCCTTCTATAACACATGATATGGGATAGAATTTTATTTGGATTTAGATTCATCAAAATGCATATAAATAGAGGAACATAATTATGTTTTTGTTTCTTGTTACATAAAATTATTACGGTAGATTAGTGAAGTTTACCTTATCCTTGCTTTATAGTAGGGGTATGTTGGTTTTACTGCCTGTTGCTTATTTTTAGCACTCAGTTACTATTTCATAAATTAAAATTTCTTAATTAAAGTGATTAATGCATGTATTTTAAAATAATGCATTACCAACCACAATGTACCTAAAAATATATCTCCTCACAATGGTCAATAAACACATCTCACACTTCTTGGCTTATCAAGTGTGCATATATATGTGGTGGGTGCGGGTTTATTTTTCCTTCAGTATCTTTGAGGTGAAATTTCATTAAAATTGTGTGAAAGCCTCTTTGATCCTTTCCAGTAAGAATTAATAAAAATTTCTTGTGAGATTCATCTATTATAAATAAACTCTTTAAGGGATAATGAAGAGTAATTCAATGTTTCATTATTTTATTTTTTTAGTAAAATAAAGAAAAGATGTCATAATGTTACCCTAATCTCTTCCCAAATCAGTGTCTTAAGCATGGGCACAACATGGTTCCATGAATCTGCATCAATCGGCACGCGTTTTATAGTGATGATCTCAATGAAACTATTAAATATGGCCTTATTAAGGTTAACAGGCAGGCCACGCACATTCCATCCAACCTCAAATTTGATGCCTTTGCTTTTCACCTTAATAAAAAAATTTAACACCATCACATTATAGTGCTCGTGTTTTTTATGGGACATCAGTTCTTCTCTATATACCATTTAATCAGGTTCAACATCATCAATATTTTGGTCATCTGAATTAGTATCATCGGCATGAGTATAAGGTTGTTATTCCTTTGTACTGGGAGTAGCAACAGGTTTAGAAACCTTTTGTTCCTCATGATTGGGAGCATCATCACGTGAAAAAGTCATTATCTATAAAATTGGTTCAATATTTAATTTAGATTATGTAAATTCAGTAGTGAACAAATAATGACATGAGGTAACGTAATGTATATTACAAAAAATATATATAACATGATTATTGAACTCTCTTTTTTTAAAAGGTTGAAGGGATTTGAACCCTATATTGAGTATCTAAATTCCTTAATTGTAGTGTCCTATGATATACTAGACCTCATCTACATTGGGACCATTGTGAAATGATTGTGAATTCTCAATGAAAGGGTTATCCTCAATTGAATTTTCATCTGACCCTTCAGTGGTTTTGGTCGATAACAGAACAATTGACCACTTTTAGTTTGTAGGATATGGAATATAAAATACTTGTACTACCTGTGATTCAATTATAAACGGTGATTCTTTGTACCCTTACTTACTAAAATCCACTTTCACAAATCTCAATTCATCTATTTTAATACCACTCCTATTATCAACCCACTTTCATTGAAAATCAGCACTCAAAATATTGTATAATCCAACTCTCATATTTGTTTGATGATTCCAAAGTATGACATATTCATATAAATTATATTTCTATCCTTAGTACTAGATACATGCATCGCTTCATCCACAAGTGTAACTCCGCTATTTTTTAAGGTACTACCTTCATCATGTTCATTTGTATAGAACATATAACCATTAACTATATAACCATTATAAGATAATATGTGCACACTTAGTCCACTGGCTAGCCATCGAAGTTGTTCTGAAATTGAATTTTTATTTTAATATAAATCCTTAAAATGTGGTCTTAGAACCATCATATAAACTATTTATTATGTGTATTTGATATCAAACTTTCATCCCTTAATAGATTCAAATGATTAAGAATTTCTTAGTGGGTTTCAGCATATGGGGAAAGCTCTAAACTGTTATGAAAAACATAAAGTTGGGTCTAATCCCAATCTATAATATTGATTGTGACAACATCTATTCTAGAAATTCCTTCACCCACAATCCATCCAGTGTGATGAGACTTCCGTAGACCAATACTTTCCACACCAGATAGGTAGTTGGTATATAATTCAATGACTTCCTCCACAATATATCACTTTTCAATACAACCCATTGGAAAACTTCGATTTTTGACATACACTTTCAAAATATTCATATATCGTTCGATGGGGTACATCCATATATAATTTACAAGACCACATAGTTTAATCTCTCTCACCAAGTGAACCATCAAGTAAACTATCATATCAAAGAATGTCGGTGGGAAGAACATTTCCAATTCACATAATATAATGATAATTTATTTTTTCATAGTTAGAAATTTCTTCAGGCCTATAACTTTGTTTCATGTAGATTTGAAAAAAGAAATATTGCTTAGCTAATGTATGATATACATTCTTGGTAAAAATGAAATGTAAATCTACAGGCATTAGATCTTGAATAAAAACATAACAGTCATGTGATTTCATACCCTTTAACTTTAAATCATTCATTGACATGATATTCTTGATATTCGATGAATACCACTCTGGAACCTTTACATCATTCAAGAAGTTTCAAAACTAATATCTCTCCTTCTTGAAAAGAGTATAAGAAATTTGAGGAAGAAAATTTCATTTTTCACCCTTCACCGGCATTAACTCTTTCCGTATTCTCATGTTAATCATATCTAACTTAGCCTTAATTTCATCCTCTCTCTTTTCGGGTGCATTTAGTAATGTGTCAATGACACTTTCAAATGAATTTTTTTCAACATACATAACATACATAAAATGTATGACATGCAAAAAAATATAGTATGGTAATTTAAAAAAAACGATCTCTTTTTCCAACCATTTTTCATAAGGTTTTTAAAAAAAGGTTTACCAAAAGTAGTTTCCATGTCTTTTAGTTTCTCAAAAACTAGATAACTATTAGTTGATATAGTATTATACATTATTCTAAACTTAAATATAATTATATCATCCATGATTGGTACTTATGTTGTTGAGGTAGAAATCTACAATGTTCTAGAAACATAGTCTTTGATGAATGTTTCAACCTAATTGATTGTGTATCTTGTTCACAAATGGGGAACCCTTGAGTTACTTTAATGTTATATCCTGAAAATTTTATATAATAAGGAAATTCATTTATCATCCCATACAATATGGAACTCAATGTGAAATCTTTATTTTTGAAAGAATCATACAACATAACACATGAATCCCACAATAATTTCAAATCTTCGATCATTAGAGACAAATAAACATCGGTATCATTACTTAGTTGTTTTGGTCATGATATAAGCATAAATAACATAATGTATTTTCATTTCATGCATAACCATGGTGGAAATTTATAATTAACCAACATAATTGGCCATGTACTGTGAGTGTTGCTTTGAAAAACAAAAGGATTCACCCCATCTATAGATAATGCAAGACAAAGGTTTCTCGGCTCGTTTCCAAAATTAGGTTACTCATGATCAATTCTCTTCCATTGAGGAGAGTCTTTCAGGTGATGAAGTTTCCCATATTTATTTATTGTATCTGTGTTCCACGTTAATTGTCTTGCAGTCTCCTCACTTCTATATAGGCACATAAACCTTGTAATGATTAGAACATACCATACAACTTTTGTAGGACCCGATTCATATTTCTTGTATCGAGGAGTACCAAACTTTGGTCATTCTTTAAGTGATTTTTGGTCCTTGTGAAATGGTATACAATCATTTGGATAGACATGTATTCTTTCAGAGATCATACGCATTGAATGTAGCATTCGTTTAGTGCCATGTGTTCATCTAAGAATCTCATTATCTTCCAGGAGCATATCATTCAAGAGAGCAAGTAGTTTAGTAAAACTAGTGTCACTCCATTTGTTTCCAAATTTAAAATTATACAACTTCAGTATGACTAAAAATGTTGTATATTTAGTGAAACCAGCATACAATGGTATCTTTGCACAACTCTTTAATTTTTCAAACAATTTTGGAAAATCATGAAGTTTATCTTCAAATGTCATTGACATTTCCTCAATACAATCTTTATCATCATTCACACCTAAAATCACATCCTTGATACAATCTTATTCATTGTCCACACTTGCAATCATATTATATGATCCATAAAACGTAGTGTTATCTCATCCACTAGCTATATTCACTTTTTCCCCATGTTTATTCCAACATTTATAACTTTTATCTATTCCGTGATAGCTCAAATGTTCTTTCAACTCCTTTGGACTAATTAGTCTTGAATAAAAATAGAATAAACATGGGGAAAAGGATTTGAGAAGGGTCATATTCATGATATTTTGCAAACTTTATGAACTATTTCAACCCATCTTCATACTCTTTTGTCATGTGATTAGCATCCATCCAATTTTGATTCATATCCATCCTATTTGATTTGGTAATATTAATATTTAACAAAATAAATAAAAAAAATGGCCTTTCAAATAAGTGGAACCCAATATTTGAATGTTTTAAATAATTTCACCATGCTTTGGGTAGTTCAAGAAACATAGGTGCATGTCCAAAAGATATGGGGATGAGTCTCAGGTAACAAAATATAATAATAACTACTCGGGAGATGAAGCTGATGAGAATGACATTTGTCTCCTTAAATCTAAATGTTCTTAAGCTGGGGAGTTGGTGAGGCACCACGCAACATTTATTAGTTTATTGTCTAAAGTTAAAAAAATAGTAATAACATTCTGATTCCTACAAGTGGCTACTTTATTGGAGTGGATGGTTTTCTTGGATGATACCAAGGTAATACATTATTTCTCATCTCTAGTTTCATACTTCATTTAAGAAACAAACCAATACCTGATTTTATGGATGTATTTTGATAAGAGTTCAGTGACCAAAGTGAAAATATAATTCAAGTGGGTGATGTGATAAATTCATTCAACTTATGTCTTAACATAGGAATCCAATTATGGGATAGATAACTTAATCATTTTATCCAAAAATAATAAAACCTTACCCACTATTTTTATCAATAAAATATTTTATTAAAATTATTATTAAAAAATTGGTGTTGCACTATGAGTAATAGATTCATCATTCTTATTACTAGTTCTATTTTTCTACCTTTTCCCCAACTAAAGAACCGACATAGATTCTCATCACATCTATCCTCACATTTGCGTTGATATCAACCCCTATAAGCTAACACCAAAGGTTGCCTGGATTGAAATCGAAGGTGATTAAAGATTTAAACAATCAATTGAGTTTAAATTATAGTTGATTAACTAAAATATATTTCAATCCATCATTGTGAACTAAAATATAATCAACTATTGAAATCAACGTTAAAGACCACCAAACTGATCATTATTCATTAAAAATTTCAATACCCAATTTCTAAAATTTCATTAGTATTAAAATAATGCTACATCATGCTCGCCTACTTTAAATATATAATTTCACATTATAAAACAAATAATTCAAGAAATTTAATAATTATTTCACATAAATGTTTCCATTTTATTGAAATGTTATATGAAAAACACCTTTTTAATAACATACATTATAAATTTTACTAAACATTAATCAAACTACTATTAAAGTTAAAAAGTTGAATCAAATATTAAAAAATCATAAATAAATCATTATGAAAGAAGAAAAACATTAAATGAAATGAAATATATATAAATATATATAACACATATGTTCTCTAAAAAAATAGTAATGTCTATATAAAAAACACTTATATGCATAGGACATATTTTAAAAATAATATTAAAATCGTTAAATTTATATAATTTTAAAAACTATTGGAATTATTCAAATAAAACATTTATTTTTCATTAATACATAAAAAATAAATTCTCATTTGAAACATTCCATTAAAACATCCTTAGCTTATAGTGGTAAAACTCATTAGATTTAAAATACCCTCGAATAGTTTGAATAAACAATACTTATCATGAAACTTGTCATATTCATTAAATAAAAACCCATTAATTAAAATTCACTACAACCCTTTTCACATAAAACTACTGGAAAATTACCCTATATCCACAATTTAGAACTGTGGGTATAGCATATAAAACTGTGGGTATAGGCTATACCCATAGTTCAGAGAACTGTGGGAGCTTAAGTTATCGGTATAGCTCTGAGCTATAGCCACAGTTTGAAAATTATATACCCATGATTATGAAACATGAGAATAGGTGTATAGGAAATGGTCCACCATGTCAATAACCCTATACCCATGGTTTTTAAACCATGGGTATGGGATTTAAAAAAGTATCTTCCACCGGGTTTGAACCTTAGACCACGTCTATACAATCGACGCGCCTAACCACTGCACCACTTAAGATTATCATTACATAAATATATATTTACTTATATATATTTATAAACCATGGCTATAGGTGGAAAACCGTGGAAATAGATTTAACTATGGAAAATTTTTTTCTCCGTGGAAAAAAAATTCCAATATTTTCACAGGAAATTTATACCCACGGTTTTTAGAGAACAGTGGGTATAGGTTTTGAACCGAAGACTATACCCACAATTTTGGGAAAACTGTGGGTATACATTTGACCTATACCCATGGTTTTTTTAGAGAACCATGGGTATAGGTCTTGAACCAAACACTATACCCATAGTTTTAGAAAAACTGAAGGTATAGGTCTGAAATAATCCCTATACTCACAGTTTTTGGAAAATCGTCAGTATAGGGGTGACCTATACCCATGGTTTTTTCCAAGATTGTGGGTATAGCCTTGTTTTCCAGTAGTGTAACTCAAGAAAATAAAGACTATTTAAAATTAAATATTTCTAATAACCTCATCCTTTAAAATATAAAAATAATTATTTTACCCAAACATAGATCTTAAAAAAAGATAAATATTGAAAAAAATATGCAATCCATTTTTTACCAAACACGATTAACAAAATAAATTCTCATGACTAAATAAAAGAAATATATTTATATATGTATATGAAAATAAAGAATCTCAATAATCAGAAATTGTATCGTAATCTTTTAACCAAATATGTCACCATTACAACTAATCATTTAACCTTTTTTATATTCTTATTAAATGACATTTAAATTGGTATTGGGTATTTCAAATATTACGATATCCAAATAACCAAAAAAATCATACTAAAAACACCCATCACAATAAATATATACTTCTAATAAAGGAAAACTAAACATAAACGTTCCAATTATCTGGATGAGGGCATGGTTCTTTGTATAACCCCGTCTGCTCTCTTGATTGTCTGTTTTCTTTTTTATTTCATCCTTAATAAATGGTTAGGAATTTTGGCTTTTTGACTAGAACTTTTTCATATAATCATTGAAAACAAAAAGAATAAATCTGTTAAAGGGCCTCAATGGCCATAAAATACACGTCGACACTAATACTAAAATTAAAACATATAATTATCGCCACTTGACACAAAATGCATACGTTCATTACAGCTACTCCATAGAATCCTTGATGAATCTATGTTCAAAACCCTATCAAAATGAAAGTCTTCCGATATAAGAAATGTAAATTAATATTAAATCAACCTATACACTATTAGTGTACATGTATGGTGTGGGTGTAAAACCAAGGGGTGGATCTGGTCCGAACGACATGCATGGAGGTCAGAGGGGGTAAAGACCTAGATGGAAGAAGCGATTAAAGAGGAGAATAAATAATATCATACCTTAGATCCCGAGAGAATCGATTCGTTGATGAAGAGCGATGAGGGTTCAATTCCATGATAGTTAAGTTCTGTGAGGGAGTGACAGCGGCAGGGAATGACGGTGAGATCGATTGCGACAATGACGACGACGGTGATGATGAAGGAAGTGAGTGATAACAAGGAGAGCGGCAGTGGAGACACTACGGTTTTGTGATAGCTTGAAGGTGTGAGAGAGGGAGAATCTATTAGGGTTCTTTTTATAAGAATGTGTAAAGCTTTTATCAGCGCTTTCAAAAAAAATGCTAATAAAACTACTCTTTATCAGTGCTAAAAAACATTGATAAAAGGTTTCTTTATCAGAGTTATAATTCTAGCGCCAATAAAGAGTAGTTTAATCGGCGTTTTTTTAGCACTGATAAAGGTGAATCTTTATCAACGCTAAAAAAGTGGTGATAAAGATCTAAATAAATAAATATATTTATTATTTAAATATATTTATAAATATATTTATATATTTATATATATTAATAAAATTATAAATATATTTATGATTTAAATATATTTATTATAATTTTATAAATATTTGTATATAATTATAAATATATTTATATTTATATAATTATATATATACTTATTAATATATATATATATATATATAATTATAATAAATATATTTATTATATTTATTATTTAAAAATATTTATTGTAATTTTATAATTATTTATATACTTATTTATTTCAAATTATATTATAAATAAATATATTTAAAAACATTTCTATATAATTATAAATATATTTATATAATTATATCTCATGGTCTGCACAACTTTGATATATTTATATAATTATATATATTTATATTAATATATAAATATATATAATTATAAATATAATAACTATATTTATTATTTAAATATATTTATTATAATTATATAATTATTTAGATACATATATTTTTATTTATAATTATAATTATAAATAAATATATTTAAAAGGTATTTACATATAATTAAAAATATATTAAATATATTTATTATAATTTTATAATTATTTAAATATGTATTTATTTATTTATAAATATAATTATAAATAAATATATTTAAAAAGTATTAATATCTAATTATAAATATATCTATATAAATATATTTATTTATTAATATGTAATTATAAATATACTAAATATATTAATTATAATTTTATAATTATTTAAATATTTATTTATTAATTTATAATTTCATAAATACTTTTTTTTAATTATACATATTTATAATTTTATAATTAAATATTTAAATTACAAAATTATTAAAAAGAACATTTAAACGGGTTAATTATATAAATTTCAAACATATTTTAAATATTAAAACTTAATAAATAAAAATGAATAAATATTATTTAGATAAATTACAAACATATTGAAAATATTACACATATAGTAAATAAATATATGTATAAATAAATGTCACAAAATGATTAAATATATTTGTAAAAATATTATTGAATATATAAAAATAAATGGATTAGTTAAATTACAAAAATATTAAAAAGTGAATTCATAACATTTACGTGAATTACAAACAAATATATGTTCACATACACATCTACACGAACATATACACATACACGTGTACATACACACCTACACACACATACATGATGTTATACATGTACATATATTTTAAATTATTTAATATCAATATAAATATATATCTAAATAAATATATTCATTTATATATTATATAACTATTTAAATAAAATATTAATATATCATATTTATTTTAATTACATACACATTTTGTAATCAATGTATATAAATAAACTATTAAACATTTTGACTAATATAAATTTAATAAAAAATTTATATAAAATTATGAAAATATTTTTTATTAAAAGTTATATATTTCATATTTATATATTACTTTTAAAATATATATATACTTATTGTAATAAAAATCTTATTTACAAATATATAAATATATATATATATATATATATATATATATATATATTTATTTATTTATTTATTTATTTATAATTATAATTACAAATAAATATGGGAGGAGGATGGGTGTTCTACAGGAGCTGCTCTCGAGCTCCCTCGATGGCGTATAGGGTTATTTGCTCATGGCGTTCTTGAATCGAGATGGTTTTGTTGAATCCTTTCTTACTCACGGTAGATTCAACTCCCACAAAGTTGTTTTCAAGGTTCCTCATCCTCATTTGAGGAATCTAAAAGAGGGGTCAGCTGATTTTAAAGTATCTGCCTCCTTCCCTTCGCGGTCTGGAGAAGTGTGAAGCTAATTGGTACTTTTCTTTGGACAATGATGGGATTTTAGAAAGAGTTTTTAGACGAGGTAACTCATCCCTTATTTGGGCTAATCAATATTTGATTCTCAGCGGATTCAAGATTTAAGAATTTTCAGTCATTGTAAGAACGGTTTTACCATCATGACAAAAGCCATTGAGAACCAAGGATATGATTTGAAGGCTTTCTGTTGTGTGAGGATTTTAGGATTAGAAATGTATTCCTATTGGGCAGGGGTACATTCACATATTATTACCTTCAGAAGAATCAAAGAAGAAGGATTTTGGGCTTGGCTCTCTCTCTCTCAGACCGGGTATGTTATGTATTCAAGATTGACATCCTACATTTAATCCCTCTGCAATATAAAACATGAGGACTCAAGTCTGAGTTCAGATTTACGATTTAAATTAGATCTGGTGGCATCCTTAGATTTTATTTGACATTGCCTCGATAATTGGAACACCTATCAAATTGGATCATGCTACTGAGGAAGCGCATTTTGGTTACTTTTCTCGTTTCCTGGTGAAGATAGACCTCAACTCAACACCCATTGAAAATGTGGTTTTATCTACTGCATATTATAGTTTTGAATTATCTATTAGATATGAGAAATTGCCTTTCTTTTGTACTGGTTGTAATTCCATTGGACACACCAAGGATCAATGTCATAAGGATCATTGTTGTGTTTTCTACAATGGGAAAGGGCATGTGATCTCTGAATGATCACGGAAGAAACATGCAAAGGCAGGGGGCACTGTTAATGTAGAGGTTGTTACTACCTCCCATTCTAATATGGACTTTGATAAGGAAAGTATTTGATTGCACCAGAGGTGGCGGTTCCTTCTGATTTAGTTATAGGTATCCAAAAAAAGGACAGGACATGGGGCGATATTGCAGAATAGAGCTCTATACATTCGGATCAGGAGCTTACTCCTCAAGTATTAAAGGACGTCAATTTGGATTAGTGTTAAGGTGAAAAGGATAAGCCTTCTTATAAGGATATGATCATGGCATCCACTGGGAATTGACTCAATTATGTTGAACTCTCCCAACCTGGAAGAGGCATAAAATATAGTGTTTGTAAACATATACAGGCCTATTTTGGCTATGGGAAATTTTCCTAATACTCAGTTTGAGAATATCTCAGTGGTCGGATAGATGGTGGCCTCCCCATAGCCGAAGGAAGGTGCTTGGGCTGCTACTAAAATTTGCAGCAGGGATTTCTCTACTGGTTTGAGTTTGACTGGAAGCTATGAGCATCAAGAAACCAAGTCATGTACTGAGGTGGTGGAAGAGGAGTGTGACATTGATGTTGAATCTACTGATGAAGCAGCTGTGCAAATGTCTGCTGATCAATAGTTATTACACAAGCAATCAATAGCTTCAAGATTTTTCAAGGGAAAACAAAGTAGGGATGTTGAGGTTCATTCATTTTCAGAGTCTCGGAACATTTCTTTAAAACAAAACAGGTTTGAAACCAATGATATGACAAAGGTATCCAGCTTTGAGAAGGCTATTGGTTCTCCTGTTGATCTTAAATGTCCAGGTTCTCTTAAGGATCTCGATGGGATGCACATGATGGATGGTGGTGAAATCAATTCATGTAAGGATGATGAGGCTCCTGGTATAAATCCTTATAACTCCTACAACAATCCTTCCTCAAGAGGGTTGCACTGATTTAGCTGGTAGGAAGGTCTCTTCTTCCAATGGCAAAGTCTCATTTGATAAAGAGAGTTTTCAACTAGTCCTCTTTAGAAAGGCCAAACCATTTTCTTCTGAGCCTGGAAGAGTCTCCCATTCTGATGTTGCCAATGACGTGGCCTTGACACCTATGGTAATGCCTATTCAAATGGAACCTCCAACATCTGACCATCCTTCAAAGCAGTCTGAATCTGTCTTTTCTGATTTATTTGATGTCCCTTCACTTTGCAGTTGCCTCCAAACTCAATTTTAAATAAAAGGTTCTCTTTAACTATGTCTTATTTCTCAATTTTCAAGTGTTTTATGGGTGTGTAAATGTCATTTTATTCCACTGTCTAATAGTTCCTTGATTTTCTATAAATTATCATTAGTGTAGTAAATTATATTTCTTCTCACCACGACACAAATTGAAATTTCATAGTGTGGACTTCTAAGCCCAAATTACAATGCTAAAAGAATTATACTATTTATGTTATTTGTTCCTATGCAGTTTACTCATATCATCTCTTTGAATTCTTTGTATTAAGTTGCATGGACACAGTCCAACATTAATTACATTAAAGATTATAATTTGAATTGACTATTTTGAATCATTTTTTCATTATTGTAGTTGAATTATACCTAATGTAATTTTCCCTTTTTTAATGATTCTTACATTATGATGTGCCAACAATTTATCAACCTATATTCCATAATTATGTATCACTTATTTGTAGTTTAAATATTTTTAGTATTAATATGGATTATTATGTTTTCAAAATTGGATTATATTATTGAAAATAACCATTACTTTATAGTGCGTTGTGTGAATGCATGGGTGAAGTACTATACCCACGGTTTTTAGAGAACTGTGGGTATAAGTTTTGAACCAAATCCTCTACCCACGATTTTGGGAAAACTTTGGGTATATGTTTGACCTATACCCACAGTTTTTTTTGAAGAACCGTGGGTATAGGTATTGAACCAAACACTATACCCACATTTTTAGAAAAACTATAGGTATAGGTCTGAAATAATCCCTATACCCACTGTTTTTGGGAAACCATGGGTATAGGGGTGACCTATACCCATAGTTTTTTCCAAAACCGTCGGTATAGCCTTGTTTTTTAGTAGTGTAACTCAATAAAATCAAGACTATTTAAAATTAAATATTTTTAATAACCTCATCCTTTAAAATATGAAGATAATGATTTTACCCAAACATAGATCTTAAAAAAAGATAAATATTGAAAAAAAATGTCATCCATTTTTTACCAAACACAATTAACAAAATAAATTCTCATGAATAAATAAAAGAAATATATTGATATATGTATATGAAAATAAAGAATCGCAATAATCAGAAAGTGTATCGTAATCCTTTAACTAAATATGCCACCATTACAACTAATCATTTAACCTTTGTTATATTCTTATTAAACGACATTTAAATTAGTATTGGGTATGTCAAATATTACAATATCCAAATAACCAAACAAAGAATACTAAAAAACACCCATCACAATTAATATATACTTCTAATAAAGAAAAACTAAACATAAATGTTCATGTTATCTGGATGAGGGCATAGCTCTTTGTATGACCCTGTCTGCTCTTTTGCTTGTCTCCTTTATTTTTTATTTCATCTTTAAGAAATGGTCAGGAGCTTTGGCTTCTGACTAGACCATTTTCGTAAAATCATTAAAAACGAAAACAATAAATCTGTTAAAGGGCCTCAATGTTCATAAAATACACGTCGACACTAATACTAAAATTAAAACATATAAGTATCACCACTTAACACACAATACATACGTTCATTATAGCTACTCCATAGAATCCTTGATGAACCTATGTTCAAAACCCTATCAAAATCAAAGTTTTCCAATATAAGAAATGTAAATTAATATTAAATCAACTTATACACTATTAGTGTATGTGTATGGTGTGGGTGTAAAACCAAGGGGTGGATCCGATCCGAACGACATGTATAAAGGTCGGAGGGGGTAAAGACCTAGATGGAAGAAGAGATTAAAGAGAAGAATAAATAATATCATACCTTAGATCTTGAGAGAATCGATTCGTTGATGAAGAGTGATGAGGGTTCGATTCCGTGATAGTTAAGTTTTGTGAGGGAGCGACAGTGGTAGGGAGTGATGGTGAGATTGATTGCAATGACAACGACGATGGTGATGATGAAGGAAGTGAGCGATGACTAAGAGAGTGGCAGTGGCGACACTACGGTTTCGTGAGAGTTTGAAGGCATAAGAGAGGGTGAATCTATTAGGGTTATTTTTATAAGAACATGTAAGGATTTTATTAGCACTTTCAAAAAAACACTGATAAAACTACTCTTTATCAACGTTAAAAACATTGATAAAATGTTTCTTTATCAGTGTTATAATTCTAGCATAGATAAAGAGTAGTTTAATCAGCGCTTTTTAGCGCTGATAAAGGTGAATCTTTATCAATGCTAAAAAAGTGGTGATAAAGATCTTAATAAATATATATATTTATAATTTAAATATATTTATAATTATATTTATATAATTATATATTTTTTATTATTATATATATTTATAAAATTATAAATATAATAAATATATTTATGATTTATATATATTTATTATAAGTTTATAAATGTTTGTATATAATTATAAATATATTTATATTTATATAATTATATCTATACTTATTAATATATAAATATATATATTTATAAAATTATAATAAATAAATTTATTATTTAAAAATATTTATTGTAATTATATAATTATTTATATATTTATTTATTTCTAATTATAATTATAAATAAATATATTTAAAAATATTTCTATATAATTGTAAATATATTTATATAATTATATATATTTATATAATTATATCTCATGGTTTGCACTACTTTGGTATATTTAATATTTAAAAATATTTTTCTTGGTTTTCAATAAAAGGGGCTTTGTCTATACCTTTTATATAAATTAATATATTTATAAATATTTGTATATAATTATAAATATATTTATATAATTATATGTAATTATATATATATTAATATACAAGTATATATAATTATAAATATAATAAATACATATTATTTAAATTTATTTATTATAATTTTATAATTATTTAAATATATATATGTATATTTATTTATAATTCTAATTATAAATAAATATATTTATAAATATTTGTACATAAATAGAAATATATTCATATGATTATATAATTATATATATATAAATATATATAAATATATATAATTTTAATTATAATAAAAATATTTATTAATTAAATATATCTATTATAATTTTATAATTATTTAAATATAGTTATTATAATTTTATAATTATTTAAATAATTTTTTATAATTTTATAAATAGTTTTTTTAAAACATTATGTATATATATATATATCTAAACTATTAAAAAATATATATTAATATATCATATTTATATTAATTATAAACATGCTTTTTTAATTAATGTATATAAATAAAAATTATTTTTTGAATATAAATAGAATAATTATATATATATATTAATAATATTTTTTATTGAAAAGTTTTATCAGCACTAAGAATAGCGTATAAAGATCAACCTTTATCGGTGTTTTTTAGCGGTGGTAAAAGTTGCATTTATCAACGATTTTAGATAGCATTGATAATGATACCCTTTTATCAATGATTTTTGTTTGGCATTGATAAAATCAGGTGTTGCACATGCACCGAGTGTGATTTTACCTATTTAGTATTTTTATATAAAACTAGTACTTTTCATATGCATTCACACGACATGCTATAAAGCAATGGTTATTTTCAATAATATAATCCAATTTTGAAAACATAATAATCCATATTAATACTAAAAATATTCAAACTACAAATAAGTGATACATAATTATGGAATATAGGTTGAGAAATTTTTGGCACATCATAATGTAAGAATCATTTAGTAGAATCATTGAAGAAGGAAAATTACATTGGGCAGAATTCAACTACAAGAATGAAAAAATGATTCAAAATGGTCAATTAAAATTATAATCTTTATTATAATTAATGTTGGAATGTGTCCATGCAACATAAAAAAAGAATTCAAAGGGATGATATGAGTAAACTGCATAGGAACAAACAACAGAAATAGTAGAATTCTTTTAGCATTGTAATTTGGGCCTAGAAGTCCACACTATGAAATTTTAATTTGTGTCGTGGGGAGAAGAAATATAATTTACTACAGCGATGATAATTTATAGCCTTTCAAGGAATTATGATACAGTGGACAAATTTTCTTCAAACATCGCTTGTTGAAGGAGAAGAATCCAAATCAGCAGCACATTGAGGTGAATCTTATTCATGAATGTGGTCGAACGAAATAACCTGTTGAAAATTTAAATAATTTCATCAGTAGAGAAAACATGATATTCATAGAAAATATAAATAAGGTCATCAGGGTTTTGGAAGATTAGAATTTCCATATAAAGTAATCAAACATCATATCCTATAGGGATTCACTCAGTACATACTAAATCTGGATATGAAACCATCCATATCAACCTACTATGGTCATCATAAGAAATATGGAAATACTTATGCATCAAAAATCTGGAAATAGTTATGCATATGAAATCTGTAAAAACAATTATGTATGATAAATTGGGAAACACTTGCATAAGAAATACAAAAATATCTATATATGAGTAATCTAGAAAAACTTACATATAAACAATCTGAAAACACTTATGTATAAGCAATCTGCAAACATTTATGTAATGTTAGGCCCATCTGAATGTAGGTGCACCAAACTGTTGCCACCAAAAAATACATTGAGATGGTATCTAGAACTATCCATATAAAACTACTTTGGTTATCATAAGCATTCTGGAAACAATTATGCATAAGAAATATAGAAACAATTATGCATAAGATACCTGTAAAAATATTTATGTATGTGAAATTGGTAAACACTTTTGTATAAGAAATCCATAAATAGCTATGTATGAGTAATATGTAAAAAGTGATATATAAACAATATGAAAATACTTATGTATAAGAATTTTGTGAACAATTATGTAAACGTTAGGCCAATCAGAATGTAGGTTCACCAAACTGTTGTCTCTAAATTATACATTAAGGGTGTATCAATAACTATTCATATCAACATGTTTGGCGATCATAACTAATCTAGTTACTCTTATACAAAAGAAATCTGGAAACAGTTATGCATAAGCAATCTATGAAAATGAATATGTGGATAAATATTCTCAACAAATGAAATAGTTGTTGTAAGTGATTAATTGGAAGAATATATGTACATTAATAAAATAAGAAAAATTCTTAAGCAAATAGAAATACTAAAAATCTAATAGAAGAGGTTAAATATTTCATATTAATATTGTATATTTTTAAAACGCAAGGAAATTTTTGAGAAATCATAAACATAGTAAAAAAATATTTAGTTTGACTAATATAATTATCCAGTGCTCTAATACATGATTTTTTTTCTCTAAAATACATGATCTACTGCTCTAAAATACACGATCTACTGCTCTTAAACATGATCCATTGATGTAATAAAACACAGGAACCACTACTCAAACAAATTACATGATCCACTACCCAAACAAAATGCATGATTCACATGCTCAAAGAAAAAACTTGTTACACTGTTCTAATAAATGATCTAGTACTGAAATAAAATACATGATCCACTGTTCAATGAAAATACAAGATCCGCTACTGTAAAAAATGATCAACTTCTCTAAAACATGTCATGTTAGATTTAGAAGAAGTAAAAGTAACTAATAAATTTTGGAAGTTAAATGCACGATGACAAATATGAAAACATTTCAAGAAAATTAAGATGATGTACCTTTTTTTTGAGTTGTGAGGAGTTATAGTGGTGGAATAAGAGGTGATAATCTGACATTTAAGTACCCACACATTCATCCAATATGTTTACCTGCAGAGACAATAATGTTTAAAAATAAGCATACATACTATGTTTGACTATTAGGGAAACACTTCAATAAGCAATCTAGAAATGTGTATAAGAAATCTGTAAAAATATTGTGTATGAACAATTGTGAAAGAATTCAATAAACAATCCAGAAATATCTATGTATGAGTAATAGGGAGTCACTTACATCTAAACAATCTGGAAACAGTTATGTTTGAACAACCTGTAAGCATGTATGTTTTATGAAATCAGTAAGAATATGTATTGTGGAATAAAATAGTACAACAATTGGTTATACCTGAATGCATACAAATTCTTGAAGAGGGGGGATAAAATCAATCAAGAAATTAAGAGTTTTTCTAGCTCTATGCAGCTTCCTCTTCTTGAATCGATCTCTGCATATCACTAACAATTTTCACAAGACTCATAGCTCAAAACTTTTAAACATGGTATCCCTTTCTATGAACATGAATTTACTATAAATATTCCCAATAATAAGCTTCACAAACAACTACTGGAAATACAGTATATACCAATGGTTTCAAACCGTTGGTATAGGTAACAAAGCCATTGGTATACTATATACCAACGGTTCTGCAAACCATTGGCTAGTAAGCCATTGCAAAAGGCCTATACCAATGGTTTTACTCTAACCGCTGGTATATGGCATTGTAACCTTCAGTATGCCAACAGTTTTATAGAAACCGTTGGTATATATTCATACCAACAGTTGATAAACCATTGGAATGTATAGATTACATGTAGTTTACCAACAGTTTCTAAACCATTGGTATATAGTATTACCAATGGTTCCTTAAAATTGTTGGTAAAAATATTCTAGAAATTTACTATACCAACGGTTTATTCAAACTGTTGGTAAAAATATTATCCAATACACTTTACCAATGGTTTAAAACCATTGGTATAGTGTATTTCCAGAAACCAGCACAACATCCAGCACAACACCCACCCATCCCCTCCATTGCATACACCTGAAAACACACCTGCAAACAACACTTAAAATAGAACAAAAAAACACCTGCAATAGCAGATAAAAAACAGTAGACTCTTCCAACCATGAGATGTACCACAACATAGTTTTCCCCATTTCAATCTTCACATGACAACCACTCTTCCAACTAACCCATTTCAATTTATTTGGTGCAGACATCTCATAATGGTGAGAGGACACTCACATTTCAGAGATCCCATGATAGTTAGAGTTGCATACACCATTAACAGAATTAACACATAATTCATAAGGTAATTAGTGTAAGTATACACATACAACAAGTATACCCATACACCATTAACACATAATTAATAAGTTAATTAAATACATAAAGAATTCAATTCAGAATTCAGGGGGTTGGGGGATTTTCAGGGGTTTGGGGTGGTTGTCCAAGGGGGTAGGGGTGTTCAAGGGGTGGGGGTGTTCGGGGGGATGGTAGTGTCCAGGGGGTGGGGGGCTGTCCATGGGGGTGTCCAAGGGGGTGGGGTGGTGTCCAGGGGGGGTGGGGGTGTCCAAGGGGTGGGGGGGCTTTCTAGGGGGTGGGGGTGTCTAGGGGTGGGGGTGTCCAGGGGGTGGGGTGGTGTCCAAGGGGGGTGTCTAGTGGGTGGGGTGGTGTCCAAGGGGGTGGGGGCGGTCCAGGGGGTTGGGGGTTGTCCAAGGGGGGTGGGGTGGTGTCCAGGGGGTGGGGGTGGTTGTCCATGGGGGTGGGGGTGTCCAGGGGGTGGGGGTGTCCAGGTGGTGGGGTGGTGTCTAGGAGGGGTGGGGCCGTCCAGGGGGTTGGGGGTGTCCAGGGGTGGGGTGTCCAGGGTGGTGGGGGTGTCTATAGGGGTTCTAGGGGGTGGGGTGTTGTCCAAGGGTTGGGGGGGTTTCTAGGGGTGGGGGTGTCCAGGGGGGTGGGGGGTTTTTCCAGGGGGTGGGGGTGTCCAGGGGGTGGGGGAGGGGGTGTCCAGGGGGTGGTAGGGTGTTCAGGGGGTGGGGTGGTGTCCAGGGGGTGGGGGCGGTTTTCACGACCCCCTCCCACCAAAGATTCTCCTCCTGAGCTGGCAATGGTGGAAGGGAGATAATGGCCCCTGAGTCCCGCCTCCAGTAGGCCCCGGAGTGGCGACTAGCACCAAGGGTGTGAGTTTTTTTCACATATATGGGAGGCATTACCTTTTTTATTAATTTAATATCAGGAAATAGGATGAGTCAAACACCAAGAAGAAGAAAAGGAACAAGTATAGAAATAGCCCAAAACCAATCCCATATGCATGCTTTATACAATAGTGAAACAAAAGTAAAATTACAGAAAATCTCTAAAGTATTGTACCAAAAAAATTAAAGGAAAAAAACAACAGAAAACAACAGCAACTCCCCCTGCCTGACTAGTAAGGTCTCGCATAGTCCCTGTAGTCCTCCTAAAAACCTGAAAGCAAACGTAGGGTGAGCATACAAGTATACTCAGTAGGGAAACCTAAAGCTCTCGTGCACAAGTGGGGATACATCCTAATGCCCCGTGAGAAAACATAAGAACCAAAACCTAGCAAGGAATATATCCACCCAGCCTCACCAGTCACAGTCACCAAGTAACACAAGTCAATAGAGTATAGTAGTAATGTTATCAAAGTATGGGTACCCGGAACCACCTTCCCACTAGTTATTGAAGATATCCTATGCATCGGACCAATCCCGCCATTCTCACCGTAGTCTCACTGCCTCACCCCACCCGCACACACCTGGGCCACATCCTCACGCAGTCCCACTGCCAAACCTCGCCCGCAAACACCTGTGCCACAACTGTCACACGTAACCACGCCTCCAAACACCTAGTCCAGAACAACCACCGCCACGCCCGAAGACACCTAGGCTAGAAGATCCACTGCCACGCCTGAAGACACCTGAGACTCATCCCGAAGACACTTGGGAAACCACCTGCCCGCACACACCTGGGCCAACCACCACACTACCCCACCCGAAGGTTCTTGGGCTAATAATGGACTTCAGGCCATCACAACCTGCCCGAAGATACTTGGGATATCCGGGAAAGGGAGCAGAAAGGAGATAATAACCATCCACTAATAGAAGTGTTGGGAAAAACACCCTCCCCCATGAAATGGGGGTGTTCGACACTAAGTGCTCAACTTGGGTGGGGTGAGAATAAGAAACACAAAACTACAAATATATGTATAGGTAACAGCACTCACCCAAGTTTAGGTTTTTCTTCAACCAGCCTAAAGAACACAAACAACACCCCTGTCCACGTCACAACTCACACCAAACAAAAAAAACCCAATTGTCCCATCCTTGTTTTCATGTTCAGTAATGATGTTTAAATAAGTTTCTGCACCTACTTGGGCAACTAGTAATCATAATCACAAGTCAAGGGAAAGCAAACAGTCAAGCATCAACTACAACATCCACACCCGGTTCTCTTGTAAAGTCGCAACAACAAAGGGGTAAGTGAGATCCCTCAAAGTGCTGGAACCAAAGAAAAACCCTAAGATACACCTCAAGATCCGGAGCCAATGGTTTCTCAATAACAGAGGATCCCTTCCCAATTCGTGATATAACCAAGGTAACCACCCGACCTTAAATTCATAACCACTGAATCCGTAACAACAGGGGATCCCATCCCCAACCACATCACCCAGCAATCGGCCCGTGAAAGAAGAACAATCAACCCACTACCACCAAGCAAGCAGGCCCATGCGGGTATTTTTTTAGATTTAAACGATTTAACACACTCCGTGATTCCAATTCCACTGTACTTTAACCGGGGTTATTGATCCTGGTGCTTTCAATTTATTTAGCCGAATGTACGTAATTAACCAATTTCCTTTACACAACAAGGGTTCACAACCACAATACAATCCATTTAAACACCACCAGAGGCAAGGGTTTGTTAGCGCACAGAGAAAGACCACCAACGGCCATGATTTTCAGTAGGCGTAAGCCCGCACAATTCAGAAAACAAGATCATAAAACAGAGAAGCATCATCGATCACATCCCCCCTTCGTTATTTAGAGTCCGTTCATTATCTTTATTAAGTTCGGGTTCATCCAATTCTACAGAATCAAAAGCATTCCCACCCCGCATGATACACAAAAGGGAGAGACGAAGGAGAAAAATCCCTACCTCAACAGGTTCTGATGTCCTTCTACGAACACGACCACCACGATCACAAGGCTTCTCCCAGAACGACTGCACCCACCAAGGACGTCGTGGCACTACCAAATCAACAACACAAGAAACTACCTCAACATAGAGATTACATGTCGTAGCATGGAAAGAAAACGAGAGAAGTAGGATCAGAAAGAGAATACAAGAACGGAGGTTTAACATACCTTTTTAGAGTCATTCGTCAAAGACCATCATTCTCGTCAATTACCAGCAGTCTCCTCAGTTGGAAACTGCGGAGGGGAAGTCAAAGAAGAGGGAACGGAACAGGGTGTATGATGTTCTCCTCGCTGACACGATCCCGCAGTCACTGACAGATCGACGATCGGAGTCCGGATGAAGAAGTTAGGAGGAAGGCCTCTAGGTCATCAGGGAGCGTCGCCGTGCGGAGAAGAAGAGAGGTCTATAAATAACACATTCTCCTCTCTTATATAGGAAATGAAAAGGTAAAACAGTATGCAGTGTGTATTAATGAATACATGATGTGACCGTACGACTATTACACTGTTCGACTGGTCAACACACCACACGTCACGCGGTTTCCATGCATTTAATGATAATAATAACTTCAATTAATAATAGGTTTTTTATTGACCCATGAAATGAACCATAATTTAATACCCAACATTAGACTTGAATTGATCGTATTAATGACAGGATCATATCACCACTAACGTCAAGTCAATCGGATATCGCACGTGGGAGTTACGGCGGGTCGAATATTTAATAATAATATTAAATCTATTAATTCATGAGTGTTTCAAGTACCCGATCCGAAAACCAAAAAAAGACATCTTGGACTCATAATTTCCGTCTCGTAGTCAGGGTCGCACTGCCGCTGACGGTTCGTAAAACCGAGGTCGTACGAAGAAGTTACGGACAAAAAAGTGTTTTATCAACAAAATTAATAATAACAATATTTTTTTATTATTATTAATCAATTATTTATTTATTTTTCATAACTCCAAAAGCAATCATGATTTGGAGTCTTATTGGGCGCTATAATCAAACACCAATTCCTCCTTTTTCATTTATTTGTCTTTAATTTTATTTCTCTTATTCTTTTTTTTTGTTTCTCTCTCCAATCTCCTTTCTTCTCCAAGTTCCATCACGCCCCCAAACAAAAGTGGCGTCTCCTTTGCTTTGACTCCATTAATTCCATTCTTTTTATCATTATTATTTTCAATAATAATGATTAAATATCCCCAACAAACATGCAAGATCTCCTCCCATCAAAAGACACATGTCGCACCCCCATTTTAAACATTTATCATTATTATTTTATTTTATTTTTTTAACACAATTATCATAATAACATCTCTCATCTATATTCATATCTCAAATCTCATCGCATTGAATTCAAATACATAAATCTCATTAAATCTTTATTAACGGATCTTTCAAAATTTAAGCCAACATTATTATTATAATTATTTATTATAATAATAATGACATATCCCCAAATTAAAATTTATTAAGTCGTCACCCATTATTGTTAATAATAATTATCATTATTGACGTTCGCCGCATTGACAATGTCCGACCACCATTACGTCAACGCGGAGCAGCCTCCCATTACACACATAATTTATTATTTATTCAAAATTTAAATGAAACAAACACTACAGGAAAACCGCCTATTAGCGGCGGTTTTTTTTCCATATAGCGGCGGTTTAAACCGTTGCTATATAGTTTGGCGGCGGTTTACAAAAACCGCCGCTAAACTTGGCGTCGAAAATCTATTAGCGGCGGTTTTATGCATTTCGCGGCGGTCAAAGAAAAGCTTCGTAGTACCTCATTTCGCGGCGGTTTTTGGTAAATTTAGCGGCGGTTTTAAGGGATATTTAATTAGCGGCGGCTATAATCGCCGCGAAATTCAGGCGTGCCAGGCGCCTACTTAGCGACGATTAAAACCGCCGCTAATTCCGACGTGATTTCGCAGCGGTTTTAACCACTGCTAAGCAGTCTGCCGAATATATTTCGTGGCGGTTTAAACCGCCACTAAATGTATAAGTGGTAAAACATTAGCGGCGGTTAAAACCGCCGCGAAATGATGACCCGAAAAAAAAAATAGAATTTCTGTTTATACTCCACCACTGCCCTGGAAAACAAACCAAACAACACATACAACATATATATAATAAGGAGAAAATTTATGCACCACCTACGCAATATTCATAAACACCCTTTCATTTAATGTTGATGAAAAAGTTGATCCAATTCAATAAGAATACCTAAATCATACAAAATACCTAAAATTATGGATTTAGAATGAAACACAAGATAACATCAAATGAAACAAGAGATTGGGGGTCACATGGATTTATACTTATAGTTTACAGATGATCAAAATTGAAAATATTTGATTCCATAAAGGATTAAAGTGTATGGATCAAAATGTGCCAAAGAAGAGAGGGGAGGGATCACTACTAGTCGTTTGTCCTATAAGGATGAGGAACGAGGATTAAATGTGTTGATGTTCAGTCAGAATAAGAACCTTTAAAACATTATTGTTATAAAATACTTTATATCGATGATTGACATTATGGTTCCAGGAAATAAGGTCTCTCCAGTCTACCACATAAGAAGACATTTGAGAAATAGAGGGAATATTTAAAGAGAATAGAGAATATATTAGAAGATATGTAACCATTAAGAGAGAATCAGTTGTGCTAAACAAAATAAGTGCATAACATGGAAAACATTACGTGGACCACATGATCCATTCTAGGTCACGAAAATCACATAACCCATAAAACATCTTTTGATCACATGATTTTTCTTAATACATATAATCATGTTACCATGTGAAGGTCACATGAATCACATAAAGATTAGTAGATCATGAAAAAATCCTCAAGAGACAACCGAATCACATAAGATAGACTAATGGCCAAGGGTGTGCATCAAAGTTCTAATAAATTACCATTGATTAGTTCATGGATTGATTAAGTGAGATATTTAGACAAGGTGATCACACAAAGGGGTCAAGTGACATGATCACATGATTAGGTCTCTTGTATGGTTCTTGTGATGAGGTCATGCAAAGTTGTCTTACAAAACAAACGCACGAGAGATAGGGTTTTGAGAGCTATGGAGCTTCATGTCACCGGTCAAATGACCAGCCTCTCACCCCCTATTTATAGGGAACCTCAAGGAATATGAATGGACTTATAGAAGACAAAAAGATGTTTTGAATTCCAACCAGAGAAAGTATAATAGACTCATGAAGTCATTTCCTACCTCATAATTGAGTCCTTGTTCCTTCGAACATCACTTTTGTGGGGGGGGGGCATTTTTTGACGCTAGCCAAATGAGCATTGTATATTTTAGGAACAAAGAAATAACCAAAGCCTAGGTATTAATATATACCCAAAGGAAAGAAAATTCTAGCATGTATACATATAGATTAATCACCTAGGTCACAAGGACCATGTGAACTTCAATGAGGCTCATGATCACATGACCCTAGGAACATCATGCAAAGGGGTTATGCAATTCATGTGATCTGTTCCTGCTCATGTGAAGCCCCATCAAATAGCCCAATTAATCATGTAAAACCCCTATGATTATTCTTTTTTATCATATGACATGTCATCTAACAATCTCCCAATATGTTCATAAAATAAAAGTTAGAAAAGAGGGAAGCTTCATGGGAAGGGAGTTGCATTGGTTTTCATGTGATGTGGTTACGTGCCTCATAAAAACTATTAATGATCATGAAAATCACCTCAGAAAACCATCTTGATCTAGTGATATCCATTCAACATGGCTGTTTGGACATGTAACACCCTAATGAGTCAAATTCCCAATGCTGAATTTACAACATAAACATCAAAGAGCCTATTACCATAGACCATCTAACCAATGAAACAAACACATCATTCTCTTTACCACCTGAGGTTATTGTGATCATTCAAGGTTAGCCACTGAATCTCCTCCAAGACCAATGGTTTTTTAAAGGTTCCATACAACACACATGTTATATATAAAAACCAACCTTTCCCATATTTGTTCAACACATCAACAATACTACTCATGGTCCGATGATGCATCGTCACCCTCTCCACCTCCATCTCCTGTTGCCACCTGTAAGAATATTATATTGAAAATTAAATATTGTTGCATATTTATAATTAAACTTAAAACCAATAAAAGTTTTCAAACTAAATGATTGTGATTTTTTGTGATTTACCTGCTCACCACCACTCGGTGCACTACCATTGGGGGCATATCTGCTCATCTGCTGATATAAATCAGTCAACACTTTCTGCATAGCGGATATCTGAGCCCCTTGGTCTTGAACTGTGGCTCGTAGAGAAGACATCTCCCTCTGAGCATCTTCAGGTATGGGCTGACCATAACCAGGAGTAGATGCGGCTGGAATCCCTGATGTCCTGCTAAAGACCTTATATGGTACGGGTCCCAAACCCATCCCGCGCACTCTACCAGGATGCTCCTTCCCAAGGACTTGAGCACCCGGGTCATCCTGGGAGACTGAGTAGGACTGCCCAGGACTGGCATCCCATAGTTCTTTATTTTTTACCTATAAATCAAATATCAATACATATTAACACAGTAAAAACTGATAATAAGTTATTATAATAAAAATTTGACTTCATACCCCAACTTCTTTGGTAGGCTCATTAACAAAAGAGCCATCTGATTTTCTGTGAACATCCAACCACA
This sequence comes from Viscum album, assembly GCA_963277665.1. NCBI lineage: Eukaryota > Viridiplantae > Streptophyta > Magnoliopsida > Santalales > Viscaceae > Viscum > Viscum album. Next base: position 408,343,020 of record OY728142.1, read on the forward strand.
GTTCAGTTCGGGAGGCTTCGTGCCCTAAATTCTGTGACTTCATTAAGCAAATATAAATAAAAAATTCAATATATTAAATAGATAATATTGTATTATAAATATTTAAACTATTTAAAATATTACCAATGACATTCGGCTTCTAGAAAAGCTTTTTGAGCCCGCCGTGTGAGGGATGACTTGCTTCGCCCTGTTTGATGCATTCTGTCATGAGAGATCCTGAAATAAATAAAATGAAATTTAACAGTAATGTATCCAATGTCATCTCCTCTTCATATAAATGTATTAATGTAAAATGAGGATAATACAATAATATATATTTCAATACCATCCGCTTCTCATCACGATGTCTGTCAACAAAAACTTTCCACTGCTCTTTCGGTACCCCACTGGGTAGCTTGTCGTACATTTGTTCCAAGGTCAACGAAGTATCATTGACATCACACCACAATATCCATTTGAAATCTTTCCATTTTTTACCGAGATTTTTCAAAGTCCACTTCCGTGCTATCACATCAGCAACTGTGAAGTGGAAGAACATCTGTATACAGAAATTCATTTTGAACATATTAGTAACATGACATTCAATTAAACCACAATGTAATAAAATTACCTTTATTTTAGAATCGAAAACTTCATTTTTCTAGTTTGGAGGCATATGTCTCCAATCATCATATGAAATGGGAAGGGAAATGGGCTCCGCTGCCAACTGACCTATAATCTGGCCAAGTAACCCCACGACATCATCCGTAGGGACCCCATAAGAATCAAATGGCACGACTATCTTTTCTCCATTCAAGTTCCAAACATCTGAGTTTTTTAAGTGTTTCTCCACGGTTTTATTTTTGTCATCTTCAATGAGCAAACAATTAGTATAAACAAAATGCAATAAATTTATTTGATTAAAATTTATACCTATGACTGTGACCCTCCAGTGTGTCCGGGATGAACTGGAAGGGGTCTATCGCTGCCCAACTGATGAGGCACCTGTAGGGGGAGTCGACGACTCAAACTCTAATGGGAGGCTCTCTGATGGTGTGAGAGATGGTGCAGGGGGAGATGGTGCGGGGGTGTAGGCAGCTGGTGCCTCAGATGTCGTGGGGAGTGACCCAAATGGATCGGCATCTGTCGCAGAACTAGAATAAATAGTATACCGCTTCCTCCTTGTCATTCCTGTCATTTAATCAAATAAAATTAAGTTCAGAATATATATTTCAAAAAAATTATGCAGAAAAAAAAATTAAAAATGATAATAGATGCCCAGTACTAACAAACAAAATATATATAACACTGATAATGAATGACTGCAGAAATGAAACAAGTGGTTGCTGCATGAATGAATAATTGTACATACAATCATTTCCCCCTTCAATAATGTCGGTTTCCTGCTCCATTGATTCATCCACTTCATTCATCCTTGCAAGACTAATATTTTCAATATCATGATGGAAAAATAATTCTACTTCCTGTTGTTGATGACATTCAACTTCAGAGGTCAAATCTTCCACTTCATCACCCATATCATACAAATCTCTTTGTATTACGTGAGTAACTACACTCCACCCTTCATCCACAACATCATTCACATAATATACCATTTTTGCTTATGATGCTAAGATATATGGATCATGCATTTCACGATCACCAACATCCATCAAGCGAGAGAAGTTCACAGAAGTAAATTGCAATGAATCTCTTTTAACACCTCTGATAATATCGACCCATTTGAATTTGAATAAAACAACAGAAAAATGTCCATGGTAGTTTAATTCAATAATATCATGCATCTTTCCATAGTATCCCACTTCAGAAAATATAAATATACCACTATTTTGTGTTTTCAAACCCACTTCTCGATCAACTGTACGAAATCTAAATCCATTCATATTATAAGCGTTGAACTTTCTAACTTGCTTTATAGGACCTCTAGCAAGAAACTTCAAATCTTCTGACAAGTCTGCTCGAGTATCAGTATTCATGATCTGAAAAAAGAAATATAATTTAATAGATTTACAAATTGTATGTGTCAAACTAATATTCTTATTTATTGCAATATTTATGAACTTACACGTCGTGCAAACCATTCTACAAGCTCTTTATTCACAGCTTTCATTATATCTTTCTCATTTCATGTTCAGCCTCTCATTCATCTCTTTGTTTGTATCCTCAACTCTTCAATAAATGGATCTGCAATTTCACTATTCAGCAGCACATATCTATGTGCCTGTAATAATTCCAATTCTGTCAGTGTCACATTTGAGGTTCTCCCAACTGATCGGCCAATAGCAAGCAATATTTTTGATTTCTGATGCATTTGAGATTGATTTGACGTGTCGTCAACACATCCAACTCGATTAAATCTTGTCTCAATATCATCTAAATACCTGGAAGAAAAGGTAAGACATTCCTCGGCCAAATAGCCTTCAGCAATAGAGCCTTCTGGTTGAGCTTTATTTCTCACGTATGATTTCAAATGCCCAAGATATCTGTGAAATAAAATAATAATATTATGCATTTATTTAAATGTCAAAAATTGTTTACTTAACTAGAAAACATATAAATAAAATACCTCTCAATTGGATACATCCATCGATAATGAACGGGGCCTCCTAATTTAGCTTCTTCAACCAAATGCACAGTTAAATGCATCATGATAGTAAAAAATGATGGAGGAAAGATCATCTCCATTGCACAAAGAGTCAATAAAAACCTCTCCTGGAGGTTGTCAAGATGAAATAGATGTACAACTTTCTCACATAATTGCCTGAAAAATGTGCAGAATTGGAGTACAACAGCAGTAACTTTTTCAGGTAATAATGTACGCAATGCCAATGGTAGTAAGTGTTGTAACAAAATATGTGAATCGTGACTTTTCAATCCATGTAACTTATGATTCTTCAAGTCAACACACCTCAAGATGTTACTCGAATACCCATCATATACCTTCACATTCTTTAAAATTCGAAGGAACGTATCTTTATCCCTATTTTTCATTGCGAAAATGGTTGGAGCATACTTTTCATTCTCATCTGGCCAGAGATCGCGTTTTATGTTCATTACTTGTAAGTCTTTGTGAGCATTAAGATGATCCTTCGACTTTCCATGCTCATTAAGTAATGTGAAAATCAAATTATCACAGACATTCTTCTCAATATGCATCACATCAAGATTGTGGCGCAACAAATTAAATTCTCAATACGAAAGTTTAAAGAATATACTTTTTTTCTTCCATTGTTGTGTTCTGATTTCACTTGACGATGCACTTCGGACCCATTTTCCGCTATCATTCAAATGATGAACCTTCCCAAATTCTGTTTCAACATTTTCAAGCTGTGTCAATATTTCAGAACTGGTTAACAACTTTGGAGGTGGTCTACGATCAATGAAACCATTAAATTTTGATTTGTTCAACCGAAATCTATGAGATGCATCGAGAAATCTTCGATGGCATAAGAAGCACCATTTTCTACTGTGAGGTAGCCGTTTGGGCTCAAAATCAAAGTTACAAACGGGACAAGCCAAACCCGTATAAGTGTTCCAACCAGCTAAATTCCCAAGCTCAGGGAAGTCACTAATGGTCCACAGTAAAGCAGCATGCATTTTGAACATTGTTTTAGAAGAAACATCAAATGTCTCAACACCGTTACTCCATAACTCCTTCAATTATTCAATCAAAGGCTGCAAGTATACATCAATATCATTTCCAGGCATTTGTTTTTCAGGAATAATCATTGATATGATAAAAGATGATTGTTGCATACACATCCACGGAGGCAGATTATAAGGGATCAAAACAACTGGCCAAATGCTATAACTTGTACTCAAAGTCCCAAATGGGTTGAATCCATCGGCAGCCAATCCCAATCGAACATTCCTAGGATCAGCTGAGAAATCTGGATGTAATGAATCAAATGTCTTCCATGATTGGGAATCTCGTGGATGTCTCATTAACCCATCATTGTTATTATCTACAGAATTTCACTTCACGTGTTCGGCGGTTTTTGATGACATGAATAATCTTTGCAATCGCACGGCTTCAAAGGAAAGTAACGCAAAACCTTTGCAGGTGTGTTCATTTTCTTCTTCTTCATGAAATTATGTTCAGTCAGACTTCCAACATCACCCTTTGACTGCCATCTAGAAGAAGAACATTTCTTACAATTCTGTCTACTTGAATCCTCTCTCCAATAAAGCATACAATCATTGGGACACGCATGTATTTTTATATAATTCAGACCAAGCTTGTTAACAACTTTTTTCATATCATAAAAAGATTCTGGGATTTTTGCTTCAGGAAATGCATCACGAATCAATTCCAATATCATGGGCATTGCCTTATTTGTAATTCCACATAGACATTTGATATGGTAAAACTTCAGTAGAAATGAAAGCTTTGAATATTTCAAACACCCACTATACAACTCTTGATTTCCATCATCAACTAAATCATGAAACACATTTTTCTCAGTGAAGTTTTCCGTTACATTTGGCTCTACAGAATCAAGAGGAGTATCCAATGATATGTTCCAATATTGATCTACTTGTGTTACAGTCTCAAAAACATCACTTGTCACGTTGCAATTTGTAGCACCCTCTTCTGGTTGTTTTGATATGTTTTGATGCTGATAGTGATGTCTTGCAGTGCCGAATGCATCATTTATGAGGTTTTGTATTTCATTTTCCATTGTCGACGAACTTGGGACCTCATTCTGTGGATTAACATCAGTGCTCAATCTTTCTGTATTGTTCGATTCTCCATGCCAATTCCAACACAAATATTGACCAGGGAATTGCTTCAATATTAAATGTTCATAAACTTCATCTCTCTTCAACCATGTTCTAAATTTACATTTAGGACATGGACATCTTATTCTCCCTTCAACGGATCGATTAGAAATCGCAAAATCTAAAAACTCATTCAAACCCTTAACATACTGAGGTGTGTTCCTCGGTAATGTGATCCAGCTTTTATCCATGTATATCGCAATGTGCCTACACAAAATATACGATAGTGTAAGATTGCAGAATCATAATATAATAAAGATGACCCATTGATCATAAAGTATGCATAATATAATAAAGATGATTCATTGATCATAATATAATAAAGATGAACCATTGATCATAAAGTACGCATAATATAATAAATATGACCCATTGATCATAAAGTATGCATAATATAATAAAGATGATTCATTGATCACATTTAAAATAGGCGAGTGGCTATTTTGGTTTCAGTTCTTTTCTCCGGGCCCTTGGATCCCTACCTAGAGATCTTCTCGGGTTTTTTTGGGAGACTATGCTTCATCTAGATTGATCCATTCAACATTGGATCTTTTATTATAGTTGTGGCGCATCTATCTGGGTAATAAATATTTTTGATTCTTCGTTTCTCTTGATAATGGTGGCACCCTAGGGTAACATTATCAGATCTGGTGGCCTAAGTTTTTGAATCTTTGTGTATTCTTCTAGATCCTTTGGGAGATCTCATTATGGAGGCCATTCCTTGGTTAGTTGTGGTGCGGCAGATGTCTTTTCTTGAGGTATTTGGTGTTTTCCATTTCCACCAACCCCTTCTTTTCTAATTTATATCAATATTAATGTTTTTATTATATTCTAGGGCCTTCGTTTTCATCATTGGGTTTTCATTGTTGGTGGATCCTATTACGGGAATGTGTGACTTGAGCTTTGAGGTAGGTGGTTCCATCTCTAGCCTATGATAATTAGCCTAATTTATCTTAATTTATAAGTTGATATATCAAATTGGAATGACTATTTTAATTTGTTTAAGAAGGGGTTTTTGAGAGAAATGTTTTTCCATGATTTTTGATAAATGAAAATGAAATGGGTACGTTAACATAAATATGGGTTAGTGTTCAACCACTGATTGTGATCATAAATGTAAGAATAAAATTATGTATTCTTTTTTTAACCTTACCCATTTTTGGTAAATCTATTTTATTAGTTATGTAAATAGAGATAAATTTATAAAAGAATCCCTATAATATCTATTGTGTTTTAATAAGATCATGATATCAAATTCATGACTCAAATATTACCATAAATTCACTACCCTAATTTCCATTGGATCAACTGACACCCAATGATTCTATGACAGATACAATATGAATTTGACTAATACTCATAAAATGTGTAGGTCCAATTTCTCTTATATTTAAAGGGATCTATAGGAGTCTAACCCTGATGAGGGTATGGAGGCTGATATGGGGATAAATCCTGATTAACTAGACTAGGTAGTAGTTCTTGAGGGGGTGGTGCTGACTCGTTCTACAGTGGTTGATGTATAGCCTGAGGATGAGTAAGATGTTGATTCCTTAGTGAGGCTATACAGGCTGATCTACTGGTAAAAATTCTAGTAGACTAGGGGACTCAACCTGTGAAACAATATCAATCTAGAACATGGAGTCTCTTTTCATAGGATACCTGAGTGAAAAAATTAACACCTTCTTAGCATGTTGGATGGATTTCTCCTGGCGATGAGTCCTATTAGAGAATTTTTTGAATCCACCTATAATGTTTGGAGTGATGGGGGAGGGAACCAGTTTAGCCTTACCATTCACCATGCACATCATCAGTAGATATTTGTGAGTTAATGACTTGTCAAGTGAATTCATGAGGCCCTTCCACCTAGCGACAATGTCTATGACTCACTCATATGGTCGTTGTTTTCAAATAAAGTAGTCAGATGTTCTGGAATTTCCCATGGTGGTGCTAAACTGAAAAATAAATTGATTATGATGGTCTTCCCAACAAGCTATAGACCCAATGGATAACTAGATGTACCAGAAAAACTCTGGCCATTCTAATGTCAGCACAAAACATAGTGCTTTGTGTCTTCCTACTATGATAGAGTTCACAACATAGGGCCACACATTGAAATAAAATGGGCTAGGTGTTGTAGCAGATTACACATCCCATTGAAGGGGGGAATTGTTGGATTCTCAAATTCTATCGGTGCTGACATATCATAAACCGATGCATGTTATGACATTCCATCAAGTGGTATTTCCACCTATCACTTCTCCAGGGCCTCAAAGGATACGATGAGGTTGTCCATTGTGTCCTCTAGGAAAGGATTCCATTCTGGGCCAGGATCAATGACAACCAATGAATTTCTAATATCATCAACATGGTAGGTAGGCTAAACCACCCATGAAGTGATAGGTATAACAACTGGGCGAATTCCATAAGATAATACTAGGGGAATTACTAGAGCCAGGTCTCGAGGAAGATTCTCATTCAATTTTGGTGGATTAGGCAATAAATAGTGTGATCACTTGTCATAGGCTCCTAAATTTACCGAATTGAGAGGAAATTGATTTTCCAGATTAAAGGGAATTATTTTCTTAATGAATTTTGGATTCCCCTAATTTTCTAGTGGATATAGGACAAGATTATATCATATATCTCCATATTGTAGAAACTAATTAGCATGGAGCTCATTAATGGGAATCTTCTATTCGGAAAGATGCTGAAACATAGAAGTCATACCAGGATCAACTATATTCTACATTGAACTAGACGGGTCATAGGGATTAGCAGTCCTGGTCAGTCCTTTACCCTGGTTGGGGTCTTGGTGTAAGGGTAATTACTTAGAGGAATCTGAAAGGCCATGCGTCTTTCTTTGATGGTGGGTGTCAACACTTGGGGTGTCCAGTAGATGTTGTGCTACCGCAAAGGGTGGGTCCTCTTACTCAGAATTTAATTTAGTTTATCACTCCATAAATGTAAAAATCTCATCTATATTCAAGGTGACTATGCACAGAGGCACATTATTGACGTCATTGGGAAGATTTGGATATCATAGGATGGGATTGAAGTGGAGAGAAACATAATTCCCTACGATGCAAATCTGTACTGGTGGGGACACTTCCTTAATAATTATATGGATTAGAAAAATGTTCTGAAGACATCATTGTAGATGGTACTGGTGGTATCTTGTTGATGTGGGTGGATACGACACGAGAAGACCTGCTAAATAAACCATGTAATGTTAATGGAAAATGTCATCCCAATGCTCTTGGATATTATATAATTCAAAATAAGGTTCAAGAGGTAGAAATGTGTCTCCCAAATGGTTTGAAAAAAAAACCCTATCATGATTGAGTGACCCCAGAATTATGATGTTGGAAGTAGTTTTACAAAGGATTTGGACCTAAAACAATAGCAAGATAAGAACAAGTGTAAAAAAATGAATTTAAATAAAAAACAATTTTTAAAATTCATAATTTAATTTAGAAATGAGACCACCATCCCTAGAAATATTGGAAAAAATTTCATAGCCCACAAGGAATCGTTTAATTCCTATAGGAATACAAAAAATTAATAATTAATACAACTCAGATAACCTAACTAAAAATGTAGTAATTAATATGTTTGAGTTTCAAACTCACAAGGTTTGCCTATATGCTATAAATTATTTCTAAAAATTTAAAACACAATTGATTGATTATTTAAGGAAAGATAATGAAGAGAAAAAAATATATTTGATTTTGAAGTCAAATTACAAATCATGCTAGGTTTAGTGATTTTCAAGTTCCTGTGATAGGGATTCTAATTTTTTCATTTTCATTGATATCTATTATGAGAATTAGGTCGTTAGGGATCCTTGGTCTCGGTATCCTACACTAGTACAATAACCAAACTATTGGAATGGTCAAATATTAGGTTTTATTATCAGATTCGGTTACCCAAAACCATTTTTAAACTACCTATGCTAGATTATATAATTTTCATATGAATCCAAAGGTGAATATTTCATTCAGAAATAAGGTACACCTCAAGTCACAGCATAATGTTCATGCAATAGAAAAATAAAATAGATTGGTATTATTAAACAAAGTTACAACAACCAAAACATGGATAGAAATATAGAAACAACACATGATCAACACATCCCCCTATAATCACCTCAGTTGAAACAATGAAACTAATCCCTCATGATAATCCTGAGGAGCCATATTGAAATGGTTACCCATTAGAACATTGCAGCAAAGAATGGAAGCAACCTTAGTGATTTTCACTTTTGTACTCATCTTTGGATGCATCCTTTATTTATCTCCAAGGTATATACTTACATGTTTGTTTGGTTGTAGGTCTACATATATAGGTATCTGTAAAAAAATCCCTCAACATATGCATAAAATATCATACAAGTTGAATGTTCAAATATGGTAATGAATTCAGGACATGAAAAGTTCACCTCCATCACATGAAACCTACTCCTTCTTCTTGAAATCACGTCATGAGTTAATTTTAGAGTGTGTGGTTCCTTTGATGCCACATAAATTCAGGTCATAAGTCCTTTTTATGGCTTATAAGAGTGGCGTAAAACATGGTGGGATTCTTCAATGAACAACGTTGAAATTTGGGAATCTATGGTGTTGGCAAAACACATTCATAGAATGAAGGATGACTTCATGGAATAAAAGTTTTTGGGCCTTCATGTTTTTTTATAAGATTTATTCATGTCTTGTATTTCATAATTGTCCTGAACTAGGTTCATGATACGAATCACTAGTTTCCAGCTCCATAACCTCTATTTTAGTTTGGTTATGTAGTTTCGACACTAGGAAGTGTTTGATTGACATCCAATGTCATGGGAATCCATATTTAAGTGGATAGATCGATCATTTTTTCTCCTTTTACTCATTTCCATAAAATATTTGTATCATTAACAATATGAACATAACATCAAATGTACAAGCAAAAATTAAAAATTCAATTATCAAGAATCAATGTATTTATATATCATAATTGTGTTCATGAAATTTTCTTATCATACTACATAAAATCTAAATAAATATCATACTTATAGGATGAATAAATAATGTAGACCTAGTAATTAGGTCTCCGGAGATGGAGGTCGTGGGGTCGCCGGAGACGGAGGTCGCGGGGTCGCCGGAGGTCGCGGGTCGCCGGAGGTCGCGGGTCGCCGGAGGTCGCGGGTCGCCGGAGGTCGAGGGTCGAGGATTGCGGGTCGCCGGGGGGTTAGAGGAAGAAGGGAGGGCGCGAGGGTTTGGGGAACGATCGGGGTGGGGGAAGAAGGGTCGGGATTGTGAAAATGAACGAAAGGTTTCGCGGTGGTTTATTAAAAACCGCCGCAAAACCTTTCGGTGAAAACGTTTAGCGGTGGTTTTGTGAACCGCCGCCACAAAATCGCCACTAAACACGGTTTTTGTTGTAGTGAAAAAGAAACCATGCACCTCCCCTCATTGAATTAAATGACAAAACAAAATTAATATAACTTACATATTCAACCCTTTTTAATACATTTAATTTCATTAACCTCTCGCACGTAGTTTTTACGCCATCATTATTATTATTATTTAACATAATAATAATAACGAATTCACCTTTAATTTTATTAACGCACCACCATGCTTCTACTGTGCATCTTCATTTATTTGTTTGCAATAAATACCATGACTCATTTCATTAATTTCTCATTATTATTAATATTATGAATAATATTAATAACACAACACCCATTATTATTATTCAAATTTAATTTCAACAATTACTCAATTAATAATAAACCGCATGTTTCATCTATCAACGTCTAATGGGTCACACACCTTCCCACTTCACATCATTAGTAATAATAACACCCATTAAATCATTTTATCATGATTATTCTCTTTTTAGTTTAATTAATAACACAATTTATGTTATCATCATTATCATTTAACATATTTTTACGTTATCATCAGTATTAAAAATTATCATTATAACGCGCGTCGTGTTGACCACATCGATTTCAACAAAGGAATGGACCGGAGGGGTCCAGGCCATTACATCAGATACCTCTCAAAACATTCTCGTCCTCGAGAATTAAAAACCACCCCAGAAAAAAGAATGGATCCGAACAACCACCTCGCAAGATACCTCTCAGGGCTCTTGTCATAATAGGAAACAACTGACAACCCTAATTATACGAGTTAGGAATTCCTTCTCCCATACCGAGATATTATCCGCTTTAGGCGGCACTGACTCACTTGCACGGGTTTAATCGCATCCACATTAATGCATCTCGATTAGGAATTAGGTCTTCCGAATTCCATATATTAGGATTTTCCAAAATTACACTACCCCCAACACCATACATAACAACAATAAATTGCCCAAACACATGGCTTGAGGAATTCCTTCTCCCATGTCGAGATATTATCCGCTTTAGGCGGCACTGACTCGCCTGCACGGGTTTAATCGCATCCACATTAATGCGTCTCGATTAGGGATCAGGTCCTCCTCTCCCCACATGTTAGGAATCTTCACACACATTTAAAGGAAATAGGGAAACAACTTAGCATTATAGACTCATGAAAAAAAAGGTCCAGGCCCAAATCATGGGCGAGAATGAGTTTCAACAAAGGAGTGTGATGATCCTGAATTTAAACAAAACATAAACGAGAGCATTTAAGTAAAACCGAAAACATCTCTCTCGATCTATGGCTTTGCTAGGGTTGCCGCTTCTGTTGTGTGCATCTGTCCACATCCCCCTCCTCTACCTCTCTGTTGACGTCCATGTGCCATAGTTGTACGGTAAACAAAGAATGCCTAAGCCCAAGTATCAAGGAAATTTTCTCAAGGTTTCATTTTATCATTTTATTTTGATTTCTTTCCCAAAACACCCAAATCAAGTAAAACACAAATCATGATGATGCATGTACCTTTCCTAGGGTCTCTACCCTGCAATCAATGTAGTCTCACTTGGTCATTCGGTAGGCTCAGAGTCCTTGCATCGGATCACAGGGGGGCCTAAAATCCTGTGTCCCAGCCGGTCTTCTCTGGCCTATGTCATGCACCAAGATTAACCAACATTGTTGCCCTAACATCCCATGCAATCCTCACTGTTCCTAACTCCAGACTTCATCCTATCTCTCAACCATCAGCCTCTGATACCATTCTGTCATGACCCCCTCCCACCAAAGATGCCCCTCCTGAGCTGGCAATGGTGGAATGGAGATAATGACCCCTGAGTCCCGCCTCCAGTAGGCCCCGGAGTGGCGACTAGCACCAAGGGTATGAGTTTTTTCACATATATGGGAGGCATTAACCTTTTTATTAATTTAAGATTAGGAAATAGGATGAGTAAAACACCAAGAAGAAGAAAAGGAACAAGTATAGAAATAGCCCAAAACCAATTCCATATGCATGCTTTATACAATAGTGAAACAAAAGTACAAGTACAAAAAAACTCCAAAGCATTTTACCAAAAAAAAGTAAAGGAAAACAACAACAGCAAACAACAGCAACTCCCCCTGCCTAACTAGTAAGGTCCCGTATAGTCCCTGCAGTCCTCCTGAAAACCTGAAAGTAAACGTAGGGTGAGCATACAAGTATACTCAGTAGGGAAACCTAAATCTCTCGTGCACAAGTGGGGAGACATCCTAATGCCCCGTGAGAAAACAGAAGAACCAAAACCCAGTAAGGAATCTACCCACCCAGCCTCACCAGTCACACTCACCAAATAACACAAGTCAATAGAGTATAGTAGTAATGTTATCAAAGTATGGGTACCCCGCACCACCTTCCCACTGGTTATTGAAGACATCCTACGCATCGGACCAATCCTGACATTCTCACCACAGTCCCACTGCCTCACCCCGCCGGCACACACCTGGGTCACATCCTCACGCAGTCCCACTTCCAAACCCCGCCCGCAAACACCTGGGCTACAACTGTCACACGTAACCACACCTGCAAACACCTAGGCCAGAACAACCACCGCCACGCCTGAAGACACCTGGGCTAGAAGATCCACTGCCACGCCCGAAGACACCTGGGCCTCATCCCGAAGACACTTGGGAAACCACCTGCCCGCACACACCTGGGCCAGCCACCACACTACCCCGCCCGAAGGTTCTTGGGCGAATAATGGACTTCAGGCCATCACAGCTTGCCCGAAGATACTTGGGCTATCCGAGAAAGGGAGCAGAAAGGAGCTAATAACCAGCCACTAATAGAAGTGTTGGGAAAAACACCCTCCCCCATGAAATGGGGGTGTTCAGCACTAAGTGTTCAACTTGGGTGGGGTGCGAATAAGAAACACAAAACTAAAAATATATGTATAGGTAACAGCACTCACCCAAGTTTAGGTTTTTCTTCAGCCAGCCTAAAGAACACAAACAACACCCTTGTCCACGTCATAGCTCACACCAAACAAAAAAACCCATTTGTCCCATCCTTGTTTTCATGTTCAGTAATGATGCTTAAATAAGTTTCCGCACCTACTTGGGCAATTAGTAATCATAAGCACAAGTCAAGGGAAAGAAAACAGTCAAGCATCAACTACAACGTCCACACCCGGTTCTCTTGTAAAGTCGCAAAAACAAAGGGGTAAGTGAGATCCCTTGAAGTACTGGAACCAAAGAAAAACCCCAAGATACACCCCAAGATCCGGAGCCAACGGTTTCTCAACAACAGAGGATCCCTTCCCAATTTTTGATATAACCAAGGTAACCACCCGACCTTAAATTCATAACCACCAAATCCATAACAACAGGGGATCCCATCCCCAACCACATCACCCAGCAATCAGCCTGTGAAATAAGAATAATCAACCCACTACCACCAAGCAAGCAGGTCCATGTGGGTATTTTTTAGATTTAAACAATTTAACACACTCCGTGATTCCAATTCCACTATACTTTAACCGGGGTTATTAATCCTGGTGCTTTCAATTTATTTAGCCGAATGTACGTAATTAACCAATTTCCTTTACACAGCAAGGGTTCACAACCACAATACAATCCATTTAAACACCACCAGAGGAAAGGGTTTGTTAGTGCACAGAGAAAGACCACCAACGACCATGATTTTCAGTAGGCGTAAGCCCGCACAATTCAAAAAACAAGATCATAAAACAAAGTAGCATCATCGATCATAGCCCCCCTTCATTCTTTAGATTATGTTCATTATCTTCATTAAGTTCGGGTTCATCCAATTCTACAGAATCAAAAGCATGCCCACCCCGCATGATACACAAAAGGGAGAGACGAAGGAGAAAAATCCCTACCTCAATAGGTTCTGATGTCCTTCTATGAACACGACCACCACGATCACAAGGCTTCTCCCAGAATGACTGCACCCACCAAGGACGTCGCGGCACCACCGAATCAACAAAACAAGAAACTCCCTCAACATGGAGATTACATGCCATAGCATGGAAAGAAAACGGGAGAAGTAGGATCGGAAAGAGAATACAAAAACAGAGGTTTAACATATCTTTTTAGAGTCGTTCGTCAAAGACCGTCATTCCCGTCAATTATCAGCAGTCTCCTCGGTTGGAAACTGCAGAGGGGAAGTCAAAGAAGAGGGAATGGAAAAGGGTGTACGATGTTCTCCTCGCTGACACGATCCCGCAGTCACTGACGGATCGATGATCGGAGTCCGGATGAAGAAGTTAGGAGGAAGGCCTCTAGGTCATCCGGAAGCGTCGTCGTGCGGAGAAGAAGAGAGGTCCGTAAATAACACGTGATCCTCTCTTATATAGGCAATGGAAAGGTAAAATGGTACGCAACATGTATTAATGAATACACGACGTGACCGTACGACTATTACACTGTTCGATTGGTCAACACACCACACGTCACGTGGTTTCCATGCATTTAATGATAATAATAACTTCAATTAATAATAGGTGTTTTATTGACCCAGGACACGAACCATAATTTAATACCCAACATTAGACTTGAATTGATCGTATTAATGACAGGATCCTATCACCACTAACGGCAAGTCAATTGGATATCGCACGTGGGAGTTACGAAGGGTCGAAGATTTAATAATAATATTAAATCTATTAATTAATGAGCGTTTCGGGTACCCGATCTGAAAACCAGAAAAAGACATCCAATATTGGACTAATAATTTTCTTCTCGTAGTCAGGGTCGCACTGCTGCTGACGGTTCATAAAACTGAGGTCGTACGAAGAAGGTACAGACAAAAAAGTGTTTTATCAACAAAATTAATAATAACAATATTTTTTTATTATTATTAATCAATTATTTATTTATTTTACATAAATCCAAAAGCAATCACGATTTAGAGTCCTCTTGGGCGCTAGAATTAAACACTAATTCCTTTTTTTTCATTTATTTTTCTTTTAATTTTATTTCTCTTATTCTTTTTTTTGTTTCTCTCTCCAATCTCCTTTCTTCTCCAAGTTCCACCCCAAACAAAAGTGGTGCCTCCTTTTCTTTGACTCCATTAATTCCATTCTTTTTATCATTATTATTTTCAATAATAATGATTAAATCTCCCCAACAAACATGCAAGATCTCCTCCCATCAAAACGCACATGCCGCACCCCTATTTTAAACATTTATCATTATTATTTTATTTTATTTTTTTAACACAATTATCATAATAACATCTCTCATCTATCCTCATATCTCAAATCTCATAGCATTGAATTCAAAAACATAAATCTCGTTAAATCTTTATTAACGGATCTTTCAAAATTTAAGCCAACATTATTATTATAATTATTTAGTATAATAATAATGACATGTAACCAAATTAAAATTTATTAAGTTGTCACCCATTATTGTTAATAATAATTATCATTATTGACGTTCGCCGCGTTGACCATGTCCGACCACCATTACGTCAACGCCGAGCAGCCTCCCATTACACACATAATTTATTATTTATTCAAAATTTAAATAAAACAAAAAGAAACCATGCACCTCCCCTCATTGAATTAAATGACAAAACAAAATTAATATAACTTACATATTCAACCCCTTTTTAATACATTTAATTTCATTAACCTCTCGCACGTAGTTTTTACACCATCATTATTATTATTATTTAACATAATAATAATAACGAACTCACCTTTAATTTTATTAACGCACCACCATGCTTCCACTGTGCATCTTCATTTATTTGTTTTCAATAAATACCATGACTCATTTCATTAATTTCTCATTATTATTAATATTATGAATAATATTAATAACACAACACCCATTATTATTATTCAAATTTAATTTCAATAATTACTCAATTAATAATAAACCGCATGTTTCATCTATCAACGTCTAATGGGTCACACACCTTCCCACTCCACATCATTAATAATAATAACACCCATTAAATCATTTTATCATGATTATTCTCTTTTTAGTTTAATTAATCACATAATTTATGTCATCATCATTATCATTTAACATATTTTTACGTTATCATCAGTATTAAAAATTATCATTATAACGCGCGTCGTGTTGACCACATCGATTTCAACAAAGGAATGGACCAGAGGGGTTCGGGCCATTACAGCGGTCCAGGGGGTTGGGGGGCTGTCCAAGGGGGAGGGGTGGTGTCCAGGGGGGTGGGGGCGGTCCAGGGGGTTGGGGGGCTGTCCAAGGGGGTGGGGTGGTGTCCAGGGGGTGGGGTGGCTGTCCATGGGGGTGGGGGTGTCCAGGGGGTGGGGGTGTCTAGGTGGTGGGGTGGTGTCTAGGAGGGGTGGGGGTGTCTAGGGGGTTGGGGCTGTCTAGGGGGTAGGGGTTTGTCCATGGGGGTGGGGGTGTCCAGGGGGTGGGGTGGTGTCCAGGGGGGTGGGGGCGGTCTAGGGGGTTGGGGGTTGTCCAAAGGGGGTGGGGTGATGTCCAGGGGGTGGGGGTGGTTGTCCATGGGGGTGGGGGTGTCCGGGGGGTGGGGGTCTAGGTGGTGTCTAGGATGGGTGGGGGCGTCAAGGGGGTTGGGGTTGTCTAGGGGTAGGAGGGTTGTCCATGGGGGTGGGGTGTCCAGGGGGTGGGGGCGGTCCAGGGGTTGGAGGGGCTGTCTAAGGGTGGTGGGGGGTTGTCCAGGACGGTGGGGGGGGGTTGTCCATGGGGTTGGGGGTGTCCAGGGGGTGGGGGTGTCTAGGTGGTGGGGTGGTGTCTAGGAGGGGTGGGGGTTTTAATGGTTTTAATGGAATGAATTTCATGGATTCTAAGATCATTGGTATTTTTAAAATGGTTTTGGAATAGTGTTTATTTCAATAGTATGTGTTTCTTTAGGAGAAAATGAATGCTTTTGGTGTGTATGGCAGGAAGGGAGATTTGGTTATTAGGAAAAGGATCACATTTTTATTGTGAGACAAAAATACTATATGAATTTTGAAATGGAACCTTAAAAGGGGTTTTTATAAACCATTGTGGAGTTTTAAATAGAAATAAGTCTCTATTATGTGATTTTGAAATGGTTTAATGAAGAATTATTTATGATGTATCTTTATGGGATTTGTGATTTTGTGTCCCTTGTTTTAGAACATTAGATTATTTTACTAAAGGTTTTGTTTTTGATAATTCTTTAGAATGTTTCCACTATAAATGAATCAAAAATTCCATAAGGGGATATCTTATGTAGTCATTTTTGTGTCTTTGTCTCTACTCAAACTCTTGTGAAAGTGGAATAATCATGTTCTTATCAGATCATTTATTATGCATGAGAGTTTCTAAAATACCATCCACTATTTGTTATTGGTGATCAAGGATCTCAGGAGGCAACCAAGTGGGTATCTATGATTAATGGGATCTTTGAGTTGTTAGAAACCCTATAATCCACGGGGGTGGGGGCTGTCCAGGGGGTGGGGGCTGTCCAAGGGGGGTGGGGGCCTATCCAGGGGGGTGGGGGGCTTTCCACGGGGGTGGTGGGGCTGTCCAGGGGGGTAAGGGTGTCTACGGGGGGTGGGCGGGGCTGTCCACGGGGGCGGGGGTTGTCCAGGGGGGTAGGGGATGTCCAAGGGGGTGGGTGGGGCTATCCAGGGGGTACGGGGTGTCCAGGGGGGTGTGCGGGCTCTCCACGGGGGGTGGCAGGGCTATCCAAGGGGGTAGGGGGGTGTCCAGGGGGTGGGTGGGCTGTCCACGGGGGGTAGGGGTGTCCAGGGGGGTGGGCAGGCTATCCATGGGGTGGGGAGGTTGTCCATGAGGGGAGAGGTGTCCAGGGGGTGGGCGAGCTATCCACGGGGGGTGGAGGGGCTGTCGAGGGGGGTAGGGGGTGTCTAGGGGGTGGGTGGGCTGCCCACGGGGGTGGGCGGGCTGTTCAGGGGGGTGCAGGGTGTCTAGGGGGTGGGTGGGTTGTCCACGAGGGTGGTGGGGTTGTCGAGGGGGTACGGGGTGTCCAAAGGGGTAGGGGGATGTCCACGGGGGTGGGGGGCTGTCCGGGGGGGTGGGTGGACTATCTATGAGGGTGGCGGGGCTGTCCAGGGGGTTACGGGGTGTCCAAGGGGGTGGGTGGGCTATCCACGGGGGTGGGCGGGCTGTCCACGAGGGTGGGGGCTGTCCAGGGGGCACGAGGTGTCCAGGGGGGTGGGCGGGGCTGTTTAGGGGGTACGAGGTGTCCAGGGGGTGGGCGGGGTTGTTTAGGGGGTGGTGGGGCTGTCCAGGGGGTATGGGGTGTCCAAGGGGTGGGTGGGTTGTCCATGGGGTGGGGGGCTATCCACGGGGGTGGGGGCTATTCGGGGGGGGGGGTACGAGGTGTCCAAGGGGGTGGGCGGGCTGTCCACGGGGGCGAGCAGGCTGTCCACGGGGGTAGGGGGCTGTCTAGGGGGGTGGGTGGGGCTGTTTAGGGGGGGTATGAGGTGTCTAGGGGGGTGGGCAGGCTATCCATGGGGGTGGTGGGGCTGTCCAGGGGGGTATGGGGTGTCCAGGGGGGTGGGCGGGCTGTCCACGGGGGTGGGGGCTGTCCGTGGGGGGGGGGGGTACGGGGTGTCGGGGGGGGGGGGGGGTGTCCACAGGGGTGGCGTGGCTGTCCAGGGGGGTGAGGGGTGTCCAAGGGGGTGGGCGGGCTGTCCACGTGGGTGGGTGGGCTGTCCACAAGGGTGGGGGTTGTCCAGGGGGGCACGATGTGTCTAGGGGTGGGTGGGGCTGTGTAGGGGGTATGGGGTGTCCAGGGGTGGACAGGTTGTCCATGGGGGTGGCGGGGCTGTCGAGGGGGTATGGGTGTTCGGGGGGGGGGGGGGGGGGGGCTGTCCACGGGGGTGGGGGCTGTCCGGGGGGTACGAGGTGTCCGGGGGGGGGCTGTCCACGGGGGTGTTGAGGCTGTCCAGGGGGGTACGGGGTGTCCAAGGGGGTGGGCGGGTTGTCCACGGGGGTGGGTGGGCTGTCCACGGGGGTGGGGGGTTGTCCAGGGGGCATGGGGTATCCAGGGGGGTGGGTAGGGCTGTCTAGGGGGTACGGGGTGTCCAGGGGGGTGGGCAGGCTATCAACGGGGGTGGCAGAGCTGTCCAGGGGGGTACGAGGTGTCCAGAGGGGTGGGTGGGTTGTCCACGGGGGTGGGGGGCTATCTAGGGGAGGGGTGAATCAGTCACATCAAATCATTAAGTCAAGCTTTATTATTTATAGATAAAAAATAAAGATAATGTGACCTACCTAATCACACATATATTCAGGCACAACAAATCAATAAAAATCAAAGGTCAGTAATATCAGTCAAAAATGTAACATATCAATTTGTCCCTCATCACCATCACCATCATCACCGTCATCATCATCCTCACCCTCGTCCTCATCATTGTCCCCATCATCGTCCCCGCCCTCCTCAACGCCCTCCTCCTCGCCCTCGTACTTAGCTTCGGCCTCCTCATCGCCCTCCTCCTTTGCCTCGCCCTCCTCCTCACCCTCTTCCTCTGGCTCGACCTCATCCCCGCCATCATCTCGACCAGCATTGGAACTACCACCTGGTGCACCATATATAGAACGCATCAACGACATGTATTCATCACAAGTTGTGCTGGCCTCTGGTGGAAGTGTGGGACGTAAAACTTTCATCAGTTTCATAAATGTAGTGTTTGCCCTAGCAGACTGTTATGCCGTCTTTGTGGCCCTTTTTTCAGCTTGTTCTGCCTATGCCTTAACCTGATGGAACTTGGTGGCACTATAAATCATACTTGAGGAGGGCCAATACCTCGTCGGAACTATACTCTTCCCAGGTCGACAGCGTACTCTACTAGGGTGTTCATCCCCCAATACCTGATGTAAGTGATTGTTTGGCCCAAAATTGTCAGGTTTCTAGGCATCAAGGGCCTTTAAAGCAGCCTGTTACAGATATAAATAGATTATTAAGTTAAGAAATAGAGATTAAAATTTTAAATCTACAAATTAAAACTTACAATCTGCTCTTGAGTCGGTTCATTAACCACACTTCCATCTTTATTCCTTCTATTCGAGCAAAACAGTTTTGCTCGAGGCACACGTCCTTCTATATTCAATTTATGCCTCTACAATGACATTGAATGTAGGAAACAATAATTAAAAATAGGATACCAATAATTAATTCCATAACTAAAATTATATAACAACTTCAGCAATTGAATAAATTATGGAGAAAGTAATAGAAAGTGCAATTCGTAAAGAAAAATTATAAACTGCCATACCTACTGCCTCTCATGATCTGGAATCGTAGTACGTCCCAATGTGTGGATGTACTTTTTAGCATCGATATTTTTTTTATTTCTTCCTGATGAATCCTAAATAAAATTCAATAATTAGTATTAATGAAAAACTTGAAAATTTTCATTTAAATACCTCTAATGTGATTAATACCTTAAATTGGCTAGTTGTCCAATGAATAATCATATGTTGATATTGTTCTAACGGACAATCATCCACGACAGGGATGACCTCTAACTCTGTGCCCACTCTAGCACATCAGACAATGTACAACTCGTACTTATAAGCTCTCCAAAGCTCGCCTAAATCATTTAGACATGTTGGTCGTGCACCCTCACCATCGGAGAAATTAAACTGTAGCTGACACCAAAATATTAATTCATATAAATAAAAAAAATAATATATTACATTAAATACAACATATTTTTTTACCCATATCTCGGCTCAAGCTTTATACTTGACTTTATTTGGCAGTTGTCTCTGTGAGAGCGGGCATACATGGATGATGTCAGAGAATTTGACAAGCGTCGCCAAAAAACTCTGACATTGCTAACCTGATTTTTCAATCATTTGACTATCTTCATTGTAGTCCACCATCAACTGTGTGCGGCGGTTCCACACTGCACGCATGCGTGTATGCCCCTGCCCCTACCTCCTATCAGTAGATGTATCTGTTATGAAAGAAAAACAGATATTTTATCAATACATGTTATAATGAAAATAAATAATGGTGTAAAAATTTGTTAGGGTTGTGTAAGTATACATGCGGTAGTCTGATCAATGGGCGCCACTGGATCCATAGAAACTGAAGGAACACCCTGTACAGATGGAGTGGGTCCCAATGTATGCTCCGCAGGGACAGACTCTGGCAGAGTAAGAGTCGATGAAGATGGAATGTAAAAGCCCCCACCTGGGCAACTCACCCCCCACCACCCCCACCTGAACAGCCCCCCCCACCTGGGCAACCCACCCCCCTCCCTGGACACCCCACACCCCCCTCCCCCACCTGGACACCCCACCCTGACCCCCTTGGACAACTCACACCCCTCCTTGGGCAGCCCATACCCCCTCCCCCTCACCCCTATAGCCCCCCTACCCCTCCTGCAGCCCCCCTTAGGGTAATTTTATTTAAAATCATTTTATTCATTAAGAAAGGCAAACCATCATACATTAGCCATTTCATTCCAAACAACCCATTCAATTTATCAAAACATGACAAATTCAATTTATCAAAATATGACAAATTCAATTTATAAGGCTCTACGGGTCACTTAGAAAATGTCATTGGGGAAAGGAAAAATCAACTACATTGTTAATTCCAATTTAAAAATTGGGCCAAGCACTTAGGAGGTGTGGTGGTGTCTAGGAGGCGTGGTGGTGTCCAAGGGGGGTGTATAAGGGGGTGGGGGTGGGGCAGTCCAAGGGGGTGGAGGGTGTCTAGGGGGTGGGGGTGTCTAGGGGTGGTAGAGGTGGGGGGGGGGTTGTCCAGGGGGGGTGTCCATGGGGGGTGAGGGGTGTCCAGCGGGGGTGGGGGTGGGGGTGTTCAGGGGGGTGGGGTGGGGGGGCTATCCAAAGGGTGGGGGTGTCCAAGGGGGTGGGGGGAGCTGTCCAGGGGGTGGGGGTGCAGGGGGGTGGGGGCTGTCCAATGGGGGGGGGTCCAGGGGGTGGGGGGTTGTCCAGGGGGTGAAAGGTGTCCAGGGGGTGGGGTGGGGGTGTTCACAATTCCAATCCATCACCCAACCAATGGAAATTCATCCTCAATATCAATACTCTTCCCATTATTCCTTGAACAAAAACTATAAATACAAAATCCAAATCCAATTTTCAACTAAAGTCCACAGAAACTACCATATCACCCCACTAAAAAAACCCTTTACCATGTTTGAAGTGTAGAACAAAAAACAGAAAACAAATCAAAGGGTTCGGTACTCCACAGACAGCAGGAACTTTAATTTAGCCAAAATCAAAACAGCAAACAGAAAAAAATAGAGGGAGGACATTAAAACCAAGGTAGCACTTACTAATTTGTAGTGTAGAAATAAAAATTTGATTGATTGAAGATGGATCTATGGCTGGAAGGAGTTTCATAGTCAAGACAATTTTGGGAGGAGCTCTGGATTAGGGTCTGCAATCGGGCCGAGTGGGAGCTGAGGTGCTGGGTATTTGGGGGGAAACTTTCCCAATAGTTTTTAAAAACCGTTGGGAAAGCCTATCTTTACCAACAGTTAATTAAAACCGTTGGTATATCTTATAGAAACTAAATATTTCCCAACGGTTTTGTCAAACCGTTGGGAAATCTTAAGTATATTTACACATTGCCAACGGTTTGAACAAACCATTGGCAAATATTGCCTTTTTTTACAGTATAGCAACAGTTTGAAGAAACCGTTGGTATACATCCGTTGGGAAAAACATCAGATTCCAGTAGTGAACAATGGCTGCAACGAACAAAATTGATCATAAAAAAATGAAAAATAACACAAGGCAATCATCATAAACCCTTTGCAGTAAAAACAAAGCATGAAAAAGACTCGGTTAAGATCCTACAAATTCTCCAAAAAAATGAAATACAAGCATGGATCTAGAACAACTGAATCAAAATCACTACAAAAGAAGATTCAAACAGGCCAGTGGTTTAGTTCAGAGGATATTGGGGAAGGTAGGGAAGGAGGGGAACTAAAGGCATTCGATATAACCTAGGAGTTGAAACGAACACCCTCTTATGATATAGTTCAATAGATAAAAGAAGAAGATTTTTCAAAGAATAATCCAACCTAGTGTTTTTTTCGGAAGCACAAAGGAGGCAGAGGCGGAGCAAGCGGAAGCGGAGCTAGTGGGTGTGCATGAGTTGGTGGCGATAGAGGCCAAGTAGGCGGAGGCGGAGTCATGGGAGCCAGAGGTGTGGGAGACGGACGTGTAGGAGTCAGAGGTGTCAAAGTCGGACACTTAGGATCCAAAGGCGTAGGAGCCAGAGCTGTAGGAGACGGAGCGATCATAGGCGGAGCAGCCAGAGGGAGGCAGAGGTTGGGAGCGGAGGTGGGGAGGCGAAGACCGAACTTGCAGGAACCGTCGGCCGTAGAGGAAGGAGGAGCGACTGCCAGGAGCGGGGGCGGAGGTGAGGCGTGTGCGGGGACGGAGTCAGAGGTGGTTTCAGAGATGCAAGATTGGGGAAGCCAGATAACAATAGAAATGAAACCCCAAGTCGACAAAATGATTAGGCACGCTGAATGGCGGGATGGAGGTAAAATTCACGGAGAACCTAGGTTATTAAAACGTGAACTGATTTTGAAAATTTTATTCATTAATTAAAAACGAATTCAAATAGGGGTGGATAGATTAATTATTTTTTAGATCAATTTTCATCGGAACTCTGGGTTTATCAATTTATTTTCCATATTTTTAATATATATATTTTAAAAATATATTATTTCGATCACAATTCGTGAACTGAATCTTGAGTTGGTGGTTAAAAAACCGAGCCCCGTCGTTGCGTGTTGGTTTAAAGCCAGGGAGATCGAAATGGCCTGCAGTTCTTCCTGAGTCACTGGATTCTCAAATGGGGTTTCCTTGGAATTCCCCTGTTGTTCCCTGCTAGGAAGTACAGCACCACTCCCTACGCTTTCTCCCCTACCATTTCGTTTGTCCGCGCTCCTTGTTTCTCGAAATGTTTGTAAGGTTTTCCGTCCATCACTCAGGAGCGGGTTCGCACAGTAGGGGGAACCTAGCATTACCGCCCTTCTCCCATGATACCCAGATGCGCATTTGCGCAGCAGTGAGAGAGACGTGGACTTTCTCTCCCGTATATATGGGCAGGCGTTCAAACAAAATTGCTATCAGAAAGGTATTCTCCCTTTTCTCTCTTTCGCACATTCACAATCTGTGATTCTAGACATCTTCAAGCATCTACTTGATGCCTTCTGTTTGACTAAAATCCAAAAGGAGCTTTTGAAACTATTTAAGCCAGACCTATGTGTCTCTTTTTGGATACTGATTTTAGACATGTAAGAAATCCCATTGGCTATCTAGGGAGTTTTGTGATACAAACTGACTAGCCATATGGTCTCACCAAATTCTAACGGGTCCTTTTATCCCTCTGCCATTTCACAATGGAGTCAATTTGGGTGCTATTCCCATTTCTCGATTTGTGTAGGTTTCGATTTATAGCATTCTATGATTTGAATTTTAGTTTTCCCAGTAATGCTGTCCAAGAAATGATCATAGTTCATCTGTGCTTTGAATCAAGGTTTGTACGTATGGCATAAATTGTCTTGAATGAGCCTGATTGATTTGAAAATTTGTGAAGATTTTCTGCCATCTTCTCTTCAGGTTATTGAAAATGCCTTGAATGCAGGGGGCTCAAGATGCCAGGAAATCAAAACTATATTCTAAAATAGGGAAGGAAGTGGTATCTGCGTGAGTTGTTCTTTACCCTTTTGTTAACTATGAAAACATTTCTTTGATCTTGGATACATCTTACTCTATGAGGAATCCTGTTATTTTGTATGTATCATGAGGTAGTTAATTTGTGGGTCCTTTTGCCATATTTTTTCGCTTATCATGGACCAACATTTTTTTAGCACATCATCTTGAATTTTGATCCTTAGACAAGGTCCCAAGGAATGCTTAATGAATCTTTGGCTTGTTGTGTGATGATGTCTAGCTGCCACATAGCTAGTGAACATACTCCCCCAAAACCATGACTTCAACTATGATTGATGCACATTCTACATGTGTAGATACCGTTTCTTTGGGTGCCATGAAGGAAGTCAAATTGTGGTTGGGTTTAGGTGGGTTTTGGTGGAATTGTGTCAAATTTGACAACTTAATCCCTGTCTATATAAGGAGGCCATGAGTGTCATCCAAGATCATTAGATTCGAGCTGAAGAGCTCCTACATTTAGTAATGCGAAATGGGCGGGGTGGGCCAAGCCCGCGTGGGTTTGAGTTTGCGCGGGTTTGAGCTTGCGCGGGTTTGTCCGCAAAAACCCGCATATAATGCAAACAAAAAATTTCAAACTCGTCTCGCCCCGCGTAACCCCACAGGTAGCCCGCAAGCTTGCGAAATTTCAAACTCGTCCCGCCCTGCATAACCCCACAGGTAGCCCGCAAGCTTGCTCGAAATTTCAAGCTTGCGGTGGAGCGTTATTCAGTGGGTTGTTGGTGGCATGCGGTGACGCCGATGTGGCGGCGAACTGTTGTGATGCAAAGTACGTGAGTGATGGATGATGGGCTATGAATGATGATGTTGGTTGTGTGGTGATACGAACGGTTGGACCTGTGAATGAACGATGACTCTCTAGGCAGCGATTAGTTTCAAAAGAGGCGATTAGGGTTCCCATGAGGTCCTTTCCTATTTTCCTAATAACAAAACAAAATAAAATAATAACAATAATAAATCTGCCCAAAAAATATTACGATTATAATAACTTTTTTAGAATTGAAACCATGTGCAAAGAAGATGAGTTCCATTTTTCGAGAGCTGGGATGACACACCATGTGAATATGTTTAATAATTACTATATAATTATTATAAAATCATATTAAAACAATAAATATAAACCTATTTAAAATTCACATGTGAATGAATGGTGACCATTATGGTGAGAAATCAAATGTCATGGTTTAATCATTATTTTTATTAAAAAAACTAAAATGTTAAAGAAACATATATTGTAAAAATAATATAATTTTTTTAAATCAGGCCCGCGGGTAAGCCCGTACTTGCACGAGTTCAACCCACCTTGGCCTACACCCGCGTAGGCTCAACCCGCATTGGCCCGTGCTTTTAACGGTCAAAATTTTGAGGCTTGCTCGCCCCGCATCCGCAAAGCCCACCGACCGTGAGCCCGTTTTGAATTATTACCTACATTCGAGAGAGACTCTCAAGAGGGCTCCATGTTAGAGAGAGTCAGAAAGAGGCGTGGAGAAACATTTTTTTGTAAACCTTTGTTCTTGAAAAAATAAAGTGTATTTTCTTCTCATTTTCTTTTTGAGTGATCTAAGACTCACAAGTGGTATTAGAGCCTTGTTCGATACAACAACATTGTACCACGCCACTCTGCAATGAGAGTATTTCTTGACTTATCGTGATGGGGGCTATGGTGTTGTCTACCACTTTTGCAGAGGTCGTTGACACGAGTGATATCCAAAGCAAAATGTTTGATACAGAATCACCCTAAAGGATGTCAGACACATTCCAAGTCTTCAACTCCACCTGTTATCAAGCATAGCCTTTGATAGACAAGACTATGACGACATCTTTAGCAATGACACGTGTAAGGTGACAAAATGATTCATCATCATCGCTCGAAGCCATTTATGCGGAACGCTCTACAAGACTCTTCTGAAGATATGTACAAATACCCTTGACATGGTGGGGAGAGAAGCGTTATCAAATATGTGGCGCAAGATACTTAGTCACATGACTGAAAGAGACTTATCCACCCTAACGAAGAAGTGCGCCAGAGTTCACAAAGATGCATCACTAGATCCTTGCAATTACTAGTACAAGAGTCAATGCCGCTTCATTCAACACTGTTTCATCGAAGATATTAGAGTGGCTGTGTCTGGTTCACTCTGTGGTCCCATGGAGGTTGGATTACTTAGAGGTAACAAATACTTTTATTGATAATGCATCTCGAGAGGTGTGAGTGTTCTTGTGGGCAAAAGACCAAGTATCGATGTACTTCAAGTTGTTCCATGTCATAATGGAATGTGAAAAGAGGAAGCCGAAGTGTCTAGGTAAGGCAATGGAGAAGTGTACACATCTAGGAAGTGTAATGCTTATTCCAGGAGTCAATACATTCAGCATGAGAGAACAATCCCTCACCCACAACATAATGGAGTTGTAGAATGGATGAACTATACTATCATGGAGAAGACCAGAATCACGATGAGTTTGACTAAGTTGCCTAAATCATTTTGGGGAGAAGTTATTTGAGCAACATGTTACCTCATCAACATATCACCATCAGTGCCTCTGAATTTCGAGATTCAACCAAAAATACGGGTTGGTGAACATTGTTGGGCTTGTGTAATAAACTGTTTTTTTAGCTTCTGTCTCCGAAAGTTTGAAAGGAACAATTCTTGGACATGGTTTCAGAATCAGAAGTAGTGGGTCACAGAGCCTAGAGGCCCGAACGCAGTGACAACAAAATTCAGTAGTGGTGCGGGAGGATGTGTTCCAGACGCGTACACTGTTCAGCGAAAGCAACAAGTCGGTGGCGTTCAACAGTCTACTGACAGCGACCTTGATTGAGCGACTGTCGTCCGCAAAGATCAGATGTCGGTGGAATCGACCTACTGTTGCAGAAATCGTCTATAAATACATGGATAAGATCACTTGTACGAGTGCTGTATTATTCTGTAGTAATCTTCTGATTCTCCTGAGTAGTGTTCCGGTATTAAGGGCACTTGTAACTTAGTGAGACTCTCTCTTGTTCTCTTCCTCAATAGAAAGTTTGCAGTGTTTCTTGGGGACTAGGACTTGTTCCGAACCACGTAAATCTCCAATGTTTTGGTATGTGTTGAGTGCTTCTTTCTGTTTGATTGCTCCATCTCACTTTCAGGAGTTTGGAGTGTGCATTGCGGTGTGTGGCTAGGGTGCAGGGCTTCTCAGTTCAAATACCACCGTTTTACACGTGTTTCGGAATGTCTGAGACTTTGTTCCGCAAATGAGGTTCTGGAAGACAAGTTCCAGAATGTGAGGTTTTCGACACAATAAGCGGTATCAGTGATGCTTAGTTAGACAATCAAACTCCGGTAGGTAACTTCTGGAAAGTGAGTTCTTGTCCTTTACGTTTTTCGTTCATTGGAAACTACCGTTCAGAAGGATGGCATCGGAAGAGGGAAAAGTTCAGCTAGACAAGTTCGACGGGTCAAATTTCGAATTCGGAGGATGCAGGTAGAGGGTTATCTATTCCATAAAGATCTGGATCTTTTATTGATAGGAGTCAAGCAGAAAGCAATGGAGAAAGCAGAATGAGAAAGGCTGGACCGGAAGACGCTAGGATTGATTCAAATGATGTTGGCCTGGAATGTGGCCTTCAACATCCGTGTGGAGAAAGACGACTATTGGTTTGATGTCTGCGCTTGCGAACATGTATAAGAAGCCTTCCGCAACAAAGTATTTTTGATGCGACAAATTTTTAACATGAAAATGTCAGAAGGTTGGTGGATGATCATGTGACTGACTTTAATGTGGTCCAGAGTCCGCTGAAGTCTGTTGGGGTGAAGTTCGTTGGAGACGTGTGAACATTAATACTCCTATCATCGCTTCCGAAATCATGAGATGCGATGGTTACTATTGTGAGCAATTCCCGTGGTAAGAACGACTTATAAATCGAGGAGATCCAAGATTTGATTCCGAATGAAGAAATCAAACAGAAGGTCCAAGGTTCCATCAAAATGACATTTAGTGCGGAAGGTAGGGGACATTCTACTTGGAGAAAAAGTCAGAAGAAGAAAGAAGATAAGAGAGAAAAGAGCTGAGGGAAATCGGTAGGCTCGGTTGATTTCGTATGTTGGCATTGTGGAAGGAAAGGGCATTTGAAGAAAGATTATAGGGACCAGAGGATTAATTTGAGGAAGGCAACACTTTGATGTTAAGTGTTGCAAGTTCATTAGAGTCATGAATTCTTGACTCTGGAGCATTATTTCACTCAACTTTTGAAAGAGGATGCCTGGATGATTTTGTGCCCGAAAGCTTTGGCAATGTTCATTTTATGGTTGGAGAAGTGCTTGAGGTTGTTGGCAAAGGTGATGCGGATGTTCAGACGAAGAACAGATGTGTGTTGAAGTTGCAAGGTGTTCGTTGCATACCGGGATGATGGAAGAACCTAATTTTGGCATGTCAGTTGGAGGATGTGGGGTTAAGTACAACTTTCGTGGATGGTGTGTGGAAAGTTGCACAGGGTTCCATGGTCGTGGCCATGGGTTTTAAAGACGAAACATTGTATTTATTTGGGAATCCATAAGCAATTGTTGTCGGAACAACTTCCGAAACTGCGAAGTTGTGGCACAACCGTCTGGGGCACGTTAGTGAGAAAGGGTTGAGGGTCTTGGTTGTAAGAGCGATATTGAAACTTGATCGTGTGGATATCGGAACATGTGAGGAGTGCATCTCTAGGAATCAACGAGAGTTGTCCTTAGCGTCTTTGGACAAGGCATCAAAGAACTAGAGGATTAGTTTATACGGATGCATGAGAGCCAACTTTGGTATCTTCTCACGGAGGCGCATTGTACTACGTTACCTTTGTTGATGATGTCGCACATAAGGTGTGAATGTTTTTCTTAAAACACAAGTCCGAGGTTTTCAAAACTTACGTCAAGTGGAGAGCCATGGTGGAGGAATCTAAAGCATGGCTTAAGTGTTTGGAGTCAGACAACAAAGGTGAATACGAAAGCAAAAAGTTTCAGAAGTTCTATTGGATGAAAGACATCCAGATGGAGAAGATTTTGCCCCAATCATCAGAGTAAAATGTTGTGGCGGAACAGATGAATCAAACTTTAAATGAGAGAGCTAGAAGCACGAGGTTGCATTCTGGTTTCCCAAAGGAATTTTTGGCGCAAATAGTGAATTGTGCGGCGGCATACCTTGGGAATCAGTGTCCTTCCGTACCGATGGGGCAAGCACTTCTGGAAGAACTTTGGACCAGAAGACCGGCTGATGTATCTCACTTGAAAGTTTTCAGGAGTATTGCATACGCCTACGTTGATGCCAAGGAAAAGGACAAGTTGGAAGCAAAGTCCCAGACATGTTTCTTTGTTGGGTAGGACTATGAAAACTTTAGATTTCGACTCTGAGATAACAATCAATGAAAGTTATTAGAGTTCGGAATGTCCTCTTCAACAAGGAGATCCTATGGTGGGATCAAAACCAGGCTGAAGATATAGTTGGGAGCAAAGAACCAACACATGCCGAGGTTGATCTGAATGGAAGTCCGTTGGTTCTAGATTGTTGGCGATCAAGTTATGGAAATACCAAGGTCCGATGTACCAGAATGCTCTAGGAATGCGGAAGCCTGGGGCGAAGTTTTGGAAATGTAGGGTTCAGAAGGAGCGGAACCTAAGGGGTTGAGGTGGTTTACCGAGGTCAAATGACCGGTGCATGGATTTGAGTCCGGAATGCCCTACTTGTTTCTTACAGATGATGGAGAACCCGAAAGCCCAAAAGATTTGGCTCTCAGTGACTCGAAACAGTGGGAGTTTGCAATGTAAAAATAGATGAATTCCTTGCACGTCAACAGAACATGGGAGCTAACGGAATTACTGCTGGGAAAAGAGCTCTAGAGAACAAGTGGATTTATCGGTTGAAGGAAGAAGCGAATAGTAGGAAAAGGTACAAGGCAAGGCTGGCTATGAAGGGTTTTCAACAAATATGAGTGGATTTTTCTGAAATCTTCTCTCCCGTTGTAAACCATTCTACAATCCAGACAATGCTTAGCTTGGTTGCTTCAAAAGGTTTGTATCTTGAGCAATTGATGTTAAGACTGTGTTCCTTCATGGTGATTTGGAGGATAAGATCTTTATGAAACAACTGGAAGGTTTCATGGAAAACAGTACTGAAGGCTTGGTGTGCAAACTCAAACATAGTTTGTATGGGCTGAAGTAAGCACCCAAACAATGGAACTGGAAGTTAGATGCCTTTATAGCAGAACAAAAGTTTGTCTGGTGCAATGCGGATCATTGCTATACATCAAAAGATGTCTGGTGATGAGAGTTTCGTCATCGTTCTTCTCTACGTTATGATATGCTCTAGTTGGATCGATGAAGGAAAGACTAGAAGAGTTGATGATTGATTTGTCCAGAACGTTTGAGATGAAGGATCTCAGGGCGGTAAAGCAGATCTTAGGGTTGTGGATTGAAAGGGATCGGAAAACCGGAACATTGGTTTTGTCATAATCGGAAAAATTCTGGAAGGTGTTGGGAAGAATCAAAATGTTTAGATCCAAACCAGTTACAACCCCTTTGGTCGGGCATTTCAAATTATCCAAGGAGAAAGCACCACGTATGGATAGTGACACAAAGTACATGATGAAAGTTTCATGTGCATCGATGGTATAAATTCTGATGTATGTCATGGTTTATACAAGACTGGACATTGCGCAAACAATGAGTTGTCAGTAGGTTTATGGAAAATCCGGGGAAGGAACACTGAGAAGCTTTTAAGTGGATTTTCTGGTATCTCAAAGGAACAGAAGGACTATCCTTACATTTCGGAATGGATGATCTGTTACTGAGATATGTTGATGCTGATTTTGGAGGAGATACAAATTCGTGGAAAAACATCTATGTGTTTACTTTTTGAGGAACTGTCGTAAGTTGGATGTCATCGATTTTAATTCGTTGTGGCGTTGTCAATCACGAAACTAGAGTACGTTGCGATTACGGAAGCAGGGAAAAAGCTAATCTGGCCGAGTAGTTTGTTGTAGGAACTTAGAATGCCATGGGGAAATAGCACGTTGTTTTGTAGCAGTGAGAGCACGATTCATCTTGCAAAGAATCCGGTGTTTCACTCTCTGACAAAACACATTCAACTGAAGTATCACTTCATTTGGAAGCTTATGGAAGTCTGAGGGTTGGATTTGCGGAAGATTGTGGGAATTAGGTTTCCGACAAACATGCTGACCAAGGTCATAGTTCGAGATTAAGGTACCGGGCACGCAGCGGAAGCCCCCAAGAAAGGGTTTTTAAAAATTTTCTATCGATGATCGACATAAACTCATCGTCGTCAGTAAAACCCTGTTCGATATGAGTATGAGGATCCCGTGTGAAGAATTTTAAGTACAAAAGTTAAAACTATAAATACTTGGTTTGATTCGAAGCCGCGTTCGACGTCTGTTCGTCGTTGACGATCGCTGCTCGAAGAATCCGAAATCGAATTCCTCTAGATCGCCCACATGCGCTTCAAAAATCTATAGGAGCGCTAATCGTTGAAATCCGGGTGTTAGCGCAGAGTTCCGATGACGCCTTTGACACTCCGACGATCACCACATTGCCTTGCTTGCGATGCGAGAGAGATAAAGCTCGATCCGAGCTCCTGGATCCAGAGCCTCTCTCTCTAGAATGTGGGAGAGAGGAGAGAAAAACAGTGAATAATACATGGTGGAAGACTTTCCTATTCTATTTATAGTGAAACAAAAATATTCAGAATAAACTCTCGAAACCCGAATATTTATTTCTCACTAAAATGACTACTGTACTGAGCCGTTTATATTATTATCACATCCTTGTAATATAATAAATACATTACGTGATAATAACTGAGCCATTAACTCGACTCGTAATTTCCGCAAATATTAAACGAACCTTGAATATTTTAAACTATATTCGTTCAATTAATATTTCATGTATTTACTTTAAAACTTGTAAATACATTTAATAAATAAATTCAATTTCAATTATTCTTAGCTTGAATAATATGAATTTATTTATTCCTTGGTGATCGTTTATCTACAAATCCTGGACCCCAGTGGCGGGGTCTATCATGTCCAAAACTCCCTATTCAACTGAATAGGGTAGATTCTTGAATGCGTTATTGTGTGTGACTCTCTAGACCCTTACCTCGATAGCAGTGAATGTTATTCACAGACCAAGATCGGGATCTAGCAACCCATCATGGCCTCTAAAGAGATAAAGATAATCATAGCAGTGACAACCAACCTATGAACACATCTGTATAATATAATCTCCGTCTTTAATATCTTATGAAGTAGGACGCATACCCGTGTCATCACCCTTTCCTACTTTATTGTTTGTTGTTTGTTGATCTAATTGGACGAATTTAGCCTCAACTGTCATGACTATGAATTTATGAAGGTGCTACCATCCTGATCAACGTGGCCCGAGATATATTACTTCCTTAACTTGGAAGCGACAAATCTTTTCTTGACCATTCAACCAATGTCATACCACCAATGACGCTGTAACACCCCGCCCCTACCTCATTGGCTTGAGGAGGCGGTGAGGGTTACTTGACCTTAAGCGACGTTTACAAGGCGCCAAAGGCTGACAATAAATGCCGAGGGCTTCAAGGAATAGTGGGGAACGATTTGCCCTTAAGGAGATCACCCAACTCAACCAACCAACAACGAAAGATGCATGCACTATTAGACCCAACCATATGATACTAACAATGCCATCACATATCTCAAAACCATTCAACTAGATATGTCCACAAAACATCAGAGTACAAAGCGGAAACTAAGCAGCAAAACGCCACGAGCCATGACACCACCACAGCTCCACACCAAGCTCCAAGCTCCAAGCTCCAAGCTCCACCAACACATCACAAGCATCACCACGAACCACTAGCAATGAGATGTCTTACCTTTACCTGTATCCCGGTACACGACATCTGCAAAGACACCAAAGTGCCAAAGCAGGGGGTGAGTACAACTACTCAGTAGGTTTTCCCCAAATGATTTCCCTACACACGCCACTAGGATAAAACCGTTAGCACATTTATATAAAACAGTTTATATAAAATAATCACAAGTGCATCCATTACCATAAGCCAAACATACCCTTACCAAGCCATCTTGCCCAAACCAAGTAAACCTAGGGAAAGCCAAACAATCATGCCATGAGCCAAACATGCCACACAAGGAAGCCCAATCAACCATGCCACGCAAGGAAGCCAATTCAACCATTTCACATTTCCACAACAAATTTCATCTATGCAAAGCAACACACAATAAAGCAACCATAACGGTGGGACTTCCCGCCCAACTCGTTCACCCCATCTTCAGCTAGCAGGACTTTCCGCCCACTACCTGACAACCCAAAACGGTGGGACTTCCCGCCCATCCCGTTCACCTTTTTGCAAGACCACATACATATCACAATCATACACCCATTATGTCACACAACCAATACCATTCACTCAATCATGGTGTTACTTTAACGGTGATACATTCACAGCCAACTCGTTTCCTTCATAGTGTGGGACTTCACGCCCATCACTACTGTGGGACTTCACGCCCATTACCAAAATCCCCACAACATTTCAATCCACAATTACCAACATCATACAACCCAACAATTTCCAATACCAATTTAACCAATTATTTCGAACAACATTCCAACGATAACATGTCAAGTTACCTCAATAAATCACGCATTTATTGAATACACCCTTCAATCATTTTCCATACCAAACCACATTTCAATAAAACAACCCTTTTTATTGAAAACCATTTTCTCAAATCATCTTAATCAAACCAACAAAACAACTCATTTTAAAATCCCATTTTAAAATCACATCAAGAGCATTTCGCCACAAGCCCTTTTCCCCAAAAATCCCCAAACCATCCCCAAAGGGATTTCCATCCAATTTCGCACATCAACAACACAATTAATTTTAAGCAACACAAATTAATTGCAACCAAAACCATCAGTTCTAACCAAGTGGAGTCGAGAGAGAAGCCACCTACCTTTAGGGTTCCGGCGAAATCGACCCAAAAGCCATTACTCTTCAAAACCGGCGAATGCACCGCCGAAACCTCTCTAGATCCCCTTCCATAACATCCACAAGCCTTAAAATTAGCATCCAAGGCAACCACAACCCTAGATCTACACACAACGGGTGTAGATCTAGAAAACTGAGAGAGGGAGATTTAGATCTAGAGGAAAACACAAAGAAACCAAGAGGAGAGACTTAATCAGGAGAAACCACCTTCAAACCACCACGAAAACCCTTCGATTTGCTTCCAAAATCAGTGGGAGATCACCTTCAACCCCTGAGAACCCAAAATCCCGAGTGAGGCTTGAGTAGGAGAGGATTTGGAGAGGAATGAGGCAAGCTCGAGTGAACTCGGGTTTTAAAACCCTATTTTTAAGTGGCCGCACGGTTAGCCCGCACGGTTTGACAAACCGTGCGTTAACCGTGCGCACGCTACTGCCTCGAGAGGAGGGGTCCGCACAGTTGCCTCGCACGGTTTGGCAAACCGTGCGCAGGCCGTGCGAAGCCTACTGTCCCCCCCTGCACGCTTTCCTGGAGAACCCACACGGTTTCCCCTAACCGTGCTCAAACCGTGCTCCCTATGCAAAGCCTCCAAACTCATTCAAAACCATTCCAAACTCACCCAACCTCTTTCCCACTCATTCCATGTGCTTTAAACACATAAAAAAGCATAAACAAGGGCTACATACCTCAAACCGGGGGTACTACATTCTCCCCACCATTGGTCTTTCCGTCCTCGGAAAGTAGTGAACCTATTCTTTTGCCGAAAGAGCTCGGGCCATTGCTCGACCATCTCTTTCTCTCGCTCCCAAGTCTTCTCTTGGATCTGGCCATGCTGCCAGAAAACCCGAACCTGACCGATGCTTTTACCCCTCAAGACTTTTTCTTGCCTATCCACAACCCGCACTGGCACGTGCACCAACGAAGCATCCAGCTCTAGCTCAACATAATCCCATCGAATAACATGGCCCAGATCCGGCTGATACTTTTTCAACTGCGGCACATGAAACACATTGCGCATCGCACTGAACCTAGGTGGCAAAGCCAAACGATAAGCCACCTCACCAACCCGCTCAAGAATCTCAAAAGGTCCAATATACCTCGGAGATAACTTTTCCTGCTTCCCAAACCGACGATGTCCCAACCCAGGAGAGATCCTTAAGAAAACATGATCACTCACCTTGAACGACAACGACCGTCGACGATGATTCGCATACGATTTCTGACGACTCTGAGCCGTCTTCATTCTCTTCCTGATTAACCCGATCTTCTCCGTAGTCTCTTGCACAAGGCTCAGTTTAACTATCGAGGACTCACATGTTTCCACCCAGCATAGTGGAGAACGACACGACCGCCCATACAACGCTTCAAACGGAGCCATATGTATGGATGCCTGATAACTGTTATTGTACGAGAACTCAACCAACGAAAAGTGTTCCTCCCACGAGCCACCAAAATCTACGACACAAGCTCGCAACATATCCTCCAAACTTTGTATCGTCCTCTCGGATTGACCGTCTGTCTGAGGGTGATACGCCGTACTCATGGTCAAGTGAGTTCCAAGGGCTTGCTGTAAGGATTTCCAGAAACGAGATGTAAACCTCGGATCTCTATCGGATACGATCGAAACTGGAACACCATGCCTCTTTACCACCTCCCGAATATAGATTTTGGACAGATCCTCCACCGTATGAGATTCATGAATTGGAATGAAATGGGCCGACTTCGTTAGCCGATCCACTATCACCCAAATGACATCGTGCTTTCTGACCGTTCTTGGGAGACCTGTAACAAAATCCATCGCTATTTGCTCCCACTTCCAAACAGGGATTGGTAAAGACTGCAACATTCCCGCTGGCCTCTAATGCCCTGCCTTGACCTGCCGGCAAGTCAAGCATCTCGAAACAAACTCGGTCACTCTTCTTTTCATACCAGTCCACCAGAATTGTGCTTTCAACACTTTATACATTTTTTGAATTCCAGGATGAACAGCCCACCTGGAATGATGATACGCCCCGAGAAGATCCTCCTGACAAGCAACTGGTACAACCATTCGATTCCGAAAACACAAAACTGAATCTCCATTCAGTTGCCAACCCTCAATGGTCTCCCCACCATTGAGTTTCGACCCCATGGTCACACACTCAGAATTAGATATCTGTGCCTCTTTAACCAGTGCAACCAAGTCAGGAATCAACAAGATCGGAAAGAAGACCGCTTTATCGCCCTGGTCCTCATATTCCAACCGCATGTCAGCTATAACCGACATCAACTGCCACTGGTCCGATGCTTGTTTCACTACCTGAGCATATGATTTTATACTTAATGCATCCGCCACCGAATTTCTCTTACCTGATGTATACATCAAGTCAAAATCAAACATCTGAAGATATTCCATCCATCTCCTTTGCCTCAAGTTCAAATCCCTTTGTGAGAAAATGTGCTTCAAGCTCTTATGATCTGTATATACCGTGAATTTCTCACCGAAGAGATAACGACGCCACACTTTCAAAGCATGGACCACTGCTGCCAATTCAAAATCATGAGTTGGGTAGTTCTTCTCATGCACCCTCAACTGCCGTGAGCCATACACAACCACATGATTCCCTTGCATGAGAATGCACCCCAATCCTGATCCCGATGCATCGCAATACACCACGTACCCTTTTCTCGATTCTGGCAAAACCAAGATTGGTGCTGATGTAAGGCGACCCTTTAGCTCTTTGAGACATTGCTGACACTGTTCACTCCACTGGAATGAAACATTCTTTCTTGTCAAAGCTGTCATTGGTGAAGCCAAACGTGAAAAATCACGAACAAAACGCCGATAATACCCAGCTAGACCGAGGAAACTCCGTACTTCAAACACATTCTTTGGCGGTTGTCACGAGATAACAACCTCTATCTTTTTCGGATCCACTGAAACGCCCCTTTCAGAAATTTCATGGCCAAGAAAACGGACTTTCGGTATCTAAAAGTCACACTTTGACAATTTGGCATACAACCGATGATCCTTTAAGATCCCCAACACGATCATCAAGTGCTGCTCATGCTTCACCCTTGTTTTCGAATACACCAGTATATCATCAACAAACACCACCACAAATGAATCCAGATATCTCTGAAATATCCGATTCATCAATGCCATGAATATCGCTGGCGCATTCGTTAGACCAAAGGGCATAACCACATATTCATAATGACCATATCTACTTCTGAAAGCTGTTTTAGGAATATCGTCCTTCCTCACCCGCAATTGATGATACCCCGACCTCAGGTCGATCTTGGAGAACCACTGGGCTCCCCTCAACTGGTCGAACAAATCATCAATTCGTGGAAGTGGATATCTGTTCTTTATCGTAACTTGGTTAAGTCGACGATAATCAACACAGAGCCTCAAAGTTCCATTCGCCTTTTTCACAAACAACACCGACGCTGTCCACGGAGACGTGCTAGGCCGGATAAACCCTTTGTTTTCTAACTCTTCCAACTGGACTTTCAATTCCCGCAATTTAGTAGGTGCCATCCGGTAAGATGGAAGTGAGATAGGATTGGTCCCCGGAAGGAGATCAATCGTAAACTCTACTTCTCTTACGGGAGGTAATCCAAAGAATTCTTCGGGAAAAACATCCATGAACTGATCCACCACTGCGGAAGAACACTCTTTTCAACACTCTCTACCGATTCCCACGACATCACCGCCAACTGATACGATAACGTGCCCACTGCTGGTGCCAACAAACCCGTTGCACCCTGCCTTTCATGCCTCTCTCCTCTAAAGAGATGTCTAACGCTGCCTTTCATGCCTCTCTCCTCTAAAGAGATGTCTAACGCCATCGTGTGTCGTAAAAGCCACTGTCCGCGCATTACAGTCGATGTGGGCCTTAAACGCCACCAGCCAATCCATTCCCAGGATTACATCATACCCATCCATCTCAAGCACTGAGAAATTCCACATTAGCTTAACCTCGCCCACAACGACACAACATGCTCTACACAAGAAGGCTCGACACTCTTTTCGACCCAGAGGAGTTCGAAGTTTCAAAATCAAAGGCACCATTTCTACCCTTAAACCCAGCAACTCAACCACTCGTGCAACAATAGAGTTCCCACCCTGGGAATAAGTGTCCCTCCACTTGAACCCAGCGTTAGAGTTCCCACTATTCCCCATGGGTACCACCATGCTTCCTCCGCCCGGAGCTCTCAACAGATCCCGCTCGGCCACCGATGCTCGATTCACCATCTCTGTGTAATCACCAATACACAGCATTGCTATCTTTGAACGGATCTCTTGCCTTAACCCCGCTTCGAAGATCCCTGCCTTCAACGACGTGCTACCCGCCACCTCGGGTGCAAACCGCACTAAGCTCATAAACTTAGCTGCATATTCCGTCACAGACATATGCTCTTGCTTCAGACTGAAGAAATCAGTTGTGCACTGAATTCTGAACGTATGTGGGTAGAATTGTTTATTAAACAATTCCTCAAAGCCTTCCCACGTCATACCCTGGTCCGTCCCCACTTGGACCACCAATTCCCACCACTGAAGAGCAAGATCCTATAGCTTATACGTTGCTAGCCTTACTTTCAGCTTTACCGACATCCCCAAGAATTCGAAAATTCTGTTCATTCTGGACAGCCACGCCTCTGCCCTTTCCGGGTCCGAATCACCCCTAAAGACGGGTGGATCCTGCTTTTGAAACTGAGCCACATAATCAACATGCTTTGGCTCTTCCGCTCTATTCACACTTCTCACAGCTTGGAAAGCTTGCACTATGCTTTGGACTAACTACTGGTTCACCTGGGGCTCAGGTGAAACCAAGTTCTCATCGGCCACTTCCGGTTGGTCTCTACGACGCCTACCCGGTGCCATTTCTATAAACAGAAAACAAACAACCATGAGTCTCACTTCCTTAGACATCAAGAATTCTCCTTTCAAATCGCATTACACAACACTATCACAACGAGGCTTTCCACCTTTCCACATTTGCCATGTTTCACCATTTTTGAAAATCAAACCATTTTCAAAATACCAAATTTATTCACATTACAATTTCACACATTTGAAAAACTATTTCTCAATTCGGCCCATAAATCATTATGCCCAATGAAATATGCATCCTAGAAGGAAGTCATTTCTACCATATATGCCATGCACATCTCATTGGCTACACCCACGACAATGAGAATCCAATGCCAATAAGTGTCTCCAAAACACTTATATACCCAACTTCCTGATAATTTGAAGTTCAGCATAAAAGGGTTAGCTACGTCCTTTTATGCTATACATTCCAAGTTCCGACATTCCTACGTCTTGCTACCTCCCCGACTCAAGGAATATACCACAACGAATGTCAACTCCAAATCCGAGAATCAACTCCAAAGGACCGAACAAGCTGATACCACTTGTAACACCCCGCCCCTACCTCATTGGCTTGAGGAGGCGGTGAGGGTTACTTGGCCTTAAGCGACGTTCCCAAGGCGTCAAAGGCTGACGATAAATGCCGAGGGCTTCAAGGAACAGTGGGGAACAATTTTCCCTTAAGGAGATCACCCAACTCAACCAACCAACAACGAAAGATGCATGCACTATCAGACCCAACCATATGATACTAACAATGCCATCAAGCTCCAAGCTCCAAGCTCCACCAACACATCAAAACGCCACGAGCCATGACACCACCACAGCTCCACACCAAGCTCCAAACTCCAAGCTCCACCAACACATCACAAGCATCACCACGAACCACTAGCAATGAGATGCTTTACCTTTACCTGTATCCCGGTACACGACATCTGCAAAGACACCAAAGTGCCAAAGCAGGGGGTGAGTACAACTACTCAGTAGGTCTTCCCCAAATGACTTCCCTACACACGCCACTAGGATAAAACTGTTAGCACATTTATATAAAGCAGTTTATATAAAATAATCACAAGTGCATCCATTACCATAAGCCAAACACACTCTTACCAAGCCATCTTGCCCAAACCAAGTAAACCCAAGGAAAGCCAAACAATCATGCCATGAGCCAAACATGCCACACAAGCAAGCCCAATCAACCATGCCACACAAGCAAGCCCAATCAACCATGCCACACAAGCAAGCCCAATCAACCATTTCACATTTCCACAACAAATTCCATCTATGCAAAGCAACACACAACAAAGCAATCATAACGGTGGGACTTCCCGCCCAACTCGTTCACCCCATCTTCAGCTAGCAGGACTTCCCGCCCACTACTTGACAACCCAAAACGGTGGGACTTCCCGCCCATCCTGTTCACCTTTTTGCAAGACCACATACATATCACAATCATACACCCATTATGTCACACAACCAATACCATTCACTCGATCATGGTGTTACTTTAACGGTGATACATTCACAACCAACTCGTTTCCTTCATAGTGTGGGACTTCACGCCCATCACTGGCGTGGGACTTCACGCCCATTACCAAAATCCCCACAACATTTCAATCCACAATTACCAACATCATACAACCCAACAATTTCCAATACCAATTTAACCAATTATTTCGAACAACA
Organism: Viscum album; assembly: GCA_963277665.1. NCBI lineage: Eukaryota > Viridiplantae > Streptophyta > Magnoliopsida > Santalales > Viscaceae > Viscum > Viscum album. Next base: position 408,384,432 of record OY728142.1, read on the forward strand.
TTCCAACGATAACATGTCAAGTTACCTCAATAAATCACGCATTTATTGAATACACCCTTCAATCATTTTCCATACCAAACCACATTTCAATAAAATATCAAGTGCATTTCGCCACAAGCCCTTTTTCTCAAAAATCCCCAAACCATCCCCAAAGGGGTTTCCATCCAATTTCGCACATCAACACAATTAATTTTAAGCAACACAAATTAATTGCAACCAAAACCACTAGTTCTAACCAAGTGGAGTCGAGAGAGAAGCCACCTACCTTTAGGGTTCTGGCGAAATCGACCGACAAACCATTACTCTTCAAATCACCACGAAAACCCTTCGATTTGCTTCTAAAATCAGTGGGAGATCACCTTCAACCCCTGAGAACCCAAAATCCTGAGTGAGACTCGAGTGGGAGAGGATTTGGAGAGGAATGAGGCAAGCCCGAGTGAACCCGGGTTTTAAAACCCTATTTTTAAGTGGCCGCACTGTTAGCCCGCACGGTTTGACAAACCGTGCGCTAACTGTGCGCACGCTACTGCCTCGAGAGGAGGGGTCCGCACGGTTGCCTCGCACGGTTTGGCAAACCGTGCGCAGGCCGTGCGAAGCCTACTGTCTTCCCCTGCACACGGTTTCCTGGAGAACCCGCACGGTTTCCCCTAACCGTGCTCCCTATGCAAAGCCTCCAAACTCATTCAAAACCATTCCAAACTCACCCAACCTCTTCCCCACTCATCCCATGCGCTTTAAACACATAAAAAGGCATAAACAAGGGCTACATACCTCAAACCGGGGGTACTACAAACGCACCCAACACAAGCTACCTCGCCACGATTTCATTATCATGATTTTTGCTTTGCATCAAAGCACGCGATCAAATGACACACATTAGTTATTATTGAATGATAAAAGAGTGGAGACCCAAAACCCAAGGTTCTCTCTAAAGGAGGCCTTGAGGTTATTTTATAATGAATAATACAGACCACATCGGACCACAAGTCCGATGTGGGATGCACACTCCAACACTCCCCCTCAAGCTAGGTGTACCTAACTTGGACACATGAAATAAAGCAAAGCAAAGAAAAAAAAGTAATCAATAAACACTGCAGACACTTCCCCTCAATCTGGACATACTCAGCTTGATGACAAAACAAGATGAAACAAAAAGAAGATAAATCATTCGCAGTCGCTGCTCCCCCTCGAAATGAAAATGATGGATGATTGAAGATTGCAACTCCCCCTTAGCGGCGCAACAAGTTGTCGAGGCACAACAGAGGAACCGCGCAGGCGGGGCCGGTCGATGGATCGCTGGGAAAGCCGCACTGGTGGGGTTGGACGACGAAGCGCCGAGAAAGCCGCATGGGCGGGCGGTCGTCAGAGCGCTGGGAAATCTGCATGGGTGGGCCGGACGTCGGAACGTCGGTAAATCCGCACTGGTAGGCCGGTCGTCGGGACGCCGGGAAATCTGCACTGGCGGCCTGGCATGGAGGCGGGGGCTGCCGTAGGAGGAGGCCAACAAAGAGGGGCGCCGGTCAGCCGCAGGAGGAGGCCAACATGGATGGAGCCGAGGAAACGCCGAGGCGGAGCATCTGTCGTTGAGCTTACCAGGGAGGGAGGTGGGGCTGCGAAACTGCACAGGGAGGCGGGCCGGGAGTCCGCACAGGGTGGACACCGTCGCTGGGATGTGGGGACATTCCAGTTGAGGCTCAGAGGAGTGGTCTTCCACGAGTTCCTCTTCTCCATTTTCTTCTTTTTCTCCATCTTCTTCATGCTCGTCCCCAAGCTGTAACTCTTTTCTCTCTCTCTGCCTGTCTGTTTGCTCTAAATATAGAAAAATATTGTCGATTCTTCTTTTTTTTCCTCCTCGCTGAATATTTTACCTAATATTTTAGCAACTTCGCTGGGGAGCAGCGGTGCGAGAGAGATCGCTGCTAGAGAAGATTGAAGAGGCAGTTCACGCTGAGGAAAACTGGTTTCTGCGATACAGTCCTGGAGACGCTGTCCGTTGGAAGATTAAAAAAAGAAAAGAGATACGATTGGAGAGAGTAGTTGCTGCAGAAAAGAGATACGATCGGAGCAAGCCGATCGCAGGAGCTGGTCGAGCGTCTTGCTGGAGTTGCATACGCTGCTGGACTTTTCTTTTGTGTGTTTTCTTCAGCAACGCGAGTGACTGGAAGGTGGTTTCTCCAAGGACTCCTGTGCTGTCTCTCTCTCTCTCGTGCGCATACGGCTCAACCTCGTCCGCTGAGTAACACTTGGGCCAATCAGAATGTTTTCCGAAGAGGGTCTTTGTGATTGGATAACAGAAATACAGGAATTCTTCCTGAGAGGTCGTGTAGCAGAGGACATGAAAATACCCTGGGCTCAGATAAGTATGGAGTATACCGTTCTATCCTTGTTCTTTACTTGGCAGGATGAGAATCCAGGTTCGTCGTGGGAGCAACTAAAGCGAGCACTGTTGGCAAAATTTGGGACTGACAAGGAGCAGGAGGAGTTTCTCCGTCGGGAGTGTGACGCCACAGTTCACACAGGTTTGGAAGACGCCAAGAAGGAGATAGGTCCTGGACATACTGTTGAAGAGATCAGTCTTAAAATTCTGCCAGCAGAACAGGAATTGCGAGGTAGCAAGGTAAAAGGCGATTCCGTTCAGGATTTTTGTTTCCCAAGCGTACGACGGGATAATGTGAGCAACGTACCTCGTCCCAATGACACGAAGTATGCTGCCGAATCCAGTTCGGAACAGCTTGGAAAGAATATTCCAGTGCCTGTGGTCTGTGAAAACGTTGCTGTTAGGATCTCAGGAGTTCAGGGGTCAGTTTTTGCACCGGTTGATCCTATTGTATTGTTTATTCATGCTGAGATGTATTCCACCCCCCATAAAGTTCATCGAGAATTGCGAGTTCCAGCTGCACTGCTCAAGGGTGTTACACATACAAGTTTGAAAGAATTTCCAGCAATGTCAAAAGGGGGAGAAAAGGAAGTGGTTACATCTGAGTTTTTTGTGTGGCGAGTGGAAGAAGTGGAGCCATGTGGGAATTATTACTTGAAAGTTTCTGTGAATGGTTCTCAGTTTTTATAAATTCTCGGGATGCAGTGTTCTCAGCTGGCTAAAGTTTCTAAAGGGCGGGGAACTGTATTTTCACTGGCTCATAATTTTAGTTTTACTCCCCACACAGCGTTTACATTGGGTTAACCCAAACAGTGGTTGATAATGATATCCAGGTTGGTTTGAATTTGGGAGGCCAAGGAGCAGAACCTGAGAATGAGATATTGGTAGTAGCGACTTTGGAAGATGATGTGATGGACTTGGTGCTCGATCCTAAAATGGCTATGACTCGCACAAATACCAGAGAATTGGAACCAAAAGGTGCCAATGGATGCCTTTCAGTTGAAAATGTTGACAGCTTGCTTACTAATCAGACTGGAGGTGCTGTTTCAGAAACCGAGGTTAGCCATGAACCTGATGATGGTATTCATGACTTGTCCGAGTCGCATGAACTTTTGGAAAATGGTACTCAGGCATAAAAAACTGGGAATTTGATTACCAATACTGATGAGGAATCATCATCATCATTGATTGTCGCTGGTCATTCTGTTTGTGCTGCTGATACCATGGGCATCGACTCATTAGTCAGTGCCTTTGAAGTTGAGAGCTTGTCAAGATGCTCAGATAGTCCTGCAAGCTTCCTCCCTGGTTCAGCAGTAGCCGGTTCTTCAAATGAAGCTAGTCAATGGGATGGGAGTGAGTTGACTCATCCTGGTGATAATGTCAATTCAGAAGTTGAAGCTAAAAAATCATTGGCCTTGAAAAACAAGGATGCAGTAGATACTGGTGCTCCTGTTATTGAATCCATGGTTGATTGTGGCTCTGTGGCTAGCAATTCTGAAATAAATGTTGTTCCATGCACTTTAAAAGTTGAGAATATAGGTGAAGAATCTGCAGAAATGGTTCGTAATGAAGAATCTGCACGTCAAGTGGCTGAGGGGATCGAGGAACTTGCATCATCCTCAACGTCTTCCTCAACCAATGCTTTGGATGGTCCAATTTCATATGTTGAAGTAGTAAAAAGCCCTTGTTATTTTATCAAAGTTCCAAGATTTGATGATGAAAACATCAGACAGAAGATCAGGCACGTGCAGCAGGAAGTTGATGAGAAGAATCGAGTAAGAGATGCTATTTTTGTCGAGATCCAAAAAATAAAGGCTACCAGTAATGAGCACAGTGCTAATTTTAGAAATGCCATATCAAAAAGGAAAGATGTACAAGATCAGCTCAAGTCCAAACGACAAGAGATGGATTATATGCAGTCTCTGATCAACAGAGCCAGGAATGCAATTTCTGCTGGAGATAATGGTAACAAAATAGGCAATTTGGAACACAAGACGGAACATGAAAATCTGCCGCCTTTGGTGGAAGTAAAGCAGCACGTCCTTGAGATTCAGCGGCTGAAGCAGCAGCAGCATCAGCTCTCTTCAAATTCGGGCAAGCCAGCTGAACTTGAGGAGGCTGCTGGAGAGATTGATAAAATCAAAAAGCGTTTGATGAAGCTAAGAAGCGCATACATGGAAATGGCAACAACAAGTTCTCTCCTGGGGATCAACAGATGCTGAGCAGACGAAGGCCATTTGTTTCAGAAATATATCCACCTTGAGGACAAGGTGGTTTTTAGGTGGGAGAGAATTGTTAGAAATATAGGGGGCTGTCCAGGTGTGGACAGCCCATGGGCTGTTGTGTGGGCAGCTGTTGCCAGCTGTGGCCAGCTATTATTTGGCTGTCCTGGTGATGTAATAAATAGGGGAATAGCTGGTGTGAGTGGGGGGATTCATTTTGGGTTTTTATTTCCAGCAGGTGGCTGTGGGGCTGGGATGTGGGGACATTCCAGTTGAGGCTTGGACGAGTGGTCTTCCACGAGTTCCTCTTCTCCATTTTCTTCCTTTTCTCCATCTTCTTCCTGCTCTTCCCCAAGCTGTAACTCTCTTTCTCTCTCTATATCTGTCTGCTCTAAATACAGAAAATATTGTTGATTCTTCTTATTTTTCTCCTCTCTGAATATTTTACCTAACAGAAGACAAGTTCCAAAACGTGAGGTTTCCGACACAACAAACATCCCTCTTATTCTCATCTATGAGTATTTGAATGTTTATCATTTGTACATGTATCCTAAGTGTTCTAACCAAAGCTAGATGAGAGATAAACTCCCTGCATATTCATTGGCTATGCTGATGAGGAATTCAAATACAACTCTGAGGATCAAAGGAAAAGAAGGTGATCAAAAGTAGAGACACACAATAACTAAATGACCGTGGACATTAAAAAATCCTAGAATGTCTTAAAGAGAAAGTGCCGATGAATCAATTTTTGATCCACCACCTGTATGAGTACAACCTACCACTGAAGACGAAGTGGTGCAAGAGAACCCATCAATAAAAAACTAAGAGGCAATAAGGAGGAGATTGATTAGGGGGAGACTCAATCATCTCCATAGGATGTTGCAGAACCATCACAAAAAGCCAGGTGATGGTGTACCTCTTGAACCTAGCTGCTCTCAGGTTCAAAGGTTTGCACAACAAAGGATTCCATCAACAAAAAGTTAAGTTTTGTGACTTTATAAAGAAATAAATAAAATAACATTTTATTTTATTTGTTTCTAACTTATCCTCCAACGGACAAGCGGAGGTGTGACCAGCGTCGAGGAATTAGGAAGGTTTCTAATTAATGAGGCTCCATTAATTCCCCACGTCGTTACTTACCCTCTTCTCTCCTATTTATATGGAGCTTGGGAAGAGGTGTCGACACAGCTTCGCCAAGCAACGAAGTGCTGAACGAGTGCCGAGACGCCAAACCCTTGGAGGACGGAGCCGGTTCTGGCGAGCGATGACAAGTGACACCGAAATCCCGAAATGAAGAACGACGTGCAAGCGGCGTCGTTGGAAGCCTGTGACGGGAACAAAGATCACTGATGCACTTTCAAGCGCAGATGTTCTTCAACGAGTTTACGAGGTAGGGGTTTTGATTCTCGTTTATTTCAAGTGAATTTATTGAACCCTTTATCCTCCCTCATGTTACGAGCTAACGCGGAGGGCGCGAACCTAATGATTCCGGCTCGGACCCTCCGCTACTTTGCTACACCATTGCGTTCTCCGTGGAATACCGCCAACGCGACGACACCAACCGGCTACGAAGAAGGCGTGTGCCGACGCACGCCGCAAGAGTAGGCCACGACACAAAGCCGCGACGGTCATCGGAACGGCCGGCTGACGCGCCGCCGCGCGCCGCCGGTGAGCAAGGGGCCACGACTTGTTAGTTGCAGCGATTGGAGGAGGCGGCCGACACTTCGGCCGGCCGCGGAAGGAGAGGCGGCGTGACCAGTGTGTCGCCGACGAGAAGAAGTCGCGGCCGAAGCCGTGGTAGAGGCAGAACCCACGCCTCCGGTGGGTTCCGTGGCGACCGGGCGGCGCCTATGTGGCGCAACCGCTTCACAAACCGAACGACCTTCGGGCTGTTCGGGAGACTGGGGGTCACACCCCCCCCCCCCCAGCTCGGGCGGACAGCGGCCGGGCTGCCCCCTTGCGGGCCGCGCCCTACGCGGGTCGGGCCACCCTTTGCAGCCCCCTTGCGGGCCGGGCTGGACCTCGGTCCAGGGGGCGAGCCCGCCGCGGCCCAGCTCAGACCGGGTTGGGCCGGGTCGGACCAGACCCGGGCCCAACGGGCCCCAGAAACACTTAAAGGGCCATATCTTGAGAATTGGACGTCTGTTTGACGAACCGTCTGCGGCGTTGGGATCCTTGGATCGTGACGGTTCTTTTGGTATACTCCTCTTGAGTTTTGGAGACAGTTGGAGTACGGTCGGGTTGGATCGAACCCGAATCCAACCGGGCCCCTGGAACTAAAACACTTATAACTCACAGACCGGTCGTCCGATTGACGCACCATCTGTCGCGTTGGAACCCTTACGACATGGCGGTCCTTTGGGTTACATCTTTGTGGAGCTTTGTGGCGGTCGAGGTATGACCGATATCTCGAGGGGCTGCAGAACTCGAGCGCACCGGGTGCGAGGAATCCAGTGGCTGACAGTGAGGCAGAGGTTGGAGATAGATCATACGGAGGTTAGTACCGAGCGATCCTGTGTGGGTCAGCACTGATCCTGTGTGGGTCAGATCCTGTGTGGGTCATCGCTCAACGATCCTGTGTGGGTCAGCGCATACCGATCCTGTGTGGGTCAGCGCATACCGATCCTGTGTGGGTCAGCGGGGGTTAGTTACCTATCGATCCTGGGCGGATCAGATTCTGTGTGGGTCATTGCGGGGATTAGTACCTATCGATCCTGTGTGGGTCAAAATTCGTATGGTCAGCAGCAGTGCCTCTTGACAGAATAAGATGATCTAGCTTCGCGACTAATCATCTGTACTTCTATACTTTACTAAAAACCTGGTTTGAGCTGAGACACTATTTGAGCTGTGTCTATTGCTTTGTGCTTTGTGATTGAGATCATGCTTTGTGGTTTTCCTTTGTGGAATTCTGAGAGACCTTCGGGGGTCTCAGGGTCCCTACAGGGTATTGTTATACTCACCCCTGCATGGGCTTTGCCCGCACCTTGTTGTGTTTTGTGCAACCGACGAGCAGCTGGGCTGAGGTTTGCGGGAGCCAGGACTAGGTGGTACGCGGAGGAGACGGGCGAACATGGAGTGTTGAGGAGACGATCTGTACCTACCCTTCAGGTAGGATCCTCGGAGGACGACCCAGGAGTTGTTTTCCCCTTTTTCAGTTGTATTGTACCTTTCAATTGTACTTGTAACTTTCAGTTGGGCTTGTATTCCGACCCATTTACTTTCAGCACTCTTTTACTACAACAATTTACTTCGTGGTTGCATCTTGTTGCGTTCTAGTCTGTGTGTTTGTACAGGTTTAAAGACAGTGTCTTCCCATTATAGAAATACGTCTTTCCGATGCTAGTCGCCAGCCCCTGGCCTATGGAAGGCGGGCTTGGGGTAGTCACGGCATGGGCCCCGAGGGACGGGTCGTGACAACTACTTTTGACTTTGGAGATTTCCTTTATGCAAGTGGATTTAAATTTGTAGGATTGATTGTGTGGGCTAAGAAAATTCACTTTTGGGTATGAATAAGTGTGATTATGGGTCCGTTTGATCCCTCCTTTGCATTTATATTAGGCCTCTTGAAATTTGGAAATGAGGCCATATAAAGCCTCTTTCATCCTCATTATTCCTCTTATCATCGGGCCACAAATTTCCATATAATGGGTCTTGTACATTGATGCGCCTTCCGCCTTCCATGCGATGTCCGTATTCAAATCCCCGATGAATGTCTTTTGTGATCCTCATCATCCCCTCCCACTCTTCAAAAGTGTTGGAGTCTGTATCCCACATCGGACTTGTGGTCCGATGTGGAGTTTATCATTCATTATAAAAGAATGCCTCCTCCTCACTTTGAGGTAAGGAGGTAAGGGGAATTCACCATTTACATGGTATCAGAGGGATCTTAATCCCGACCCTCCCTCCCAGCGGATTCCCGGTTCTGTCCGGCCCCGCCTCTCTTCCCCTCTGGCTCTGGCCTTCCCTCCCGGTGGCCCTCCCTCCCGGCGGCCCTCTCTCCCGACGACTCTCCCTCCCGGCGCGGCTCCCCTCGCTCCGCGGTGCCCTCGCCAGCGCCTTGCCCAGGCGCTCTCCCCCTCGCCCCGGCACCCCGCTCTCGGCGCTTTGACGATCGGCCCAACTTTACCGTTTTCCCGGCGCTCTGACGATCGGCCCGTAGTGCGGATTTTCCCGACACTCTGACGACCGACCCGCCAGTGTGGATTTCCCGGCGCTCTGTTGTCCGACCCCACACTTTTCTGGCGATGACCCATCATTTTCAGCGGCATCACATTACCATCTTGAGGGGGAGCAACATCCACAACGATTTTATTATTTCGGTTTCTTCTGTTTTTGTCTTGTTTTGTCATCAAGCTGGGCATGTCCAGCTTGAGGGGGAGTGTTAGCGTTTGTTTTGTTGCTTTCTTTTCATTATGTGTCCAAGCTAGGTACACCTAGCTTGAGGGGGAGTGTTGGAGTCTGTATCCCACATCGGACTTGAGGTCCGATGTGGAGTTTATCATTCATTATAAAAGAACGCCTCCTCCTCACTTTGAGGTAAGGAGGTAAGGGGAATTCACCATTTACAAAAAGGATTAGTTCTCAAATTTGCATATTCAAAGGGAGGGGGATCGGTAACATTAAATATTGCGCTTACATTACCATACCTGTCAGGTAATTTCATATTGCATGCATTGTTATCGATCTTCTCTAAAACATGGAAATGACTATCTCCTTGAGGCAAGGGCTTTGACTTTCTTTTGTCCAGAAATCTTCCTTTTAGTAGGTATAATCATACCAAACCACCTGGATCAAATGTAACTTGTTTACAACACTTGCTTGCTCGGTCACCATATTTCTGCAATAAAGACACAACACAAGAGATCAAAGAATGATGAAGTTCCTTAGTTGCAAGGTAAGCATCCTTATTAATGAGTAAGACCACTTTTTTGCTCAATAAATCTCTTTTTACCTCACTTTTTCCAGAAAACAAACTCACATTCTGCTCAATTTTCTTGTTTTGAACTCTTTGATTTTCCTCATTTTTTTATGTCACTAATCTCTTTTCATTCTTAATTTTTCACTCTTCATTTTCTCTATTTTTTTCTCTTTTTCCCTCAACTCATCACATTCTTTTTTCTCGCTCATTTCTACCTTTCCCATATTCCTTTTCACTCTTCTTTTCTCTTTATATGTTGGAATGGTGTAGCCCGATCCGTTTAGATGAAGTTGAGCCGAATGCTGTAGCAGTGCGGATTTGGGTGGCTGCAGCACTGTAGCACAGTGAACTTACTGTGCGGTTGGTGGAACAATGTCTCGTCTTCTTTATTAGCTCATTCGAGCTAGGGTTTCTGTGTTAGAAACTTTGAAATTCTCTTTGTAATTGTGCTTTCAAATTAGTGAAGTTATTCTGACTCTCTGTAGACGTAGGGATTTTCTCGAACCACGTAAATCGTTGTGTTTGTGTTCATATTACTCTTCTTTTGTTCTGTCTTTTCTTCTTCTGCAAACCTGTATGTTACTGTGACTCCTAATGTTTCCACATCATTGTATTCTTTCTCTGTCCTAATTTGATCTCCATATGCTTGTATGAGACTCAGTGGAGTCAAAACAATATTTCCACCACTAAAAACTAAAGAGTTCCAGTTAGCATGACCATCGTATATAACCCTCTTATCAAACTGCTATGGCCTCCAAAGGAGCAAATGTCCCGCTTGATGTGGAGCAACATCACAAACCACCTTTTGATATTTCCCAAAAAAGAAAGGAAACTATGACTTGCTTTGTTACTCGCACCTCACCACTGCCATTCAACCATTTCATCCTATAGGGTCTAGGATGCTTAATAGTGGGTAAACTCAACTTTTCTACTAATATGGTACTAGTCGCATTAGTACAACTCCCACTATCAATGATCATGCTACATACGTTCTCCTTAACGTGACATTTTGTATGAAAAATGTGCTCACGCTGCTCCTCATCATGGCCATCTTTTGGTTGAATGTTTAGAGATCTTTTTGCCACCAATGCATCTCCATGTACGGGTTCTTCAATTTCCGCATCTGAACACTCCTCCAAAGGTGGCATTTCATCCCTCACTAGAGCTCTCACTGAGAATGTCGCCGTTATTCAAAACAATCACCGTCCTCTTGTTTGGGCATTGAGATACGATATGCCCATGTCCCTAACACTTGAAACACTTAATATCATGAGATTTAGGAAGAAAATCTGTGTCGCATTTATCTTTTGAATCAGAACCGAGACTTGTTTTTGGTCTCTTCTCTTTGTCTTGTGTTAGAATGGAAACCCGTACCTTACAATGAGGTAGGGTGCTCAATTTATAGATGAGAAAAAGAGTACCCACACCGATGTGCGATACAAATGTTAAAAAACATTTTAACTCTTAACACCCCCCTCAAGCTGGGACATATATATTTATCATGCCTAGCTTGTTACATAAAAATTGGACACGTGGTCCATACACCCTTTTGAAAGATTGGATTTGTGACAATCCTGATAGCAACTTGATTGTCACACTAGATATGTGCCGGTTTCTTGATAGGATACCTGATCTCCTGTAGAATTTGTTGTGCCCAAATAATCTTTGCAGTCACATATGTCATTGCACAATATTCTGACTCTGTACTAGATTGGGAGTTAACTGTTTGCTTCTTGCTTCGCCATTAGATCAAATTTCCTCCTATAAATACCGTAAAACCTGATGTAGATCTCTTAGAAGAGAGACATCCAACATAATCTGCATCACAAAATGCCTCGATATCTGTATGCCTATGATCAGAATATAGAAGATCTAAACTTGGTTCTTTTTCACATATCTAACAATGCGAAGAACAGCCTTCCACTACGTTTTTGTTGGCGATTCCATAAACTGATCCACTTTGCTAATCGCACAAGCAATATCAGGTCAAGTCATCGTCGGGTAGTTGAGCTTTCCAGCAAGTTATATATATCTTTAAGGTGATGAAAATATCTCACTGTCAGTATGCAGTGACCTTTTTTCAGGTTCGAGGGGTAGTCAACCGAGTCAGCTCAAGTCATGCTAGTCTCCTGCAGTAGATCAAAAACACATTTTTTCTGAGATAGAAAGATTCCTTTGTTGCATCTGGAGACTTCATTTTCCAGAAAATATCGCAGTGGACCCAAATCTTTTGTTTAAAAATTCTGATGAAAAAAAGATTTGAGTCGATCAATGCCGACAGCATCACTGCCAGTAATAACAATGCCATCCACATAAACCACCAAAAGTATGCTTCCTGCCGCAGAGTGATGATAGAAAACAGAGGAATCCTTTCTGCTTTGGGACATGTCGAAGCTAAGCATAACAGTGCAAAACGGCCGAACCAAGCACGTGGCGACTGCTTGAGTCCATACAGCGATCGACGAAGGCGACAAACCTTGGAGGACTCCCCCTGAGCAACAAACCCAGGTGGTTGCTCCATATAAACTTCTTCATTAAGAAAACCATGAAGAAAAACATTTTTAACATCCAACTGATGGAGAGACCAATGAGAGGAGGCAACATGATAGATAAGTTGGCGAACAAAGGCCATTTTAGCCATTGGAGAGAATGTGTCAAAATAATCAACTCCATATGTCTGTGCGTAACCTTTGACAACAAGGCGAGCTTTGAGACGATTAAGAGAGCCATTTGCGTTGACGCGTACTGTATAGATCCATTTGCAACCGAGCACCTGCTTATTTGAAGGAAGAGGGACAAAATTCCAAGTATGGTTGGCGTCCAGAGCCTGAAGTTCATCCTGCATAGCCTGTAACCAGTCGGGATGAGATATGACCTCAGCAACAGTGCGTGGCGTGGAGCGAGCAACAAATGTCTCTATAGCTTGTGAGGTAGCCGCAGATAATCCTTGATAAGACTGACAGGAGCGCGAGCCTTTACGAAGCGCAATAGGCAACTCCAGTGATGGAGGATTGGGAGCAGGTGAGTCGTCAGGTGTGCTAGCAACCTCAGGTGTCGGGGTGGTAGGTTTCTTTGATCGGCGAGTATATACCTGGCCAAATCGGGATCCAACAACACCACTAGGAAGAGGGGGTGGTGGTGTATCGAGTGAATATGGTAAAATAACTTCGGGATCAGGAAGAAGAGATGGTGGCAGGAACTTGGGAGCAGAAATAACCAAAGATTCAAAAAGGAAACATCGGCGTAGACAACATAACGACGCAAATCTGGAGAGAAGCATCAATATCTACGTTGAGTGTGGGAATAGTCAAGAAAGATGCATTTGAGAGTGCGTGTATTAAACTTGGTAATGGAGGGGCGAATATCCCAAACATAGCACACAACCAAAAATGCGAAGAGGCAGAGAATGAGGTGGTGATGTGGGAAATGAAGAATAGAATGGTATCTCCCCCTGAAGAACCAACGATAAAAGTATGTTGATAAGATAGGTGGTTGTGAGAATGACATCTTCCCAAAAAACAGTTGGAACTTCTGAAATAAAAGTGCACGAGCAACTTCTAACAGATGATGGTTCTTTCGTTCTGCAACACCATTTTGTTGAGCTGTATCAGGACAAGAAGTTTGGATTATGCCATGATCATCAAGAAAAGACTGAAAAGGTCCAGATAAATATTCACAACCATTGTCAGAACGTAAGCAATGAAGTTTAGCAGAAAACTGGGTTGTGACTTCTTGATAATATGAACGGAACACAAGAAGATTTCTGAACGATTCTTCAACAAATAGACTCAAGTCATTCGTGAAAAATCATCGATAAAAGCAACAAAATATCGACAACCCAGTTTCGATGGACTAGTACTGGGTTCCCAGATATCAGAATGGACCAAATGAAAAGGAGTGGATGCACGGGGGGTTGCGCGGGGGACATAGGTGACCCGATGATGTTTTTCGTAATGACATGGCTCACAGTTAAATGGAGGAAGGGGACCCAACCCTGGATTTTTTTTTGAAGAATGGGGGCTGATGGATGACCAAAGCGATAATGAAGTTGGAGGGCATGAGCAGAAGTGGCAGGACAAGCGAGAATGGGGGCTGAGTCAAGCACATACACCCCACCTTGAAGTTGTCCACTACCAAGCACCCGAGTCGTTGAATGCTCCTGAAATATAACCGAAACAGGTGAGAAGATGGTCTGACACTGTAAGTCAGGTGTAAGTTTACTAATGGATAGTAAATTAAAGGGACAACTGAGAACAAAGGCAACAACGGATAGTGTCAAGACAGACGTAATTGAGCAACTTCCATAACCAACATTCTGCACAGTCTGACCATCGACCATAGTAATATTACCTCCAGTCGAGGTCGATTTGTAGGATCAAAGAATACCTGCATCCCCAGTGATGTGTTTTGAGACACCAAAGTCAAGAACCCATGAGGTGGACCGTTGGGCTAGACACACTGTTGGAGGATCACCATGAGCAACAATGGCGTTTGATGATGCCATAGATGGGGTGTTGAAAATGCATATCGACAAGGTGCTGAAAGTGCGCAAAAGGTAGACAAAAGGGTCTGAGCCGTCACCGATGACGATCAGTCATGGAAGAGGAAGGCCGAATAGTAGGTGCTGAAAATGTACATCCGGAATATCTGGGTATCAATTAGGTCACTGACAAAGGACTAGGAATGGCGGAGGGGCGTGGGTGTGTAGTATGAGGTGTTGCATGAGGAGAGGCGATTGCCTGGTTGGTTACTACCGAAGGATAAGAGGCGAACAGGAGGGGGTCGCCTAGATGGTTGAGGGTGGTCTGCCTGATTTTGCTGAAGGCGCAGGAGGGCGACTAGGGAGGCGCGTCTGCAGTAGGTGCCGTTTGCAAGGGGCCACTACCCAGAGAAGGGGCGCCACGAGAGGGCTGCTACCCAGGAAGGGTGTGCGAGGGGGCCCCTGCCCAGGAGGGGCGCCGCGAGGGGGCCCCTGCCCAGGAGGGGCGCCGCGAGGGGGCTCTGCCCAGGAGGGGCTCCACGAGGGGAGGGCGACGCTCAACGACTCGTCCGACAGAGAGGGCTCGTCCGGCAGGGAGGGCTCGTCTGGCAGGGAGGGCTCGTCCGAAGGGAGGGTTCGTCTGGCAGGGAGGAGCGGCGCGCAGGGGGTTTTGTTGCGCAAGTGGTGCTGGGAGGGAGGGTTGGAAAAATTAACCTAGCCCTTTGATACTATGTTAGAATGGAAACTCGTACCTTACAATGAGGTAGGGTGCTCAATTTATAGATAATAAAAGGAGTACAATGGGTTACCCACACCGATGTGGGATACAAATATTAAAAAACATTTTAACTCTTAACATCTTGGAACAAATTTTGAATCCCTTTGTTGCGTTTCATTCCAATTAGAGGTCGATTTAGGCTCTTTCTGGTTATCTTTCAAAAAATGTGGGAACTTGGCTCCTTCGAGAATGTAGTTAATTTTCCACCTTCACCTCCTTATGTAACAACTCCTCCATGTCAGTGTAGGTTTGAAGTTCCACTACATCTCGAATTACCGGATTCAAGCCATTAACGAACCTTGCCATTGTAGCTTCTTGATCCTCCTCCAAATTGGCTTGAATCATCAATATCTCCATTTCCTTGTAGTACTCCTCCACACATGTGGATCCTTGCACAAGCCTTTGTAACTTAAAATGTAAATCTTTCTAATAATGACTAGAAATGTACCTTTTGCGCATTACTATTTTCATTTCTTTCCAAGTTCGAATTGACCTTTCTCCATTCTGTCGTTGACTCACTTGTAATTGGTCCCACTAAATACTTGCATAGTCATTGAACTCAAGCGCCGCCAACTTTATCTCTTTTCCTCTGAGAAGTTGTGAAGCTCAAACATGTTTTCAACCTTCCTCTCCCATTCCAAGTAGAGTTCCATATCGTTCTTCCCATGAAAGGATGAGAGTGTCATTTTGATTCTTCCCATGTCACTTTCTCTTCAAGCAACACATTTTCTTCGCCTTCTTTGAAATCGGAGTACTCGTCACCTCCTTCATCAAATCCATGCCTTCATGGAGCTCTTGAAGTCGAGAAATTTTGCAAATCATTCAACTTAGCATTTAATCTTGTAAATTGGTCAGCAACAGCTTTCATGAACAATTTAATGTCAACATCATTTCGTTTTTCCTCGCCATTTTTTTTTGTGTTAAACTCCTCACGCTCTCTTACTCATTTTTTTTAATCTCACAAAGGGTTCGTCACACTTTTCTAGCACAAAGGCTTGGTTCCTACAAGTATTTTTAAATAGAATCAAGAGGACAACTAATAAGAACCAACCAATTTATGACAATCTTTTAAAATTAGAAATTTTAAGAGTTTTGAATGGATGGAATCCAAGAAAAATGAGCGGTAAAGAGAAATGAGATAAATGAATATGGTTAAAGAATAGAAGAGGGGAGAGAAATCTTGTAATAGATTTCCATCAATGTGCAATAAATTTTTTGCATCTATTTTGTTTTTTTTTGCTGCTCTTTTTTTTCAAATGTTTTAACCAAGTGAGAGTGCACAATGATTTGACGTTGTGTGGCTTACAAATATATCAACTTATCAAAATGCACAAATCTGATCACAATGATTCCAAAGGATGGAGAATATAATTTCTGGAATTTCTATATGAAAATATCCTTAAAAAAACTTCAAATTCGATTGGAATCCGGTTTAGCGATAGTTAGATTTCAAAAGGGTGAATCTATAGCACATATTGATTTGACTGTATCTCCAAATATACGTGTCAGATTTCAGTGTTTCCAAATCCAGAAGAAAGATGAGATTTTGAACTATGAAAATGATATATCATACGTCTAGAAACTCGAAGAAAATGTGGACGAAATGGCGGAAGGAAGTTGCGGGCAGAATTGGTGATGGTCGAAAATGGAAGAAAGAGAAGAAAAAGATGGGAGAAATAGAAAAATGAATGAACCTGGTTTCCGTTGCCGACCTTTGATACCAAATGATATGATACCGTATGAGTGTGCGGTAATCATTGGTGAACATGCGGAAATGCAATTGATGGAAGTGAGAGAAATGAAAATTAAAAGAAGTGTGAAGGGAACTAAAGGGGAAGATGGTGGTCAATTAGGACCCCAAAGAAACTTGCCCCTTAAAACCCTAATTATAAAGCGTCACAAAAGTTGATCACTCATTTGATAAGGCTTTCTTGCATGCATTCATTCAAGAACACTATAAACACAAACATAATAATGCTAGAAAACACTCAAATTCGTAATTAACCTTCAAGGAATACAAAGAGGTGCCTATTTATAGCCAAATGGGATAGATACATGTCAAACACCTAGCCCTCAAAGGTCTAAAGCCTAAAAAAATGATTTTTGACTTTGTTTACACTTGTCAATGGCTTTAGGGGACATGATTTTCCACCAAGAATACTTTGTGGCAACACTCCAAATACTTTGAAGATTCCCACCATGACTTTGGAGATAAGAGGCTCACCATTTTTGACTTTGGAGATTTCTTTCATGCAAGTGGATTTAAATTCGTAGGATTGCTTGTGTGGGCCAAGGAAGTTCACTTTTGGGCACGAATAAGAGTGATTATGGGCCCATTTGATCCTCCCATGCATGCATATTGGGCCTTTTGAAATTTGGAAATGAAGCCATGTAAAGCCTCTTTCATTCTCATTATTTCTCTTATCATCGCCGCGAATTTCCATGTAATGGGTCTTGTACATTGATGCGCCTTCCGCTTTCCATGCCATGTCCATATTCAAATCCTCGATGAATATGTGTTTTGTGATCCTCATCAGGGTGTATGCTTATTATTAATCCTTTCAAAATATGAACTTAACTAATCTAAGGGTGCTTGAGTGTTGCCGATCATGTCGTCAATTGGAGTGCAACCAAGATGAGATTTGTCTACTTGTATGAATTTGACCGAGGAAATGAATAGTCATGCTTAATTGAGACACATATGATGTGTTCGACTACTTGGATGAGGGACATGTGATGTGCTCATCAGTTAGATGAATGATGTTAAACCCTCTTTTTTGTTCTTTTTATTATTATGGGTATTTCCGAGTCCCACATCGGAATACTCCCTTGTGTATTCCTCTATCTCAATCTATAAAAGAAGGCCTCCGCCTCACCTTGAAGGTAAGGGGGTTTTCCCAACCTACATGGTATCAGAGGGAACCTTATTCTCGAGCCCTCCCTGCTCTGCCCTAAGTGGCATTCTTTATCTTTAGGTTTGCCCTACGCAACACCCTCCTCCCTCGTAGGTTTTCCCTACACGCCCCCCCTCCCTCGGTGGTCTGCCCTCCGCGGCCCTGCGCCTCCCAGCGCCGTCCGACGGTCCTCTGCGCACAACGCCTCCCGCGGCCCCCCAACCTCGGCGGTCCTCCTCTGCGTGCAGCGCCTCCCGCGGCCCCCACAACCCCGGCGACCCCTCCTCTGCGCGCGATGCCTCCCGCGGATCCCCCGACGACCCTCCTTTGCGTGCGGCGCCTTCCCGCGACCCTCTTCAACCCCGACAGACCTCCTCTGCGCGCGGCGCCTCCCGTATAGCATCCCGTCTTTTTATAACATAAACTTTCATTACATTACACAAAACTGAGGATCTTTAAGGTTTAGTGTCTTGGAAATCAGGAACATAATACATGAAAACAACATAAAGCATTCTTCTTAAACATTTGAAAGGCTTCTCCTTAAGTTCATCCTAGGTTCATTACTGCATCTCATAACCTGGGGACATACATCAAAAGAAAGGGTGAGCAGAAAGCCCAGTAAGGGAAACAAGAGAAACATTTTACATGTGAACTTGAGATACTTCAATAAGGTCATGAAAAGAACTTTAAGGCAAGAGAAAGAAATCATGAGATATATCATAATAAAAATAACATTTTTCATAACTTGAAGATGTGGCTGCAACATTTAATATTGACAATCATTTCGTTTCACCAAGGTCCATCCCCAAGGTGTCATTAAAAATTACCAAGGTTATTCACCAAGGTATCAGTCTAAAAGGTCATCTCTAGAGATTAAGACTTTACCCAATGCATTGAAGCGCTATCTGGGCGCACCCTTGACATGTCTTTATTATCATGTGAGCCACATATATCATCATCAATCATTTCATAAACAACCCATATAGCATAAAAGAAATGGGTTTCATTTCATAAAAGAAATGAGTTTCATTTCATAATCATAACGTTTTAAAAACTGCTTAAAAGACATGATCTTTATGTCACCTTAAACCCACGGAAAGGGAAAGCGGGTTTCATGTATGTAAATCCCAGAATTTAAAACAGAATATTTTGATATATATGTGAATACCCCTGTAGAAATAAGAGCTTTGAGTATTCACTTAATAACATGGAATAATTTTGAGAAAAAGAGAGAGACAATTTGAGACGAAAATTCTGCAGCATAACGGCTTCGTTACAGGGTTTTAGAAAACGTTTGAAAAGAGAGGGGACATGGGTCGCCCACTCATAAATGATCTATAAAAATAGTAGAGGGACAGAATATAAAGGATATGAATCATGGTAATGAAATTTGAAGGACATACCATTTGAAATGAAAAACATGGAGGGTAATACAAAAATAAGATTTCTCTTATGAAAATTCGGCAGCCTAACGGCGTCACTTAAACTTCAATAAAAATGAATTGACGAGATCAAATAAGGTCTCTCATTATATGATCATAAAAGATCAGTATGATAGGTATAGTGATCATACCCCAACATAATAAAAAGGAACTTGAAAGACTTGACATGAAAATAGAACTTGAAAATGAGAAGGGTGAAAGAATCCCTTAAAAATTCGGCTGCCTAACTGCGTCACTTAAACTTTCATAAAACGTAATGATGAGAGTAAGAGAAGATCTCTCATCATATAAACATGAAAAGGGCAGTAAGAGGAATATAAAAGAACATCCTCCCATATAAGAACATGGAGCATAAAAGGAATGACATAAAAGAGATTACTTGAAAATAAAGAGAGAGGTCAGATCCCTTATCTTAAACGTAACTCTTAAAACTCAAAGGTTGGGACCTTGAGAGGCTTGAGGGCACCTTGGGAGGACTCATTGGAAGGTAAGGAGACCAGAACTTCGTTGAGAATGATTTTGGAATCCAAAGGATGAGAGAATGGCTTGGTATTTATAGGGAAAGTGAGGGGACAAGGCATTAATGGCCAAGGGACACCTCACAAGTGGTTTTCTCAAAACCATGTGCTCTCCCATGATATTTCCCATGAAGTTAGGTCACATGGGGCCCCCAATGCAATAATTCATCACCTTTGGTCGGCCAACCCTTAAAATATCTCATGACATCACCATGACACAACTATGATGTCATTAAACATACCGAAACCCTAAAATTGCTTTTTTTACTATTCACTGAAAATTCATTTTTCTCAGAAAAATCCCAAAATTTCACCTTAACCAAATATCGACGCTCTGATTACAAATATGAACTCCATTTTATAAAAATAATTTTCTAAATATTTTTAATTTAATTTTTAAATAAACACTATTCACTGAAAATTCATTTTTTCAGAAAATACCCCAAAAATTACCATAACATAATATCGGTGCTCTGAGTTCAAAAATAAAGTCCATTTTATAAAAATACTTTTCTAAATATTTTTAATTTAATATTTAATTAAAAAACACTATTCACCCTAAAAAACTAATACTTGAATAATAATTTATGAAACCGTTATTTACCCATTTTATTGAATCTCATTACTTAATCAAAGTGTTTAAATTATATTAAAACTTTCTTTAAGTGAGATTACTGATCCATTTGGTCACGTTACTAATCAAGTTGATCTTATTAGACTCCAAATTCCTTACTGAACACTTTTGCAGAAGACCATTTTTTGAAAATCATTACACATCATTAATTATTTAAGGTTTACATAAATATTTTAAAATATCCTTTTTTTTCAAAATTCACAAATAAATACATCCTAAAATTATCCGGACATTGAAAATTTCACAAATTCGCTAAAGGAAGAAATCTCAATTTATTCATCCCAAAGGATTACACAAAGAAGCTAGGGTCTCGTCACATAGCCCCTTATAACACCAGCATATGACCTAAGTGTAAGGTGTGCTATGGTGAGAGAATCTGAGGGAGGCTCAGATAACATTGCCCTAGTAGTAATCTCCACTAACTTGAACTTCTCCCGAAGGCGTTTCCGTTCAAGCTTGACACGCTGGAGTTCGGCTTGGGCTTGGTCCAAAGCGAAGCCCAAAGATGCCACCTCCTTCCCAAGCTCTGATAAGTGGGCTTCATAAGGTTCGAGTCTACTGGATGAAGCCATCGTCTCCTCTTTCTGCATTAACCATTAACATCTCTATTTAAATCATTAAGAGTAAGTTAATATACTACTCAAAAAGTTTGGGTCGTTACATCCCGCAACCTCCAACCCCGGCGAACCTCCTCTGCGCGTGGCACCTCCCGCGGATCCCCCGTCAGATATCCTCATCTGCGCGCGGCGCCTCCTGCGGCCCGACCTCGTCCCCTTGCTTCCTGGCGACCTCGCCCGAGGCCCTCCACGTCTGCTCCCTTCTCGCCGGCTCCCTTCCCGCCGGCTCCCTTCTACGCCGGCGTAGGCATCCCAGCATTAGTATTTTTTTTCTTCTTTTCCAGCCGCGACTCCCTCCAAGCGACCGGTCCAGGTAGCTCCCTCTAGGCGATCCAGAATCCTCACAGCGAACCAGCTACTCCCGGTTCTTCCTGCGCACGGCGTGCTCCAACTCCCGGCGCCCTCCCGTTGTCCGCTGCTTCTAACGACTTCCCGACACGCCCAACCCGCCCGCTGATTTCGGCGCTGCCCCCAACTGCGTCTTAGACCGCTACCCGTCGCTTCCATGGCAGACCCCTCCCCTCTGCCTCAGATGATCACCTCTTCCACCCGCCTCGTCGATGACCGGTTAGACTCCACCAATTTCTCCATCTGGCGGAAGACGGTGGTGATGTCCCTGACCGGGATGGAACTTGATCATCACCTTGAGGATCCTCCCCCGGCTTCGACTGACCCCAAATACTGTTCATGGAAGCTTGCCGATAGTAAGATCTTCGCTCTGCTGGTCAATTCAATGGATCGATCGGTCAAGGATGTCACCCGCACGACAAATACAGTCAAGGAACTATGGGACTCCTTGAACATTATGTATTCCGAGACCAACAACCTGGCTCGGGTGTCCGATATCCTCCAGTGCCTGTCCCGTATTCGACAGCAGGACCAGTCCTTCACCTCATATTTCCTGGAATGGAAAGGGCTTCGTGATGAATTGCAGGAGTTGTGGCCCGTTCCCCAGACACCGGCCGAGGCTCAGACCCAGCGGGACCAACTCTGCATCTTCACTCTTCTCAGCGGTCTCGCTCCGGAGTTTGCCACCACGACAACCGAGCTGCTCGCCAGCCCTTCGTCACTGGAGATCCCACAGGTTTATCATCGGTTGAGCAAGGCCCAACGGGCTCTTCCCCCTCCCGCCCCGATCATCGACTGCTCCGCTCTTGTCGGACATGGCAGTGGCCGCTCTTCAGGCCCTCGTGGACATGGTCGTGTGGAGGGCCGTCCACGTCCCCTCTGTCAACATTGTGGCAAGCTTGGCCACCTGATCGACCGGTGTTGGGTTCTACATGGGCGTCCATCTCAGCGCCCGAGGCAGGGACAGACCGCGGTCCAGGAGGCTTCCTCGGCAGTCGTCACTCTTCCACCATCTCTGGACCTGTCTATGGCCGACATCCGACTGACTCATGATCCTCGGGACCCCGCAGGACCCGGTCCATCCTCGACTTCTCTGGCCCATTCAATTCACTCCGCTGCCTTTGTCGGACGTCGCTCCCCTGCATGGATGCTCGATTCAGGTGCCTCCGACCACCTCACCGGTGATGCTGGTATGTTGACCTCTTACTGCCCTTATATCGGTTCATCGGCCATCACCGTAGTTGATGGCTCCACTATCCCCATTGCAGGCTTCGGCGCATGCTCCCTAACTTCATCGATTCACCTACTATGTGTGGCACATGTGCCCCGCAGTCCATTTAATCTTCTTTCCATCAGTAAACTGACAAAAGATTATAACCGTGCTGCCATATTTACCTCCTCTGGTGTTGTATTTCAGGAGCGGACTACGAACCGGGAACTTGGTAGAGGCCAGCTTCGGGACGGGGTCTACATGTTCGATGGACCGACTCCTATCGCTTGCACGTCTGCCTCTGCTCGAGCATTGGATCTTCACTCCCGGTTGGGACACCCGCCTGCCTCCACCATTCATCAGCTTTTTCCAGACTTTAGTCGGCATAATTCTTTTCATTGTGAGTCATGTACATTTGCGAAACATCATTGCACTACATACATTCCTCGCGTGGATACAAGGGCCTCACACCCCTTTGATCTGGTTCATTCAGACGTGTGGGGTCTTTGTACCATTTCGAGTCATTTGGGATATAAATATTATATATCTTTCATTGATGATTTTTCACGAATGACTTGGCTTTATCTCCTTCGAGAATGCTCCGAAGTGTTTTCCACATTCCAGACATTTTACAATGAGATTCAAAACCAATTTTCCATCTCTGTAAAATGTCTCTGCTCGGATAATGGCCATGAGTATCTCTCCACTCCCTTTCGGCAATTTCTTCAGACAAAAGGCATCCTTCATCATACCTCCTATCCTGATACACCCCAGCAGAATGGTGTGGCCGAGCGGAGACACCAACACATTCTGGAGACTGCTCATGCCCTCCTCTTCCACCGACAGGTGCCTCTGTATTTTTGGGGAGATGCAATTCTCACCGCCACCTACCTTATAAACTGTCTTCCTTCCTCCATCCTTTAGGGGGAGACTTCTTTTCGGGCGTTGTTCTCCTCTCTCCCTCTTCACTCCCTTCCCCTTCGAGTGTTTGGATGCCTCTGTTACGTTCGCGACACACGTCCTGACCTCTCCAAACTCTCTCCCAAATCCCTCCGGTGCATTTTTCTTGGCTACTCTCGCACTCAGCGCGGATATCGCTGCTTCTCACCCGACTTACGACGGTATGTTATCTCGGCCGATGTCGCATTTGTTGAGAGCTCTCTGTTCTCCCTTCCCTCTCCTCATCCTGACCCCGCCATCGATGATTGTCTTCCTCTCGCCATCCACTCTCCACAGGTGTCAACCCCTGTTGACACCCATTTTGGTCAGGTCTACTCCCGTCGTCCATCAACTGTGTCCCTCGTCCCAGCCAATGACACCGTCGTCCCCGCTTCGTCCGATGCTCCTGCCCCGCCACCCGAGGACTTGCCCATTGCCTTACGGAAAGGTACTCACTCCTGCCAGAGTACTCTATATGTCTCTTCATATAGGGGTCTGTTCGCTCTGGAGACAGTTTCTATTCCTCACACAGTTGGTGATGCCAAATCTCACCCCGGGTGGCTAGCAACAATGCGAGATGAATTGCAGGCTCTGGAAGAAAACCATACCTGGGATCTTGTCACCCTTCCAGCAGGCAAGCAGACGGTCGGCAGCAAACGGATTTACACAGTCAGGCTGAATCCCGATGGCACTCTCCATCGCCTCAAAGCCCGCCTGGTGGCCAATGGCTTCGCACAGACTTACGGTATTGACTACTTTGATACATTCTCCCCAGTTGCCAAGATGGCCTCAGTTCGACTATTCATCTCTCTGGCCGCCCATCATCATTGGCCTCTTCATCAACTGGATGTCCAGAATGTCTTCCTACATAGCTTCCTTGAGGAATAAGTTTATCTGCAGCAGCCCCCCGGATTTTGTGCCTCCGACGCCGAGTCTCAAGTCTGCCGCCTCCGCCGCTCTTTACGGCCTCAAACAGTCTCCTCGTGCTTGGTTTGACCGCTTTAGCACGATCGTCACAGACTTTGGGCTCTTTCGCAGCATGAAGGACCACACTGTGTTCTACATAACGACCTCCACTGGCTGCATCCTATTGGTCGTTTATGTGGATGATATCATCATCACTGGCAGCGACTCTGCGGGTATCACCGATCTCAAGAGGCATCTCCACCAGCACTTCCGCACAAAGGATCTCGGTCCTCTCACATACTTCCTCGGCATCGAGGTCTCCTATTCTTCGGACACCATCTCCCTCTGCCAACGGAAATATGCGTTTGATATTCTGCAGGATGCTGGACTGACACAGGCCACCGCTGTCGTTACCTCTTTGGAGCCTGGGGAACGGTCTCTTTATGCCTCTTCGGCGCTGTATTCACATCCAGAGCGGTACCGTCGACTAGTGGGTAAACTCAATTATCTTACCATGACTCGTCCCGACATTGCCCGTGCTGTTGGCAAAGTGAGTCAATTTATGGAGCATCCGACCGCCTCACATTGAGATGTTGTCATCTGCATCGCCAAATACATCAAGTGAGATCCTGCCCGCGATCTTCGCTACTCCCAGCATCCTCATCTGCACATTGAGGCCTTTTGTGATGCTGATTATGCTGGTTGTCTTGCTACTCGGAGATCTACTTCTGGATTTGCCATATTCCTGACAGACAACCTCATCTCTTGGCGCAGCAAGAAACAGACTGTCGTCTCCCGATCCAGTGCGGAGTCTGAGTACCGTTCCATGACCACCGTCACTACAGAGATCCTCCGGCTTCGCCAACTCCTCCAGGAGCTTGGCTTTCCTCAGCAGACATCTGCTCACATCTGGTGCGACAATCAGGCAGCCGCCAAGATTGCCTCGAATCTCGTCTTTCATGAACGCACGAAGCATATTGAGGTGGATTGCCACTTTCTTCAACACCACTTGGAGCACAATCATGTCAGCTTTAGCCACATTCCGACGGCGGACCAGCTTGCTGGCATCTTCACCAAAGGCCTCCCAGGGGCTCGCCTAGCCCCGCTCAGTTCCAAACTGGGCATCTACAGCATCTGCCACCCAGCTTGAGGGGGAGTGTGTCTCATCTTGTATGCTGTCATTTTTTTGTGGGACTCGTTGTCCAAGCTGGGCATGTCCAGCTTGAGGGGGAGTGTTAAACCCTTTTTTTTATTCTTTTTATTATTATGGGTTTTTTCGAGTCCCACATCGGAATACTCTCGAGTATGAAAGATGCGTTCTTCATCTGTGAAGAAGCATCGAATATTGCCTATAAAAGGAAAAGAGGTTCTCATCTTTGTGTGGCTTGATCGCGTTTGTTTGATGCTGTCAATGATCATCAGTTTCACGCTGAGCTTTCTATAAGTAGAAGTTCCTTCCTGAAGCCTTGTTCATCTCTCTCCGAGAAGGCGCTAGCACCTCTTCGATATTTTTTGGTATCCTTCAATAGAGATCGGGATCCAATGACCGATGTATCCCCCTTAGAGGCAGTAGGCATAGATCAACTGCTCCTCATGATCTTCCTCAAGCATTCTCCCCACAACAATGAATAAGAACGCTTCATCACTGAACCAGGTACATTCCGTTTTCATGTGTTTTTTATACATCTTGCACATTGCTTCTGTTCGAGGATAGTTCCTAACTGTTTGGGTGTTCTTTTGCTGCCAAAGGATCATATGATGATCCATGAAAACCTTACGGTCTATGCTAGTATTCATCTATACTTTTACAGAATGAATTATATCTTGGTAGTCAAGATTGCTGAAGTGTGTCGTTTTATCCATAACTGAAACATTGCACATTGTTTCCATGAAGGCTGACAAGGAGATGTTGTGGTTAATGTGATTTTTACAGGACCTCAAATTTAGCCAGAAGCAGTGCAGTACACAGTTTATTGTGATAGGCAAAGTGCCTCTTGATCAAAAACTTCATGTAAGATTTTTGATTGGAGAACATCGTCTTACGCTATCATTTGACACTCAAGACGATGGATCGACAATTGCTGAGGCTCGTAAAGATCCACATGAACCAAAATCTATTAAATATGCTGACAAATGTGATAGTACAGGAGAAGTTGGACCGTTATAGAGGTGTCAGTGGGTTGTAGCCGGAGGGGAAGAATTGAGGATGTCCAACCACCATATGGTTGGTGAATCTACTCCACCAAAATCACGACTTCAACCATGGTTGTTGCATATTCTTCATGTGCAGAACATGTTTCTTTGGTGGTCATGAGAGAAGTCAAGGTGTAGTTGGGTTTAAATGGATTTTGGTGGAATTGTGTCAAGCATGACACTTTGTTCCTTGCCTATAGAAATAGGTCATGAGAGCCATCCATGATCATAAAAAACGAGACAGATTGCTCCCACATCCGAGAGACGGCCTTGAGAGAGCTCTATGTTATAGTGAGAAAGCTGGAGAGGGGATTTTTTTTTGCAATGGTTTATTCTTGAAGAAACAAAGCCTATTTATCTTAGATTTAGCGGCTCTAGCTCATTTAACACCACACTCGAGCAATGCAACACGTTGCTTCCGGGCAACAACCTAATATTAGCATATTGATACTGTTGGACCCCATTTATGTATAATGGGTATTTCCGAGTCCCACATCAGTCTTTCCCTCGTAATTATTTTTACTCATCTATAAAAGAATGTCTCCGCCCCACATTGAGGTAAGGGGAATTCGCCACCAACATGGTATCAGAGGGAAAATCCCATTAATATTTTTTTTCTTTCCCCTTCCGGGTCTGCCCTACGCGGCCACCTCGGCTCTGCCCTACGCCTCGCCTCCTCCGCTGCGCCGTCCTTCCGGCGTCTTGATCCCGGCCTCCTCCCGGCGCGACGACCCTCCCTCTCCAGGTGGCCCTCCCTCCCGCGGCGTTCTTCCCGTGGCGTTCCTCCGCTCCCGACCCAGGCGCGACCCTCCCGGCGACGACTTTCTTCCCCGGAGTCTCCTCCCCGCTGGGCGCGCCAGCCCCGTCATCCCGTGCGACTCCCGACCCGCCTCATCCCGCGACATCCCGGCGAGGCTCCCGCCTTTTTGCGCGACTCCTGACGGATAGACTCCCGACTTCCCGCGCTGCTCCCTGGCGACTTCGCCCGACGACCCTCCACGCCGGCTCCCTTCCCAGCGGATCCCTCCCGGCGCCCTCCCTCGATCCCGACGTCCAGCTGCAGATCTGCCTCCCCTCCCGATGACTCCCCACTTGCTGCTGATGGTTCCACTATTCCCATTGCCGGCTTTGGTACATGCTCCCTGACCTCATCCCTTCACCTATCATCGGTGGCCCATGTACCACGCAGTCCGTTTAACCTTCTCTCCATTAGTAAGCTGATCAAGGATTTCAATTGTAATGCTATCTTTACCTCGTCTTTTGTTATGTTTCAGGAGCGGACGACGAACCGGGAACTTGGTAGAGGCCAGCTTCGAGATGGGGTGTACATGTTCGATGGCCCGACATCCATCGCCTGTACGTCTGTCTCTGCTCATGCCTTGGACCTCCATTCTCGGTTGGGCCACCCCTCCGCCTCTGCCCTTCATCAGCTCTATCCAGATATTCTTCAGCATTTATCTTTTCATTGTGAGTCTTGTACCTTTGCGAAACACCATCGCACTTCATATTTATCTCGAGTTGACACACGGGCCGCGAACCCCTTTGATTTGGTTCATTCTGATGTATGAGGTTCTTGTGCCACCTCAATCAGGGTATAAATATTATATCTCTTTCAGTGATGATTTTTCACGTATGACGTGGCTTTACCTTATTCGCGATCGAACAAAAGTATTTTCCACCTTTCAAACATTTTACCATGAGATTCAGACACAATTTTCTATCTCTGTAAAATGTCTACGCTCCGACAATGGGCGAGAGTACTTGTCCACTCCCTTTCAGCAGTTTCTGCAGGCACACGATATCATCCATCAGACCTCCTGTCCTGATACCCCTCAGCAAAATGGAGTGACCGAACGAAAACACCGGCATATTCTGGAGACTGCTCGTGCTCTCCTCTTCCACCGCAAGGTGCCTCTTCTCTTCTGGGGGGATGCTATTCTCACTGCTATTTACCTCCTCAATTGCCTTCTTCCATCCTTCAGGGGGAGACTTCTCTTCATAATCTGTTCCCCTCTGTTCCTCCTCACTCACTTCTACTCCGAGTCTTCGGATGCCTCTGCTATGTCTGGGACACTCGCCCCAATCTCTCTAAACTTTCTCTCAAATCCCTCCGGTGTCTTTTTCTCGGATATTTCCGCACTCAGCGTGGATACCGATGCTTCTCTCCAGACTTACGACGCTATATCATCTCTGCCGATGTGTCGTTTGTTGAGAGCTCTCCTTTCACTCCGTCTTCTCCTCATCCAGACACCACCATCGATGAGTGTCTTCCTCTCATTATTGACCCTCCTCTGGTGTCTCCCCCTACCGGTCATTGCTTTGGGACGGTCTACTCTCGTCGCCCATTGATTGTACCCCCGTCCAAGCCGAGGACAACATCGTTCCCACTTCATCCGATGCTCCTGTCACAACACCCGAGGACTTGCCGATTGCACTCCGGAAAGGTACTCGCTCTTGTCAGACTACTCCTCTCTTTACATCTTCATACAAAGGTTTGTTAGCACTGGAGGCGATATCTATTCCCCGCACGGTTGGCGACGCAAAATCACACCCGGGGTGGCTACAAGCTATGCGGGATGAATTGCAGGCTCTGGATGACAACCATACATGGGATCTGGTCCCCCTCCCTGCAGGCAAACAGGCAGTCGACTGCAAATGGATTTATATGATCCATCTCAATGCTGATGACACTCTTCATCGCCTCAAAGCCCGACTTGTGGCGAAGGGATTTGCTCAGACATATGGCATCGACTACTTTGAGACCTTCTCTTCGGTAGCCAAGATGGCCTCTGTCCGCCAATCCATATCTCTGGCTGCTCATTATCACTGGCCACTTCATCAACTAGATTTCAAGAATGCATTTCTCCATGGCTTTCTTGACGAAGAAGTCTACTTGCAACAACCCCTTTGTTTTCGTGCCTCTGGCATCGACTCCCATGTCTGCCGCCTCTGTCGATCCTTCTATGGCCTCAAGCAGTCTCCTCGTGCTTGGTTTGGCCGCTTCAGCACTGTCGTCACAGCCTTTGGCCTCTCTCGCAGTATGAAGGATCACACCGTTTTCTTCCGTACGACGTCAAACGAATGTATTTTGCTGGTAGTATATGTTGATGATATCATCATTACAGGGAGCGACTCCACTGGAATCACCCAACTCAAGGTGCACCTTTACCACCACTTCCACACCAAAGATCTTGTTCCTCTCACCTACTTCCTTGGTATCGAGGTCTCCCGTTCTGAGGACACTATCTCTCTCTGCCAACGGAAATATGCCCTCGATATCTTACAGGATGCAGGGTTGAGCTAGGTGACTGCAGTGGACACTCCTCTTGAGCTGGGGGAACGCTTTCTTCATACCGACTCGACATTATTTCCTCATCCAGAGAGCTATCGACGTCTGGTAGGTAAACTCAACTACCTCATCATGACACGACCAGACATTGTCTGTGCTGTTGGCAAAGTGAGCCAGTTTATGGAGAAGCCAACCAGATCTCAGTGGGATGCTGTCCTCCGCATTGCCAAATACATAAAGAAAGACCCTGCACATGGCCTTCGGTACTCCCATCATGCTCATTCAGATATTGAGGCATTCTGTGATGCGGACTATGCAGGTTGCCTTGCTACCCGAAAGTCTACTTCTGGATTTGCTGTGTTCTTGGCCGACAACCTAATCTCATGGCGCAACAAGAAGCAGACCGTCGTCTCCAGATCTAGTGCAAAGGCAGAATACCGCACCATGACCACAGTCACCACTGAGATCATCTGGCTTCGTCATCTCCTCCATGAGCTCGGCTTCCCGGCGCAGACCTCTGCTCAGATCTGGTGTGACTATCTGGCAGCCACGGAGATTGCCTCGAATCCCGTTTTCCATGAACGGACGAAGCATATAGAGGTGGACTGTCACTTTCTTCACCATCATCTGGAGCATAACCATATCAGTTTTGGCCATATTCCGACGGAGGATCAGCTTGCCAACATCTTCACCAAAGGCCTCCCCGGAGCTCGCCTTGACTTTCTCACTTCTAAGCTGGGTATTCACAGCCTCCATAGCCCAGCTTGAGGGGGAGTATGAGATGGTCTTGTTCGATGACGTCTTTTTTCTTTGTGGGACTCGGTCCAAGCTGGGCATGGCCAGCTTGAGGGGGAGTGTTGGACCCCATTTAAGTATAATGGGTATTTCCTTCCCTCATTGTAATTATTTTTACTCATCTATAAAAGAATGTCTCCGCCTCACATTGAGGTAAGGGGAATTCCCCACCAACAGATACATTTGATCCATGTCATGAAAAGATTCGATGAAGTTTTACGATGGCTGTCGACTACGTAACTCAACCCTCCTCCTTTATCCGGGCTTGAGACTGACAATGTAGGATATAAAACCCACACAAGCGGTATATAGAATCATTGATGTTAAGAGATAGTGGTTGACGTTGTAAGATTATGGGATAAAATCATATAGCTGTTAAGATAGTTGTAGGAAACGAAACTTTCAATTTCATTAGTGTTTATGCACCTAAAGTCTAGATGTACAACAGAAGTCTACTTTTTGAGTTAATTTAGAAACTTTGATTCAGAGTTTGCCGCAATATGAGAAGATTTTTATAGATGATGACCTAAGTAGACATGTAGGAAAGGATTCTAGAGATCACATAGATTGTCATGGAGGGTTTGGTTTGGATGTAGTAAATGATGAAGGATCAACTATCTTAGACCTTGACCACGGTTGTGATTTTTTGGTAGCAAATACGCTCTTTAGGAAATGAGAGGAATATCTTATTATTTATAAAAGCGGAGTTACAAGATCCCAAATTGACAATTTCTTAGTAAAAAGGTCTGATAAAAGATTTATTAAAGATTGTAAGTTTATACCCAGTGAAAGCTGACCTTCCAACATTGTTTATTAGTTTTAGACTTGCATGTTAAGTGTTAGAGTCTGTATCCCACATCGGACTTGTGGTCCGATGTGGAGTTTCTCATTCATTATAAAAGAACGCCTCCGCCTCACTTTGAGGAAGGAGGCGAGGGGGTTTCCTCATTTTAACATGGTATCAAAGGAGGTTTTTTGAACCCCCAATCCCTCCCTCCTTATTTTTCTTCTTTCCCCTTCCTTTAGGGTTTCCCGTCCGGGGGGCGGCGGCCTCCAGGCCTTACCGCCGCCGCCCCTCCGCCTCGTCCCAGCAGGCCTTCGCCCGGCGCCCGCGGCCCTCCCTTCCCGGCCGGCCCTCCCTCCCGTCCGCCTCTCCCTGGTGCGCCTCCACCTCCCGGCGGGCCTCCTCCCCGGCGCGACGCGGCTCCCTGCGCGCCCTCCCTCACGGCGACCCGCCGCTCTTCCTCCCCGTCGGCGGCCCTTCATCCACCCAGCGGCCCTCCAACCTCCCGGCGGCCCTCCTGCCTGACGCGGCCCTGCGCCTCTGCCCTGCGCGGCGCGACTCCCCGGCAGGCCCTCCCTCCCGGCGCACTCCTCCCTGCGCAGC
The DNA here is from genome assembly GCA_963277665.1 of Viscum album. Lineage (NCBI taxonomy): Eukaryota > Viridiplantae > Streptophyta > Magnoliopsida > Santalales > Viscaceae > Viscum > Viscum album. The sequence goes on from OY728142.1 coordinate 408,416,379, forward strand.
TCCCCGGCGCGACGCGGCTCCCGACGCCTTCACCCGCGCGCCCCGCCGGCGGCCTCCCGCTGCTCCCGGCGGCCTCCCGGCTGCTCCCGGCGGCCCTCCTCTGCGCGCTCCCTCCCGGCGACCCCTCTCCAGCCGACGACCCCTCTCCGGCCGGCGACTCTTCTCCGGCGGCCAGATCCGGACAGCTCCGGCCGAATCCGGCCAGCTCCGGCCAGATCCAGAGATTTCCGGCCAGATCCGGCCAGCTCCGGCCAGATCCAGAGATTTCCGGCCAGATCCGGCCAGCTCCGGCCAGATCCGGCCTGATCCAGGCTACTCCGGCCAGACCCGGCGAGATCCGGACTGTTCCGGGCAGATCCGGGCGGATCCGGACTGTTCCGGGCAGATCCGGGCGGATCCGGACTGTTCCGGGCAGCAACCGGCCTCCACCCGTGCCGGCCGCTCCACGCAGGTGGCCTCCTCCAACTTCCAGCGTCGTCTTCCGGCCTCCTGCACCCTCGCCGGCCTCCTCCTGCGGCATCCCCGCCTCGCCGGCATCTCCCGGCACCTCCCGGCAGCCGCATCTATCTCCGCCGGCACGTCCATTCGCTGGCGCAGTAGCTCGACATCCTCGGCTTTGGGCCCGTTGGCGCCGCCAGATCCCGCAACGATTTCTGCGGAATCCCCGCCTCCCGTCGCCGGCCCCGCAAGTGCGGTTTTCCCGGTGCTAGTTTGGTTTCCCGGCGTTTCATCGACCGGCCCCACTAGTGCGGCAGTCCTGGCGTTCCGTCAACCGACCCGGTCTCTGTGTGGTTCATCTGCTGCGTCTGCGACATCATCCATCCATCTCCTGCGCAGGAGCTTCGATCGTGAGGGGGAGCAGCAACCTTTGCAGTGTTCTTTTTGTTTTCGTCATGTTTTGTAATCAAGCTGGGTATGTCCAGCTTGAGGGGGAGTGCTAGCGTCTGTTTTATTGTTTTCTTTTCATTATGTGTCCAAGCTAGGTCACCTAGCTTGAGGGGGAGTGTTAGAGTCTGTATCCCACATCGGACTTGTGGTCCGATGTGGAGTTTCTCATTCATTATAAAAGAACGCCTCCGCCTCACTTTGAGGAAGGAGGCGAGGGGGTTTCCTCATTTTAACATTAAGAATTATATGAGAAATATGAAACAATTAAAGAATCTGAGAATCAGGTGATGACGTCTAAAGGATAACCTTAAATGAAATTTAAGAACAAACTTTTGAAAGAAGTGAATCGGGAAGTTCAAGGAACCGCCGACTACATGTGGGGTGAGGTGACTAAAAGTGTTCGCAATATAGCTACTTCTATTCTAGGAGCATCTAAAGGGTTTTGTCCAAAAGGAAAAGAATCGTGGTGGTGGAATGAGAATGTTCAACTAAAAATTAAAGCGAAATGAGCGTGTTTTAAATCTTTACACATTTTTAGTAATAAAGTTACTTAGGTTCGATATTGTGTTGATCGTAGAGAGGCTAAGAAAGCAGCTAGCGAGGCTAAATCTCAAGTTTTTGAGTTGTACCATTCATTACATACTAAGAATGATAAAAGAAAAATCTACAGTTTAGTTAGAGGTAGAGAGCGAAAATCTAGAGTTTGAGATCAAGTTTGGTACAAGGATGAAGAAATTAAGAAAAGATGAAGATGCTATATAATCTCTTCAATGCGGATGTGTGGATTTGGCTTAGATAATCTAAGTATTAGTAGAGAGGAACTCAATTACAACTATTATCGAAAAGTTCATCCTTTTGAGGTTAAAGTGGCTTTTAGAAGGATGAAAAATGGTAAAACAATTGAGTTAGATAACATCTGCATTTAAGTGTGAGAATATTTAGGGGAGTTGGGTATTAATTGTCTCACTAGGTTATTTAATGAGATTATGAAATCTATGAAAATACCTGATGAATGGCGGAAGAGTTCTCTAGTACCTCTGTATAAAAATAAAGAAGACATTTTAAGTTGTGGAAATTATAAACATTAAGCTTATGAGTCATACTATGAAACTTTAGGAGATTGTGAGTGAACAAAGGATTCAAAGAGAAACTAAAGTTTTTGATAATCAATTTGGTTTTATGTTCGGACGTTTAACCATAGGATCAATTTATTGGATTAGAGGATTGATGAAGTATTATCGAAAAAAAACCCAAGATTTGCATATGGTTTTCATTGATTTAGTAAAGCTATATGATAAAGTTTCTAGAGGTTTTATGGAAACCTCTTGAAAGAAAAGGGGTGCAGGTGACATATATTAAACTCATTCAAGACATTTATGATAGGAGTTTGACTCGAGTTAGAACTTCAGTAGGTGACACTACATACTTCTCTGTATAGGACTACATTAAGGTTTGGTTTTAAGCCCATACCTTTTTGCTTTGGTCTTTAGATGAACTTACAAAGCATATTTCAGATAAGATGCCTAATTGTATGCTTTTTGCGGATGATGTAGTTCTCGTTGCAAAATCCAAAGTGACTATCAATTTAAAGTTAGAGTTTTAGAGGCTTTAGAATTGTTTAGTAATTTTATGGACATGAGTTGAAAGATCATGTTATTTCAAAAGTTGATCGTTTTTGATATTTAGTTTCATTTGAAATGTGATGAAGATATTAATACACATGTCTCTCCTAAGATTCAAACTGAATGGATAAAATGGAGAAAGGCTTCTGGGGTGCTTTGTAATCATAAAATTCCTTTGAAACTAAAGGGTAAATTTTATAGGATTGTTATTAGGTCAACTATTGTATATGACAGTGAGTGCTGGCCTTTGACGGGGCATATTGAGCAAAAAAATAATGGTAGAATAAATGAAAATGTTAAGATGGACATGTGAACATTATAAAATAGATAATATTAGAAATGAATGTATTCGAGAGAAGATTGGAGTGGCTCTGTTAGGTCCACAAGAATTTAGAAAGAAACTTAAGCAGGAGTATATTTAGTATTGTGTACTAACCTTTACAGCTGAATGAGAAAGCAGAAAAATACAAGAAGCTGAAAACAGAGAGTCCCGGTAGAACCTGACTTTCCCACCCAAGCCCAATTGGCCGCAACTAACAGAAAAATACTCTCTCTCCCCTTGGGCCCCATTTATACAGGACCATTGATAACAGACTCCCTTGTGAGTTGCCTGTTCTGCCCTTGTGCCCTTCAGTATTATTAATTGGACCGCCAATAACAGATTCCCCCTGTGTAATGCCTGCTCTGCCCCTGCGTGTGTAAACCCTCCAAGGTCCCGCCTTAACATTCACCCCGTTTTGAGATACAGGCTTGTCCTCAAGCTGGAAGGAAGGAAACTGATTACGAAGGACATAATTATCCTCCCAGGTGGCGTCCCCACTGGCCTGGCCGCGCCACTGAATAAGAGATTGGGGAACATCCACCTGATCGCGCTGCTGGAAGCATTGAGCAAGAATAGCTTCGAGTTCAGGCCAGTCCTCCGAGTCGCGGGCGAAATCAACAGGTAATGTGGCCTGGACTGGCTGGGAACCCATCGATTTTTTAAGCTGAGAAACGTGGAAAACAGGGTGTAGGTGAGCCGTTGATGGTAGATCCAATTGATAACTGAACCAACACGTTTCAAGATGATGAAAGGTCCATAAAATCTTGGGGAGAGTTTTTTATTGATCTGGTGAGCCAACGAAGTCTGCCAACGAGGACGCGACTTTAGATACACACAGTCCCCCACCTGAAATTCCACATTGCGACTATGACAGTCAGCCTGTTGCTTCATATAACTTTGAGAACAACTCAAATGGTGTTTGAGTTGACGGAGAGCCTCATCGCGGTCCCCCAAAGTTGTAGCAACATTTTCCATGTGGATTTCAGACGGCTGGGAACTCAGAAGGGTAGGCGGAGGCTGACCATAAACTACCTCAAAGGGAGTAGTGTTGATAGAAGAATGTCAAGAGGTGTTGCTGTTAAATTCAGCCCAAGGTAACCAAAAAGACCATGATTTGGGCTGCTCGCCCACAAAACAGCGGAGGTAAGTTTCATGACAACGGTTAACTACTTCCGTTTGGTCGTCGGTTTATGGATAATAGGATGAACTAAGTTTTAGTTTGGTATGGTGAAGGCGAAACAGTTCTGTCCAAAAATGACAGAGGAAAATGGGATCACGATCACTCACAATGGATGCCGGCACCCCATGCAAATGAACCACCTCTTGAACAAAAACTACAGCCACGGATTTGGCAGTATATAGATGTTTCATTGTAATAAAATGGGCATATTTGGATAACCGGTCGACTACCACTAGAATCACATCATAGCCACGAGATTTTGGAAAGCTGGAGATAAAATTCATGGAAATATCAGCCCAAATATTTCTAGGAAGTTCGAGGGGGTGCAATAATCCTGCCGGGGCCAAAGTGGAATATTTGAAACGTTGGCAGATGTCGCATTGCCGAACGAAATCCAGCACTTGACGCCGCATACCAATCCAGTACAAATTAGCGGCCAGCCGTCGATATGTGCGATAAAATCCAACATGCCCCCCTTGGGGCGTGGCATGAAGTTCAGCCAAAAGACGGGGCACCCATGGAGAAGAAGCAGAAATAACTAGACAACCATGGTAGCGGAGAATACCGTTGGAATAAGTGAAACCCAGGTGAGAGGACTGGTCCAATTGGAGAGCCCGAATAATCTGCTGTAGTGCCGGGTCAGACAGGAGTCCAGAAGTTAGGGAGGTGCTATCAGCCCACATGGGAAAAGACTGAAGGAGACGAGATTCGGTAGTGTCCTCTCTGCGGGATAAAGAATCTGCTGCAGAATCTGTGGTGCCCGGTTTGAATTTTACATCAAAGCCATAGCCTAACAATTTAGCTATCCAATTCTGTTGATTTGCCGAAACAACCCGCTGCTGAAGTAGAAACTGAAGGCCGCGGTGGTCTGAAAACACGGTGAAAGTGGTGCCTAACAAATAAGGAAGCCAATGTTGAGTGGCCAACACCAAAGCCATAACTTCCTTATCATAAGTGGACTTGGCCAACGTTTTATCAGCAAAAGCCTTGCTGAAATAAGTGATCAGGCGGCGATCTTGTATAAGAACCGCGCCCACCCCACGGCCTGACGCATCACATTCCAAAAGGTTTGGTAAAGTCAGGTAATGCGAGCACAAGAGTTGTTGTAGGAGTTTTAAGTGGTCGAAAGCATGTTGAGCAGCGGAGGTCCAATGAAAATTGTTTTTACTCGTTAAAACCGTAAGCGGTTGAACAATCTGATCATATCCCCGAATAAACTTCTGGTAATAACCTGTGAGGCCAAGGAACCCACGCACCCCCTTGACGGAGAGAGGTTGTGGCCAATCCACAACAACCTGAACTTTAGAGGGATCGACGGAAACACCATCGTGAGAGATAATATGACCAAGATATCCAATCTGGGATTGTGTAAGTAAACATTTTTTGGGGTTGGCAAAGAAGCAATGAAGTTGGAGTGAGTGCAAAGCCAGGTGAAGGTGTTGCAAGTGCTGCTGCCAGTCCACGCTTAAAAAAAAATCAGGACAAACTTCCAGAGGAATGTTTGGAGCAAATCGTTCATGGATACCTGAAAAGTTGACAGGGTGTTGGAAAGCCCGAAAGGCATGACTGAAAATTCATAATGATCGCTGTGAGTTTGAAACAGTGTCTTCTCAATATCACTCTCCCGCATTCTGATTTGATGATACCCAGACTTTCTAACTTAGAAAAATACTTCGCGCCACCCACTTCATCAAGTAATTCTTCAACGATCAGAATAAGAAATTTATTTGAAATGGTTACTCGATTGAGAGACCTGTAGTCCACACAGAGTCTCCATGTTCCGTCTTTTTTTTAACCAACAAAACCGGGCTTGAAAAGGCGTTGGTACTTGGTCGGATAATTCCTTGTTGTAACATAGTATGGACCTGCTTCTCAATCTCATTTTTTTTGAAAGTGTGGATAGCGATACGATCGAACTGTCACAGGGAATCTCATTTTTTTGAAAGTGTGGATAGCGATACGATTGAACTGCCACAGGTCCCTGGCCCTGTTCTAATCGGATGTCGTGCTCCCACTGGCGGGCATGTAGCAGCCCCAAAGGATCACTAAAAACATCACCAAACTCCTGTAACAAAGTGTTCAAGTTGCGTTGCTGCTGAGCAGACAAAAGTGTTTCTGGACACTCCTCCTTGCGTCCCAGCGACTGGTGGTGAGCTGGAAAAACAGCGTGGCAGGGACGGTTGTTTTAAGAAGTGGTTGTCTGAAATCTACCTTGAGCACCTGTGAGAGAATATTCCTGACCTCCATAATGATACCGCATCGTCATAGCTTCCCAATTAGTCGTCACCTCACCCAAAGTACATAACCATGCTATTCCCAGAATGAAATCCAGATCGCCTAATTCCCGCACATGTGCATCCACAACGCAGGAAAAATCACCAATCATTAATTGGAGGTGTCGACAAATTCCCTGAGTTTGTGCACGATGGACATCGCAGAGTTTTACATTTAATACTATTGACTTGTGAGCAGATAAATGGACCAATTGAACCAATTTGGGTGAAACAAAATTATGTGTCGCCCCAATATAATAGTCCCTCAACCTTTATGGAAGTAGTGTTGGTTTGGTGTAGCCCGGTTCGTTCTGGATGTTGTTGGGCTGAATGGTTCCGGCCCATATTGCGAACCATGCCGCAACCTTCGTGGGTCGAGCTCCGCGGTGAGCTCGTTGAGGGTTGCAGGGGCAACGCACCCTACTACGGGGGTTCGGGAGTTGAAGGCCCCCGACCCAAATTTGGGGGACTGTAGCAATGTTGACCACTGTAGCAGAGCTGACCAACAGAAACCGATAGGACACTATAGCGTTGCGGACTTCCAGCCGCCATTCACAGTAGCTCTTTGGACATTTAGCTGACAACCACTGTAACACTTTTGACTTGGGTGACCGCCCTTCACTATAGCGATGCGGATTTCCTGTGCGGATGGTGGAACAATGGATCGTTTTCTTCCTTTTGTCACCCATTTTGGGCTAAGGTTCCTTGTTAGAAACTCTGATTATCTCTTTGTAATTGTGCTCCTGACATATAGTGAAAGTTCTGCCTCTTCGTGGATGTAGAGATTATTCCTGAACCACGTAAATCTCCGTGTTCTCGTTCTTCTATTTTTTTCTTTTTACTCTTCTGTGATGTGTGTTTCACTTTGTTGCTCCTGATGTTTTCCGCAACAAGTAGCAGTAATGATTTGGAATTCATGAACAGATAGCATTGCCCCAAAGTCCTGATAAGCAACAACCGAACATTCCCCCTCATTAATCGGAGCAGAATCTTCAGCTGACTGTTTCGGAAATTCTTCCGCTGACACTTCATCATCCTCCCCCAACAATGTGACTCGTAACTTTGGATCAAGACATTTATGAAGCGGACTATATGGTAGACCGCATCGAAAACATAAACCACACTTCCGATGATCTTCCCATTCCTAAGATGACAAAAAACGCGTGGCACATCCCCCTGGAGTGGGGAGGCTTTGATTGGTCAACTTTGGTGCCGTAATGAACCATTTCCCGCTGTCGAGTGAAACGTGTTGGAAGCCTAGCTTGCGAAACTTATGGGGTATGTTGTGAGGAGGCAACCAACCATCCGCTTCGTGTTGTCCAGTATAATTCCAAGGTGCAGATGAGCGAAAACCCAAGCTACCACCTTTGGAGACTGCCAGCTCGACGCGCCTTGCTACCCGCATCACTTGTAAAGGGGTCTCTGGATTTTAAATACGCACCCAATTGCGGATATCATCTTGCAACCCATGTAAAAAATATCCCACATACTGCAACTCCAGCTACCACGGAACCAACGGCGCAAGGTACTCGAATTGTTCGTTGTAATATGCGACAGAAGTCTGTTGCTATAAAGCTGCTAATTCTTCATAAGGATTTTGATTATCCAGTCCACTAAATCTCGCCATCAGCTCGGTTTTGAAAGTCGACCAAGTCACCTGTGGTTGTACTTCCTCTAACACCGTAAACCAGTGGACGACTATTCCTTCTATGCAAGTTGAGCGAGGGATACCTTCAGATTTTTAGGGGTCTGCTGGACTCGGAAGTAAAGCTCAGCACGGTCAGCCACCCTCGGAACCATCAAACATTGGAAGCTCCACTCGTCGAGCCGATAGCATAAGATCGGAGTTGTTCGAAACCAATTCTACAGGTCGGGAGTGGTTCAATCTATCAAATGGTGCGGGGTTACCAGACGTGCCCAGGGTTCCCGATCGACGGGGTTGCGGATCGTCCGATGTAGCGAGACTTCCTAAAGGAGCTCCCGAAAGAGCGGTATCACCAGGCGCCGATAATTCATTACACTGGGGTTGTTTCTCCATGTGGCGCATCATAAAACGATGGAATTCCGCTTGATCGACAAGCTCCTCCCAACTTTGCCAATCTTCCTCCATTTGCTGCTGCTTTTTCAGGGCTTCATGCAGCGATATTTTCAGACCACCCAAGCGCTGCTTGACGCCATCTAATTGCCAATCAGTATTATTAACTGGACTGCTAATAACAGATTCCCCCTGTGTAATGCGTGTTCTGCCCCTACGTGTGTTAACCCTCCAAGGTCCCGCTTTAAGAGACTCCGATTGACGAGAAGACGACTGAGACTAGATTAAGATGGTTTGGACATGTTAGAAGATAATCTAGGGATGCACTCGTTAATAGGGTAAACTTAATGACGAATTCACTTATTAAAAGTGGTAGAGGTAGATCAAAAAAGACTCCTAAACAAATCATTCAAGATGATCTTGTTCTAAACGTTTTCAATGTAAATATAGTATTCAGTAGAGCTAAATGATGACGTTTGATCCACGTAACCAACCCCTTTTAATTGGGTTTAAGACTTTGTTGTTGTTGTTATCTTTTTGAGTGATCTGAGAATCACAACATCAGGCCCATTCTTAGGCTATCTTTTGGCTTGAGAATTCATCCCATAGGTTTGATGAGAAATCCTAGCCATTATAGCATTTCACGTTCCTTAAAAAATTGATGAAAATGCACACTCCATCAAAATTCAATAACAATGGGGCTGCTGGTTTTTTATTTTTGAGACTAGGTTCGTTTGTGTATTTTGAGAACAGAAAACAAAACAATTTTGTTTTTTTGATTATCTGTGTTTTTTTTGTATTGCAATTTTATTTTGCTTTCTTTTTATTTATTTATTTAAGTTGATAATAGCTATGGGTTGTTTTTGTTCTCTGCTTTCAAAACAGATTGATGGGGAATAAGCTGCATTTATCAACATTACCCTAACTATCATGCTTTAAGGTTTCATTTCTGACACTGCTCATTTAAAAATAAACAATTTTCAAACTAATATCACGAGACAGATTTTTTTCTATTGCCTTTTAAAAAGTTCTCTTAAAAATTGATTCATAAAATAGTTTTCAAAAAGAAAATAAATAAATAGCACAATGATCAAACAGGCCCAGTATTTGTTAGTTAATCAAACTCTTAAAAACATTTTCACCACATTACCTGTGATCTGAGTATGATGCTGCAGAAACTCCTTGTAGCGCAGAACCACAAAAATGACGAGTTCGTGCCTTGGCATCCACTATTATTACCATTACTTTCCATTTAACCTAGTTCTTTCATGGTGATGGCCCTCATGAACTTCCATGCTCAACTCTCAAGGTTTTCAGCTGATTTGTCTTTTTTTTTTTTTTTTTTTACTTATTAAGAGTGCAATTTGTCTGAGTTTGACAAGGCTTGAAAAATGCTTGTAACATTTAGGATAAAATTATTTTTCTCTAAGTAGTTTTCTCTAGGAATTTAAATGTAAGTGTCTTTTCTGAAACTTAATAAGCACCACTTGTTTTCAACTGTTTATCTTAAGTGACAAGTGCCTTTAGAGCTTTTCTTTAATGCCGTTGCTTGAAGGACTGAAATGAATTAGCAAACATATTGTGGACTCCAAAGAACTTTAATAATGCAGTGTAAAGAGGGGTGGTCCAAGTGCCGCATCAAACACAGCTCTTGCTGCTGTACTTGAAAAGGCCAAGGAGCTTCATGTACCCAAAGACGTCGTCGAACGCAATATTAAGAGGGCTTCTGAGAAGGCGCAGGAAGCCTTCATAGAGAAATTCTATGAGGCAGGCATCTCTTTTGGTTTTTTCATTATTAATACCAACATTTTGCAATATACCCAAAGTTTGATAACTACTTATAAGATGTTTCTTATGTGTTCAGGTATATGGTTTTGGTGGGGTTGGAATGATTGTTGAAGTTTCAACAGATAAAATAAACAGATCGGTGGCACTTGTTAGAGAAGTGGTGAAGGATTGTGGGGGGAAAATGGCAGATCCAGGGTCTATTATGTTCAAGTTTAGACGTGCACGAGTCATAAATGTAAAACTTGAAGATGCTGATAGAGATCGGCTACTGGCCATTGCTTTGGATTCTGGTGCCGAGGATGTTATTGAGCCTCCAGTTTATGAAGATGGCTCTGAGGATGAGAAATTTGAAAGGTATCTAAATTTCATAGATAGTGCTTAGTTATTAATCAGGCTCTGGAATTTCAATTTTTTAAATGATTCACTGCTAAATTCATCCCCATTAGCTCCTCTTTGTTTGGTTTTGCACTAAAAGGCCATGCTTAACTTTTATCTCATCTTCGCATTTAAGAGTATGTTTTATTGATATGTACTATTCTAAAAGGGTTTGAAGAATTTTTTCATATAATTCCCTTCTTCATTGAATGTTTTAATGGAATACTATGTTTAGTTAATTAAAAACATTTTTGGTTACGATTTTTCAAATATATTTTAGAAAATGTATTAGAAAATGATTTGGACAGCAGGAAGAAGGCAAACAAATTTGTAAGTTTTTTCACCCAACATTTTCATTATTATGAAAAAATGAAAAGTAGAAACAGAAAAATAGAAACAGAAAGTTTTTTGATGCACTCAATGCAGACTAAATATTTCGTGTATTGACTGTGCACAATTTTAACAATGGGAACAGATATTATAAAATTGTATGTTCCGCTGAAAACTACCCGGCCATTCTGCATCAGCTTTGTGAAGAAGGAATGAAATTCGAAGCAGATGGTGGAATGGAGGTGCTTCCTTTGAATCCCATGGAGGTAATTTCTTTCAGCAGCATCATCTGTACATTCATGATTTCATTATCTTCTTCCTAGGTCATCTATTGAATGTAATCTAATGAACCAATCACCATTCAATCTTCTGAAAGCTTTCATTGAGATTGAGATGCCACTTTTAGCTCGGTTCAACACACACGTACACACCTCGCGTGCATACAGATTTTCTGCATCATGATGCAGAAAAAGGCAAAGGACCTTAATAGATACGAGTATATGGTGACCTGGAAGTGGGTTGGCATGAAACTCATGTTTCTATATTAGGTTTGTTTCAGGTAGATGATGAGGCGACGGAGTTGAACCGGGAACTTGTGTTGAAGTTGCTGGAGCTTGATGATGTTGATGCTGTTTACACCGACCAAAAGTAACCAAGCTCGGCGGGGTCTCTCTGTTTCATGAATCATTCGTCATAATTTATTTGTCATCGATCGTCGACGAGTTTTGTTCGTGAAAGCAAAGCGAAAATGGTTATTATGTGCATGCATGTGTGTTTTGTGATTTGAATGGTTTTCAGACCCATCTCAGAATTTTATGAAACATCCCAACTTTGCCTTTTTTATTCTGGAAACGTAATAGCACCCTCACTGGGTTTCAACTGAAAAATGGCACATATTACAACGCCAAACACTGTCAAATCATTTGTTATTGGCGTGGATGGTGTTGGTGTTGTTGCTGTTGATGTCATTATCCGGGATCCAGCATCCATGAAGCCCGTATGGAAGGCCATATGGAAACCTTGCCCTTGCGATCTCTTGAAAGGTGGGCCCATCTAGCAGCACTGCATATCCGCCGCCGTCCTTATCACTGACCAATGAGATCACGACACCTGTGCCCGGCATGCAAAGTCACGGGTATATAGTTTGATGTTTTTATCGATATGAATTAAGAAAATGCAAGGCGCGTACCATCATCCTCGACGGTTGATCCAGGGCGGGCGATGAAGAAGGGTTCTGAGGGAATGCTGCCAGGATCATGCCAGGCCTTTGCGGTTTTCTCGACGAGGTCAAGCTACAATCCAAAATCTTGTAATAAGAGAGGAGACGAAGGAGCAATTTTGTGGTCAGCATGATAACCCGATTCGACACTACATGAGTAGCGCACCTTGGTGAGGGTGTTGGGGAAGTTGCAGGGGCGGCGTGCCCCGCAGGCGTAGGCGAATCGATAGGGGAGGCCGAGTCGGGAAGGGTTGATGGAGCACATGTCCATGCCACGCCCGTGCTGCTCCGGATCCATGGCCGCCTCCAGCTCCCCCTTCTCCTTCCCGTCCAGTGGAATTCTGAACCTCCCCACCCTGGCGTCGGGGAGGACGTCTTCGTCGGACAGTGACCGGAGCTTCTGCAGGCGGAGATTGTCCAGAATGGCGGGGTCGGCGTAGTGCTCGCAGCAGTCCACCACCAGCCCCTTCCCGTCTTCCTCCTCGTACGCATTTATGAAGTGAAATGTCACGAACAGCGGCACCTCCACGCTCGCCACCTTCTCCGTTTTAAAAAGCTTCAAAACATGGCAGGTATGGAACAGTGAGAAGGGAGGGCAGAGAGACTCACAACACGGCCGCTGGCCCTGCACATGACGTGCAGGAAAGCTTTCGTCTCCGGCCGCCACTCGAACTTGTACAGCGGCGTCGGCTCCGCCCGCACCAGGTTCCTCGCACTGTACCGCAGCGGCATCTCCGGCACCACCACGTACCGCCTCGTCACCGGGAACGAGTGCACCCACCCCGGCGCCGCCGCCCCCCCGGCGCCCCGGCACCGCACTCGCCCCACCACCCGCCGCTCGCTGCTCCCCGCGCGCATCCTCACCACCGTGTACCCCGCCGTCCCCAGCTCCGGCACCAGCGTCAGGAACTCCTCCTCCGTCACCACGGGGTGGGCCGAGTGCACCAGTCCCCCCACCGAGTCTTGGAACTCCAGCCGCCCCACCGTCTCCAGCGTCCCCGGGTCGATCACCACCGTCCCCTTCACCGTCTCCGTCAGGCACACCACCCGGCCGTCCCCCAGCCGCACCACGCCCGTGTTCGCGTTGTCCGTCAGGGACGCTCCCGAGAGCAGCCCGGCGAGGTCCGCCGCTCGGCCGAGGACGGAGCTTGGCGGCTCGGGGACTTCTGAGAACTCGCGGTAGCAGACCCTTCCGGCGGCCGTCGCCTCCTTGTACGCCTCCGACTCCAGCTGCCTGTGGCCGCCGGTGAGGTGGCCGCTGCGAAAGTGGAGACGGACGAGCGTGGCGTACCCGTCGAAGAGGTGCCGGAAGTTGTGCCCGCCGATGTGCCACTGCCCGGGGCCGTTCCGAAGGTACGTCCCATTCTTCATAATATATACACACATATATAAAAACTCGAATATAATTAAACAATAATCAAGACTGCACGATCGTACCAGCCATGACGGTATTTCGCCTTCTACCGAGAGCTCTCCTTCCCACCGGTCCTGCCTCACGCTGGTCCACGCCGCCAGCTTCCGGTCACCTGAGACCTCCGGGACGGGCGGTTCCGGGGCGTCAATCCGCGGAGGGGACGGGACGACCGCTGCAGCGGCGGCGGGGCCGCCGCTGCGGACCGCGAAGCGTCGGACAATATCGTGGATTTTGTTCTTATGGGAAATGCGGCTGACGGAGGAAGGATAGGATGAGCTCGGAGGATGACCGCCGGAAGCCACCGTGAAGGGCAGCAAAATGGCACTTTGGGTGGCCGGAGTTGTGGCGGAAGCCATGGAATTAGAAGGGAGTTGGGTTGCGATATTACGGGAAGCGAGGTGCGAAGGCATGTATTTATAATACGAAATATTAGTGGAGATTTGTTTTGTTGTGTCCCAGTGTAACCCCAACAACAACCATAATGGTGACAAGGTTGCACCATGTGCATCCATTGTGTTATCTTATATTGAAGAGGGTGGTGGACGATGTTAAAAGAGCTCTCAAATTTTTGGATTTATTTTTAAATTGTTTTTTTACATTTTTTGAATTTTATCAGTTTTCAAAAAAAAAAAAAAAAACGCTGATAAAAAGAGAATTTATCACGCGCCAACCGACCTTTAAGAATGCCCTCCCCAACCCTTTAACAGTGCTAGACCCCCATGAACATGCGCGTGCACCCCTGCCTCTCCCTGGATTCGAACTCAAGACCTTTCCCTGCATGCTAGACACTTTACCGCTTCTCCATATTACTTTGTTCTCCATTTAATGATATATATAAATATATTTTATTATATAATATAAATATATTTAGTTATATATATATAAATATATTTATATATATTCGTATATTAATATCTATTAATATCTATTTATTTATATATATCTATAGTTATATTTTTTATCCGTATATTTATTCGTATATTAATATATATTTAGTTATATATTTATTCATATATTAATATATATTTGTAAGATTAATTTTAAATACATTTATAAAATATGTTTTTTTTGTGTGTAAATAAATAAATAAATACATACATACATATATACAACATACATACACATGTATATATATTATATATATGTGTATCTGTAAGTATAATTATACATATTTATGCATATTAGTTTTTATTTAGATAAGACTTATATATTAATAAATATATTTTATATGTAAATATGTTTAATTAATTATTTATAAAATTAAATTTTTAAGTGTGAATATATATAAAAAAATATGTATATATTGTTATATATTTGATTATAAATAACAGTACATTGTAAAAAATGATAAAATTTCAAAACCATCATATCAATATGAATGTAAGACCAGTAAATAAATTTAGTTCCCACCAAAAAATGGCAAAAAGCCCCCCATAAATGAACCTGAAAATCCATCAAATGTTAAAAAATCGGGGTACGCCGACTAAAAACTTACTTTTGGAGGCCTTCTAAGCCTTTTTTGGCCTAAAAAAACTTTGAACGGGGCCCCCCTAGTTATAACGACATAGAACTTGTCTCAAGCTTCAATTTAATATGTGGTAGAGCTCAAACGGACACCCGGATCAAAAGTTATGAGTGTTTGAAGTTTGAGTTGTTTTTTCAACTTTTTTTACTAAATATCTTATATATTAAGTATAATTTTCTATTTATCATTATCTAAAACAAATTTTAAAAATATATATTCTATTTATATCAATATTAATATATTTATATATTAATATATTAATATATTACTTTTAATGTTTTTTTTGAAATATACTCTTTATCAGCACTAGTAAAAAAAACGTTGATAAAGAAGGGTCTTTATCAGCGTTTTTAAAAAAGCGTCGATAAAACTATCCTTTAACACTGCTAAAAAAGCGGTGATAAAGAAATACTTTTAACAACGCTTTTTTTAGCGCTGTTAAAAGTACCCTTTATCAGCGTTTTTTTTAGCACTGTTAAAGGGTACCCCCTTTATCTGCGTTTTTTTTAACGCTGTTAACGGGATGATGCTGCAAAAACCCGAATCTGTGGTAGCGTCACGTCGGTTTATGTAATGAATGATTGATTACATATAAACTTGGATGAATTACTCATATCATCAATTGGTTTTAGAATGAACCTAGAAGGATTTATTTGTTAGTAGTATAAGAGTGTCGAAAATGGAGTTACATACTGGAACTGGTTTAACAAATTGGAATGTGGATGTGAACATGTTTAATGTTTAAAATCAATATTGGAGTTTCACTATTATAGATCACACTATTCGCCACTAGCTTTTATCACCACTATTTAAAATCACTAATAAAGGATGCATCCCCACTATCAAAAAACACTAATAAAAGGTACCCTTATTAGCGTTAAAACAAAAGAACTGATAAAAGCTATGTATCATCACTTCTTGCTAGCGATGATAAATGATTCGTTTATCAACGTTAAAATAACTGATGATAAATGGTATGTTTCATAAAAAAAAATTATATATCATTAAAAATCATATATTAATATATAAATATATTTAAATCCATATAAATCTAATATATTTTCATTAAAAATGATTTATATAAGACTAAATATGCATTTTCAATTAATATATACAATATTTAGTGAAAAATTGCTTCAAAAATAATTAAAAATTAACATTAATTAGTAATTTGCTAATTATTAATGAGAAATAGTCATTTAATAACAATAAAATGACATAAAAAATCAATAAATTAATGATTGGTCTAAGATAAGTTGATAACATGACTTGAACTTTAAATGACCATAATTTTTGATCCAAGTGTCCATTTGAGATCTACCACATATCATATCAATGCCTGCGAAAAGCTCTACAATGTGATAATCAGAAGGGCCCTGATCAACATTTTTTCGAGGTCAAAAAAGGCTAAGAAGACCTACAAAACTAAGTTTTTTATCAGGGTACCTTAATTGCTGAACATTTGATGAAATTTCACCTTCGTTTAAGAGGGTCTTCCTCTCTTTTTTCGGTGGGGACTAAATTTCTTCCCAAGGCTTACATTCATATAAATATCATGGTTTTAAAATTTTATCATTTTTCATATTGTTGTTTTATTTATAATTAAATATATACATATTTGCTTATATTTACATATAATAAATCAATTGTATAAATAAATATTTAAACATATTCACATAAGAATGTGTTTTTATATATATAAACCATATGGAAATAAATATTTATTATTCATTTTATTTAAAATAAAATATTATCCATTTATTTACCTTATAAAAATGGATATATATATATATATATATATATATACTTATACATGTAATATTTATATATAAATATGCGTGTCAATAAAAAAATATTTATATGTATATTATAATATATGTAAATAAATACATATATGTAAATATTTGCACGTGTATGTGGGAAATATAAATGTGTACGTAAATGTAAATATTTGTGTGTCAATATTGTGTAAATACATCATATATAAATGTATTTTTATAAATATATCATTATCATTAAATTTAGTAAATAAACATATTTATACATATGTGTGTATTAATAAACAGATATATATTTATATTTATATTATAATATATATAAATGAATATTAATATATAATATATTTAAATAAATATAAGTGTACAAATATATCACACACATAAACATATATTTTATAAATATATTTAAAAATAATTATATAAATATATATAAATATATGAATAAAAAGGATGTATGTAAATATATACAATAAAATAAACATATCGTAAAATATAGAAGAAAACAAGCTTGGGGAAGTGGTAAAGGGGTTCAAAATGCCAAAGGGAGGTCACATGATCAAGTCTAAGTGCGCGCGCGGGTGAACAGGTAGTTGGGCAGTGGAAAAGCGCTGACAAACGGGGACTGCGAGCACTGATGGGGGGGGGGGGGTGCATGAGAGTGGGAGCGACAATGGGACGGGCGAGCGCTAAAAAAATTCAAATTTTATCAACACTAAAAAAAGAACCATTAAAAGATGTCTTTATCAGCACTAAAACAAAAGCGGTGATAAAGGATGCCTTTAACAATACTTTTGTTTTAGCGGTAATAAATGCACCCTTTATCATCATTAAAAAAAGTGTCGATAAGAGCATCATTTATCACCACTTTTGTTTTAGCGCTGATAAAGACTCCTATTATCAGTGTTTTTTAGTACTGGTAAAGTCTGAACCTTTTAACGATGCTTAGCTTAACAACATATTTTTAGCACTGATAAAGCTAATTTGCAATGCTTTTAAAAGCACAATATGTAGTAGTGGTTCTAGAATGGAACTAGTTTATTTCTTGTTTATTTATTTTAATTTTTATAATACTTTTTAAGGGTGCCAAACCAAACTAGAATATAATGTGTTTTTATAATATTATAATAGGTCGGTTACACCTGCCACTGCAGAACACAACGCAAAGAAGAAAATCGTAGTAAACATGCAGGCTCGGGGACTTTACCCAGCGACCCAATTTATTGGGTTATGTAGGGTCGGGTACCCAGTTAACGTATACCCATTGACATCCCTTCCCAAAACAATATCAAATATAAAAAATGTATCATTATGAAAACAAGCTTAGTGCTCTAAAAAGCACGCGACCTTTATCAGTGCTAACAAAAACACTGAAAAAGGTCACTTTTATCTGTGCTAAAATAAAACGTTAATAAAGACCATACTAGCTACTACAGATCTGCAACCCTAACAGAAAAACCAGAAATTAGAAAAGCATAAAAAACAATTTAAATATTATAATTAAACACAATTGCAATACAAATATTAAATTTCACCGTCATTTCAATTCAAAATTCACATCAGAAAATTTCATACAAAATATTTACATCAATGTGATTTTTATAATTAATAAAAAAAGTACAACCCAATACAAAAACAAAACCCTTATAGCAGACTTTTTCCAACTACCAACCGAACTATACAAAAGCGCGTCCCTGCAATAAAACCAATGTCTATTTTAGTAACGGTACCTAAAAAAATAAAATGAAATTATAATTATAATGCTATATAATTCACATATGATAAATTATATTGTTAATCACTGAATATATTAATGATATTATCAGTTATACTATTAATTATATTATTAATGATTATATTGTTAATTATATTATTAATTATTAATTATACTATTAATTAATAATTATATCATGAATTATTAATTAAATTATTAATTAATAATCAATATAAATTATTTTTTTAAATTACAGAATATATTAATGAAATTATATGTTATTAATTATCTTAATTACTTAAATAGTTGTTAATAATTATGTTATTAATTACTTGTATTTTAATCACATTATCAATTATTAATCATATAATTAATTTAATTATTAATTATTAATTATATTAATTAATTATTTTTTATTGTTAGTTATTGATATATTTAACTACATTAATTATATTATTAGTTATTACAGCTTGCACACCAGATGTGAATGTGGTTCATGCCTTCTACCAGGGATCTCCATTCATGCTTCTTGAGTCTCCTTTTGCCAAATATGGATTGTTTTCCTTAAGTTTGAAAACAAACTAAGATTGTTTTCTTGGTTTTGATAATATGATGCACATTTTAAACTAAAATGACACTTTTATATTGAAAACATACACTTTGAGTCATACTGGGCATATCGTGTGTCAGATTGATGTGCGGTCGATTCCTACATGCCACAAATGAATTATGTATAATTTTCCTAAAGATTCAAGACAATCAGAGCTCTTTTTCTCAGTTTTGGATATGTGAGTCACATTTTAGACTAAAATGATACTTTTATATTACAAACACGCACTTTGAGACAAACCAGCTACATAGTGTTCTAGATTGATGTGTGGTCGATTCTTACATGTCACAAATGAATTATCGATTGTTTTCCAAAAGTATCACGGCAATCCAAACTTGTTTTTTGGTTTTGGCTATATGAATCACATTTTAGACTTAAATGAGATTTTTATATTGAAAGCAATCACTTTGAGTCATACCAGCCATGTCGCGTGTCAGATTAACATGCTCATGATTCCTATATGTTACAAATGAATTATTGATCATTTTCCTAAAGTATCAAGACAATACAAGTTTGTTTGCTTGGTTTTAGCCATCTTAATCATGTTTTAGACTAAAATGACACTATTATATTAAAAACATGCACTTTGAGTCATATCAACCATATCATGTGTCAGATTTGATGTGTGGTTGATTCTTACATGTCACAAATTGTTGATCAATTTCTTAAAATATCAAGACAATCCAAACTTGTTTGCCCAGTTTTGGATACGTGAATCATGTTTTAGATTAAAATGACTCTTTTATATTGAAAACAAGCAATTTGAGTTATACTGACCACATCACGTGTCATATTGACATGCGGTTGTTTCCTACACATCAAAAATGAATTATGGATCATTTTCATAAAATATCAAGATAATCCAATCTCATTTGCTTGTTTTTAGCAATGTGACACATGCTTTAGAATTAAATGAGACTTTTTAATGTAAAAACATGCACTTTGAGTCATACAGGACACATCGTGTGTTGGATTGACATGCAGTTGATTCCTACACATAAAAAATGAATTATGAATCGTTTTCATAAAGTATCATGACAATATGAGCTCATTCACTTAGTTTTGGCTATGTGACACATGTTTTAGAGTAAAATGACGCTTTTTAATGTGAAAACATGAACATTGAGTCATACTGGCCACATCACATGTCGGAATAATGTGTGGTCAATTCCCACACATCAAAAAAAATTATGGATCATTTTTTAAATGTATCAAGACAATCTGAGCTCATTTTCTCGATTTTGGCTATGTGAATCACCTTTTAGGGTAAGACAACACTTTAAGAAAATGATCAATAATTCATTTGTGACATATAGGAATCAAGCGCATTTAAACCTGACACGTGACATGAATGTTATGACTCAAAGTGATTGTTTTCAATATAATAGTGTCATTTAAATCTAAAATGTGATTTATATAGCCAAAAACAAAAATACAAGTTTGGATTTCCATGATACTTTTGAAAAACAATCCATAATTCATTTGTGACATGTAAGAATCGACCACACATCAATCTAGAACACTATAGGTTTGTCATGCCCCATGTCCTTATCTACCTGGAAAATCAAGTTCAGAAGTTCTGATAGACTCTTCACATTATCACTTATGTTGTAGTTGATAATAAAGATATAAAAGGTCTTAGGAAATGATGATAGGATGATATCTGTACACAACTAATCTGAGAACTTAATCCCTAAGATTTCCAGGCATTCAATGTAGTGAATAAGCTTGACTACATGAGGCCCAACTGGCACAAACTTTCCAAGATTAGTTGTGAAAAAAGTGTTGGAGTTCTCATATCTCTCCTGTCTCACCTTTTATTGATAGAGATCCTTAAGATGAGACATCATGCTATATGCATCCATGTTTTCATGTTGCTTCAAGATCTCATTAGACATGACTGATAGCATGAAACATTGGACATCTGTGGAATCATCCAAATGTTTCATATAAAGAGATATTTACTCATCACTAGCCTCATTTCCAAGTGCAACCAGAACTGACTCCTCCAGCACATACAATTTCCTCTCGTGGCGAAGGATGATGCGTAAATGCCTCTGCCACTCCTAGAAATTGGTGCTGGCGAGAAGGTTTTCCTTATCGAGTATGGTTTGCAATGATATGTTTGATGTCATTTTTCTTACCATTTATACAAATTAAGATGAGAAAAGATTTAGTACTTTATCATGATAAGACCGAGATAAATAAATAAATTAGTACTTATTAGTCTCCCACTATTTTATCAAAATCTAATAGCCCTCACCATTGACTTCGAAATATTATGCTGCCTGAATATTCTAGTGAAAAGGATCCATATTTTCCTTCTCATTACCCCAAATAGGGTTGGTCAAACAACTTGAAAGGTTTTAGGTAGGCATTCTAAATGCCAATTGCATTAACTCACGGCCCCTTGATCTGTTGAGTGGACTCCCCAATTCTGAAATCCTTTTATTTTGGATTTCCTCAACCTTTACCTCTTGGTCACACCAAATCTTGATGTGGCAGTCAACCCTTAATGTAAACCAAGTCCGGTCAACCCAAAACCTCAAATTAGAATTCCCTGATAATGGAAAGCATCCTAACTAGGGCTGGTCAAGAACTTTGAACTATGGTTCGATTCTAACCAAGATTATGAAAGGCTATACCGACTTAATATTTTCATGAGGCACTACCAAAAAACAGGGCAAGTGATGTGCTTCCTTTCATCAGTGCTAAGTAGAAAGCGCTGATAAAGGGGTGAGCCTTTATCAGTGCTAGCTAAAAGCGCTGATAAATGTCCCCTTTATCAATGCTAAAACAAGCGCTGATAAAGGGTACATTTATCAGCACTATTATTAGTGCTGATAAAAGTTTTTATTATTAATTTATATAAAGCTATTATATTTATATACAAATATAATGTTTATTTGTATACATTAAATAAAAAAAATGTTTACAATTGATATTTTTTTAATAATTCAAATATATATATAATGTTTTAATTGAAAAAAGTATTTCTAAGATTATAATTAATTAAATATATATATATATAATTAAATAATTATAATATTATAATAAATTACATTAAATAATAAATATATTTAATATATTTATTATATTTATTAAATATTTATTAGATTTATTGGATTAATTCATTGTATTTATTATAATTGTTATATTTAATATATTTAATATATTTATAAATATATAATACCTTTTAATATATATATTTATAATTAAAATTATTGAATATATATGTGTATTCCAATGAATCTGGTTAACAAATATATTGATCATGCGTATATGTTAGGTATCATATATGAATTCATTTATACATTACATCTCATTGTCCATTGATGTGGTATATTGATTAATTCATAATTTTACCCATATGAACTATATATGTTCTAACTTATAAAATTACATTAAATATATTTAAATAATAAATATATTTTATTATATTTTTAATGATATATATAAATAATTTTCAAATAAATTTGTAATTATAATTTTATTAATATATATATTTATAATCATATACCAATATTTATAAATATATACTATTTATAGTTATAATTATTAATAAATAAATATTTATTTATCCTATATATCATTTTAAATAAATATATAAGAATATAAATAAATTATTAAAATTATGCTTTTATCAGTGCCTTTTTAGGACTGAAAAATATAGGCCTTTATCAGCGCTAAAAAAACGCTGATAAAATACCTATTTATCAACGCTATAATTTTAGCGCTAAAAAATAGGTATTTTATGAGCGCTTTTTTAGCGCTGATAAAGGTATGTTTTATCAATGCTTTTTATTTTAGCGATGATAAAAGGTGCCTTTATCAGCGCTTTTAACTAGCACTGATAAAGGTACAGGCGGTTTTTATAAAATAACCCTAACAGGATCCTCCTCCCTCGCACTATCTCAAGCCTTCACAAAAGCTAAACCTTGCGCCATGGACCCCCCTCCTTCGTCGTCACTGCCTTGTCCTCTTTCGCCGCTGTGACCCTCCTCCTCCTCCTTCACCGCCGCTTCCTTCTCCTCCTCCTTCGCCATGACCCCTCCTCCGCCATGACCCTTCTCCTCCTCCTTCGCCTCCTTCTCCTCCTCTTCATTGCGCGATCCCCTTGTCCACATGACATGCTCCGGCACACCCTCCTCATCTGATGACCATCCCGAAAACCTCCTCTATAGTGCACAGATTCCCCCCGGTGAGTCTCTTTTGTAATGAGTTTTTACTCTTCTGCATTAGAAAGGCAATTGGTGTGCAGAGCTAGTCTTTGGGTCACCGTGAAAGCACTGGATACTGGTGCACATGTGTTTTTTATGAAATCTGGATGTCTTTTGGAATCCAATAGGTTGTTTTTGTTTGGTGATGATTGGAGTCTGAGAGGATATTTTGAGTTGGAGATAGATGACGTGGTCTAGGAAGGATTCTATTGGCTGTACACTGGTTCTTAGGTGATAGCATAATGTCTTGTTTAATTGGGTCATTGTTTGACTATATAATCACATCAGGGGTCAGATTAGACCATGATATATTAAGATGAGCATGTCATTCTCCCGACAAGCAATGAATCATGCTCTAGTACTTAATGGAATATTAGTGGTGGAAGTCAATAATTATTTAGTTTGGTTATCTGGGGTTTTAATTGTAAAATGACATAAGATGTTTGGTTCAGAATATGATGTGTATTCTTGGTAGGTTTTTGAATTCCTTCAGAGTTAGTAATTTAGATTAGAAAGTGAGATAACATGTTAGTGGATGCCAAATATTTTGAGGTAGTTCAAGTGGAGGATGTTTGACTTATGCTATCATGTGATGTTATATGTAATGATTTAATATAACACCCCAAGCTTTCATGGTATGCTTCCTTTTGAATAATACAGTAGCATGTGTTGTACGCAATTTCGAGTTCTAAAACACACCACAACTAATCAAACTAGCCGTTATGAATAGTAATACCTACCTTTTGAAATTATATTAATTTTATAATTCAAAATGGACTTCATTTTTGTATTTGGAATATCGAAATTATCCTAAGTTGAATTTTTTGTAATTTTCTGAGAACTTCCAATTTTCTATGAATAGTAAAAAAATACTTAAAAACAACTTTTTAAATCAAAATAATTTATAGTGATAAATTTTACTATTGAGTGGTTTTAAAGTATAATTAGAATATATTTTTACCATTTTATCCAATTTTTGTCATTAGAATTAATTTCACTTTGAAATTGGACATAAACGAGTGTCAATCTTTTGATATATATTGTTTCTTAAAAACACGCTATTTGTTTTGACAACGGGAATTAATTATAAAATTAATTAATGAAACTTATATGTTTGTAATTTTGTAAAATTGACATCATTTTTGATTTTGGAATATCAATTATAGCTTAGGGTGATTTTTTGGTATTTTTCTGAAAAACATCAATTTTTGATGAATAGTGAAACCACTAAGTGGTAGTTAAAAACTGATTTTTCGTTTAAATGAAAATTTACCACCTCTGTGATTTGAATTTCAAAAATCTGACATAAATCATTGTCATTAGGAAGTAAAATTTGGTTCAATGGGATTAAAATAATTATTGGTGAATAGTAACTTTTATGTTTTATTAATCGCGATTAAAGGTAATTAGTGAAATTTAAGGTAAAAATGATATTATAATAATATGAAATTAACTTTAAACTTGTCCTACCCTTATTGGGTGAGTCGTGGCCGACCAAGAAAATCCATGGGTAAACTTGGGGACCCCATGGAGCCACTTGGGTAAGAAAATGACATTAATAACTTTTTATTTAAAGTAAAAATAAAATTGTCACAAACATGTGTTGTTTTACTAAAACAATTATTACATGGGGTTATATAAGTTAACTTTTTTAATATAAATATTAATTGGAAAGCTAAAAATATTTCCTACATCATGGTAATTTTTTTATAATTTTTAGACATTAAATAAATTAAAATTTTTATGACACCATGATGGTGCAGTGATTACCTCATTAATTAACGATTTTAATAAAATGGAAGGATAATGTAAAATCTAATACTTACACTTGTCAAAAACCTATTTAATGAGTGGATTTCGAACCCTTATCACCTTATACTCGAAATATATCATTGTGGGACCTTTAAAATCCGAAAAGCATTTCATAATAATGTAACATTTCATGACTTTCCAAGAGTGCCTCTCCTCTCCTCTTATAAAAGGCCCCCACCTCTACCACATTATTCACCCCTTCAAAACCATTTGTCTCAGCCAAACTATGACCAAATACTCTCTCAACTTACCTATATTACTCCTAGAGGCCTCACTTTGGGCAGAAGTCTTCCCAAGGAAGCCTTTGGCTCAAATCAAAAAGAGCTACCCGATTTTGAGGTAATATTTTCTCTTATGTTCTTTTGTTTTATTTTACTTCTCCAACCCCTTAAACTCTTTTTATTACTTTATTTTGTAACAAAACAAGTATATTAAATATACTAGGATGTTTTTATGAGAAGGATTTGATTTACACTTACACACACCTTCGTCTAATGGTTAAAGAACATACTGTTTCTGTGGGTAGTGAATTACTGCCTCACGAAACGATGATTGTTCAATCTTCTTTTAACACCTCTCATGGTGGACATTAAGTTGTAACTATATTTATATATGATATATATTATATTTAAGTTTTCCTTATACTTCTGTATTTTTCATTTATGGCATAACTTTATGATTTCCATTATGGGTAAACGCGATAATTTCATTTTAGGAAGTGCGGACTACCGCCCCCTCAAAGTGATTTGAATCGTTAATGCCATATGTAGGATGTATAAAGGATGGAGTAAATGATATTATATATGATATTATAATATAATTATAATAAACCTTTTTATCATTATTATTACATTCTATTAAATACGACATAGAAATGAAAGTAGCGTTCATGCGTACGTACGGCTTACCGTCTCCATGAACGATGCATTTCATTTCTTACCTCTAAATGCTGTGTAATATTATAAATGTATGTATATACTGGATATATATGATATATATGATATCTACATCATGAATATAATTCTGTATAGAATGGATATTTTACCACATGAACAACTTGTAATTATAAGAAGTTTATTTTTGACTCAAGTACCAAAGATCGACAAAACGACCGTTATTAACTTAAATAATTACATAATGTTCATAACATGGTAATAAGTGATATAAAAGGAATAATTAACTTGAAAAAGGTTCTTAATAAAGCATAAATTAACTCTAGTTTATTATTCCTGAGGTTAAAGAACGATCGAGTCAAGTCGGACACGAGGTAAGGGAACTTCTTAACCCAATTTCCGTTCTTTGGGATAATCTCATACTTTCAAATTATGTCATGATATTATTATGTACTATCTTGTATTTGTACTTTATTTATATGTACTTATAGTGAAAACACATAATAGATCTATTTTATTTAAAAATGATCTTTGTAAGGGAACTTCTTAACCCAATTTCCATTCTTTGGGTTAATCTCCTACTTTCAAATTATGACATGATATTATTATGTCCTATCTTGTATTTGTACTTTCTTTATGTGTACTTATAGTGAATACACATAATAGATCTATTTTATTTAAAAATGATCTTTTTAAGGGACTTCGTCTCAATCTCCTTTCATTGAGTCATATTTTGTTTTATACACAACTTTCTTTTATATGGTGTATAAACCCCTTTGAATTTTACGTTTATTCAAAAGGAATATTTTTATACGAAGCATTTTACTAAACGAAAAAAAGGAATGTTTTTTTGTCGTACGTATGCGGCGACAACGACTTCTCCGCCGCCGTGACCATTATTTGAGTTTCGGCTTCCTCTACAAGCCATAACTTTTTTTTAAATGAAAAATAAATACAAAATTTTAATTTTCTTTTATTTTGGTATTGAAAATGGTTTTGAAAGTGTTTTTTTATTATATCAATGTGCTGTATTGATATATTGTGATTGAAATGTGGAAGTTTTATGTTTCCTTTATGCATGTTTTATATTATACGATTATGTTATGGTTTATGATATGTTTAAACCTGTTCATATGAGGAATGCATTGGACTTAATAAGTGACGGGTGGAGCCCGCTATAGCTTATCGATTCATCGGTAGGTCTCATGAGAAAAACTAGTGTCTTGGAATGAGGACTTGACAAAATCTTATTTGTAGTCTTGGCACGAGGCCTTGGCTACGTGGTTATGATAGTCTGACATTATGCATTCCATAATTTTGAAAGTGGTTATTGATATTGCATGTGATTATTCGACTAGTAGAATATCAATGTGAATAAGTAAATGGCATTATTTCATTTTATTTTTGCCATATTATGCTGAAGTTCAAGTTTAAAAGGCTTTTGTTTTAGTTATACATTGCCTTAAATGTTTATGTTTATTTATGAAAGTTTCTACTGTATTGTTATCCTTACTGAGCATCTGAGCTCACCCCTTTCAATGTTTTAATTTTTCCAGGATGTGATGAAGTATATTATGAATGAACTACAGGGATAGTATGAGGGGATATGAAGACATGATGTTTTTTTAGTTTTGTTTTACTTTATGATGTAATGTAAGACTTATGAATGTATCTAGTGTTTCCAAGACTACTAAACTAATCGGTCTTTCGAGACTTGATATTTTTTGATTATGCCAATGTTATGCAATAATGCACCGACTTTGGGTAACTGGGGTCGGGGAGTTACAGTTGGTATCAGAGGCAGTTTAGTACTAACCTTGGAAGATAGATTTAGATAAACTCTGATTAGAGCACATAGCCTAAAGATAGAATTTGAGGATTAGTATAGAAGAACTTCCTAGAATTTTGGTATTATAGAGATTTTGTGAGTTTTCCGAGCAATACATCCCTATCTGGATACGAACAGGTAGAGGCGGATCTGGCACAGATGTACCTAGGGGTAAAACCCGAAAACACCGCTTAAAGCTAGACTCAAACATGAACTGGTGCATGACAACGGGCCTTGCTGCACTCTTGGTTACGACACTCTCGGGGGATATGCTTAGGATAAATCTCATTTTCTTTACAAACCATTATGAATGGTTTATTAGTATATACTTCCTCAAAGAAAACATTTTTATGATTATGGATTATATCCATAAACTGTTCAATTTATGTTAAGTTTTTTACAAGTAGGGAATTATGTATTTTGATTCATAAACTGATCTAGTTTATGCCATTGTTTAGAAATGGTGCCTAGTAGAAGGAATGGAGACCGTATCAATGCGCACACTCCATATAGGGATTTCCCTCCTACTCAAGATAATTATAGTGGAGCTGGTGATACAACTGGTGCTGATCAACTTATCACCATACTGGGACAACTCACTCAGGTTATGAATAATATCCTTACTCGTATGGAGCACCCTGATCTACAACGTGGAGGATCAATGTTAGACCGCTTCATGAAGAAACAACCACAAACATTTAATGGGGGTACAAATCCATTAGTAGCTGAGCAATGGATAAACTCCTTAGAGAAAATATTCCACGCCTTGGGGAGTAGCGAAAGGGAGAAGGTTGTCATGGCAGTTTACCGCCTCACTAGAGATGCCAATCAATGGTGGTCGCTGATTCAAAACACAAAGGAAGATGAAGAAGTATCAAGTATGGAATGGAGGGAGTTTAAGGAAATTTTCTTAGAAAAATACTTTCCACATGACCATTGAGAAGATATGGAAAGACAATTTCTGAGTCTAAGGCAGAAGGAGGATGAGAATGTCGCAAAGTATGAGGCTAACTTTACAAGGTTAGCAAGGCATGCTGCAAATTATATACATAACCCAAGAAGTAAGATTGATCATTTTTTTGATGGGTTAAAACCATTTCTCCATCGAGAATTAGTCTCACAAACCTTCTCGTCGTACGAAGATATTTTCTCGTGTGCTATCAAGACGGAAAATGAATTCTCTAAGTATTATGACTTTAAAGCAAAGCAAGAGAAGAAGAGATCTTCTAATCAATCTGGAAATGGAAATAAGGGGAAGAAGGGAAAATTTTAATATCAGTCCTACAGAAAATGTGGGAATAAACACCCCAGTACTTGCTTGAAGGGAATGAGAGTATGTTACAAGTGTGGTGAAAAAGGCCACCAAGCTCATGATTTCAAGGGAAAGAGAGTTTCTATCAATGTGGAATGCTATAATTGTAGAGAGATGGTACATTATGAAAATGAATGTCCTAAGCGTCAGGGGAACTTACCTCAGAAGAGGCCAAGGGATCAAGGCCAAGCTTATGCTATCACTACTGCTGAGGTTGAAGCTCCGAAAGACGTGGTGGAAGGTAATTTAATGGTTTCCTCAAGTTTAGAAAATGCATTATTTGATTCTGGATCATCGCATTGTTTCATATCTTCCCAGTTTTCTAAGAAAATTAGATATTTTCAATTTGATTTAACAAGAGAATTTTCAGTCAAAACTTCTAAGGGAAGTATCATTGCAACAAAGTTTTATGAATCAGTCCCCATTAGAGCACATGAATGTTCTTTATCTGCTGATCTCATTTTCATACCTATGATTGAGTTTGATATAATCCTTGGTATGGATTGGATTTTGGACTATGATGCAAAGATTTATTGTAAGAAGAAGGAGATTACGATTTTTGATGATGATGATAAGGAACACCTTATCTTTAGAGCAGAATCGTCACCACCTAATTCTTATTTAGATCCACCCCCAGTAGCTCAACTAAATTCAATTATTGGGGAGGAAGAGAATGAAATGACTGAGGGCAAGGAAATAAATGTTCAAATAGAGGATGTACCTATTGTGAAAGAATATGTAGATGTGTTTTCGGAAGATTTACCTAGACATCCTCCAGAACGAGAAGTTGAGTTTTCCGTTGATTTAATTCCTGGATCAAGGCCTATATCGAAGACCCCTTATAGAATGGCCACCATGTAATTAGTTGAACTAAAGAAACAACTAGAGGAATTGAGTAATAAGGGATTTATTTTCCCTAGTGTTTCTCCATGGGGAGCCCCTGTCCTTTTTTTTAAGAAGAAAGATGGATCTATGAGGTTGTGAATTGACTATAGAGAGATCAATGCTATAACAATAAAGAACAAGTATCCCCTACCTCGCATTGATGATTTATTTGACCAAATGCATGGAGCTCAATACTTTTCAAAGATTGACCTTCGATCTGGATACCATCAGTTGTGTGTGAAGAAGGAATACATTCCGAAGACAGCATTTCGAACAAGGTACGAGCATTATGAGTTTATAGTAATGCCATTTGGATTGACTAATGCACCCTCTGTATT
Organism: Viscum album; assembly: GCA_963277665.1. NCBI lineage: Eukaryota > Viridiplantae > Streptophyta > Magnoliopsida > Santalales > Viscaceae > Viscum > Viscum album. The sequence continues at coordinate 408,446,737 of OY728142.1, forward strand.
CATAGATCTAATGAATAGAGTTTTCAAGGAATATCTTGATGATTTTGTGGTGGTATTTATTGATGATATCTTGGTATACTCCAAAATCTATGAAGATCATGAAAATCACTTGCACATTATCTTGAAGACTCTTAGAAGGCTTGAATTATATGGGAAGTTTAGCAAGTGTGAATTCTGACTTTAGGAGATTTCTTTTCTTGTCCATATTGTCTCTAAGGATGGAATTTCTGTTGATCCTTCTAAAACCAAGGCAATCCAAGAATGTCCATCACCGACGAGTATAACTGAGGTACACAGTTTTATTGGTTTGGTAGGTTATTATCGACATTTTGTCCAGAATTTTGCACAATTGGCTAAACCATTAATGAAGCTCACACGTAAAGGGGTTAAATTTGTCTGGACAAAAGAGTGTGAAGAATGTTTTGAAGAACTGAAGAGAAGATTAGTCAATGATCCTATATTGACTCTACCATCGGGGAATGATGGGTTCGTTATTTATAGTGATGCATCAATGAAAGGACTTGGTTGTGTCCTTATGTAGAATGATAGGGTTATTGCCTATGTATCACGACAGCTAAAAATTCATGAACAGAACTATCCTACTCATGATCTCAAGTTAGCTGCTGTAATCTTTTCCTTTAAGATATGGAGACATTATCTCTATGGTGAAAAATGTGAGATATATACCGATCACAAGAGTTTGAAATATATTTTCTCACAAAGAGAACTCAACATGAGGCAAAGAAGATGACTCGAACTACTCAAGGATTATGATTGCATGATAAAATACCACCCGAGGAAGGAAAATAAGGTTGCAGATGATTTGAGTAGAAAAGATCATGGTGTTTTGAACATGATGAGAGTGGAAAGGGATCCCATTTTCATGGATCTAGAAAAGATGGATATGAGAATCACCATAGAGGGTGAAACATCAAAACTTTTTCAAATGGTTGCCAAACCATCTTTACTAGAAAGAATAAAGTTTTCTCAGGCCGATGATGAAGAGTTGAAAAAGAAGATTAAAGATGTGAATGATGGGCGATTGAGTGACTTTGTGTATGACGATGGAATTTTGAAATTTGGGATGAGACTTTGTGTTCCCGATATACTTGATTTAAAGAGGGAATTGTTGGATGATTCTCATAGTTCCAATTTCTCTATACACCCTGGGAGCACCAAAATGTATAGAGATTTAAAGGGATATTTTTCGTGGGACAACATGAAGAGGGAGATTGCTGATTTTGTGTCAAGATGTATGGTTTGTCAACAAGTGAAAGCTGGAAGGCAACCGCCTGGTGGAGTATTGCAACCTCTTCCCATACCTAAGTGGAAATGGGATAATATTACAATGGACTTTGTCATGGGACTACCAAAGACTCCTAGAAGGAATGATGCAATATGGGTCATTGTTGATCGTCTCACGATGTCAACACATTTTCTTGCTATAAGAGAAGATCTACCACTTTAACATCTAGCAAGACTATATATTAATGAAGTTGTGAGACTTCATGGAGTACCCCTGTCGATTGTCTTGGATTGTGATCCCCATTTTACATCAAGATTCTGGAAAAGTATTCAGAAGGCCTTGGATACTAAACTTCATTTGAGCACTGCTTACCACCCTCAAACAGATGAACAATCAGAACGAACTATTCAAACCTTAGAAGACATGTTGAGATCATGCTCACTTGACTTTCAGGGTATGTGGGATCAATATTTACCTCTGGTAGAATTTTCCTATAACAATAGCTTCCATTAAAGTATTCGGATGGCACCATATGAAGCGTTATACGGAAAGAGATGTCGCACACCAACCTGTTGGGATGACGTTGGTGAAATAAAACTTGTAGGCCCAGAACTGGTGGAGGAAATGATGGAAAAAGTGAAGGTAATCCAAAACCACATCAAAGCAGCACAAAGTAGGCAGAAGAGCTATGTTGACAACCGAAGGAAGGATTTGGAATTTCAGGTAGGAGATCATGTTTTCTTGAAGGTATCTCCATAGAAGGGAGTTATACGTTTCGATAAGAAGGGTAAATTGAGTCCCAGGTATATCAGACCCTTCGAAATTCTTGAACGAATTGGGGTTGTAGCTTACCGTTTGGCAATGCTGCCAAGTCTCTTCAAATTTCATGATGTGTTCCACGTATCACTGTTGAGAAAATACATGCCTGACCCAACGCATGTACTCACCTATGAGGAATTATAATTGGAACCCGGTCTGTCTTATTGCAAAAATCCCGTCAGGATTCTTGATACAAGAGAACAAGTACTGAGAAACCGGATGACTCGTCTGGTAAAAGTTCTATGGAGAAACCATAAGATGGAGGAGGCAACGTGGGAAACTGAGGAAATTATGATGAAGAATCACCCAAGTCTTTTTATAAAGTGATATTATAAGAAATTTTGAGGACAAAATTATTTGAAGGAGGGGAGAATGTAACACCCCAAGCTTTCATGGTACACTTCCCTTTGAATAATACAGTAGCGTGTGTTGTACGCAACTTCAAGTTCTAAAACACACCACAACCAATCAAACTAGCCGTTATGAATAGTAATACCTACCTTTTGAAATTATATTAATTTTATAATTCAAAATGGACTTCATTTTTGTATTCGGAATATCGAAATTATCCTAAGTTTATTTTTTTTAATTTTCTGAGAACTTCCAATTTTCTATGAATAGTAAAAAAATACTTAAAAACAAATTTTTTAATCAAAATAATTTATAGTGATAAATTATATTATTTAGTGGTTTTAAAGTATAATTAGAATATATTTTTACCATTTTATCCAATGGTTGTCATTAAAATTAATTTCACTTTGAAATTGGACATAAACGAGTGTCAATCTTTTGATATATATTGTTTCTTAAAAACACGCTATTTGTTTTGACAACAGGAATTAATTATAAAATTAATTAATGCAATTTATATGTTTTAAATTTTTTAAAATAGAAATCATTTTTTAATTCAGAATATCAATTATAGATTAGGGTGAATTTTTGGTATTTTTCTGAAAAACATCGATTTTTGATGAATAGTGAAACCTTTAAGTGGTAGTTAAAAAACTGATTTTTCGTTTAAATGAAAATTTACCACCTCAGTGATTTGAATTTAAAAAATCCAACATACATCATTTTCATTAGGGAGTAAAATGTGGTTCAATGGGATTAAAATAATTATTGGTGAATAGTAACTTTTAAGTTTTATTAATCGCGATTAAAGGTAATTAGTGAAATTTAAGGTAAAAATGATATTATAATAATATGAAATTACCTTTAAACTTATCCTACCCTTATTTAGTGAGTCATGGAAGACCAATAAAATACATGGGTCAACTTGGGGACCCCATGGAGCCACTTGGGTAAGAAAATGACATTAATAACTTTTTATTTAAAGTAAAAATAAAATTGTCACAAACATGTGTTGTTTTAATAAAACAATTATTACATGGGGTTATATAAGTTAAATTTTTGACTATAAATATTAATTGGAAAGATAAAAATATTTCCTACATCATGGTAATTTTTTTATAATTTTTATACATTAAATAAATTAAATTTTTTATGGAACCATAATGATGTAGCGATTACCTCATTAATTAACGATTTTAATAAAATGGAAGGATAATGTAAAATCTAATAATTAAACTTGTCAAAAACCTATTGTATGAGTATATTTATAACCCTTATCACCTTATCCTATAAATATATCATTTTTGGACCTTTAAAATCCGAAAATCATTTCATAATAATGTAACATTTCATGACTTTCCAAGAGTGCCCCTCCTCTCCTCTTATAAAAGACCCCCACCTCTACCACCTTATTCACCCCTTCAAAGCCATTTGGCTCGGCCAAAATCTACCCAAATACTCTATAAACTTCCCTCTATTACTTCTAGAGGCCTCACTTTGGGCAGAAGTCTTTCCAAGGAAGCCTTTGTCTCAAATCAAAAAGAGCTACCCGATTTTAAGGTAATGTTTTCTCTTATGTTCTTTTGTTTTATTTTTCTTCTCCAACCCCTTAAACTCTTTTTATTACTTTATTTTGTAACAAAAACAGTATCTTAAATATACTAGGATGTTTTTATGAGAAGGATTTTATTTACACTTACAAACACCTTCGTCTAATGGTTAAAGAACATACTGTTTCTGTGGGTGGTGAATTACTACCTCATGAAACGATGATTGTTCAATCTTCTTTTAACACCTCTCATGGTGGCCATTAAGATCTCACTATATTTATATATGATATATATTATATTTTAGTTTTCCTTGTGCTTATGTATTTTTCATTTATGGCATACCTTTATGATTTCCATTATGGGTAAACACGATGATTTCATTTTAGGAAGTGCGGACTACCGCCCCCTCAAAGTGATTTGAATCGTTAATGCCATATGTGGGATGTATAAAGGATAGATTAAATGATATTATATATGATATTATACTGGAATTATAATATAACTTTATATAATTATGATTTCATTCCATTAAATATGACATAGAAATGAAAGTAGCGTTCATGCATACGTACGGCTTACCGTCTCCATGAACGATGCATTTCATTGTCTTACCTATAAATGTTGTGTAATATTATAAATGCATGTATATAATGGATATATATGATATATATGATATCTACATCATGAATATAATTCTGGATATAATGTTTATTTCACCACATGAACAACTTGTAATTATAAGAAGTTTATTTTTGACTCAAGTACCAAAGATCGACAAAACTACCGTTATTAACTTAAATAATTACATAATATTCATAACATGGTAATAAGTGATATAAAAGGAATAATGAAATTGAAAAATATTCTTAAGCAAGTAGAAATTAACTCTAGTTTATTATTCAGGAGGTTAAATAATGATCGAGTCATGTCGGACATGAGGTAAGAGAACTTCTTAACCCAATTTCCGTTCTTTGAGTTAATCTCCTACTTTCAAATTATATAATGATATTATTATGTCATATATTTTATTTTTACTTTCTTTATGTGTAATTATAGTGAATACACATAATAGATCTATTTTATTTAAAAATGATCTTTGTAAGGGAACTTCTTAACCCAATTTCCGTTCTTTGGGTTAATCTCCTACTTTCAAATTATGTCATGATATTATTATGTCCTATCTTGTATTTGTACTTTCTTTATGTGTACTTATAGTGAATACACATAATAGATCTATTTTATTTAAAAATGATCTTTGTATGGGACTTCATCTCAATCTCCTTTCATTGAGGCATATTTTGTTTTATACACAACTTTCTTTTATACGGTGTATAAACCCCTTTGACTTTTTATGTTTATTAAAAATGAATCTTTTTATATGAAGCGTTTTACTAAATGACAAAAAGGAATGTTTTTTTGTCATACGTATGTAGCGACAAAGAATTCTCCACCACCATGACCATTATTTGAGTTTCGGCTTCCTCTACAAGCCATAACTTTTTTTAAATGAAAAATAAATAAAAAGTTTTAATTTTCTTTTATTTTGGTATTGAAAATGGTTTTGAAAGTGTTTTTTTATTATATCAATGTGTTGTATTGATATCTTGTGATTGAAATGTGGAAATGTTATGTTTCCTTTATGCATGTTTTATGTTATACGATTATGTTATGGTTTATGATATGTTTAAACCTGTTCATATGAGGAATGAATTGGACTTAATAAGTGATGGGTGGAGCCCGCTATAGCTCCTTGATACATTGGTAGGTCTCATGAGACAAACTAGTGTCTTGGCACGAGGCCTTGACAAAATCTTATTTGTAGTCTTGGCACGAGGCCTTGGCTACGTGGTTATGATAGTCTGGCATTATGCATTCCATCATTTTGAAAGTGGTTATTGATATTGCATGTGATTATTAGACTATTAGAATATCCATGTGAATAAGTAAATGACATTATTTCATTTTATTTTTTCCATATTATGCTGAAGTTCAAGTTTAAAAGGCTTTTGTTTTAGTTATACATTGCCTTAAATGTTTATGTTTATTTATGAAAGTTTCTGCTATATTTTTATCCTTACTGAGCATCTGAGATCACCCCTTTCAATGTTTTAATTTTTCCTGGATGTGATGAAATATATTATGAATGACCTACAAGGATAGTATGAGGGGATATAAAGACAGGATGTTTTTTTAGTTTTTTTACTTTATGATGTAATTTAAGACTTATGAATGTATCTAGTGTTTTCAAGACTACTAAACTAATCGGTCATTAGAGACTTGATCTTTTGTGATCATGCCAATGTTACGCAATAATGCACTGACTCTGGGTAATTGGGGTTGGGGCGTTACATTTGACACATGCATTGATTATTTAATATTGTTTGTGATGGGAAGTTTTTAGTGCTATCTAAGGATTTACAAGGAAAATATTTGTGTTTAGGTTGTACTTGGATGGTGGAGGTGTATCTGTGGAGTTTAGAAATTTGGGAATGAAGGAGAATACCGACATTTTAGCATAATTTTCATGTGTGGTTGGGTAAGTTTCATTGTAAGTGGCACTAGGTGTGCCATTAAAAACTTAAAAATGGATTTTGGTAAGAAATTTTGTAGGTGGGAGGCACCATGGATCGAAATTGGCTTTTATGAGTTAAGTATTATGGTGGGGAGTGTCTTAGAATATGTTATTGACTAAACATTGACATGATCTTTTCTCAAGATGGGAAAGCTTAAGTAAGTACCATCTCATTATCTCAGTGATGGTTATGAGCTTTGGCTCAGGATCATGTGGAATTGTGTCTTCTGTTGGGTGCTATGATTTGAAAGCATGTTGGGAGTTCAGGAATAGAATGCATTTGTTTGACTCCAAATAGATAACCAATAGTGGTGATTCAATAGTATTACCACTAGGAAATATCGAGTATGATAAGCACACTGGTGGAGAGTTTGTAATGCCTCATCCATATTGGCATTTGAATTTTTAGGAGGAGATGGATTTTTTTTTCAATTAGTGGACAAACCATTTTTAAAAATGAGGGTTGGATATAGAACCTGGAAGTTGGGACATATTAAAGGAGTTTTTTTATATAGTTTGAGGCTCTAGATGTGTCTTAGGTTATTAAACAAGTCACAAAATCTTTAGGAGTTGAAATTCTGGTTTTGGGGGTAGCAGCCTAGGGAGCATGGTTTGAACATGATTAGTGATAACCATGCACCACAATAGTGAAGATTGGTTTCCATAGGCACACAATTTTTTAAATCATGTGAGGGGACATAGAAAACCATAAAAAAATTAATTAATAAATTTTAAAGTCATTTCTCATGGTTTTCACACTGTTTGTTAAACCATTCACATTAACCATGTGAAATGGTGTGTCCTAGATAGTGAAGATTGTATAGTTTTCACATGGTTTTTAAAACCATATGGAAAAACCTTGAACCCCTTTTAAAAAGTGAATTTTTACAAAAATTACCCTTTGAACCTTTTATGTTTTACTAGATTTCCCCTTTTCTCATCCAAAACCCCTCCACACTATGCCACCCTCCCCCTCCTCTCCTCTTGGGTGCTTCTCCCTCACCTGGTGTATGTTTCATCTTTCATAACTTGTATTGGATATCCTAGGATAATTTTACCTATCTTATTCCTTCTATTTTAGTTTTATTTCATTATCATATAGTGTTCCACTTGGTTAAGTTAATATGCCCTATTTTTTTTTACATTTTTATGGTTTCTCATTTTAACCCATTTTAGGCTGAATCAGAGGATGATATTTGGTGTGTGAGGGCTTAGAGGTTATGGTGTAGTGATGACCAATGCATCATATTCCCTTTCTACTAGATTATATGATCTCATTGTTAACCATGCACATGGATTCTAGATGTGTTTTTACCAGGAACCATTGTGGTGTGGACATCTCCTTTGTGTCATAGTTCTTTCTCATTTGGGACCCATTGTGGCATGGACCTATGTGTTGTGTTGTGATGCATGTCTTGTTCTCCCTTATATTTAGGTAATTTCCAATTAATTCCATCAACATCTCCACATCATTCACCCCCCCAAGATTATTATTTACACATTCCACATCACTTGTAACTATACGATGAATGAAACCAAACTTATTAAGATTCAACAAGGATTGTAAGATATTTCCTATATATTTTTCCATAGGTTATGAAGTAATCACATAAGATTTATTCACTTATTAGTTTCTGATGTATACTTCACACACTAGGCTCAACAAACATTATTACCATACAAATGAGGAAATCCTTAGCAGTGACTACTCTAATGTCTAATCTATAAAAGATTTATCAAATATGATACTATTAGGACCCACCCTTATAGGAACTCCAGTGGATTTGAGAATATATTAGTGTATGACCCCACAATCCAATATTTAAATGGACATGGGTCAGTTACAATTAGAAATGCAATGATACGGCCCATGCTGGTATCATAACCAACAACTGGCCTGACTTTCCACTAACCTAAGAGGCGTTCATGATCCCTATGGGAAAACAACGATCCCCTAGGAAAAGATAAAATTAATGTGGAATATTTTACCCCTAAATTAGAGTAAATTAAAAATTATTTTTCTCCTAAAAACTAGACATGTCCCATTCATAAGTTTAACATTTCAGAAAATAGTAGATATTCAAAAAATAAATAAACAGGAAGAAGATATCATAGATGGAAAATAAAATCCCACTATTGACCAATAAAATTGTTTAACCAAACATTTCCCATTACTAAATCTCATTGGAACTATTTTGGATAGGTATAACATATGAGTTCTCATTTTATGTTTTCTTTTCAGTTGGAAATCTCCTTTGTCGCGTGCCTCTCCTCTGTCGCGAACTCACCTCTACCACGTGCTGAACGATACCTTCACAGTGAGTTTTATCCTATTACACATTGGTTTAATCTTTTTCACATGTTATTACTGTTTGATATTGATTGTTATGTTGTGAAATGTATGGGCTAAATGATCGACTGAAAATCATGGCTGTTGGTGGTCCTTGTTTGCGCACTAAATGAATTGCATGTTGGTTGGTTCCTGTTGAACATTTGAATATAAAAATTGGTAATTTACGTATACTTGGATAATGAATGAATGCCCTAGGATGATAAAACTTATGTGATAACCCTTTAATTAACAAATAGAATTGAATAAGGGATGTTTTGTAAAATCTAAAATTGTGTTTGTTTGGTTTGTATGATGTTGTGATTATGAGCACGATTGTGTGTTTGTATGGTGTTGCGGTTGTTGGCATGATTGGTATGCCATTTTTTTTCCATGTTTTAGTTCCTCCACCATTGAATATCAATACAAACATTACCCATTTCAATGGCACTATCACTTTTTTACTAGTACAATTCCACTGAATCTTAGAAATCCAGTTCACCAGAGGACTCTATGGGACACTTTATGGTCACCCTAGTCAAATAACCATAAAAACACATGTAATGAATCCTTCCACCCACAAGAACTCTATTGATTAAAGTTGTATTATGACCCTAGTTGAACATATTCTATGTAATTATTTTGTTAAATATTAATATTACTGAATCAAATAGGATGAATATGAACAAAGAATGGATGAATGCCAATCGATTGACAAAAGAGTATGAAGATGGCATGAAAGAGTTTATCAATTTTTCAAAATATCATGCATATGACCCTTATAAAATTATTTTTCCATGTTTACACTATTTTTATTCAAGAAAAATTAGTCCAGAGGAGTTAGAAGAACACCTGATCTGTTAGGGAATAGATCAAAGTTATACATGTTGGAATAAACATGGGGAAAAACGAATGTAGGTAGTGGTTGGGATAAAACTGCATTGTTATGGATCATCTGATACGATTACAAGCGTGAACAATGAAGATGATCATATGAAGGATGTGATTATAGATGTAAATAATGATGAATATCGTATTAAAAAAATTACAAGGACAGTTGAAGATAAAATTCATGATTTCCCAAAATTGTTTGAGAAGTTAAAGAGTTGTGCAAAGACTCCATTGCATGTTGGTTGCACTAAATATACAAAATTTTCAGTTGTAATAAAGCTACATAATTTGAAAGTAGGCAACGGGTGGAGTGAAGCCAATTTTATGGAACTACTTTCTCTCCTGAATGACATGCTTCCAGAAGATAATGAACTCTCGAGCCGAACATATGATGCCAAACGAATGCTATGATCAATGGGTATGATCTCTAAAAGAATACATGCCTGCCCTAATGACTATATACTGTTTCTCAAGGAACAAAAATCACTTAAATAATTCCCAAAGTGTGGTGATTCTTGATACAAGAAAGATGAATCAAGTCCTAAGAAAGTTGTATGATACTTTCCAATCATTCTAAGGTTTAGGAACCTATATGGAAGTGAGGAGACTGCAGGACAATTGACATGGCATGCAGATACAAGAATTAAAGATGGGAAACTATGTCACCCAAAAGACTCTCCTTAGTGGAAGTGAATTGATCATGAGTATCCTAAATTTGGAAACGAGTTGAGAAAACTTCGTCTTGCATTATCTACAAATGGAGTGAATCCTTTTGGTTTTCAAAGCAGAAGTCACAGCACATGGCTGATTATGTTGGTAAATTCTAACTTACCACTGTGGTTATGCATGAAATGAAAATACATCATGTTATATATGCTTATATCAGGAAAAAAAATGGGTAATGATATTGATGTTTATTTGGATCCATTGATCAAAGATTTGAAATTATTGTGGGATTCAGGTGTTACGTTGTATGATGCTTACAAAAATAAATATTTTACTTTGAGATCCATGTTGTATGAGACAATTAATTACTTTCCTACTTATGGAAATTTTTCAGGATATATCATTAAAGGAACTCAAGGGTGTCCCGTTTACGAACAAGGTACACAATCAATTAGGTTGAAACATTCACCAAAAATTGTGTTTCTAGGACATCACAGATTTCTACCCCAACAGCATAAGTACCAATCTTGGACAACATCATTCGATGGAAGTTCAGAAGAACGTACAACACTATCTCCACTAATATGAGATCAATTGTTTGAGAAAGTAAAATATGTGGACACTACTTTTGGTAAACTGTTTTCATAAAACCTTACGAAAACTGGTTGAAAAAAGAGATAAGTTTTTTTTGAATTACCATACTAGAATTGTCAGTATGTGATACATTTTATTGATGTTACGCATGTTGAAAAAATGTACGTGATAGTGTCATCAACATGTTGCTAAATGCACCCGAAAAAAAAAGGATGGAATTAAGGCTCGGTTGGACATGGTTGAGATGGGAATACAAGAAGATTTGGCAACTGTGAAGGGTGAAAAATGAACATTTATTCCTCTTGCTACTTACACTCTTTCCAGGTAGGATAGATATCAGTTTTTCAACTTCTTGAATGACGTAAAGGTTCTAGAGGGGTATTCATCAAATATCAAGAACATTGTGTCAATGAGAGATTTAAAGTTAAAGGGTCTGAAATCACATGACTACCATGTTTTGATGCAAGATCTAATTACTATAGATTTATATTGCATTTTTCCCAAGAATTTATGCCATACATTAACAAATCCTCGTTTCTTATTCAAATCTATATATATAAAAGTTATAAACTCAGTGAAATTGCCAACTATGGAAAGAAAAATTATTGTCATATTATGTGAATTGGAAATGTTCTTCCCACCAACATTATTTGATATGATTGTTCATTTGATGGTTCATTTGGTGACAGAGATTTGACTATGTGGTCCTTTACATTATAGATGGATGTACCCCATTGAACTATATATGAAGATTTTTAAAGGGCATGTCAAAAATCAAAGTTGTCCAAAGGGTTGTATTGAAGAGTGATATATTGTTGAGGAAGCCATTGAATTATGTACCAAATACCTGTTTGGTGTGGAAAACACTAGACTACCGAAATCTTGTCACACTGGGCGACTTGAGGGTGAAGTAATTTCTGGAAGAGAGGTTATCACGATCAATATTACAGATCAGAAGTAGACCCACCTTTACGTTTTGGGATAGTTTCGATGTTGAACCATATGTTCAAACCCAAAAAGAAATTATTAGGCATTTGAATCCATCTTGGGAGAAAAAATTGATATCAGATACACATAATCAACAATTTATAGGGTGGTTTCAGGACAACATTTTTAAGAAGTTAAATGAAAATCAGGACTCAATTTTAGAACGACTTCGATGGCTAGTCAGAGGACCAAGTGTGTACGTATTATCTTACAATGCTTATGTAGTTAATGGTTATACATTCTATACTAATGAACATGATGAAGATAGTACCATGCAGGATAGTGGAATTACACTTGTGGATGAAGCGATGCATGTTTCTGGTGCTAAGAACAAAAATCCAATTTATGAAAATATGTTATACTTTGGAATCATCAAATAAATATGGGAGTTAGATTATACAAAATTACAAGTTCCTATTTTTTAATGAAAGTGGGTTGATAATAGAAGTGCTGTTAAAATAGATGAATTGGGATTCGTGAAAGATGATTTCAGTAAGGAAGGAGAGAAAGACGAACTATTTATAATGGAATCATAGTCAGTACAAGTATTTTATGTTCCATATCTCACAAACTGAAAATGTTCAATTGTTCTATTATCGACCAAAACAACTAAAGGGTTAGATGAAAGTTCAACGGAGGATGACCCTTTCATTCAGACTTCACAATCATTTCACATCGGTCCCAATATAGATGGCTTTTTGTATGTCAGAGGAGACCACAATTAAGGGATTTACATAGTCGATAAAGGGGTCAAATTTCTTCAGCCTTTAAAAAAAAGAGAGTTCAATAATCAGGTTATTATTTTTTATTATAATATACATTGTGTTATGTTATGTTATTATATGTTCACTACTACTTTTATGTAATCTAAATTAAATGTTAAACCACTTCTGTAGATAATGAATTCTTCTCATAATGATGAACTTAATACCGAGGCATAATAGGTCTCCTAATATACTGCTACTGGTCCTAGTGTAGAGAAACAACAAGTTTCTTAACCTATTGCTGTTGGTCCCAGTACTGAGGTACAACAGGTTTCTCAACCTGTTTCTACTAGTCCCAATGTCAATGCTAGCACTTTGGAGGAACATGATGATGATGTTGAAAATGAGGAAATGATAGGCAATGAAACCCTAACGACGCAAAAAAAACATGAGTGCTGTAGTTTCACAGTGTTAGCCAAAATCTATAAGGCAAAAGAAAAAGGTATAAAGTTTTAGGTGGGATGGAATAAGCGAGGCCAACAAGTTAACCCCAACAAAGCCATATTTAGTAGCTACATTGGAATCATCACTCAGCAACGTGTGCAAATTGATGTACAGTCGTGGCACCATGTTGTCACCGGGATGAATACACTAATTTGGGAAAAGATTACGGTAATATTATGATATAATTTCTTTAATTTATTAAAATAAAATAAAATACTAAAACATTGAATTACTTTTCATCATCCCTTTTAGAGTTCATTTATAGTAGATGCCTCACACAAGGAATATGTATTAAGAGTTGCAGGAAGGGTTCATAGAGGCTTTTGCAAAATTTTAACAAAATATAATCTTAAAGATACTGAATGTAAAATCAAGACGCACCCACATCATCTTTATGCACACTTGATATCCCAAGGAGTGTGGGATGCATTTAGAAGCCATCATACAGAGTAGACTTTTCAGGTACATTGTGTCTGGTAATACGTTGTTTGATATTGCTTGTATTCATCACTTTGATTGATAGTTTTTTATTTATGAAACAACAAATGAGTGTTGAAAATAAAGAATGAAAAACAAAACTAGCATACCCCTACCTTAAATAAAGGATGGGGTACGCTTCACTTGAGAAAAAAATGGTACGTATTTTAAATCTACCATAATAATTTTATGTGACAAAAAACAAAACCATAACCACGTTCTTCTATTTATATGAAGATTGATGAATCGAAATCAGAATACACTTCCATACCACTCCATGTGCTATGGAAGGAGGCTCGTGTAAATAAAGAGGGGATACTGATAGATGAAAGCACACAAAAAGTGTGGTAAACATGTGTAAGTATGACATAATATAAATTTGAGTTGCCTTAAACTACTATTACATAACAATGAATACTTATTTTTCTATATTTTCTATCTGAAATTTTTATAGGAATCAACAACACCCACACCAGATGAAGACATACTTTCAGCAGCCTTGAAGCATCCAGAACAGTATGGCTGAGTCAGAGGTGCGGGTTTTGGGGTGACACCCCAAAAATATTTTCAAAAAGAAAAACAAGAAGAGGATCAAACTGAGGAAATGAAAAATATGAGAGAGACAATAGCTATTTTCAAGAAGAATTACAATACCGTAGAGATATTATAACAAGTTTTATGGGGTGGGTGAGGCAAAGAGAAGAAACAACTCAACAACAACCCTACATGAAGATCCCACCCCACCCCCACCAGCTTTGAGGTGACCCATTCTCCTAAAAAACTTGAATTAGTTGAGGTAATCAATGTTCTAATAATTGTTTCTGTGAAATGTGAATCTCATAGACATTTATACCTTTCTTGTACTAATATTCTACAGAGTGGAAATGACTGTGATTCATATTTATCAACTCCCACCTATCACTTTGTAGCAAGGGCTACAATGTTCAATATACAGAACGACAAGGCCATGTCAGAGTGTCAATTAATGTATCTAATGAGTTGAGTGCCGAGCTAACTTTTCTAAATGACGATGAATACATTCATACATTCGAACAAGTTGTTGAAAAATTTATCGCATGACCATAAATTATTGTAAAAAAACATGCCGACAAGGAGGTATTCATTTACAATTTATTTTTCAAGCTAAACCTTTCATATTTAATGAAAAAAGGTTTGAACTGATGAATATTGTTACAGAACAACAAAGGTAAGGGGGTGAAACCAAACATCGACTCAAAACTATCTCAAGGATCAACCAACTGATCAAAGTGATCTATTGAGAGCACCTTCACCCCGCCTGTTCTATATCCACATCTAATATCATTATAGGCTCATGTGGATACAAAGTTGATAGATGGAAATATTCACATAATTGATTTTGAAAAAAATATATATGAAGAGGATGAATTAGATTTCATTAATATTGAAAATGTAGATGAAATTCTCAAGTATGAATGGCTTGGTGCCTCAGTTGTAAATGTATACATGAGGTATGTTTTCATGATTTGATTTTAAAAAAGTTGATATAATATGATAATTATGACTAAATACATTTCATATTTTTCATAGGCATATATATGAAAAATAATTGAAGGGGTTTCCCCATGAATTTTTCTTTGACTCATTAGTCCTCACATCACCTCTTAAAAAGAAGAAATAAATGACGATAAAGAGGGTGCAATAATGTCATCCCTGCTCAAATCGTTTGAAAAAAAATTATATAAGACATAATATTTTTAATACCAACGATGCAGGGGTAAAACTCTACAATCTAATCATATCAACTACATTTTTATTTCTTTCATTGATTATTCCTTTTTGTGTTTTTAGGCAGCATTGTATGTTCATTGCGGTCAATTTGGACACTCCAAAGATTTATTTTCTGGATTCAATGCATGGATATCCAAAAAACCAACCACACATGAGGGAGTTTGTTAATTTGTAATACACTAGATCAAACATTTCAGAACTAAATATCTAGTTATATAATTTATATTATCTTTTAATGAGGATTTTGTTATGATAGGGAGGTGCATCAATATCGTCTACTTAATGGAATGAATCTAGGGCCTAAGGAAAAGAATGCCCATGAGATCTACAACTAGAAAAGTATCCTGGTATATATAATAAGATTGCACTATCCAAAAACATATCAAAATAAATTATTTATTTTTCTCAATGTTTCCGTAGTGTCCAAAAAAAAAACTTAAAGGACTGTCATTATTATGTTTGTAAATTTATTAAATAGATCATATTTCATTAACAAACTAGCATACCTAAAGAGGTATTTTTGAAAATAATTACCAGTTCATGTAAAATATTTATTAATCCTTTGTGTATTTATATTTTCTCAGTACTACCATGATTGTCGCAAAAACTCATATTCACAAGATGATATAGATGTGTTTAGAAATGAATGGGAAGCATACCTGATGGAATATTGTACACAAATAGGATGAAGGTGAATTCCTACTAATTATGTTATCCTTATATGATCATTTATATCTCCTTTTTTTACACTTATTGATCATATATGATCAACCTTTCTTATGTTTCATATCATTAGGTTATGAAGAATGGTTTTAGAAATGATTTGTATTTCTAGTAAAGAATAACTTAATGAGAGAATCTTATGAACTACTTCTTTATGTTTTCATGTTTCCAAAAATCACTAGACCTAAACTATTATGGCATGGATAATTTATATTCTATATTTTGGTCATTTATGCTGCTGTTTCTACTTATGTAGTGTGTTGGAAGAAAATTGGTTGTGCATCACTCACAAATTTAATAACAAAACTAACGATTCTTTGTGAACTTTACTACTATTGGTTAACTACCGCTTAGCATAGCATCTGATCTGAACTTATGATCCAGAATCCCCATGATGCTCTCATCTGAAACCATCTCTATGATATCATCATCCAACATTCACTTTTCCTTCTCTTCCTGCACCCAATTTGGATCAGAATTTCAGATCAGATGCTATGCTAAGCGGTATTTAACCAATAGTAGTAAAGTACACAAAGAATCATTAGTTTTGTTATTAGCTTATATCTGGACCAAATAAACCTTTTGGAAAGATGTAAAGGTAATGTAACGATATAATGTCTCTATTTTAATGAAAAATTATATAATGAAACATTGATTTTATTTACATTATTCCTTGTAGGGTTAGTTTATTTTAGAATATTTCTGTCCATGTGACATGCCTTTCCAGGAAGAGCAACGACGCTATGTATGATTAATCACAGAGCTAATCTTGATGTTTTCACAGTAAGAGAATTTTCCATATAATTAATGTATTGTTTCATATTTATGTTTAATTTATTTATTTTATGTAAGGAATATTAATCTACTCATATGTGATATCAATGTATGAAATGTTTAGGTCATTATAGTTGGTATCAGAGTAACTGGCCTATTCAAAATAGAGCAAATGCATTCAGTTGTTTTGATACTTTAAGAAGATGATCCATAAGTCCTTTCTATGAAAACATGACTCCAACAGCACATTGAACAACAAATGATGAGTGAAAATCACCAAGAAACCTAATCCACATCATTCGACACCTTGTGCCCCTATGACCATCAGTGTCTCTGGACAAAGTGCTCAAAGAATCTTCCCTCAAAATACTTTTGAGGCAGACCTTTGTGTTTACCTACCTATACCTATACATCCCACACGAATTATGATAAATACCTCATGCTGATCAAGAAGAAAAATGACTTTCATTAATGAAAAACAACTATGTGTATATGGAATTATAGCTTTTGTGAGAGAGGAAAGAAGGTAGAAGATGATACCGAGAAACCCTCAGGAGGCCCCTTGGCTCACCCGCCCAAGCTTGGAAGCCATCTCACCAAAACAGAATATACCTGCCCCCCTTTCCATGTCTCTTCCCCTCTTAAAAATCCCTCTCTTCATGCTAACCACTCTTACCAGCCCAGTAACTCTAACCAACCCAACAACCCTCCCTCCAAGAGAGTTACAATATTACCCATGGACATTAATACCCCATACCAATTGCATACATATCCTCCCTACCAAAATTAATACCCAACACCACCACCTAAATACCTATTACTATCTCTATCTTTAAAATCAACCTATCCTCAAGGTGAGAAACAAGATGAATCACTATAGGAGTCACCAAAGATACAGATTGCATTCCTTGATCGTCTGGCCATACGTTATGTTGTTTGCTTGACTGTTCTCCCCTTCTTGACTTGTGTTTGTTGTAAAGATTTTTTTTCACAGCTCGGTCCTACCCCCTACTCATAAAATTCTTATAAGTAGGCATTACCCTAATTGAAACACCACTTTTTTGGTGTATACTATCCTTTAACATCCATGTAGTGAAGTTACTTGAGCCGGCCAAGTACTTTTCACACTCCTCCCACTGGTGGATGACACCCTTGTCTTATTTTCATGTGATTGGACCTATACTGGCCTCTATCAGTATCTCTACCTCATAAAGTGAAAAATCCCTCTTCATGTACTCAGTATTTTTCTGTTTTAATTGAGGGAATCTACACCCTTTCGGAACAAGCTCATTTTGCAAATCAGAAATGAGCTTACCTTTCTTTTTCCTCTAATAGAATTCTGTTATATATGTAGCTGTGCCACCAATTTGATGGGCATGTGCATCAGCCAAACTTGGATAAAAATCCATTAGATCAACAATCGTGTTTCTCTTTGGGTGAAATCTTAGGCGGAACAAACAATCCCTCCACAAGCTGTTGGTGATTTAGAAATCCATTTTGGGAAACATATTCCCAACCTGCCTATAGACCATGTCAGATGATATTGTCATTAATCATGTCCCGCATGATCAAATAATCCAAAACCATAGCTAGTTCCTCAACTTTCTTTCCATTATAGCATATCTTATCAGACGTGTGTGAGTTTGCCAAGTATTTTAACACATTAGTCGCCACACTCGTGGCATCACGACTGTTCTTGGTCAACCCCCTCTTCCTCTTCTGATGTTCCAACACTTGGAACTTATTTATTATTTCATCCTTCAGTTGGATACAACACTACTGAATGATAGACATAATAGCAGAAACAAACCCACTGGTATCATCACTGGTGTACTCTGTTACAACCTCTTTAAAAGGAATTTTGATGTTCCTTGGAACAAATGTTTGATCAACCAACCTTTTATCTCTGTTTTTTTATAAAACCTTCTAAATAATGATTAAACATCAATAAAAAACATATCCAACTGCCAAAATATGATAAAAGTATCTCATGATAAGGCCAGATTATGAGATAGACTCCCATTCGCCACCCATAACTCACTGTTTTCACCTTCAGTCAGGAAACCCCCAAGGAAATCATCTTGGGTAGCTTCCAATCTATTGGGGAAATACTGCAACTCATTGTTCCTATGAAAATGTGTTCTGAAGCTATTGTAACGTCAACATACAGACTAGTTTTCCAAGAAGCCAAGTGCATAGCCTGCTGGTAAGAAATAATGAGTAAAGCCACAACTACACAACATGTCTCTTTCTGTGAACATATGGAACTATTTGAAGAATCCTCATCGATTTTGATCCTCATGTATTATTCCCCCAAGGTAAACTTTTGGAATATTCATGCTGAATATCAGTATTCAATTTTTAGATACATGATAAATTTACAGCTAAACAGGAGATAGCCTTTGAAACCTCATAGGCCTCCTATAGTAGTGAATCAAACACCTAAATGCCCCTAGAATGATGCATTCCCATGTTAGTCCCAACAAATTAGCAACAAACTCCATGGTGTAAGTAATGCTTTGAGTATAGAGATTTAAAACACAATTATTGTGTGTATTGAATATAGATCCCGCAGGTAGTCCGTACATTCCAAGTAGCTCGATTGTGTTAATGCCAATATTGTAGCCTTCCTAAATTTTTTTCTGTATTGGTTATTCTGAGGCTATTTTGGTTGAGTTGATAATCGAGACAACATCCCTTGAAATGACAACCCTCACCCATAGAATTAGGAACTTAGAACTTGCTCCATGTTGTGAATCCTGTAACCTCTAAAATGCGGCTCGATACTAGTAGACCCAAAATCAAGATCAGATCCATTTCCCTCAAACATCAGGTTCGCATCTTGTTTCATAATAATTTGTAATTCACTCTTTGACTCTTCTGTATCTGCTCCTCCCTTGTTAATTAGTTCCTAGTTTGTATCCATCTTCAATATCTCCTTTTCAGTTCACAACATTGAGTCCGTGAACTTATTTTGATGACATCTCTCAGTCCCCTTGTTGTTATCTTCATCTCAACACATTCCGATCTCCTTCCTCATCCGGTCACCTTTTTATAGAAGGTCTAAAGTAGAAGGTTCACCTTGCGTATTTCCAGAATTTTCTTCCGCTAAGTATGCATTCTTCCCCTGCACCAGAATAATCCAATTCTCTTTGTCTCATATGGATCCCTTTGTTACGCTAGTCCCCTTTGACTAGTACTTCCTTTCAAGGAATTCCACCAGTAACGTGAGAAAACACAGGTCACATTCCCACTCCAGTCGACTCACACAGCTTTGTCAGAGCATGTATTCTATATCCTTGAGATTTTGTTCCACCATGTCAAGCCTAGTCATCTTCTCTTCTCCCCCAAGAATAACTTTCTGGCAGGTCGGAAAAAATGATAAAGACCTCACACCGATCAAGCATCAAAATGACTTGTATTAATGAAAAAAACTATGTATACCTAGAATTACATATTATGAGAGAGAGTAAATAAGGTATAAGATGATACTGAGAAACCCTTAGGAGGCCCCTTGGCTCACCCACCCAAGCTTGGAATCCATCTCACAAAAACAGAATATCCCTTCCCTATCCACGTCCCTTCCCCTCTTAAAAATCCCTCTCCCCATGCTAACCACTCTCACCAGCCCAACAACTCTAACCAACCCAACAACCCTCCCTCTAAGAGAGTTACAATATTACCCCTATCCATAGATGGATCATCTCCATGGGATCCCCTATCTATGCCTTATATGAAACGAACCGGGATCACCCTGAGCTTCTCATCAATACATGGACCAATGTTTTTCATCTGTAGCTTTTCCATCTGTATTTTTCTTTCCTGTACTGAATCTTATACCTGTAGATCATGATTATCCTGACCCTTTAGGGCCTCATCCCATGAATACTTAAGTAAAACCATATCACCACCCTCCTGACATTCCACCAAATACCTTTTAGGTGGCATCCCATTGAATACCAATCACAATGGTCAAACAACCATATCATTGTATATATACAAATATCACCAATAGAAAAGGTTGTAACAGGTAACACATCTCACCACCCTTATACTCCCTTACCACACCTTGTCACACAACATCTGGTATCAAGTCCACTTACCTACCCATATCAAGGTTAGGTATCAAGTATCATCTAGTCTTATGGCCCCCTAACTACCCACATTAGATTTAGAAATCACATATAATATGGCCTCATGGACCCTTTCCTACCCATGATAAGGCTAGACATCAAATCTCATGTATCAATTCAGGTTAGCTGAGTATAATTCCACTGAAGAGGCTATATAGAAAAAAACACTATTTAGTTTCTTTGTTGACACTTTAAACGACTCACCACCAATCATCATCTATGTCTACCCTTATCAGGGTCAAGACCATATATCATATGCTTATAAAGTCACATATAGATCTCATTGGAACCACATGTTTGGGTTGGATGAGTAGAATGCCACCAAAAAAGGCTAAGTAAGAAAACACTATTTAGCTTATTTGCTGAAACTTTAAATAGTCCAACCCCTCTTATCTCAATCCAGGTTCCCAATTAAAATCATAAGAAATCATACATCATATGAGCCTAATTTTCTATCATGATGCGTAATCAAACCTCCCTTTCCATATTGGTTTAAGAGTAAAAATCCAAATAATACCTAAATATCACACCCAAGTGTGCCACCTAAGGTGGAAATCAAATCAACTATAAAAGATCAAAGTAAAAAATCAATTTACTACTGTTGGAAACTTAGTCTGTCCCCTATGCATGGGGATGAAAGCACCCAAACATAAGATCTATACCTAGTCCTAACATACTCAAAAGAACAAGTGACATACTAAAAACCAAGAAAACCCATTCAGATTGTTTTAATATTTTAAAAAAATGATCTATGACTCATTTTTGATGTGTAAGAATCAACCCCACATCAATACGAAGCACAATGTGACTGATATAACTTCAAATGTGTCTTTTTTATTAAAAATTGACATTTTATTAGTGTATTATTTCATATCAATTTTTAATTTATTTCATTATTATATTACTAACATAATATTTATTTTCTTATTTAGGTGGAATTTTTTTATTGAGTTCAGATGCTTTTTTCAACAACTAATACCATGGACGACAATTTTTAAGAGGGGATCACAGATGAAAAAAGGATGAAACATTAACATTTTTAACTATGTGTTGGATAATTGTAATTGTAAGCATATAAAACATTTTTTTAAATGTATATACCAGTGTGATATTTTATATTCATGATGTCAAGTAAATGTATATATAATTGTTTGCAAAACTCTTGTGTGTGCTGTTTCGTTCTTCTGTGGTTTGTTTTTGTGTAGGTGTTGTTTTGCGAAGCTGTTTTGTGTGAATGTTCTATTTGTGTGAAGGTGTAGGTGTGAATTGTGTGCATGTGTAGGTGATGGGTGTGCTATTAAATAAATATCACATCATAGGTAAGTCTTCCTTTATCAAATATATTTTGAGAATTGATAAAGGTGACCCTTTATCAGTGCTAAAAAAGAACTGATAAATTGAGCCTTTATCAGTGCTCAAAATAGCTCTAATAAAGGTGGCCCTTTATCATCACCTTTTCAGCACTGTTAAAGGGGACCCCCTTTATCTTCATCGTGATTAACAATGCTTTTCTAGCACTTTTAAAGGCAGTTTCTAGTGCTGATAAAATCCTTATTTGTAGTAGTGAGAGATTTTATCCTTATATGTAAATTGCTATTTTATTATCTTTCTTACATGATTGTTAATATTAAGTGGGATATACTTAATTGATTAACCATATCTAAGATAATATTTACGAATAACCCAATCTTATTTTAGTTCCTTCTTGCATGCTTGTTTAATTCATTAACTGTGTGATCGTGATAACACACCCACAATAAATAAACCATGAAACTGAAAGAAATAAAATAAATGGTATGATTATGAGATCATTCTATTGGTTAGTTTATATAGCAGTTGATAAACTAACCCAAGACCTAGGGTAAAAAACACCTTGAACCTTTTGGGTTTGTGTTTACAACTTTCCACCTGTCCACCTTTGTATCTCCTTGGATTGGTATTTCCTTGGCTCTTAACTTGAGCCACCTCCACTATCTTGGGAGCTCCATCCATTACATATGCTTTTATCTCACACGTAGGTGAGGGGTAAAATAAGGTTTTACATAAAAGAAACCTTGGGCATGCAGACCCAACATATTAATGAGGAGAAGGCTCATAGGCCAAAAAATTTAATTTAAATAAATAAATTAAAATAAACCATCCACATACAAAGGTCCTAGTCTAGATCATGACCACCAATACATACAAAAATATTTACACATAAATAAAACTAGAATTCAATTATTTAATCGTTATTTTTTAAGATAAATCATGTTCGAATCAATTAATTATTATCTTTAATTAATTAATCCTTTTATCTTAAACCCTTTTTTGAATTTCCTTGAGATTCTCATCCACCATAATTTTAAACAAATAAATTAATTTAAAATTATCTTTGTACGTAACTTGTACCTTGGAGGAAACTTGGTGAATTTCCATTCAAAACTACCCAATGAGTAGAAATGAACATTACACAGATGTTAAATTAAACAAATATATATAAAAAACTTATGACATGTTGTTCCCCAGCTTTACACCCACACCATGGTACACGTCTCAAGGGTTTGTATAATATAATAATAAATTTTAATAAATTCATGTAATTTGGATAAGTACACAACATGTAGTTCCTAATACATAGTGTGTACTATTATTCACCATCCATTCGAAGTACACGCTCGAGGATACGGTGTGTAGATGTACTTTGTAAATCTTCGGAGTACATGACGTGTCCAGTGGTCCACACACCGTGTAGTATCTGCATTACACGGTCTCTAGTCGAGCAAGCTGTGTACATGGTACACATTCCAACCCTAACCAGAAGGGACTACATGTTGTTTACAGTGGGCCACATGGCATGTAATCTAGAAACCATGTGCCACCTATTATTGGTTAATACACAGAGTCATTAAGACTTAGAAAAACTCCAATCACACGACTTGGTTTGGTGGACCAGTCCCGATGCATAGAACCTTGAATATATAGTGTATACTGCTGAATACATGCCATGTGTTCTGGTGTTGTATGTCTAGGAACCTTTGGAACCTCTGAATGAGATCCTCTATTTTATTTTAATAAAAATTAAAAGAAAATATCATTTCTTTAAGGTGAACGAGAAACGAAAGAGGAGCAACATATCTCTAGATTTAGATTTACAGAATGATTAACTTGAATTGAAAAAAATAAATTATTAAATGCTTAAATAATCAATGAAAAAATAAATAATTATAATCAATGATATGGCCGCTCTGATACTACTTGTAGGCTCCAGGTGCAGGGAAAGTTCATAGATGGGTGTACCCATCTTTAATTTTACCGTTAACAATGATAAATCTGAGATCCATCACGATGATAAAATGCCAGATCTTCAAAATAGAATGAAGAACAAAAAGAAAATAGGGAAGTCCCAGAACCATAGAGAAGATCATCATATGTTGGTTATAATTAATTTAATTAAAAGACAATAATTACCTTGATAGAATTCTCTCTCCGTTGATGTTTCTGGTCACGATCCAATGTGATCAGTCATTTTGTCACAGAATCCAAGTGTAGGCTTTCTTTAGTGGTGATCCACACATACTCCACATATCTCTGGACATTTCCAAAGGGATATTTGGGTGCTAATCCGGAAGAGCCTTCGCTTGTGATGTCCACCTTCTACTACCTTAAGAGTCGCTTCCAAAGCGCTCTCCTAGATCCGGTGGATGAGGATCTCTCTCGTAACTTGAGAGAATTCTTGGAGGAAAGGAATTATCTCTTGGTTTAAGATATTTCTCCAGATCCATTGTGTACAACCATAGAAAAATGGATAGGTCTAATGAGAATAATGCAATTGGGATTTATATTACTTAGAATAATAAAATGAATTAATTACCCAAAGGAATTTATTCATTTCATTTAATTCTTAGTAAGACCCCATGTTTAATAATAACATTTGACTATTATTATCACTTGACATGCACCCAAAGAATTTCACCTATTATTTAATTAAATAAATATTATTATTTATCACAAATTATCAGAAAAACTACATGGCATGTATATATTAATATACATGAAGTGTACTTTTGTTTTTCCATTTTTCTTTATTTCCTCCACCACATTTATTAGACCTTGAATAATGACTATTTATTTCTTAAATAAATATCACTACATTACTCACTAATAAATATATTATTTTTCCCACAATATATTCTCTTGAATAACTAGTGTAAAAATAAATGCGATCAGGCATCCTTAAATAATTATTTAACCACAATCAGGAATAATCTTTGTCCAACTTGTTAAATGAATATTTAAATGAGATATTTGGACACACTTAGTGTGTGACCCTCTAGGCCTATTTCTTAGTGGCATTAGGTGGAGCCTACCTAAATTCTAATTTTAGCGTGTAGTAATACTCCAAGACACCCATAGATAAAGAAGTTAATGCCGCAATGACGTGTCACCTCCTACAAACGCTTACCATGTAATGTAATCCCTTTATCTCGATATCTCAAATCAAGCGGGTTGCATGATAGTTCCATCAACCCATGTGCTTGATTATTCTTTCTTTGAATTCTCAGAATTAAAATCTCCCATTACTCACCATGGAAATTGATTTATTTAGGCTATATCAATTCTATCAAAGGGCCTAAAATATCAACTTCTATTATGGAACAGAATTGAAAAATCCTTTCTCGCATTATCTATTAATGCAGTATTAATCACGACGCACCCAACATATCCTACCTCACTATGAAAAATGTGTCATCATAGTTTTCGTCAATACATATAAGTGTGTGATTTTTAATACCCATTAATAATAATCTTAAAGTATAAGGGCCAATACAAACGTCCATAGATAGGAACATCTAATGATACAATGAAAAGTGGATTTCCTACTGGCAGATCTCATTCTCATAATATCCTCCTGGATATTACCAAGGTCACACACCATGAGAAGGTGGATCAAAGTTTTATGAGTCCTCAACCCTAATGTCTTGTATTATTTGTGTCCCTAAAATAACATCATCCTTATATTGAACATATATTCAAGAATAGTGTTATGGAACTTCTGGGTTCTCATCATAGCAGAGATCAGCTATGACCCTTTAGTGAAACAACTATCCTTAGGAAATTATCACATGCATTGTCACACAGAAGAATAATCAAGATGTGATAAGGTATTTATAAATATTAAAATCCATGAATACAAGTTTATCATAAAGTACAAAGTAGTTGGTTCTAGGCCACCAATTCCAACAGTATCAAGATAATATGAGCTCGTTTGATTGGTTTTGGCTATGTGAATCATGTTTTAGACAAAAATGACATTTTTTATTGTGATCACACACTTGGATTCCTACCATTCACATCATGTATTATATTGGTGTGTGGTTAACTCATCATGATCTCCCAGAAATAAAAAAATTAAAAACAAAATAGGTAATCACCCCAACTTGATGTAGAAAAATATTCCGATGTCACATAATTTTCCCACTCATCTCTAAAAAAATCTACTTCTTTTTTTTGAGTATGTAGATTAACAAAAATCCTAGCAGTGTAGATGAAATATATAAAAATAAATTATTAAAAAATATTTTAAATGAAATTGTAATTACCTTTGGAAATACCTGTTCGGGGATGCCAGTTTGTTAATGGTATATGATATCTTTAATAAATATATAAATTTCATATGAAAAATCATTATCATTATTTTATTTTGGACACTGTATAAATATTGACCAAAATATGTTTTGTTAGTTAAATATTACTATATATACATTAATCTATCTCTATTTTTATAAATCCATAGGCTTGTTTTGTTTAGTCACCAACCACATACCATGATTTAGATGATATGTATAGATCGACATAACATAAAAAATTTCTTGTTAAAACAAAAAAATGTATAATTTAAATTTTATCTATAAAAAGTTGATTGTAGTGAATTAAAAAATTAACAATGGACATCATGTGTGGTCTATTTACTAGGAATCCATGTTTTGGATCTAAAAAATAAACTTTTAGGGTATAAAAAATGATCGCGATGAGTATCCAATGCTTCCTAAAAAAACAAAGAAGTAATGAAAAAAATTAAAAAAATATTTTATATGATTAGATTATAGAGTTTTAATCATGGATTTTTATATTAAAGAAGATTCTGTATCCTAATTTTTATTTCATTTCAAACATTGTTCTTAGTTCATCCTTTTTTTCAATTTCTTTAATTTTAAAATTAACTTTTAACATATAAATTATAGAAGGATTAATGAGTCCAATTTTTTCTTCACAAGTTTTTCACTTTATATAGTTCTAATATATATGCCTGTAGAAAATATGAATAGTTATTAACTATAATGAATATAATAGATATTTTTTTGGGAAAACAGACTATGAAAATGTACCTCATGTATGCATTCACATATGAGAATCACATCCATTCAAACTTGGTAATTTAATTTATACCCTCAAGACTAACGACATCTATAATGGACTTTCTAAATATTTATTCTTCATATTCAATGTAGGACACATTTTCATATTTGAATGTTATATCTGCATGGACTTTCAAATTTAATATATGTGGCATTGGAACTGGTGGTGTGAAGGTAATATCTAAAGTTACTTTTGATTTCTTGGTTGATCCACTAGATTGTTTTAATATGACCTTTTGTTTCTCCTTCATTTTGTTCGTCTATAATACCTGAATGGCCCGAAGGCCTTCTTTTTTATTTATTTTTTGATAACCTCCATTTCAAGGGATGAAGGGGGAAACCTTAAAAGGCCCGTAGTCTTAGATATTACATTTACCATAGGGTTGGAGACATTATAGGTCCCGTAGGTCTTAAGGAAATCAAACAGACTATGACTACTTGAAACCGCCCCTCCCCAGCATCTACATCGTGATCAGCTCTCCACCTTTGCATTCTTGTACGACTAGCTATCTTGTGAAGAGATGCATAGGCCCGATACTGATGGAAATTCCATACCCTCTCATTCTTCCAAATCCGTTATCCATGATCTAGTGAAAGCGCCCTACTCTTGAATCCTTCTCTGGATCTGGTTCCCTGTAAAATCTATTTGGACATCTACATATCAGGTGGCCCTGAAGTCCTTGAGGTGTCCCAAAGGCTTTTTGGTGGCCCGAAAGCCTTACTGACCCGAAGGCCTGGGTGGACTAAAGGCCTTAAGGACTCCAAGACCAAACCGGTGGCCCAAAGTGAATAGTTACATCTACTACTATACTGAAAAATACATGCTACAGTAACTGCTATAGTACCTGCTATAGTCCCTTATAGTACTACTATAGTGCCTGCTATAGTACCTACTATAGTACCCCATAATTATGCCTCTGCCTAGTTTCAAAGCTGGGTCTTGTGTATGCACTTAGAGAGACTTCACCAACTAGTCTGAGACTCATGTGCTCTTCTATAATACCATACCTCATTTCAGACCTTTTTTCATAAAATATTAAAGTTTTTTCATTTGAAAAAAATTATAAAGGACATACCTCATTATCTCATTATCTCATTGTATCTTTATAATATTAAAAAATCCATCTATGAATGTTTTAATAGAATTATCAACCATGTTGACATCCATATCATCAAGAGGAACAAGAAACTCAATTCTCAGATCATGAGCTACTTCAATACCCACTCTCACATTATATTTTAGGAGTTGTTTATTTTGTATCATGACTCCTTGGATATTGTAAACAGTACCCCTTACAACAAGGCGATGGGTGAGTACTGATAAATATAAATGAAATTCAATTTTACCCTTTAGAATTTTAATAATAGAAAGTTATTAGTAGTTGTTTGATTTATATTTAACATAAAGTGTTATGAAAAAATTTATTACCTTGGCTAAGTAAGGAGATTAAGGGGAATGGATAGCCTCTAATATTATAGAATTGGGCTCTTCATGTACTAATATTTATTTAACTATTGGTTCACTTTTACCCTTTCACATATACTGGTCTTCCAAACCAAATCAAATGATAATATATTTTAAAGAATCTATTTGTGTTATCATGTATTTTATTATCTCATATGTATCTCCTTGTGACTTTGTCTTCTCAAAATATTCTTAAGGTGAAACTCTAAAACCTGTACCTCTAATGAAATAATATTGTTCTGGTTTCTTTAAAGTTACTGAAATTAGTTGTTATCTAGGTATAACCAATGATGATTCTTGTGTCTAAACCATATAAAAAACATACAAAAATAAATAGATATTTTTATGTAATATTATTATAAATCAAAAATTATTCCATACTTACATATGAGTCCCATACTAGTGTGTTTTTTTCTATTAGTTACCCTCTTTTTTTTAAATGAGCATCCTTCCACAACACATGATGTGGGATAGAAGTGTATTTGGATTCTGATTCATATTTATACATATAAAAAAGGAACACATGTTGTTTCATATCACATAAAAATTTTACTATAGATTTAAAACACATACCAATTTCTTTTAAAGTGAAGCATACCCCATCCTTACTTTATGGTAGAGGTACACTAGTTTTGATGCATGATGACTATTTTTAGCACTCCTTTTATATTTGATAAACCAATAATTTTGAATCAAAGTGGATAAAATAAATAAGGTCAAATAAAATATTATCAATTAAAATGCACCTGAAATGATTCCTCATCACAAAAACTAATGAATTATTATAAATTTTCTTGGTTTATAATGTGTGAACATATAGATTGTGGGTTGGGGTTTACTTTCCCCTTAACATCCATGATAATCCTATTTGTTATAAGTTTCTGAAAGGATTTATGATCTTTTCTAGTGACCATTAATAAAATTTTATTATGAAAATCATCTAAAATAAAAAAACTTTGCAAGAGAAAATGAAAAGTAAATCAACATTTAATTATATAATTTTTCATTAAAATGAAGAAAGTATATCATAACATTACCCTAAAATCTTCCCAAATGACTATCCTCAATGAAGGAACAACATTATGCCACACATCTTAATCAATCGACACATGCATTCGAGTTATGGCTGTAATGTAACTAATGAACATTAGCTTATTAGGGTCAACAAGTTGGCTGCATTGATTCTATCCAACCAAAAATTTTATACCTTTTCTTCTTTACTTAGTAATTTTAGTTAACGATGATGCTACATCAGTCATGATTTTTTCATCCACATGTTGTTGATCACCTAATAATTCATTAGTTTCAACATCGATAGTGTGTTATTCCTTGGGATTAGTAACATCAGCCTGTGGAGAAGTCATTATCTACATGTTTAGTTAAAAATTTAATTTAGATTACATAAATTTAGTATATAATATATAATATTATGAGGAAAAACATAGTATTTTAAAAAAAATTAACTTGTTCATTGAAATATCTCTCTTTTTATTTAAATATTGAAGGGATTTGGATCCTCTATTGAGTAGCCAAATCCCCTCCTCATGATCCCCTATAATGTAAAATAAACAATCTATATTGGGACCACCATGAAATAATTATAATATCCTGATTAAAGGTTCATCCTCAATTGAATTTTCATATGATCATATATTTGTTTAGTCACCAATAAAACAATTGAGCAATTTTTTTATAGGATATGGGATATAAAATACTTGCACTGCTTATAATGCGATTATGAATGGGTTGTCCTTATACCCTTATACATTAAAATCCACCATTATGAATCCAAATTCATTCACTTTAACCATACTCTTGTTGTCACCCCATTTGCAATGAAAAATTGAAAATTGAAATGTTATATAATATAACTCATATATTTTCTTGATGATACCGAAATATAACATATTTTCATAAATTGTATTTCTATCCTTGAAACCAGATACATGCATCACTTCTATGACAAGCATAACTCCACTTTTTCACCATACTATGTTTATATTTTTCTTTCATATAGAAAATATAACCATTAATTACATAACCATCCTAAGATAATACATTTACATTTGGTCCCCTATGGCTAGACATTGAAGTCATTCAGAAATTAAATTCAGATTTTCAAATAATTACTTATAAATAAAATTTTGAAAACATCATATAAACTATTAATTATGCATATTTGATATCCATATTTCAAACTTTGATGGATTCAAACATCTAAGAATTACTTTGTGGGATTAAATGTATTGAGAAACCTTTGCACTATTATATAAAATGTAAAGGTGATCTTGATCCCATTCTTTAATATTAATTGTAACATCTCTTCAAAAAATCCCTTCATCTACAAGGTTTCCACTATGATGAGATTTTCGGAGACCAATGCTATCAAGATATGATAGGTAAAAAGTACAAAATTCAACAACTTCTTAAAAAATATATCAATCTATATTACAACTTTTTGGCTGAATTAAATTCTTAATATACCCTTTCAAAATCAACATATATTGTTTAATGGGGTGTATTCATTTTTAATGTACATGACCACATAGTTGAATATCTCTAACTAGGTAAACCATTGAGTGGACCATTATATCAAAGCATGAATGTGGTAAAAATATCTCTAATTCACATAATATAGCTACAATTTCCTTATTCATGATTAGGAAATTCACCAGGTATATAAATTTACTACACATGGATTTAAAAAAGAATAAAATTCTGGTTAATGTATGTCATATATTTTTAGGAATAATGAAGTATAAATCTACAAGCATTAAATATTTTATCAATACATGATACCCATGTGATTTTAGACCCTTTAAATTCAAATTAGTCATTGACATGAAATTCTTGATATTTTATGAATACCCCTATGAAACTTTTATACTATTAATATAATGATCTCAAACCCACACTCCTATATTCGGTGCTAAAAGCATAATATTTACATTTTTATCTTTGATACCGATAAATGTGACCTAATTTTATCCATCCAAAACATAAAAAATCAAATGGAAATATTGGATCACTTATATACCCAAGGGAATTTTATGTTTAGAGTTTTAGATAATTAGGATGGACTCATATATAACAATACCCATGTCTTTAAGTGATAATTTCCCTACTATACCCAACTTTTCTTATTTCACAATAAGTATTTAACATATCCCATAGATTTATTTACACATGAAAACAATCTATAAATAATTAATTTAACATAATTTTTCATAAACTGGGGAAATTAAAAACATAAGAAGGGTGATCTCAAACACTCAGTAAGGGAAAAAATAAGAATTAATAATTGAATTTCATTAATAAGGATAATATGAGTATAAGGGTATGATGACATAATCAAAGTGCATGAGCATAACATAATATAATTAATACCCATAAAAACATAGATTACAAATCATGAGGCTTGGTATAATGATTTAACATAAGACAAGAGTCATATAAGTCAATAATCAAGAGCCCCGTGAAAAAAATCCTTGATCAAAGAAAATATTAGATTTCATAAAAATCATTGAAAAACTATGTATTTATATTGGGACATTAAAAATTCATCATGTAATCAACTAAAAAAAGGATAATTCCAATAATCTCTTAAGAGTAACTTACATCAGTTAACTCTATCATATCTTAAGAGTTACTTATATGAGTAAACTCCTTCATCTCTTAGGAGTAACATACCTCCATCATCACTTAGGAGTAACTTCTATCCAGTTAACTCTATTTCATTAACCAATGAATTGGAGGGATATAAAAAACCCACATAACAAAAAAAGTACCTAAAGGATCGGGTTTACTCCCAAATCACACTTTAATTAATAATTTCCAAGTACCATACCATTAAATAAAACACATGGATGCTTACATTTCATCAAAATTGTCATAATTTATTTTACCCATGAAAAAGAAATAGGTTTCCTAAAAATCTCTTTAAAACATCATCATAAACCATTCAGATAAAGTAATTGAATGTTATAATAAGATTAAATTACCAATGAAGCATATGAATTATTAATGATTTTGAAATAGATGAAAATTATTTGAAAATAAAATTTAAAATATTTCATTGAAAATAAGGAAAATACCATTTTCTTTTA
This sequence comes from Viscum album, assembly GCA_963277665.1. Lineage (NCBI taxonomy): Eukaryota > Viridiplantae > Streptophyta > Magnoliopsida > Santalales > Viscaceae > Viscum > Viscum album. The sequence continues at coordinate 408,479,796 of OY728142.1, forward strand.
GTACGATTTTAAATAAAATTTCCTAAAATACTAAGAAAAAAATTTTCTTTGAAAATATACATGGTAAATTGTAAAGGAAGATTCAAAGAAAATAAAGTTCATAATGGTGTAAAATTCCATTCATGTCATAAAAATTAAAAATAAACATTCTTTTCAAACTTTTGTAAATAGATCCAAAAGTGACCCATGCAGAGAATGATAAGAAATGTACTTTTAAAACCTTTTAAAAGGAGTTCAAAGATCATGGAAAATAACTTTAGGAAATCATTTATGTTTATAAAAGAATATTATTTAAATAATATAAAGAATATAGAGGAAAAGTTTTTTTAAAATTATTTAAAAACATTAAAGAAATGTTTTTAAATAAAAAAAATTTATGGACCTTTGAAACCAAAAAAAATTTAATATTTTAAAGGAAGAACATACGTATGAAAATAAAATACCATGATTATAAAAAGATTCATGATATTTTATGAACAACGTACTTTTTTTCTACACCACCTTTAAGGATGGTTATAGAAAAAATATTATGGTAAAAATGATTATAATAAGTATATTAGAACTTATTCCAAGTTCTATAATGTTTTAATAATCATTTAATTAAATAAAATGAATCTAGTTATTGATGGTCAGTAAAACAACCTAAATGAACTAAACACATAACATTAATGTTTTTACTAAATAAATATTCCGTATGTAAGAAAAAATGATATTTGATACTATTTAAATTTATGTAAGGACATTAATATAATTTCATTTCACTTCTGGAGTTATATTAACTTTTGAAAAGAATATCAATAATTATCCATAAGTGATCCGACCTAGGAACCATGAAACAGACGCCTTCAAAATAATGAAATTGAACTTTATATCTCATTAAAATGGTTATAAATAAACATAATGAAATTATAGTAAATAAAATATATATTTAAAAGGTTTATAATGGATTAATTAATGAATTTAATTTTATTATTCAATACATTAATTACAAGTGTATAATGATTCTTGAACATCAAGTAAGTCTGAACCACCCTTTTTTCCTTTGGGTCATGAAATTTATCTCTCCAACTCACTTTATATCTCTATTTGATGTTATGGAATACTTATAAATTCTGTATATATGTCTCTTATACATATAACTATATTATTATCCCTTCATTTTATGGGTTAATACATTCCTTAAGTTCATTTCTCAAATTCCTTCTTTGAAATCAAACCTGATTAAGGGGAATTTTTCCATCTCTTAATCCTTTTATATAATATTAATTTAAAGTATTTATTCACATTAAAGATTACATTAAATAAAGTAATATTTTAGATAAAACTATTCTGGTTTACCTCATGTTTTCAAATAAAATTTTATACTTACTATTTCTCCAAAATTATTTAACTGATTCATTAAAACATCATTTGAAGGTCGATTTCTATGCCCAATTATATACCCTTTCTCAGGAAATTTTCCCAAATGAACACCATATTTTGAGACCCATGATTATGTACTCAGATATGAGCATCCAAAAAATTTAATTCCCTTATCTCTTTGGAATCTTTATAAAATATCCATTGATTATGATATAAGGAAAGATTATGAAATCCATTTCTTTCCATGGATAATTCTTATGTTTATACCTTATGATTGATTTCATTTTTTGGAACACATGAGCATGTACATGTTATTATGGGTGTACTTAGATAACACTAAATTGGGTAATTTTTTTCCCATGTGACATTACATATGAGATTTGGGGGTAAACCTAATCCATGATGTGACTTTTACACCATGTGATGTTGTCTTGGCAGCTAGTCTTGACTTATGTTTCTATCATATTTTGTGTTTCTGCCACTTTTATATGTTACCATGATCTTATGATTATATGTTCTTTATGTTATTATTCTATATGATTATCCATGAGCCTTTTACTTTATGATATCATGTTATTACTTGTGACTCATATGTAATGCTTCATTATTATGTTTATTCCCTTACTGAGCTTTTTAGATAACCCCTTTTTTCTATGTAGTCCCCTAGTTATCCTATACAGTTTTAGGAGATCAAAGGGATTTATGACTAGAATAATTTAGTGATAACCCTAGGGAAAATTCTATGTATAGGATAATATCTTGAAATCTTGGTGAAGTATAGAGTACGTGGTTTCCAAGAAATTACCTCCCTGTATGGATACTACAAGTGGATATAGATCTGGCGCAATTATACCTAGGGGTAATAACCCTAAAAAGGGAACACTGTATATTAACTCGATCATCACCTGGTGTATGAAAAAGAGGCCTTGATGCACACTTGGTTTTACACTCTTGATGGATATGCTTTAAAAAATTAACAAACTATTTACGAACCATTATGAAGGACTTGAATAGATTTTTAGGTTAGAAAACTCAATAGGGAACTTACCATGGATAACCTAGATTGAAACCTGAATACTCATAAGTCAAGATATAATTTTCATTTATAATTTATTCCTTATATGTTTACAGTTTCCCTTTTTACATAATTTTTCGTTTAAGTATTCTCATAATTTTTTTATTTATAATATTTTAGTTAATAGTGGGAAATAGGAGGAACCATGCCAACAACCAACACAATATTCAATTTGATGATTTACATAATGAGATTCCTAAAATTATGGGAGTGGGATTTGAGAAATTCATGGAAGTACTAGTTCAGCTAACTCATTTTATGAATAGTAATTTGAATCATGTGGAAAACACTCATTCTTTCAAAAAAGAGAAATTTGTGGTCGAGTAATTTATATAACAAAGGCCTTCTACATTTAGTGAATCTTCTGATTCCCTCATCGCAGAACAATGTATTAACTCCATTGAAAAGATATTCTCTTTCATTCACTACTCAAAACAAGAGAAAGTTTTATTGACCATTTATCACATGGAGGGGGAAGCTAATTAGTGGTGCACATTGTTCAATAACATGATGTACAGAGAGAAAATTGATTCCATAGAATGATAAGTATTCAATAAAATATTTTTTTCCCGGCCGAGATGTTGAGTTATCAATTGAACTTATACCTAGATCTATACCCATATTCAAGAATCCCAGTAAAATGTCCACCATTGAGTTGGAAGAATTGAAGAAGAAATTACAAGAGAATATGGAAAAGGGTTTTATATGCATGAGTGTTTCACTATGGGGTATTCTGATCCTATTCATCAAGAAGAAGGATGGGACAATTCACCTTTTCATAAGTTGTCATGAACTCAAAAAAATAACGATAAAGAACAAGTATCCTCCACCATGATTAAATGACTTGTTGGATCAACCATATGAGGACTGACACCTCTCTAAGGTGGACCTTTAATTGGGATATCACCAATTAAAGTTGAAGAAGGAATATATTCTCAAGACCGCATTTCGAACAAGGTATGAACAATATGAGTTCATAGTGATTCCCTTAAGACTCACCAATTCTCTAACAAAGGAATATCTATGGACTCTTATAAGGAAAAGCAAATTAGGGAGTGGCCCAAACCAATATTTTTAATAGAGATATATAGTTTTCTTGGAGTAATGGGGTATTACTAGGGTTTTATGAGAAACTTCTTGTGATTGTAAAACCCACTGCCCAAGCTGACTCGAAAGGGATTAATGTTTTTCTATACCAATGAATGTTAATATAGATTTAAGGAATTAAAAAAGAGGTTTATGACTGTACCAGTTCTCATACTACCATACATTAATGCTCTAAAGAAGGTATTGGGATATGTAACAATACAAAATGATAAAATGATAGCTTACAAAACAAGGAACTTGAATATTCATGAGAATAACTACCCAATACCTGATTTGGAGTTGGATTCATTTGCGGTACTATATTTATAGGGATAAATGTGAAATACATGCAGATCATAAAATCTTAAAATATATATTCACCTAGAAAAAGATTAATATATTCTAGAAAAGATGGTTAGAGATGATCAAGGACTATGAATACTCAATCCACTACCATATTAGGAAAGTAAATAAAGTGGAAGATGCTCTAAGTTGAAAGGATCTGACAACCTTATCAATGATGAGAATTGAGAAGGATCCAATTTTCTTATACTTGAAAAGGATGGACATGGGGATCTTAATGGAAGGAACAACAACATTCATTTATCAAATGATTGATCAACCGTCCCTTTTGGAGAATATAAAAGATGATTAAAGTGATAATGTGTAAGTAAACAAGAAGGTGTAAGATATAAAAAAAGGAAATCCTTAGAGTTCAAAATTAATAAATAAAGAGTTGTAATATTTGGGTCATGATTATGTGTACCATCAAATACTGAGATAAATAAGGATTTATTGAATGATGTGAAAAGCTAGACCTTCTCTATATACCCAAGGAGCATGAAGATGTATTAAGATTCATGAGAGCATTATTGGTTGGATAATATGAAGAAGGATATCACAAAATATACATCAAAATTTATAGTATGTTAGTAGATGAAGGCTTGATAGAAAATTTTCAATGGGATGATGAAACCATTACTCATACCTATGTGAAAATAAGAAAATATAACCATGGAATTTGTCACTGGTATTATGAAGATATCAATAGGAAACAATGATATATGATTTGTGGTGGATAATATTACAATGAATTATCATTTATTTTAATTATAGGGGACTTATCACTTAATCAAATTTCAAGGATATACATCAAAGAAGTGGTGAGATTTCATGGAACACCACTATCAATTGTATCTGACTGAGATCCAATATTTACCTCAATGTTCTATAAAAGTATCAAACATGCTATAAAACCTGAATTGATCTTTAGTACAATATTTCAACCCCAAAATTATGGCCAATATGAGTAGACTATCTAGACACTTGAAGACATGTTGAAATCATTCTTGATTTAATTAAAGGGAGGATGGGATAAATATCTTCCTATGGTCAAGTTCTTATAGAATAATAGCTTTCAATAAAGCATCCAAATGGATCCATATAAATCCATCTATGGTAAGAGATATAAAACACCAGCATCCTAGGATGAATTTTGTGAATGTAAGTTTCTAGTACTTGAAATGGCCGAGAAAATGGTAGAAAAGGTCAAGACCATTCAACAGAACATCGAGGCTACTCAGAGTCGAAATAAGAGCTATGCTAAAAATCATTAATGAGACCCAAAGTTTAAGGTTGGATATAAAGTGTTCCTCCAAATATCTCTATATAATAGAGTCATGAGATTTGAGAAGAAGGGTAAGATAAGTCCCATGTATATCAAAACCTTTTATATTCTTGATAACATCAAAGATATAGACTATCAACTAGCACTCCCACCAACCTCTTCTCAAGTATACAATTTATTCCACATATCCCTCTTGAGGAATTTTATACTAGATTCCTCATATGTATTGAGTTTAGAGGGGGTAAAATTGAAAAATGATATCTTTTATGAGGACTAACTGGTGAAGATCTTGGACCATAGAGATAAAGTTATATGAAATAAGAAAACTCACTTAATCAAAGTACTATGGAGAAACCATAAGTATGAGGAGGTGACATGGGAACTAGAGGAAACCATGAATCAGAATTAATATCAACCGTTTTCACATTAGTATGTAAAAAAAATGTTGACAGTGAAATTTCTTAAGGTGGAATAATGAAATAAACCATAATTATATCAATGTAATTTCCCTTTAGAATATATAATTGTTTAATATTTAGTTATATAATGAATACACACAACATGATAAAACCAACAACATTTTATTATATTAATTTAAACATTACATTTAGAGAATAAAAATGGCCATAAGAATTGAAAGTATTACAATGGTAAAAAAATATAAAATTAGATAATAATAATAGGAAAATTTGGATATATTCAATCCCCCAAAATAATCTCACTCACAAACAAAACTGTAGAAATGAAGCACAATATTAGCAGTGAAATATGATTTTTAAAAAATAAAAAATATATAACCTAGATAGAAAATATAATTGAATAAATAATGAATAAAACATGATTTATTTATATAAAGTAGGGAACCCATATAACTATTAAAAATCTGATCATTGGAATAGTAATCTGATTGTTAGAATAGTAACCTGATCATTGGAATAATAATATGACCATTAAGAATAGTAACTTGGCCATTAGAATAGTATCCCAACCTATGAATGTTTAAAATAATATTTATGTATCTTATAAAATGAAAATATGGTATATTCATATCATGATACAAGTAAATAATTTTTTTTGAAAATGATAAAATAAGTGTTCATATTTTTATAAAATATATATGTTTTATTTGTATTTTTATAAAAAATATAATGATTTAAAAGAAAGTTTATTTTCCATAAAATGGGTTTATAAATTAATTTTTTTATTATAATGGTAATATAACTTTATGAGACCATAAGTAATTTATCAAAGGGTCATAAAATTGACTATAATATTAAAATTTGTATTTTTTAAATAAATGATAATTTTATTTAAAAATAAAATTTCTAATATTTAAAAAATTATTTTTATAAAATTGATTTCATTTTTAGAATCTACATGTTGAAAAATGGATAGGGTTATTTTTTTTAATAAAACAGTTGAATTTTTGGTGAATAATAAAATACAAAAAAATGTTAATTTGCATTATATGAAAAATAAATATAGAAATGAGTCATTAATGATGTAAGTTACCATTAAATCAATATAATATGAATAATTTATTGTATTTGTTCATAATATTCATCACTATTGGTAGTCTTCATCCAAAATAATAAACAAATGATTATAATACTCAAAACACCCATCTCACCCCCTTATAAATCCTCCCTCACCAACCCTTCTCCTTAAACCTTATAAGACTTTGATATTACCAAATTTCCACCAAAATATCTCCCCACATATATACCTACATCCCTATAATCATTTTTCTTCTAAAATGTCCAATCCTAAAGTTCCTTAAGGAGTATTTTAAGAGACGACATTCAAGAGGTAATATTCTCAAACTACCTCATTTATTTATTTTATTCTTCTTCCTTATACTCGCCACCCTCATCAAACATGACATAATGAATAAAGTATTATAAATATAATATAATGTTATTGTGTTAATTTAATATCCATCTTATTCCCTCCATTATTTTTTTTCATAAATGAAAATGTTGTTTACAATATGATTGGTTCACCGCTTCCACGAACAATGTACTTCATTTTTATCCACCACCTTCAAGGATAGTTATATAGAAAATATTATGGTTAAAGATAATTGAAATAATTATATTAAAACTTATTACAAATCTTGTAATGTTTTAATAATAATTTAATTAAATAAATGAATATATTTCATAAGGGTTAGTAAAAAGGCCTAAATGAATTAACCACATAACATTAAAATTTTTATTAAATGAATCATCCATATGTCAGAACACAAAAGGACATTTTTGAACATTTCAATTATTTTAAGGATATTAATACCGTTTTATTTCACTTATGTAGTTATATTATTTTTTTATAATATTATCAATAATTATCCATAAGTGATTCGACCTTGGAACCATGAAATAAACATCCACAAAATAACAAGATTGAACTTTATATCTCACTGAAATGGTTATAAATGAATATAATAAAATTATAGTAAATAAAATATAGATGTAAAATGTTCTGAATTAAGTAATTAATTAATTTAATTTTATTATTATATACATTAAATTAAATTTCAAAATGATTTTGGAATATAAGGCAAGGGATCTCTCCAAACCACCCTTTTTCTTTGGGTTATACCCTTTATCTATATAACTCAATTTATCTCTATATTTGTTGTTATTTAATGATTATAAATTATGTATATATTTCTATTAAATATATACCTATATTGTTCTCCTTTCCTTTGATGGGGTAATATATTCCTTAATTTCATTTAAAAAACACCTTCTTTAAAATTAAATTCGATTAAGGAGAAATTTTCTATCACTTAATACATTTATGTAACAATCATTAAAATTATTTATTCCCATTCATGATTTAATTAAATAAAATAATATTTTAGGTATTACCATTCTATTTTACCTCTGATTTTCAAATAAAATTTTATACTTACTATTTCCCAAAAATTCTTTAACCGATTCCTTAAAACACTATTTTGAAAGTCTATTTCTATACCCAATTATCTACCCTTTCTCATAACCTTTTTCCCAAATGAACACCATATTTTGAGACATATGATTTTTTTAATAATATATGGAAATAAAAAATATTTAATTACTTATTCTCTTTGGAATATTTATGAAATATCCTTTGATTATGATATGAGGTAAGATTATGCAACCCATTTCTTTCCATGGGTAATTATTATATTTATGCATGATGATTAATTTCATTTTGTGGAACACATAAGAATGTACATATTATAATGGGTGTGAATATATAGAGATACAATGAATTGGGTAAATATTTTATCTCATGATATGTTATATATGAGATTAGGTGGTAAAACTAATCCATGATCAGACTTTGTCCACTATGTGATGTTATTTTGGAAGTTAGCCCCAGATTATGTTTATGTTATGTTTTGTGTTGTTTCCAATTTCATATGTTTACATGAACTTATGATTCCATGTTCTTTATGTTATTATACCATATTATTATTCATTATCCTTGTATTTTATTATATCATGTTATTTATTCTGACTCATATGTAATGATTTGTTATCATGTTTATTCCCTTAATGATATTTTTAGCTAACCCATTTTGTCTATGTATTCCCCAGGTTATACAATGAAGTTTTAGGATCTAAAAGCTATTTATGAGATCATTATAGATATTAAAATAAATACATTTTATTTTAGTTTCATGTTGATGTTTTATATACCCAGAATTCCAAATAAACTATGCCTCTCAGTCCTTGGGTTGTATTTAATGGAATATTTATATTAAAAATCATGTTGTAATATGTGAAAAAGGCTTGGGTTGCTATATAGATAAATTAAAATGAATATTAAATATCATGATCACAGATTCATTCATGATATAATATCTCAATAGACAAAATATACACATTATAAAATGAATTAGGTGCATAATACTAGACATTTATAAAATAAATAATATTGAGATGAATAATCCTTACAAATATCGTATCATTGATGTTAGAATTAATAAATAAAGTAACTATGTGTAATAATTTTAAAACCACAAAATTTAAAATACAACATAATAAAATCAGATTTCATTTCTTAAATATTTCTATGATAACATAGTTAATGAAGTAGAAGTATATCCCAATGAATGAAAATTGAGTTACGAAGTGTCTTACCTCAAGTCCCAATTTGCTATGTATATCCTTTAACTATAATATAATAAACTTATATTAATTAATTACTTGTTTAATAAAATTTTATAGGTTTATTAATTTATCATTAAACCATTTATTCCATTTATTTCAATGGAATATTTAATTACTTAATCATTTAATTCCATGTTGGGTGTTTTGAGGACGTTCGATTCATAATTTCAAAACGACTTCGGTATATTGAACGTGGTCAAATAGTTTATGATTCAATAATATATATAATAATAATAATAATAATTAAATAATTATAGTTTTTATAAATAAAATACAATTTTAGATTCATACATGAAATGCGTACATGAAAAATGAATCACATCACTTAGTGGAGGTGGTGATCCACACGTACACACGAACGACATTATCATTTTCCAACAGATGGAAGGGTAAGAAAATAGATGACATCTGATGAAAATATTATCTTGGGGTGTGGGGAAAAAATTTATTTCTAATTTATAATATAGATGTTATCCTAGGAATTATCTTGAAGAGGATTACACACAAAACCATTTTTCGTTTTTTAAGATATTTAAGAAAATTGATGTTTATTTAGTTTGAGAATTTAGAGTTTTGAAAGAAATTAAATTTGATGTTTTTAGAAAAATTTATGAAAATGGTGATTGGGTTAGGCTTAGATAGGCCTATTATAATTTTATCATAGTTTCCAATCTTTACCATTCTTTTTCTGCTAGTCTAATAAGAGAGAGATTCCATGATCACTTCCCCTCTCTCTCCCTTGGCCAGATGGTGATGGTGAGAATATCCATAACTAAAACCTCAAATTGGTTTACCCTAATTCCATTATGTGTGATAATTTTAGTTAGTTCTCTTGATTAATTATTTGAATCCCTGATTATGTATTTTTTTACCCTAATAACCAATAGTTCTATCCAAAACTTCACATACGTGATGACGATTTCCAAACACTTCACCACTTAACCCAAGCATGTTTCATCATATACAAAATAATTTTATGTGGAGGAATATAATGGATAATTTATGAGGGTAATAATTATTAATAAAAATATAAACCTAATATAATTGATTTTGGTATTAAAAATTGAAAATAGAGAGTTGAAACCAGACTGTATAAGAAATAAAGGGTTTTATAAAATCAAAAACAAAAACTCAATCATTACAATTTGGTATAGCCTATGCTTACCTAACCACTTGAAGTTTTTACCCCTCCATGTAAAGTTTAAATAAGAATATGGTAAGGAAAAATATGGCAAGAATAAAAAGTAAAGAAATAAAGAAGGAAGGTAAAACAGTAGCATGTCCACATCCAAAACTTCCCCTCTGCCAAGATTGAATTATGAATCCCCCAAAAGTATTGAATTTATAATAATTAATAACACTTTATATGGATTTAATTAATTCATAAACACATAAATAAAATAATTCCCTTTCAATCCCAGGCTTCATGGGGCCTTGAAATCTCAGTTCTTCATAAATTATATTAAAATCAGCTGTTTCTAGGTCTAGAAGGAAAGTGTCACAGTGTGACAATATTTTATGTTGTGACTTTTTGAGATCCTACTACATGTGGGGTTTTATAATTTATTTTATCAATAATTTTATTCTTAAGAAGTTTCATGTCATGAATAGTCCATTCATGATGTGAATGGTGATTTCCCAGTAGGTTTTTCTCCATTTCCACCAAATTCTTTAATTCTGAGCAATTTGAAGATACCATAGAAATCCCAAATTGAGAAAATAATTATTTTTATGTAGAAAATGATATTATTTTTCCTTTTATCTAATTTTTAAAAAATTATTGTTTCCTACCACAAATTATAAAAATAGTTAAATATTGGTAAAATGAATCAATTGAATTGAAAGAAACAATGTGTTTTATATTAAATTATATGTGCATAAAATGTTTTTGTCAATATATTATCTTTAAATAATTATAATTATGTCATTAATATTTTATATATAAATTAAATACATCATTATAAATATTTATGATAGGTGATTATGGAAAATGAAACACATCACTTTGTGGATGTGGTAGTTCACATGTCTACACAAACGAGGTTTCCATTCCCAATTTGATGGAAAAAGGAGATTAATATGGTTATGAAATTGACACAATAACATATTATTATATGATACATATTGATGTTATTATATTTAAATGGTTATGATAAAATTTAATTATATATAAAAATAAGAAAAATGAAAACACCTGGTTAAGATGATTACCTCCTCTTTGAAGAACCTCCTTTAGTTCTCTCCTTAAGGGCCGTATGGATGATATTTTAAGAAGAAAATAACCTATATTTAGTGGGTAGATATTTTAGGAAGGTATTTGTGTAATGACCCGAAATTTTGAATAAATCTTGTTTCCTAATTTTGTGTGTTATTTTATTTTTGATACTCAACAAAACTGTTTCATTTGATAACATGAGTATAATTAAAATGAGACCATTGGGTTTTGACTGTTATATGACCATCGGTCAATATGACCACTGGGAACTAAACGTTTTGATTATTGTCTCTAAATACAAGTAATCTTGGTTAATTAATATAGAAAGAAGATTCAATGGCCTCACCCAGTAGTCTTGGTCCGATCGAAGCCCATCTAACAGAACTTAGGAAGGAGGTAACACCATTGGGCTTTGCTCTGGACCAAACCCAATCCGAACTTTATCGTGTGAAGCTAGAACGAAATCGCCTTTGCGAGAAGCTCAAACTGATAGAAATTACTACTCGTGCGATGTTGGCTGAGCCTCCCTCAGATTCTCTCACCTTAGCACACCTTACACTTAGGTCCTATGCTGGTGTGATAAGGGGCTATGTAAGGAGACCGTAACTGCCTTGTGTAACCCTTTGTTTTAAATAAAAATTTTGATTTCTTCTTATGATGAAGTTTATGAATTTTCAAATGTCCGGATAAATATAGTATGCATATTTTTGATGAATTTTAGAGAAAGGATATTTTAAAAATGTTTATGTAAACCTTAAATAAATAAAAATGTGTAATGATTTTTAAAAAATGGTCTTGTACAATTATGTTCAGTAGAAAATTTAGAGTCTAATAAGATCAACTTGATTTTTGATGAATAGTAAATTATGAATAGTGATTTTATGATTAGGATTAGTAATGTGTCCAAATGAATTAGTAATCTCACTTAAAGAAAGTTTTAATATAATTTAGACACCTTGATTAAGTAATGAGATTCAATAAAATAGGTAAATAACGGTTTCATAAATTATTAGTTTTTTCAGGTGAATAGTGTTTTTTAATTAAAAAATTTAATTAAAAATAACTAGAAAATTAATTTTATAAAATAGAATTTATTTTTGAACTCGGAGCATCGATATTATGTTATGGTAATTTTTGGGGATTTTTCTGAAAAAAATGAATTCTCAATGAATAGTGTTTTTATTTAAAAATTAAATTAAAAATTATTAGAAAATTATTTTTATAAAATGGAATTCATAAATGTAATTAGAGCATCGATATTTGGTTAAGGTGAAATTTTGGGATTTTTCTGAGAAATGTGAATTTTTCAGTGAATAGTAAAAATGCAGTTTTAGGGTTTTGATATGTTTAATGACATCATAACTGTTTCATGATGATGTCATGAGATATTTTAAGGGTTGGCCAGCCAAAGGTGATGAATATTTGTATTGTGGGGCCCATGTGGCCTAACTCCATGGTAAATTCCATGGGAGAGCACATGGTTTTGAGAAAAGCACTTGTGAGGTGTCCCTTGGCCATTAATGCCTTGTCCCCTCACTTTCCCTATAAATACCCACCCTTTCCTCCTTTAGTTTTCACTCCAAACTCTCCCCCAACGATGTTCTGGTCTCCTTACCTCCCAATGAGTCCTCCCAAGGTGCCCCCAAGCCCTCAAGGTCCAAACCTTTGAGTTTTAAGAGTTACGTTTTAAGGTAAGGGATCCGACCTCTCTCTTTCTTTTCAAGAAATCTCTTTTATGTAATTTCTTTTATTCTCCATGTTCTTATGTTAAAGGATGTTATTTTATACTCCTCTTACTGCCCTTTTCATGTTCATATAATTAGAGATCCCCTCTTACTCTCATTATTTCGATTTATGATGTTTTAAGTGGCGCCGTTAGGCTGCCGAATTTTTTAATTGGTTCTTTCACCTTTCTCCCTTTTCAAAGTTCTAATTCCATGTAAAGTCTTGCAAGTTACTTTTTATTATGTTGGGGTATGATATATAAATCTATCATACTAATATTTGATGTTCATATGATGAGAGACCCTATTTGATCTCGTCAATTCTTTTTTTTGAAGTTTAAGTGACGCCGTTAGGCTGCCGAATTTTCATAAGAGAAATCTTATTTTTGTCTTCCTTTCATGTTCTTCATTTCATATGGTACATTTTTCAAATTTCATTACCATGTTCATATATCCTTCATATTCTGTCCCTCTACTATTTTATGGATCATTTATGAGTGGGTGACCCATGTCCCCTCTCTTTTCAATGTTTTCTAAAACCTTGTAACATAGCCGTTATGCTGTAGAATTTTCGTCTCAAAATGCCTCTCTCTTTTTCTCAAAATTATTTTATGTTATTATGTGAATACTAAAAGATCTTATTTATATAGTGGTATTCACATATATATCAAAATGTTCTATTTTAAATTCTGGGATTTACATACATGAAACCCGCTTTCCCTTTCCGTGGGTTTAAAGTGACATAATGATCATGTCATTAAAACAGTTTTTAAAACGTTATGATTATGAAATGAAACCCATTTATTTTACGATATATGGGTTGTTCATGAAATGATTGATAATGATATATGTGGATCACATGATAATAAATAAATTTCAAGGGTGCGCCCAGATAGCGCTCCAATGCATTGGGTAAATACTTAATCTCTAGAGATGACTTTTTAGACTAATACCTTGGTGAATAACCTTGGTAATTTTTAATGACACCTTGGGGATGGACCTTGGTGAAACGAAATGATTGTCAATATTAAATGTTGCAGCCACATCTTAAAGTTATGAAAAATGTTATTTTTATTATGATATTCCTCATGATTTCTTTCTCATGCCTTAAAGTTCTTTTCATGAACTTATTGAAGTATCTCAAGTTCACATGTAAAATGTTTCTCTTGTTTACCTTACTGGGCCTTCTGCTCACCCTTTCTTTTGATGTATGTCCCCAGGTTATGAGATGCAGTAATGAACCTAGGATGAACATGAGGAGAAGCCTTTCAAGTGTTTAAGAAGAATGTTTTATGTTTTAATGTTTTAAGTTCCTGGTTTCCAAGACACTAAACCTTAAAGATCCTCGGTTTTGTAAAATGTAATGAAAGTTTATGTGATAAAAAGGCGGGATGCTATAGTTGGTATCAAAGGATGGTTTAGTTATTTGTGGAAAATTAGGATATGAAAACTTTAGGAAGAAGCCTATAGAAAAGTTTATATATAGGGAATCTTCCTGGTATTTTGGTGAGTATTGATTAATGGGTTGCCAAGAAAATACATCCCTGTCTGGATACGAGCAAGTAGAGGTGGCTCTGGCACAAATGTACATAGGGGTAAAACCCAAAAACACCGCTTTGAGCTAGACTCAAACGGGAACTGGTACACGACAATGGGCCTTGCTGCACTCTTGGTTACGACACTCCCGGGGGATATGCTTTGGTAAATTCATAAGGTTAGTACGAACCATTATTAAAGGAACAAAGATAAAATAAAATAAGGATTCACATAAGAATATATGATCATGGATAACCTAGATGGGGACCTAGGGGATCAAAATTTAGGGTATAATTTTCTTCTACAAGTTATCCTTATATGCTTTAAGTTCCTTTTCATGATTATTGGCTAAGTATTTAAGCCCCTAATTATACTTTCTCTTCTTAGTTAATGGTGAGAAATGGAAGAACATGTCCCAACAACCAATGTGATAGGAAATGCGATGATTGTCGTATTAATATGACAGAGATGATTAGGGTATTAAAAGATGATTATTATTTCGGAAGATTTTCACTATTTTGGGGACCCTATATGATCAAGGTAAATAGATTACTATGGTATTTTCATTGAGGAGTAAGGTTGACTTATATTTTGAAGAATCGATGAATTTAAGGTGGACTTATAGTAATTTAGGTTACTTATGGGAATGATTAACCTATCTTGGGTAAAATATGTTTAGGTTAGCTACTTTTGTTATAAGATGTTAGGAGTGGTTGATGTTGTTTGGAGATGAACAATGGAGTTTATTTTGGAAGACTATGTTATCAAGTCCTTCTTGTATTTGGGTTTCAATCTTAGTTTGGTTTATTTTGAGGAATTTTAAGGACTGTTATTTATGGAATGGTCTATGATGAACTTTGGGTAGTACCATGGAACTTTGAATATTTAAAATTAGTTTCCATTCTTATGGGATTCTTTCTTTTTGAAGAGTTGTTTTATCTTACCCTTTATGTTTTTGGGAGTAATGTTTAAAGATAGATAGTTAATATTTTGTGGATTATGTGATTCTCTAGAAGATGATTCTTGTGTTTTGATGAGACCAAGTAGTTTTTAATGATCATCGTTTGGAGAAAAGATTAGTTTTGGTAGAAACTTATTAAAGGATGAAACTCTACATGAAGGTAGGTATATTTTCTTATGTTTTTGTTCTATGTAGTAAATGAATTCCTCAAAATTATGAAAAGGAACATAAAACAAAAACATTGTTGGTTTACGTTTCCTACTAGGTAATCAAAGATCGTTTACACACATCATAAGTTTGGGATTTTGTTATGGTTAACTTTCTCCTAATCATGTTTTCTATAAATCTCCCCCAGAACTTGACCCTTTGTTTTTTTCTTCCATATCCATGTTTTCTTCCATGGAATCCTAGTATGGGTTAACTCAGGTGACCTTTGTACTTAACTTTATTTCGTTTAAAGTAATAGTTTTTTTGACTCCTTTTCCGATGTGGGACTTTCAATGAAATTTCAAAACCCAATTTTTTTTAAAAAATTGCGAGGATGCAATTTCTTAAGGGGGAAGATTGTAACGACCCAAAATTTTGAATAAATCTTGTTTCCTAATTTTGTGTGTTATTTTATTTTTGATACTCAACAAAACTGTTTCATTTGATAACATGAGTATAATTAAAATGAGACCGTTGGGTTTTGACTGTTATATGACCATTGGTCAATATGACCACTGTGAACTAAACGTTTTTATTATTGTCTCTAAATACAAGTAATCTTGGTTAATTAATATAGAAAGAAAATTCTATGGCCTCACCCAGTAGTCTTGGACCAATCGAAGCCCATCTAACAGAACTTGGGAAGGATGTATCACCATTGGGCTTTGCTCTGGACCAAACCCAAGCCGAACTTTATCGTGTGAAGCCAGAACAGAATCACCTTTGCGAGAAGTTCAAACTGATAGAAATTACTACTCGTGCGATGTTGGCTGAGCCTCCCTTAGATTCTCTCACCTTAGCACACCTTACACTTAGGTCCTATGCTGGTGTGATAAGGGGATATGTAAGGAGACCGTAACTGCCTTGTGTAACCCTTTGTTTTAAATAAAAATTTTGATTTCTTCTTATAATGAAGTTTATGAATTTTCAAATGTCCGGATAAATATAGTATGCATATTTTTGATGAATTTTAGAGAAAGTATATTTTAAAAATGTTTATGTAAAACTTAAATAAATAAAAATGTGTAATGATTTTCAAAAAATGGTCTTCTACAATTATCTTCAGTACAAAATTTAGATTATAATAAGATCGACTTAATTTTTGATAAATAGTAAATTTTGAATAGTGATTTTATGATTAGGATTAGTAATGTGTCCAAATGAATTAGTAATCTCACTTAAATAAAGTTTTAATATAATTTAGACACCTTGATTAAGTAATGAGATTCAGTAAAATGGGTAAATAACGGTTTCATAAATTATTAGTCAAGTATTAGTTTTTTTGGGTGAATAGTGTTTTTTAATTAAAAAATTTAATTAAAAATAATTAGAAAATTATTTTTATAAAATGGACTTTATTTTTGAACTCGGAGCATGAATATTATGTTATGGTAATTTTTGGGGTTTTTTCTGAAAAAATGAATTCTCGATGAATAGTGTTTTTATTTAAAAATTAAATTAAAAATATTTAGAAAATTATTTTTATAAAATGGAATTCATAAATGTAATTATAGAATTGATATTTGGTTAAGGTGAAATTTTGGGATTTTTCTGAGAAAGATGAATTTTTCAGTGAATAGTAAAAATGCAGTTTTAGGGTTTCGGTATGTTTAATGACATCATAATTGTGTCATGATGATGACATGAGATATTTTAAGGGTTGGACGGCCAAAGGTGATGAATTTTTGTATTGGGGGCCCCATGTGGCCTAACTCCATGGTAAATGCCATGGGAGAGCACATGGTTTTGAGAAAAGCACTTGTGAGGTGTCCCTTGGCCATTAATGCCTTGTCCCCTCACTTTCCCTATAAATAACCACCCTTTCCTCCTTTAGTTTTCACTCCCAACTCTCCCCCAACTAAGTTCTGGTATCCTTACCTCCCAAGGAGTCCTCCCAAGGTGCCCCCAAGCCCTCAAGGTCCAAACCTTTGAGTTTTAAGAGTTACGTTTTAAGGTAAGGGATCCTACCTCTCTCTTTCTTTTCAAGAAATCTCTTTTATGTAATTTATTTTATGCTCCATGTTCTTATGTTAAAGTATGTTCTTTTATACTCCTCTTAATTCCCTTTTCATTTTCATATAATGAGAGATCCCCTCTTACTCTCATTATTTCATTTTATGATGTTTTAAGTGGTGCCGTTAGGCTGCCGAATTTTTTAAGTGGTTCTTTCACCTTTCTCCCTTTTCAAAGTTCTAATTCCATGTCAAGTCTTGCAAGTTACTTTTTATTATGTTGGGGTATGATATATAAATCTATCATACTGATATTTTATGTTCATATGATGAGATACCCTATTTTATCTCGTTAATTCTTTTTTTTAAAGTT
This sequence comes from Viscum album, assembly GCA_963277665.1. NCBI lineage: Eukaryota > Viridiplantae > Streptophyta > Magnoliopsida > Santalales > Viscaceae > Viscum > Viscum album. The sequence goes on from OY728142.1 coordinate 408,498,077, forward strand.
TAAGTGACGCCGTTAGGCTGCCAAATTTTCATAAGAGAAATCTTATTTTTGTCTTCCTTTCATATTCTTCATTTCATATGGTAAATATTTCAAATTTCATTAACATGTTCATATATCCTTCATATTCTATCCCTCTACTGTTTTATGGATCATTTATGAGTGGATGACCCATGTCCCCTCTCTTTTAAATGTTTTCTAAAACCTTGTAACATAGCCGTTATGCTGCAAAATTTTCATCTCAAAATGCCTCTCTCTTTTTCTCAAAATTATTTTATGTTATTATGTGAATACTCAAAGCTCTTATTTATATATGGGTATTCACATATATATCAAAATTTTCTATTTTAAATTCTGGTATTTACATACATGAAACCCGTTTTCCCTTTCCGTGGGTTTAAAGTGACATAATGATCATGTCATTAAAGCAGTTTTTAAAACGTTATGATTATGAAATGAAACCCATTTATTTTATGCTATATGGTTTGTTCATGAAATTATTGATGATGATATATGTAGCTCACATGATAATAAAGACATGTGAAGGGTTCTCCCAGATAGCGCTCCAATGCATTGGGTAAAGACTTAATCTCTAGAGATGACTTTTTAGACTGATACCTTGGTGAATAACCTTGGTAAATTTTAATGACACCTTAGGGATGGACCGTGGTGAAATTAAATGATTGTCAATATTAAATGTTGCAGCCACATCTTAAAGTTATGAAAAATGTTATTTTTATTATGATATGCGTCATGATTTCTTTCTCATGCCTTAAAGTTCTTTTCATGACCTTATTGAAGTATCTCAAGTTCACATGTAAAATGTTTCTCTTGTTTCCATTAATGGGCCTTCTGCTCACCCTTTCTTTTGATGTATGTCCCTAGGTTATGAGATGCAGTAATGAACCTAGGATGAACATGAGGAGAAGCCTTTCAAGTGTTTAAGAAGAATGTTTTATGTTTTCATGTTTTAAGTTCCTGGTTTCCAAGACACTAAACCTTAAAGATCCTCAGTTTTGTAAAATGTAATGAAAGTTTATGTGATAAAAAGGCGGGATGCTATAATTTGGGTAGCTATTTAATGATATAAGAGGCTCTTGAAGTGTGAGGAAGAGAGGATAGGTGGTTTCCCATTATAAGAGAGTAGAGGGACACTCTTGGAATTATTTGAAGTGTTAAAATAATATAAATTAATTTTCATTTCATGTGCCACTGAATAGATATATTTATAATATATGTGGAATATAATTAAAAATCATTTCATACAATAAAATTTATACAAGTATAGGTGATATTTTAACCCTTATCTCTTAGTTTTAACCACATGTTAAACCTTTTAACGATTATTACGATAATAATGTTTTTTATTCTTTACTATATAAGAAAAAATGACCCATAAATGGAAAATAGTTGATATTATTAACTATATAACATTAAATTGACCAAATATAATGTTTTTATGAAATTTAAATCATTTAATAAAATATTATTTAACATAAATTCCATTAGAGTCATTTTCGAGACTATTTACATAATTTGAATTTAAAAATATCAAGACACTAATTTAGTTCAAATAAAAAATTTCATCACATCAATGATACATTATATTTATCTAAAAAATTCACGAAACACCATAAATCACCTAAAAAATATTAATTTTTAATTTTTTAAAATCATTTACTTGATTTTTCTATTGCTTGCATATGCACCTTGTCATTATTGGGTAGACATTTAAGGTAATTATTTTATAACTAAAAATTAAAAATAAATTACCACAATAAAAAAATTATTTAATATTTTAAATAACCACTTATAATTGAGCATAACTTCCATTCATCTATATAAAAAATATTATAGTTATTAAAAAAAATAAAGTGACATTTTTGTATCCATTCTTTACTTAAAATAGTATAAAGGTCCTTATTAAGGAAAAATGAAACCAAAATGAAAAATTTTAGAACATTGGATGATTATTATTTAACAAAAATCATAAATATTAATAATTAAGGTTTTATAAATATTTTTAAATCCTAATCACATTATTTTTAATCTTAATGACCAGATTTACCCTTACCGAGGTAACAAATATTTACCACGGTTACTATTGATAATGAACAAAAAAATTTGAACTAATTGAAAAATTTGGACTTTATGATTCAAAATATATAATAAATTTTATTAAATTAAATTCCTATAAGTGGTAGAAATTTCTTTTAAAATAAACCTGTAAAATCTGATGAAAAAGGGTTTTCCAGAAAAATGAATTTTTAATTATAAAAATGTTTTTATTTAAAAATTAAGAATTATGTTGATTAAAATGATATTAATTGTATTATTTTTAATCAAATTTAAATAATTAATTTTTTATACCCAATAAAAACAAAATAGGGCTTTGTAAATACAAGAAAAATGGGTGACAATTTTCTATAAAATCGATATTTTCACTATTCACTGAAAAATCAATATTTTCAGAAAATACCAAAATTTAAGTGTAATATAATTTTGATATGATGATTTAAAAAAATGATATAATTTTTATCAAATAGAATTTATTAAAGTGGTATAAATTAATAATAATATTCATTCACAAAAAGTAATAAAAACCATTTTTGAAAAAAACATATTTTTTGAAGCGTAAAATGAATTTACTAAAAATTGAGTGATTATTTCCTAAGAATTTATAAATAATTTTTTATTGATCAGGAAATTTATATATATATATATATATTTAATAATGTGACCACTCCTATTTATACCTACTAATTGAATGACTAGGTTATAACGATCATATTTAAATAATAATATTTTGTGGTTGTTAAAGCTCGACGTTGTGTGTCTTATACGCTATTAAACATAGTATTTATTTTAAAATATTAGGGTATTAAATTCTACCCCACATTAATAAATTTTATCCTCATAATTTTATCTTGAACTTATTAATCAAGGGTTTAACATTTAAAAGTACATTTTTTGAAAAACCACATCGTAAAAAAGGTTAATAAAACACCCTTCTAAAAAGAGAAAAAGGGAAATAGGAAGGTCACCTAGAATAACACATAATCAGGTTCCAAAATAAGGATAAAATTAGAGGGAAGTAATAACATAGACTTAGAAAGAATATCCATTTAAGAGATATCATTATACTTTTTTTGAGAAGATAAGAGACCACCAATTCATCAGAAAAGATCGTAAATGGATAAAATTTTTATTTCAAGATTATTTTACTAGAGGTGAGGGATTATTTTAGAATTAGGATATAGTGCATGATAAAATATACTTACATTATTTATTTCCATTTCATAAGAAAAATTTTACCCTTTAGTTGTTCTTTGATCAATTTCCACGTCTATCACATCTCTTATTCTATGAAATGAATATTCAAGATGAAATTTTCATGCCTAAAGCACTAAAATCAACTTATAACAGATCACATGATTCAAAAAAGGATTAAAAGTTATTCCTAATTTATTTAGATTAAAAAAAAACCAAAATCTTTAGCATAAGGTAATATAATACCCAAAATTAATAAACATTCATATGAAGAAATAATACATTAATCTCCAAAATTCAAAAATAAAAACAAGGGTTCAATATAGATCATTCCACAAATAAATAACCCTATAACCTAATTAACCTAAATAAACTCAATAATAAATATTTTTTGAACCTCAATGGCTATCACAAACCTTTCATCTTAAATCCCCAAAAATATAATAATATTTTATTGAAATAATCCTTCATGTTAAGCCTAAGGGTCACATATACCTCAACCCAATAAAACGTCTCCCAAAACATCATTAATTACCTTAAAATTCCATAACTTAAAACCTAAAGAGTGGTATCTATGAATTTGAAATTATAATAAACCTTAAAATTATAAACCCATTATGGTATCCATAACTCTTAAGTTAACCTCACATAAAAACATTATAATATCCAAATTTATCTAAACTCTACTATAATACCAACTATAATAGCCCCGAACCTGCACTACCAGATCCAGTTCTAAAAACATAATATTTATATTTTTGGATTTGATATCGATAAAAATGACCAAATTTTATCCATTTAAAACATATAACATCAAAAAATATATCACTTACATACCCAAGGAACTTTTAGGTTTATATTTTTATATAATTAGGACAAAATCTTATATAACAATACCCATGTATTTAAGTTATCATTTTTCCCACTATACCAAACTTTTATTATTTCACAATATGTATAAAAAATATCAAATAAATTAATCACACATGAAACCTTTATAGACATAATTCATTTAATATCATTCTTTATAACCTGAGAAAATAGAAAACATAATAAGGGTGTGCTCAAACACTCAGTAAGAGTAAACATAAGCATTAATAAATGAATTTCATTAGTGGGCATAAAATGAGCATAAGGTTATGATGATATAATCAAAGTGCATGATCATAAAAAAATATAATTCATACCCATCAAAACATGGATCAAAAATAATGATATATGGAATAAATATTTGACATATTAAAAGAGTCATATAATTCAATAGTCATGAGCCATGTGAAAAGAATCCTCGAATAAAGGAAATATTATCACTCATAGAATGCATTGAAAAAAATGTGTAGGTATAATGGGGAACTAAACATTCATCATGAAACCAACTAAACATGAAAATTAAAATAATATATTAGTATTATCTTATATTAGCTAAATCTGTCATCTCTTATGAGTTACTTATATTTTTAAACATCATATTATCTTAGGAGTAACATAACTTCACTGTCTCTTAGGAGTAACTTACATTTTGTTAACTCTATCCCATTAACCAATTCATTTGAGGGATATAACTGAACCACCAATCACATATCGAACAAAGACTTTTAAGGATTTGGGTTCAATCCCCAATTACACTTTCATCAATAATTTATAAGTACCATATCATGAAACAAAACACATGGATACTTTTATTTCATCACAGTTGTCATAACTTGATTTATCTATGAAAAATAAATGAGTTTCCTAAAAATATATTTAAAATATCATAATAATTCATTTTGATAAATGAATTGAATATTATTATAATATTATATCCCTAGTGAAGTATATGAATCATTAAAGGATGTTGACATAGTTGAAAATAATTTTAAAATAACATTTAAAACATTTCATTGAAAATAATGAAGATATAATTTTCTTATAGAATCATTTTAAATAAAAATTTATAAAATATTGATAAAAATATTTTCTTTGAAAATATATATGGTAAATTTTAAGGAATATTTAAAATAAATAAATGTAATGATGATGTAAAATTACATTCATGTCATAAATGATAAAAATAAATATTCTTTCCAATTTTTTTTAAAGAGAGTCAAAATCACCCCATGTAGAAAATGTTAAGAAATTTCATTTTAAAAATAGCGGGTCAAAGATCATAGAAAATAAATTTAGGAGATCATTTATTTTTATAAAGTATAATTCTTTAAATAAGATAAATAACCTGTGGGAAAAGTTTGGTTAAAAGTTTTTTAAAACTTTAAAGTAGTGTTTTTAAGGAAAATCCATTTACGGTCTTTTAAAACCAAAAAATTGTTGAAAGCAAGAACATAAGAAGGAACATAAAATAAAATTACTATAAAATAGTCATGATATTATATATCAAGAGTTAGTATATACACCATATAAATGAATATTGGTGAATTAGTCAAAACATGTACCAAATAAGAAAGTTTGAGATGAGAAACCCTTGAAACTTGGGTAATTCTTGAATAAAAAATACATTGAATGAAGGAAATTAACACGATTATATAAAACTCATAATTTACAAGAAATTAAAACCCTAAAAACCCTTTTATATTTTATAAAATTTGAATCAATATCTCATGAAAGAGATAACTTCAAAGGAACTTTAAATATCATGATAAAAGAGTCATTCATGATATAATATCTCAATAGACAATATATACACCTTATAAAAGGAAGTAGGTTGATAATATAAAACATTTTTCAAATAAACAACATTGAGATGAATAATCCTTACAAATATCATGTCATTGATGTTATAATTAATCAATGAAATGATTATTCATAAAAATTGAAAAACCAAAAAAAATTAGAAATACAACATACTACAGTAAGAGGTTATTTTTCACATAATTCTATAATAACATAGTCAATGAAGTAGAATCATAGCCCAATTAATGGAAATTGAGTTAATAAATTCCTTACCTCAAGTCCCATATTTCTGCGTATATCCTTTAAATCATGTATAATAAAATTATATTAATTATTTAACTATTTAATAACATTTTACCAGTTTATTAATTTATAATTAAACCATTTATTTAATTTATTTAAATGAAATATTTAATTACTTTATCAGTTAATTCCACGTCGTGTGTTTTGAGGATGTTCTATTCATAACTACAAAACAACTTTAATATATTGACTATGGGAAAAGAGTTAATGGTTACATAATCTAAAAAATAATAATAATTTCATAATTATATTTTTTATACATAAAATAAAATTTTATATCCATACATGAAAAAAATCACACTATTTCATGGAGGTGGTAATACACATGTATGTAAAAATGACATTATCATTTTCCAATAGAAGAAAGGGTAATAAAATAGATGATATATTATATTTATAGAATGATAATTATCTCTTTAATAATATATATATATATATATATATATATATATTAAATCTATCATTATAAACATCCATGATAGGTGGTGATTGAAAACTAAATACATCACTTTGTGGATGTGGAAGTCTACACACACACACGAACAATATCTCCATTCCCCATTTGATAAAAAAAGGGGATGAATAAGGTTATGAAATTAATATAATAATGTCTCAATATATGATACATACTGATGTTATTATATTTAAATGGTTAGAATATAATTGAAGGAGGTATAAGAAGAAATAAAATGAAAAAGATATGTTAAGATGACTACCTCCTCTTTGAAGAACCTTGTTTAGATATCTCTTTAAAGGCATTAGGGATGATTTTTTAAGAATAATAAAACCTACAGTAAGTGGGGAGGGATGTTAGGAAGGTATTTTTCTAGGTATTGGATGATATAAGATGCTATTTAAGTGTAAGGAAGAGAGGATAGGTGATTCCCATTTATAATAGAGGATAGGGGAACTCTTGGAATTACATAAAGCATTAAATTAATATAAATTAATTTTCCTCTTCATGCGGTAAAAAATGATATATTTTAATATAGGATGAAGATAATCATAAATTAGCTCATCCAATAAAATTTAGACAAATTTAGATTATTTTTTAACCTTCATCTCTTAGTTTTAACCCCCATTAATCCTTTTAATGATTACCGTGAGAAAAAAGTTTTTTACTCATTAGGGGATAAAAAATTTAATATATGAGGAAAAGTGACCCATAAGTGGATGATAAATTATAAGATCAAGGATACTTTCCCCTTTAAACCATAATTATAAAGTTCCACAAAGGTTGATCATTCCTTTGATAAGCCTTGCTTGTGTTCATCCAAGAACACAAGAAACACAAGCATAATGATGCTAAAAAACACTCAAATTATTAATTAACATCCAAGGTGTACAAATAGGTGGATATTTATAGAAAAATGAGAGATATTAATGTAAAAAACCTATCCCAAAAAATTATAAATTCTAGAAAAACAATTTTTGACTTTGTTTACACATGTCCATGGCTTTAGGGGATAAGATTTTCCACCAAGAAGACTTTGTGAAAACAATAAAAAGACTTTGAATATTCCCACCATGACTTTTGAGATTAGAGGCCCACTAATTTTGACTTCTAATATTTCCTTCATTCAAGTAGATTTAAATTTTTAGTATTTCTTGTGTGGGAGAGGAAAGTTCAATTTTTGGGTATGAATAAGTGTGATTATGGGACCGTTTTATCCTCCCATGCATGCATATTGGGCCTCTTGAAATTTGGAAATAAGGCCATGTGAGGCCTCTTTCATCTTGATTATTCCTCTTATCATTGGTCCACAAATTTACATGTAATGGGTCTTGTACATTGATGCACCTTCCTCTTTCCATGCCATGTCCGTATTCAAATCCCCAATGAATATATGTTTTGTGATCGTCATCATTTCCTCCCTCTTAAAAAGGATTCATTATCATATTTTCATATTCAAAGAGAGGTATATTAGTGACATTAAATATTATACTTACATTACCATATATTTCAGGTAATTTCATATTTCATCTATTATCATCGATATTCTATAAAACATGAAAATGACTATCTCCTAGTGGTAAGAGATTTGAATTTCTTTTGTTTATAAATCCTATTTTTAGTAGGTATAACCATACCAATCCACCTGGATCAAATGTAACTTGTTTACAACACTTTCTTGCTTGATCACCATATTCATACAATAAAGACACAATATAAGTGAGAAAAGAATGATGAAGTTCATTAGTTGCAAGATACACATCCTTACCAATGAGTAAGGACACTTTATTACTCAATAAAGATATTTTCACCACAATTTTTCTAGAAAATAAAATCACCTTATTCTCATATTTCTTATTTTAAACTCTTTAATTTTACTTATTTATTTTTATGTCACCCGTCTCTCCCTTTTCAATCTTAATTTTTACACTCTTTTCATTCTCTATTTTTCCCTTCTTTTCCCCTCAACTCATCATAGTATTTTTTCTCACTCCCATTTCTACCTTTACCATATTATTTTAACTTTTATTTTCTATTTTTGTATGTTGGAATAGTGTAGCCTGATCTTTTTGAATGAAGTTAGGCCAAATTCTATAGCAGTGTAGACTGAGGTGCTTGTGGCACTCTAGCATAATGGACTTATTATGTAGTTGGTGCAATAATTCATCATATTATTTATTAGTTAATTAGATCTATGTTTTCTATGTTAGAAACTTTGAAATTATCCTTGTACTTTTTCTCCTGAATTAATGAAGTTATTCAGCCTCTTCGTGAATGTAGGGATTTTTCCCAAACCATATAAATCAATGTGTCTATGTTCATCATCATCTTATTTTGTTTTGTATTTTATTCTTATGCAAACCTATTTATCATTTTGACTATTGAAGTTTTCACATCATTTTTGTAACATAATAGCCTAGATTCCACTAAAATAGTGCACTAATCCCGTTGGTTACAAGGCCTCAAGCATGCCTCCTCATACACCAGAGGCTGCTGACTAGCAATGAGGGACTAGGGTGTGATAGTGGGGGAAATACGACCATATAAAAGAGTAATAAAATAGTGAAAATAGATAATAATCATACACAATAGTAAATAAAAATAGTGTGGAACAAATAAATAAACTTAAATAGAAAATACTGTAATAATAAATGAAAATGCTATAAAAGATTGAAGAACTATGTCATACATACAACACTGGTCACCCACTAGGCCAAACATACATATACATGAGTACATAATAAATTGAAATAAAATCACATATATCTAATTCCAACTTTGATCTAGACCACATACCCAGTCTCTAGACACCATTGAACTATACCAGCCCAATCAGAAGAACCCACATGAGAATCTCTGCTTGATCACGCAACTCTATGACTCAACCCTATCCACCATGAAACTATACTAAACCTAAAAGGAAGACATAAGGTCTACACTCACACTAAGGTGAATGTGTGGGGGTGAGAAATAATCTTAGTATTATACCCCAATGATGAACCTATAAATATGCTAACATAAGAGCATGAAAATGAAATATTCTCAGCCTAGTCAAGACATAACTAAAAATATGAGTAAAACCAATAGCATGAGGACATAATAGAACCCTAGGTCTGTAATCCTGGTCAGTTGGGAAAATTTATATTATTTATTTCCATACTTATATGTTTATATTTATATAATCCTATACCTATAAATATATACATAAATATGAATATTCATGAGTAAAGTGAATGTAATAACATAAAAACCATTAGTAGTTGATTCATGGGTCCGTAATCCTTATCATCTGGACATCCTATGCAAAGGGAATTAATATAGAAGTCATGACACTCAATATGTGTATCATTAATTCAATATATGGGTCCATAATCACAACTGACATATACCTTCTTCGGCCAGCACTAAAAATGTATCTAAGCAAGCTACGTCACCACAGGGGGATACTCTTCTTAACCCCGGGTTCACCTGTTCTCACCTCCAATCACTGTAATAATGGATTGTAGGAAAGTATGTCTATAAATCCTATAAATGTCTAATATATAGATTCCATGATGCTCATTCCATGTAAATTCAGTCCAATGTTTGAGCCCTAGGTCCTAGTATATAGGCGATCATGACATTGCGACTCAGATGAACCCCATGAGTCAGACCCTTAGGTGATATATATGGTGTTGTCACGCCCCAGATCTAGTGTACCTAGAGCCAGTGCCATACAGAGGATTGAATTCGGTTCAGGATCTGGGAAACCGGCTACTGCTGAAATGTTTCTCCTACTAAAAGCTGTTACCTGAAATTTTTTAATAAAAAATGTAGGGTGAGCATACGAATGCCCAGTAAGGGGTTTTAAAATAAACCAATATAACTTTGAAAACATACTTTAAACCATTTCATAAAACAATTTTCTTAAATAAAAGCTGTAACACATGTACATATCATAAAGGTGCTCAATTAAAAACATGCTAACAGATTTGTGAGGATACACGATTCGAATATAGGCATGCTGAATAAAAGAAATTAAAAACATGTATGACATAAGAATATGTAATCACAAATAAAATAGCTAAGTGTAATAAATAATCAGAGTTTCACATAAATATAATAAATTCAATTTCATACACTGAATACTAAATTACTAAGTGTTAAACATATGTCACGCCATAAGCATTTACTATTCTGATACTCATAAGTACTGTCTCTTAACCATGGATATTCTAATAGTCTAATATCTATTTGGTTAATTAATTATCAGACACATAATGAGGGAAGTGAATATGAAAGAAATTCTAAAGCATTTTGTCAAGGCCTTGGCCAAGAAGTCTAATGATTAAGGCCTTAACCAAAATCCATAAGCTCTTTAACCAATAATATTCTACTAGTTGAATATTTTTCTGGTTAATTAAATTAGATAAAATTAATGAAGAAAGTTCATATTCCAGACTGTGTCAAGTACTTATCAAAGACCTAGAGGCTAACTGTAACCGGACCCCAACCCGGAGAGCCTCTGTAACCAGACTCCAACCCAGAGTGCCTCTGTAACCGGACACCAACCCGGAGTGCCTCTATAACCGGACACTGACCCGGAGGGTCTGCTATAACCGGACCCCAACCCAGAGGGCTTACTTTTACCGGTCCCCAACCTGGAACAGACTAGTCCAATGCATTCCTCATATCTCTAAATCAAAGTTCACACACCACTTTGATTTATTAAATCACTTATCATTTCAAGTACACATATTACTTGGTTTCTTATTTCACATTATTCAAAGTGTCTCATACCACTTTGAATAAATAAATGCTAATTTCATAAATTATCATGAATAATAAATTTTTTGATCATCACATAAAATAATAACTTTACAACTATTCCATAGTCATAAACTTTTAATGCATTAAAATACATGTTCATTATTCATGCTCAATTCATGCACTGATAAAAAGAATTGGAAGTAGACTAAATCATGGTATGTCTGATATTATTTAAATAAAAAGTTTCTCAAAGACATGCATAAACTAATATATATTCATTGCGCATTTATTTAAAATACACAAATTAATGAATGGAAGTGTTTACCACATAAAATGATAGTTCCTTAATTTTCAAAATCCTTGATTCATGGAAATGAATATTTATAGTTTAAATTGACTAATTTTGAAATAAGACAGACATCATTTGTACTCAAAGCATGCACTGATAAATGGTCATGTCTTAATGAATGGCCATGACTTATGCTCCATATCATATAAGGCTAATTTATTTGTGGTGTAACAAATGTTTTATGCAACACATGCATTCATGAAAATTTAATTAATCATATCAACAACATACTTTAACCACGGAAGTTTATTTTAGGCCAAGTTAATTCAGATTATGATTAAAACTTATAGGTTCATACATATAACTATAACTATATATATATATGTATATATATATATATATCTATACATAAAATATGTACATGTCGCACCCTTACTTTATATACTATGAAAACTAAAAATTACATATACATACACACACACACACACATATATATATATGTATGTATATTAACATCTTACAAGAAATGTAATTTTTTTAATAATTACAACCCTTAGCATCATAAAATAATTCATATTTTAAGCAAATGAACTCCCTTGCGAGAACTAGAAAATTAGAGAGTATAAATGAATAAATGAATTTTCTTTACATCATTTGCAAATTAACGCTTGGTAGAATTTTAAGAAAAACGGGTGGATTGAAACTCTATGGGTGTATGTGTAATAAATATGCCAATCCATTTGAACCCAAAACTTTATTCGCATCCAAGTATCTATTTAAGGATTTTAATTCATATTTAATAACGTAAAATAAAAATAGATTGAATTATGTGTATATGTCTGAATATACACTAAGTGTATAATAGAAAATAATTATAAATTAAAATAACCCTTAACTTATGTACACATAAATTAATAAGTTATATAAGTGTATATATATACATATATATAAATGTATACACACACATATAACTAACGTAATTTGATCAAATTAATTAAACTCTTATAAAATATAAATTTAATGAAAAATATTAAAACATAAACCATACAAGTCATAAGATCATAAAATAAATATTCGAGACAAATTATAATGAACCCTTACAAAAACTACTCCATGCATTTTATAGTTCTTCGTTAACTTTGAAACACAAGTTTTTAGTAAAACTTAATTCTGAACATACGGGTTTATGAAATAACCGTAGGGCTATGCATATGAATATATATATATATATATATTTAGATGTACAAGGCATGTGGAAGTGGTATGAAAATAAGTTTTCAAGGGGTATATATGATTCAGGTCCACTAATTCTCTATAAACTCGAAAAAAATCCAGAAGTTCTAATCCAGGTAAAGAGGGGTTCAAACTCAACCCCAATGTGATGTATATTTATATCACAAGCGTATATGAACATACAATTTAAAACTAAACAAGCAAGACAAATATAAATCCCCTACCTTAGCTTGAGGAGGAAGAGGCGCTTGGGAGAGTTAACTGAAACTCATGGAAGATCGCTAGATGCTTGAGAGGAAGAAGTCTGGATAGGTTAAGGGTGCCAGGTTTTTATTTGCACTATCAATTAAGGATTTCTATAACCAAAATACCCACTGTATAAATAGTGGTACAAAAAAATCTTGATGTGCATGCTCAAATGCACAACCCTTCATCAAAATATTAGAAAAAAATAAAAAGGACAGGAATAATATAAAAATACTACCACATGATCAACCCAAAAGTAATTTTCGGACAAAGACAAACGTTCCTTGCAACCTGTGTTAGTTAATGAAGAATAGAATATATAAATTCTATAATCAAAACTATGTTAAAGAGATTCGTTTCAAAATTTGACAGATTACATATAACCCATCAAAATAAATCCTACCTATGGATTGAAAAAACTGAGAATAGGAGAATGACAAAACTAAAAATCCGAAAGAGATTCGGGGAGAAGATCTACCCTGCTCGGTCTGAAAAAAACCCCCACTAACCGAAACACTCACAACATCATCAGTCGGACACTGTATCATAGCTTGGCGTGATGTCACTGACCACAGGCCCTAGCCTTGATCTTTCCGGAGGGTAGCTACTCAGCAGTCAGACCTCCTCCTCAACTTGGTACCGCTTGAACTCGGCTCCCTTGCCTTGCAACAGCGCATCCCGGGTGATGAACTAGATGATACCCTCGACGACCCATGTGAGATCCCCGATTCTGGCCCTGCTCGACACTGCGACCACACTCTCTCTCACCATTTGCATCATGACACCCTCACCTAGGTCTAGGTTTTTCAACTCACACCCAACTTCGAAGGCGCAGAACCCCCCTGCGGTGCGACTCCTTAAGCACAAACCCTCTGCAATCCCACTACAGGATTCTCAAATCCCTCATGTGATTTCCCATTTTTTTTTATTCCAATTACTTTTTTTATTATATCCCTATTATTATTATTATACCATTCTTGTTTTTTAAAACCTTTTAACTTATTATAACTTTATCATTAATTATTTAATCGTATATCATACTATTAATAATTTTAAAAAGTCAAAAGTTTAAACCTAATAATCTATTAAAATTATTTAATCAAACAACTTGTTTTTCTTTAAGTTTTCTTTTCTGCTTACTTTTATCAATCATTTTCCATTTGTTTGTTTTACACAACACGCTTGTCTCATTTTATTATATAAATCTCATTGCATTTTATATTATAATATGTTACTACCTAATATCATTTGTCCATTTTAGCATATAAATTTAAACCATTTTTTTGTTTATGGTAAAATTATATATATATATATATACTTAAAACAACAATGTTATAAATTAAATTAATAATTGGAATTATATTACAATAATAATTATCCTAATTTGTACCATTTTAATCATTATATTAATATATATATATATATATATAATATTATTAAGAAAAAAGGAAAATGTTAATTTATAATCTAAGAATTATTATATATATATATACATGTGTATATAACATATTTTAAAACTCATATAATAGATCAAATAATTGTCTGTATGATTAAAATAGTGCAAAAATAATGTTATTAAAATATTTTAAAATAACAATTTTTGATGTCATGTATAACAACATATAAAATTATAATTTTATAATAAATATATATATATATATATATATATATTACATTTTGGAAAACAACAAATTAGTTATATTTTTATAGTTATTCTATTAAATAATTATTCGGTAAGAATAAATTATGTTTAACAATAATAATTTTTTTTATTATTTAAAAAAAGTGTGATAATATTTACTTTGAAGTTTATACTTGTTCGGATAACAAAATAAAACCTCAATATTACCATTACATGAGAAACAAGTTTTTGGGGCATTACATTATTCCCCCTACAAAGAATTGCGTACTTGAAATTCTAAACTCTCGTACACAAACCACCGCAACACCAGTCACACATCACTCATGAGGTCCCTTTACCGGGAACACCACCGATGGTAGGGTGATGACGAACTCAAGTGGATTCTTAAGGTATTATTCAGCTGCTCGATCTCTTTGGTCCAGACATACTATGAACAGCTAGGGTCGTACTTGGGCCTAAAGCACTCGGCCTTCTATAGAGAGGCACGAGAAGTGTGGAGGTTGGAAATTTCAGAGTGAACTAAATCTATATAAGTCCTACGCACCATGCCGCTCTTGAAAATATTAATGTCGTAGAGTTCTCCATACATACTAAAACTCAGGACCTAGAATAGGTAGGCTGCTCTATGGTCACCATCCAAATCAACTTCTATAAATTTACCAACAGCTCAGTAGTTACCAGCCAAAGTGAAACCTAGAAAAAGAGCTTCATGAAACTTCCCTCTTCGCCTATATGCTGCAAATTGTGCAATTGCTATGTGTTAATAGACAAGATTGCTTCCTTGGTAAATATGGATAATGTTTGGGAGTTCGACACCCGATGTAGTTGTTTACAGAACAACCTAATGTTTTCAAAAGTCTCGTAGTCTCCTGAACATGACTTGGGAACTATAGTTTTTACTATTTCCGTTGGGAGAGACAGAAGGTGTGATGCATCAACCATATGAAAATTTAATGAAACTACCACTTAGTAACACATAAACAAGTTTTCAGTATAGTTCTAATTTTATCAGATGTCTCCGAAGATACATAACACTATATATTTTTTTTCTCAAGAAACATTATACTTAGTAATGATTAAATAAATTTTTCTTTGTTCAGGTCTTGTTTTCTAGAGTTAACTAAACCGAATCCTCTGATACCAACTATTACGCCCTAGCTCCCATATACCCAGAGCTGGTGCCATACAAAGGATCGAATTCGGTTCAGGCTCTGGGAAACCAACTACTGCTGAAATGTTTCTTCTACTAAAAGCTGTTACCTAAATTTTTTTAATAAAAAACGTAGGGTGAGCATACGAATACCCAGTAAGGGGTTTTAAAATAAACCAATATAACTTTGAAAACATTCTCTAAACCATTTCATAAAACAATTTTCTTAAATAAAAGCTGTAACACATGTACACATCATAAAGGTGCTCAATTAAAAACATGCTAACAGATTTGCGAGGATACACAATTAAAATATAGGCATGCCGCATAAAATAAATTCAAAACATGTATGACATAAGAATATGTAATCACAAATAAAACATCTAAGTGTAAAAAATAATCAGAGTTGCACATAAAGATAATAACTTCAATTTCATACACTGAATACTAAATTACTAAGTGTTAAACATATGTCACGCCATAAGCATTTACTATTCTAATACTTATAAGTACTATCTCTTAACCATGGATATTTTACTAGTAGAATATAAATTTGGTTAATTAATTATCATACAAATAATGATGTAAGTGAATATGCAGGACATTCTGAAGCATTTTGTCAAGGCCTTGTCCAAGACATCTAATGATTAAGACCTCAACCAAAATCTATAAGCTCTTTAACCAATAAAATTCTACTAGTCAAATATTTTTCTGGTTAATTAAATTAGATAAACTTAATGAGGAAAGTGTATATACCAGACTGTGTCAAGGCCTCGACCAAGACCTAGGGGTTAACTATAACCGGACCCCAACATGAAGAGCCTCTGTAACAGGACTCCAACCCGGAGTGCCTCTGTAACCGGACACCAACCCGGAGTGCCTCTATAACCGGACACCAACCCGGAGGGTCTGCTGTAACCGGACCCCAACCCGGAGGGCTTACTTTTATTGGTCCCCAACCCGGAACATACCAGTCCAATGCATTCCTCATATATCTAAATCAAAGTGCACACACCACTTTGATTTATTAAATCACTTATCATTTCAAGTACACATATTACTTGGTTTCTCATTTCACATTATTCAAAGTGTCTCATACGACTTTGAATAAATAAATGATTATTTCATAAATTATCATGAATAATAAATTGTTTGATCATCACATAAAATAACAACTTTAAAACTCTTCCATAGTAATAAATTCTTAATGCATTAAAATACATGTTCATTATTCATGCTCAATTCATGCACTAATAAATGGAATTGGAAGCAGACTAAATCATGGTATGTCAGATATTATTTAAATAAAAAGTTTCTCAACAACATGTATAAACTATAATATATTCATTGCGCATTGATTTAAAACACACAAAGTAATGAATGGATGGGGTTACCACATAAAATGATAGTTCCTTAATTTTCAAAATCCTTGATTCATGGAAATGAATATTTATAGTTTAAAATGACTAATTTTGAAATAAGACAGATGCCATTTGTACTCAAAGCATGTGCTGATAAATGGTCATGTATTAATGAATGACCATGCCTTATGCTCCATATCATATAAGGAAAATTGATTTGCGGTGCAAAAAATGTTTTATGTAATACAAGAATTCATGAAAATTTAATTAAGAATATCAAAAACATACTTTAACCATCCAAGTTTATTTTAGGAAAAGTTAATTTGGATTATGATTAAAACTTATAGGTGCATACATATAATTATATATATATATATACATAAAATATGTACATGTCGCACCCTTAATTTATATACTCTGAAAACTAAAAATTAGACACACATATATATATGTGTATATATATTAACATCTTACAAGAAATGTAATTTGTTTAATAATTACAACCCTTAGCATCATAAAAGTAATTCACATTTTAAGAAAATGAACTCCCTTGTGATAGCTAGAAATTTATAGAGTATAAATGAATAAATAAATTTTCCTTACATCATTTGCAAATTAACACTTGGTAGAATTTTAAGGAAAATGGGTGGATTGAAACTCTATGGGTGTGTGTGTAATAAATATGACAATCTATTTGAATCCAAAACTTTATTCTCATCCAAGTCTCTGTTTAAATATTTCAATTCATCTTTAATAACGTAAAATAAAAATAGATTGAATTATGTGTGTATGTCCGAATATACACTAAGTGTATAACAGAAAATAATTATAAATTAAAATAACCCTTAACTTATGTACACATAAATTAATAAGTTATATAAGTGTATATATATATATATATAAATGTATATACACACATATAACTACCGTAATTTGATCAAATTAATTAAACTCTTATAAAATATACATTTAATGAAAAATATTAAAACATAACCCATACAAGTCATAAGATCATAAAATAAATATTCAAGACAAATTATAATGAACCCTTAAAAATGACTCCATGCATTTTATAGTTCTTCGTTAACTTTGAAACTCAAGTTTTTAGTAAAACTTAATTTCGGACATACTGTTTTATGAAAAAACCATAGAGTTGTGCATATGAAAATAAATTTATATATATTTAGATATACAAGGCATGTGGAAGTAATATGTAAATAAGTTTTAAAGGGGTATATATGCTTCGGGTCCGCTAATTATCTATAAACTTGAAAAAAATCTCAAAGTTCTAATCCAGGTAAAGAGGGGTTCAAACTCAACCACAAGGTGATGTATATTTATATAACAAGTTTATATGAACATACATGTTAAAACTCAACAAGAAAGACAAATATAAATCCCCTACCTTAGCTTGAGGAGGAATAGAGGCTTGGGAGAGTTAGTTGAAACTCGTGGAAGATCGCTGGATGATTGAGAGGAGGAATTCCAGAGAGGTTAAGTGTGCGAGGTTTTTATTTTCACTATCAATTAAGGATTTTTATAACCAAAATACCCACTGTATAAATAGTGGTACAAAACAAGCTTACTGTGAAAGCTCAAATGCAAAAACCGTCATCAAAATATTTGAATAAAATAAAAAGGACATGGATAATATAGAAATACTACCACATGATCTGCCCAAAAGTCATTTGCAGACAAAGACAAATGTGCCTTGCAAGCTATGTGAGTTAATGGAGAATTGAATATATAAATTCTATAATAAAAACTATGTTAAAGAGATTCATTTAAAACTTTGACAGATTACATATAAACCATAAAAAGAAATCCTACCTATGGATTGAAAAAACTGAGAATAGAAGAATGAAAAAACTAAAAATCCAAAAGAGATTCAGGGAGAACACCTAACCTACTAGGTCTGGAAAAAAAAAACCCCCACTAACCGAAACACCCACAACAGCATCGGCCGGACACTACATCATAGCTCGGCGTGACGTCACTGACCACAGGCCCTGGCCTTGATCTTGCCGGAAGACAACCACTCGGCGGGCCGACCTCCTCCTCGACTTGGAACCGCCTGGACTCGACTCCCTTGCCTTGCGAAAATGCATCCTTGACAATGAACCATATAATACCCTCGACGACCTAGGAGATCCACGATGCTGGCCCTGCTCGACGTTGTGACCGCACTCTCCCCCACCACCTTGTGTCACGACACCTTCACCTAGGTCTAGGTTTTGCGACTCGCACCTAACTCTAAAGGCGCAGACCCCCCCCTGCGACGTGGCTCCTCAAGCACGAACCCCCTGCAATCCCACTACAGGATTCTCAAATCCCTCATGAGATTTCCCCCTTTTTTTTATTCCAATTACTTTTCTTATTATATCCAAATTATTATTATTATATCATTATTATTATTTAAAACCTTTTAACTTATTATAACTTTATCATTAATTATTTAATCGTATATCATACTATTAATAATTTTAAAAAGTCAAAAGTTTAAACCTAATAATCTATTAAAATTATTTAATCAAACACCTTTTTTTCTTTAAGTTTTCTTTTCCGTTTACTTTTATCAATCATTTTCCATTTTTTTGTTTTACACAACACACTTTTCTCAATTTATTATATAAATCTTATTGCATTTTATGTTATAACATGTTATTACCTAATATCATTTGTCCATTTTAGCATATAAATTTAAATCATTTTTTTTGTTTATGGTAAAATTATATATATATATACTTAAAACAACAATGTTATAAATTAAATTAATAATTGGAATTATATTACAATAATAATTATCCTAATTTTTACTATTTTAATCATTCTATTAATATATATGTAATTTTTTTAAGTGAAAATCAAAATTTTAATTTATAATCTAAGAATTATTATATTATATATATATATATACATGTGTATATAACATATTTTCAAACTCATATAATAGATCAAATAATTGTCTGTATGATTAAAATAGTACAAAAATAATGTCATTAAAATATTTTAAAATAACAATTTTTGATGTCATGTCTAACCGCATATAAAATTATAATTTTATAATACAAATATATATATATATATATATATATTTTACATTTTTGAAAACAACAAATTAGTTATATTTTTATAGTTATTATATTAAATAATTAATCGGTAAGAATAAATTATGTTTAACAATAATAGTTATTATTATTTTTATTCTTTAAACAAAGTGAGATAATATTTACTTTAAAGTTTATACTTGTTCGGATAACAAAATAAAACCTCAATATTACCATTACATAAGAAATAAGTTTTTGGGGCTTTACAGGAGTGATCACCGATGAGACTTATTGTCCACCCCTTGATATCTAGATATAGAACTTATGACTAATGTAAATTATATGCATGAGACACCATGATCAACTACCCTGATATAAAAAAGGTCTCATAAGCCTGGTCCCAAAGAGAATGCCTGGAGTTCCTCATCATATGAAAAAATTGAGGAGAGCGTAGTCATCCTTGATAATCCATAGGTTGAGAAGAGAGTAATCATACTATATAGAACACAAATTGAAGAGAGAATAATCATCTACTGAAAACCCCATGTTGAGTAGATCCTAATCATCATCATTTAACCCATGATCTGAGGAGAGCATAATCATCCTCATCATATAACAAATTGAGGAGATAAGAATCATCCTCATAAATCAGGAGAGAAGAATCATCCACAAGTATCATTACTATGGATTTAATTCCCTTATATCATAGTAGTATGATCAATATTGAAATTCTAGGAAGCCCCTATAAAAATTCCAATAATATAATGATAAAATATACAGGATCACCAAACAAGTCCCAGGTAGTACCTCTGGGTATGCAAATAAGCATAAAAAAACATGGCTCATAAGCTGGATCAAAGGAAAAAAATCCAGGAATCCCAAAGAGAAGAAAGATTCCTCATGTTAGGATCAACAACCACCAACTAAGAATCACCTTTGGTATGTCATCACTGTATCAACAATAAAAAGGTGAAAGTATAAAAAAATTGAAGTTGAACAAATGCCTAAAACCACCACTACCGCCACAATTCCATGAGATTACAAGTTTGGAAGAAGTTCTAAGGTGACACCCACTACCATATCTACCCAAACCTGATATACTAGATTTGGGTTGGTCAAAAATTGGGGCACCCATTGGGTCCCTTAAGTAAATCATTGAGAGGCATCCTAATTGGTATCCTCAAGGAATACACATAAGCAAAGTCATCCTACTTGGGATCCTCAGTTGGGAAGGTAAGGGAGGAATCCTCTATGAATCCTCATATAGAAAGTCAACATATGCATCCTACTAGGAATCCTTAGAATAGTAAATAGGTAAAGGAATCCTACTAGGGATTCCCTAGGTCATCATGTAAAAAAAGGAATCCCATAGGGTACCCCTTACAATATGAAGAAGATAGAGGCATCCTATATAGGACCCTCTAGGTAAAAATGTATAAAGAGGTATCCTGTAGGGAATCGTAAAAAACAACTAGTCTCATAGCCTCCTAGGTAAAAAGGGAATATATCATAAAGGAGACATCCTCAAGGGGAAAGCTATGAAGCATCATTCAATATAGATAGTGCATGGATCATTTTAGATCAAGGGTCTCACTCTCCAGAGACAACTGAATTTGATTACTAAAGGAAGAACCTCTCTATCCAAGAAACATTCGAAACATCACGTAAAAGTACTAAAAAAATATCATGGGTATTACCATCATGATATATGTAAAAATATATTGATAATGGACTAATCATGGGTCCAATTCCGACTCCTAGGCATAAAGATACGAAAAACCTTCAAAAGGGTGGCAAGGGAGGAGTACATGATGTGTGTACCCTGGTACATGGCATGTACCCTAAAAAATCAACCTAGGAATTCACCTTTTCCTATAATTAGTGTGTGAAAGACTAAGTACATGGCGTGATGGCCCTATAAATGGTGTGTACCCTACTCGGGGTACCTTTATATGCACCTCACATGTCTTGGACATGTATATCATATGGCTGTGTATATAAACATGACATGCGACCCACATGGGGTATATCCATGTACTTTACACAAAATGTTCTCCTTACATGGGTAGCCTATTCATATACTTAAATACATAGATAAGTCCCAGTACATGGAGTGTAAAGAACATAAACAATGTGAAATTCATAAAAGTCATCTTCCCTAATTAGGAATAACACATGAAATGTGTTCCTTGAATCACACATTGTGTAGATGGGCTTTCTTGAACAAAAAAACCTCAAATCACCCCAAAACCTCCATTTTCACCCTAAAAGATGTAGATCAACCTTAAAGGGGTTATAAGAAACTATAATAGAGGATTAAAACTTGAAAACGATTAATCTAAAAGGATCTATGGAAAAAATTAAAAATGACCTACCTTTGGGAAAAATCCACCGAAGCTTCGCCCATTTCTGCAGTCCATGGTTGCTGCACAATGATTAAAAAAATTTTGAGCTTCACAGATGTACCTCCTTCTCTCCCACTCCCTCTATATCTCTCTATATCTTCCTATCCCTTTATCCATTATGTGACGATGAATAAGTGACCACAAGGGCATACAAGAGAAGCTATAGGGGAGAAATAAAATAAAATAAAAGAAGATAATAGAAAGGAAGAAAAATAAAATAAAAAGAAAAGAAAAAGAAAAGAAAAATAAAATAAAAAGAAAAGAAAAAGAAAAAGGGGTCTGAGATGGCCCCGATGCCCAACTCGAGTTTATGCCCCACCTAAGAAAAACTCCTTGTTATGGACTCAATGGAAGAGATGAAATCTCAATATGAAAATCCATTCAAAATATATGATAGAAAAAACCTATGCAAATAAATTAATTTTTAATTTATTAAATATTAAATATTAATTATCCTGATAAAATTCAAATGACTTGTAATTCCATCAAACTACTTTCCTAGTGTAACCATCATATTTTGGGACCAACGAAGTGGTAAAAAAAATTATATGAGATCATATATTTGGGGGAAATGAAATTTTAACCCTCACAAGCATCTGAAAGGAAAAAAAAATCAAAATTCTACTTAAAATTACAGTTTGAAAAAACACGAGAGCTTACAATATCCCCACCATAAACATTATTACACCTAAGAAGCCTGGTGGTAAGACTGATAACCATTATCTCACCCTAAGAATCTGCACAAACAAGCTATCTGAACTTTCCAATGACCAGTCTCATAGAATCAACAACTGTATCCTACATGGGATATGTTTAACTGTGATCGATCTAGTACTCCGCACCATAGGAACACCATTATCATCCTCTCAAACTGACTTCGATCTTAATAGATCATATAAAATTCTATATTTAAACTGAAAAGAGGGTCACCACCCTCATATGGACAATGGTGTACTCCCCACCATATGGATTAACTTACCGATCCTTGAATGAAACCTCAATAGGTTTCCTTCCTCAAATAGGAATTAAAATTTAAAATAAAAGAAGCTCAGTGTTGGGATGATGCTCTCTTAGAATACTTTGGATGAATTCAAGATATAACATGATCGTCTCTAACCAAGAGTACACTAATATTCCACAAAATGCATGTACAACTCTTTTGATCCTTTCTCACAACAAACAAGCTAACTTGTATTTAACCAACATCGGACACCATGTCTCCCAACAATGCGTATCCAAGTTTTTCTACAAGTCAACCTTATTATGGTACCCCATTCATTTTCAATCTCCCCTCTACTAAAGAGGGACATTCATCACTTAACCACAACTATTGGGTAATAATTACCACAAAAAGTCTTGGAAACATCGATACTTGGCTCGCACCCAGCCACTCACTGATTTACAATTTAAATGGTACCATGTGAAAATAGTGTGTACCTTTATCACTCATCTCATACTCTAGTGAGTATTCCATTACAAGGATAAGCTGACCATGCTACACAACAAAAAAAATTTAACTAGATAGAAGTTCCCTTGTAACTACTCTTCAAAATCAAGCACCCCACTAGTGCCATGATTTATTCCATGATAGCCCATCCCTCAGTGTTTTTCCAATAATGAGAGTCTACCCATACTCTGACTACATTAGAAACAATAGAAACACTGGTTGATTAGTATAGACACCCAAATAGTCCTACCCGTAGAATTCAGTCTTAAAAAACAACCACCCTAGGTGCTTCATCAAAACATGAAGGAATCAACATGCCTATAATTCAAAACTCGATCACCTATCATGAATCAAACTCAAAACGAGCGTAAAACCAAGATCGCTACCTAAAAAGGAATTCATAAACCCGAGCCAACCTCTCTCATGTAAGTTACCCCCAATCAAAGTGAATGTCAACCTACAAGGTTCCGAGTAAAAAATAAGGTCCTCTAGGTCTCCAAATTATCCCTATAGATCAATTCTCACAAATGGGTCATAAGGTTTAACCACTGAGCCCAAAAGATAAAAAATTCTCAAAATAAGGTAAACATCACAATGATCTATGAGGGTCAAAACTAATAAAATGACCTACAAGGGCTTGATCCTCACTAAGAATCATCATAAGGAACCGCTCCTTGGAGTTCATGATACCAACATAAAAGAGATACAGAACTGACACTCACTGGTAATCCATATACGAAAATACCCCATGGAGTTCCAATTCATAAGAAAGGTCCTGGTGTCCATTGGAATCATACTCAACGATCTGAATAGATAACCACAACCTAAGAAACAACACCCTAAAAAGGGTACAACAGAAGGGCATCATGATCCATATCAACCTACTAGGGTCCCTGCACCTCCCGTGAATGAGAATTGAGTCATTATCCTCACAAAAAATACATCAACATAGATCCAAATTAACTTCAATTAGAGGGTAATATATATATGAAAGTAGGCCCAAATGAATAGGCCTTAGTCGTCAGTAATAATCACACACTAGTAGGCCTATATGATGAATCCTATGTACCAAATATGATGCATGAGAAGCCTCTTTCCTTTTCCGGCCAAGATTCAAAATCTATCAATAGCATCTTGCTAATGGGAAAGATCCATAGATCCATAATAAATCATAAAATCCACAAAACATGTTCATTGATCAAGGTGAAAATAATATACAACTATAATATCACATATTATAATAATAATCCCATACCCTAGAAACCAATATCTTATCATAACAAGTGTTCTCGATGAATCAGTCCGATATCCATCACATGTTATAACACATTCCTAATACTTCTATATACCATATCCAAAATAGTAAGGACTAGGAAAATAAAAACTCTATTACCACTTTGTAATGTCTCGATCTGGATGCCACTAAAATGGTTCCCTAAGCTGGTTGGTTATGATCCCTCAAGTGCTCCTCCCCATATGCCAGATGCTTATGACTAGTAACGAGGGCCTAGAGTGTGATAATGGGGATACTATGACCTCATATTTGAGTAATAATACAATGGAAATAACTAAGTATCATATACATCAGTAAATAAATAGAGTGAGGAAGAAATAAATAAACTGAAATAGAACATGATGTAATAAGAAATAAAAATTCTATAAAATCCCAAAAAGTTATGTCATACATAAAACATTGGTGACCCAATAAGATGACCATACATATATATTAGTATAAAAGAAACTAAAATAAAATCATTGGGATCTACTAATAACTCTATGCCAAACTACATACCTAGTCTCCAGACACTATCTAATTGCACCATCCTAATTAGAAGAACCCACATGAGAATCTCCTCTTGATCATGAAACTCTGGGCCTCATACTTATCCACCATGCAACTGTGCTCAACCTGAAAAGTAGTCATAAGGTCTACATGCACACCAAGGTGCACTTTTATGGGTGACAAATAATCTTGGTTGGCCACCCCATTGATAAACATATAACTATGCTTCTATAAGTGCATGAAAATGTAATATGCTCAGCCAAGTTGAGACACAACTGAAAAGATAAGTAAATCCAATAACATGAGGCCACAGTTGACCCCAAGGTCCATAATCCCAATAAACTGGGAAAATTTATATCATCGATGTCCATACTTATATGTGTATATATGTATAGTACCATACCTATATATATATATATATATATATATAAATATGAATATTCATGAGTAAAGTGAATGAAATAACTTAAAAACCATCAGCAGTCGATTTGTGGGTTTGTAATTCTGATCGCCTAGACATCTTGTGCAATGGGAATTGATTTAAACATCATTCCACTCAAGCTATGCATCATTAAGTCAATCTCTAGGTTCATAATTCCAACTGACATATACCTGCTTTGGCCAATGCTGGAAATGTCTCTGATCAAGCTACCCCACCGTAGGGGGATACTCATCCTAACCCCAGGTTCACATGTACTCGCTTCCAATCACTATAATAATTAAATATAGGTAAGTATGTCTAGAAATCATATAAATTGTCAATAGATAGTCACCATGAAGCTCATGAAATTTAAATCCTGTCCAATGACTGATCCCTAGGTCTCGATCTATTGGAGATCATGACATTGCAACTTAGAAGAACCCTAAGGGTCTGGCCCTTAGGTAATCTGTAAGGAGAGATCAATAGTGAGACATCATGTACACCCCTCAATATACAGATGTGGATTCCATTCCCAATGTCAATCATAGGTGTGATATGCCATGCTCAACCACCTTGATACAGAAAAAGGGCTCATAATCTTGGTCCTATAGAGAACGTCTGGAGTTCTTCATCATATGAAAAAAATCAAGGAGAGTATAGTCATCCTCCACAATCCACAAGTTGATGAGAGCATAATCATCCTCTATAGACAAAAATTATAGGAGAGAGTAATTATCCTTTGAAAACCCTAAGTTTAGGAGAGAGTAATCATCCTCATCACTTGTAAGAGTGTAATCATCCATCAGTATCATTACTAGGGATTCCATGCCCGTATATCATAGTAGTAGTCTCAACAACTAGATTTCAGGAAGCACCTATGTAAATCCCAATAATTTAATAATCAAATATATAGACTTAATAGCCAAGTCCTAGGTAGTACCTGTATGTATAAAAATAAACATAAGGAAAAAAACATGGATTAGAAGTTGGATCTCAGGAAAAACATCTGGGCATCCTAAAGAGAATAAATATGCCTCATGTCAGGCTCAACAACCACCAAATAAAAATCAACTATAGTAATTCATCATTCCATAATTAATAAACAAGTGAAAGTATAAAAAAATAGTGAGGGTGTCTGAATGCCCAAACCTACCACTACTGCCACAACCCCATGGGATTACATGTTCGGCATAAGTTATAAGGTGACACCCATTACCATCTCTACCCAAACTTGATGTACTAGCTTGAGGTTGGTCAAACATTGGGGAACCCACTGGGTCCCTTAGTTCAAAAACTTGGAGGTATCCTACTTGGTATCCTTGAGTAATACACATAAGAGAAGGCATCCTACTCGGGATCCTCAGTTGAGAAGGTAAGAGAGGAATCATACATGGATCCTCAAATGGAAAATCAACAGAGGTATCCTACAGGGGATACTTGGAATAATACATAGGTAAAAGGATCCTACTAGGGATTAATTGGGTCATCATGTAAGCAAAGTAATACCATAATGGGATCCTTATAATAGGAAGAAGATATAGTAATCCTATAAAAGATCCTATAGGTTGAAACATAAGAAGGGGTATCTTGCAGGGGATCCTTAGAACAACTAGTCTCATGTCAACCTAAGCTAAAAGAGAACATCTCACAAGGGATATGTCCTCAAGGGGAAGGATACGAAACATCATTCAGGAAAGACATCACATGGATCATCTCATATCAAGAGTATCACTCTTAGGAGACAATTGTATTTGATTACCGAAGGAAAAACCTATCCATACAAGAAACACCTGAAATGCCACTGTCCTCAAAACACCTCACAGGTTTTACCATCACAATAAACACAAAAATATACTCAGAATGGAATACTCATGTGATCTAATTATAAATATTTGATGAAAATATATGAAAAACCTTAAAAGGGGTGGCAAGGGAGAAGTACATGACGTGTGTACCCTGGTACACAATGTGTACCCTCAAAACTCCACCTAGGCATGTACCTCTGCCTGTACTTGGTGTGTAAAAGCCCAATTACATAGAGTGTTGGACCTATACATGGCGTGTAACTTACATGGGGTACCTTTCTGTGTACCTCACATGTCCTAGAAATTTATATTTCTTGGACATGTACATATAAATGGCATGCGACCCACATGGGGTCTAATCATGTACTTTACACATTATGTTCCCCTTACACAGGTAGCCTGGCCGGATACTCAGCTACCAGGACAAGTCCCAATACATGTTGTTTAATTACTATACATGGAATTTACTTTTTAAAATTCATCTTCCTCAAATAGGATGAACACAAGACATGTGTTCCCTGAACCACATGGCATGTATACGAGTTTTCTCAAATATAAAACCCTCAAATTTTCCCAAAACCCCCATTTTCACCCTAAAAGTAGTATATTGACTTTAAATGAGTTATAAAAAAAATATAATAGGGGATTAAAACTTTTATATGATTAATATATGGGTATTTATATCAAAAATTAAAAATGACCTACCTTTGGGTGGAATCTATCGAAGCTTCGCCCATTTTTGCGGTCCATAGTTGATGCATGATGATTCGACGTGTTCCGAGCTATGTAGCATACCTAATTATCTCTCTATAACTTTATAACTTAGGTAAAATTGAAGGATATCCCATGGGGGTGTACACAATTAGCCATATATTATAATGAAAATAAATTAAAAGAATAAAAGAGAAAAAAAAAGAAAAAAAAAGAAAAAGGGGTCCAAGCCGTCCCCAGTTCCCAACTCGAGTTTATGCCCTGCCTAGGAAAAATTCCCATTCTAGACTCAAAAAAAAAAGAAATAATATCAATCTAACACTTTTTTTAATATATATGACTAAAAAAACCTATGTGAATAAATTAATATTTAATTTATTAAATATTAAATATCAATTATTCCACTAAAATTTGAACGGATTGAAGTTCCACCAAACTCTTTAACTAAGGTAAACACCATCTTCCAAGACCAACAGAGTGGTCATAAAAATTATCCAAGATCATCTGTTAGGGTAAAATATCATTTTACCCCTCATAAGCATATGAAAGAAAAAATTCAAATTTTTGCTCAAAATTCCAGTTCGAAAAAAACACAGGACCTTATAATCTCCCCACCATAAACCTTATTGTCCCCATGAAACCTTGTGGTAATACTGGAAGCCATGATCTCACCCTGATAATATGTACAAACAATCTATCATAACTATCAAATGGACAATCTCATAGCATCAACAACTGTTTACTACATGGGAGACATTTAACTGTGAGCAATCTAGTACTACCCACTATAGGAACACCCTTATCATATACTCAAATAGACTACAAGTTCAAAAACTCATGAAAAATGTCAGATTCAAACTGAAATGAGGGTTACCAACCTCATATGACCAATGGTGCACTTCCCACCATATGGATTACCTTACTGCTCCTTGAACGCAACCTCAATAGGTTTAATTCCTCAAATAGGGAAGAACATTTAAATGAAAATAAGATCAATGTAGGTCGATACTCTCTCAGTGTACTCAGGATAGATTCAAGATATAACATGATCATCTTTAACCAATAGAGTCAAAACAATATTTCTATCATTGAAAACTAAGGGTAAATAGTTAGCATGACTATCTTATACCCTCATATCAAACAACTACAGACTCTTAAGAATAAAATATCCCACTTATTGCAGAGAAACATCAAAAACCACCTCATCTTGATATTTACCAATGAAAAATAAAACTATGACTTGCTTCATTACTAATATATCACCATTATCATTCAACCATTGCATCCTATAGGGTATAAAATTATTAGTGGGTAAAATCAACTTTTCTACTAATTAAGGTACTAGCCACATTAGTACAACTCCCAATATCAATGATCATGACACATACCTTATCCTTGACATGGAATTTTCTATGAAAAATGTGGTCACACTTCTCCTCATCATGATAATATTTTGTTTGAATGTTTATCACCACCAATGACTCTCTATGTATGGGTTCTTCAATTTATACATCTGATTACTTCTCTAAAGGTTTCATTTAATCCCTCACTATATCTCTCATTAATAATATTTCAATTATAAAAAAAATAATCATAATTTTGTTTAGGCATTGAGATGCAATATTCTCATGTCCTTGAAACTTGAAACACTTAATATAATGAGATTTAGGAAGAAAATATGTGTCACATTTATCTTTTGAATCAAAACGGATAGACTTGTTTTTGGCCTCTTCTCTTTGTCTTAGAAAAAATTTTGAACCCCTTTGTTGTGTTTCATTCTAATTAGAGGTCAATTTAGTATCTTTCTGGTTAATTTTAAAAAAAATGTGGGAACTTGACTCCTTCGAGAATATAGTTGATTTTATACCTTACCACTTTATGTAACAACTCCTCCATGTTAGTATATGTTTGAAGTTCCACCACATATTGAATTTCCAAATTCAATCCATTAATGAACCTTTCCATTGTAGCTTCTAAATACTCCTCCAAATTGGCTTGAATAATATATATCACCATTTTCTTATAGTACTTATCCACACACATGGATCCTTGCATAATAATTAGTAACATTAATTGTAAATATATGTAGTAATGACTAGAAATGTATGTTTTGTGAATTAATATATTTATTTCTTCCCAAGTTTGAATCAAAATTTGTACATTCCATCACCAAATCACTTGAAATTGGTCCTACTAAATACTTGAATAGTCATTGAACTCAACCACTGCCAACTTTACCTTATTTTCCTCTAAGAAGTTGTGAAACCCAAACAATTTTTCAACCTTCATCTCCCATTCCAATTAGATTTCCATATTTTTCTTCCTATGAAAGGATGGGAGTTCAATTTTGATTCTTCCCATGTCACTTTCACTGAAAGTTTCATGTTTCCATCACCTTCTTTGAAATCAGAGTACTCATCATCTACTTCATCAAATTAATGACTTCATGGAGCCCTTGAAGTTTACAAATTTTAAAAATAATCCAACACAACATTTAATCTTGTAAATTGGCCAAAAAAAACATTTCATGAACAATTTTATGTCAATATAATTTCTTTCTTCCTCACCATTTTTTTGTTTCAAACTCCGCACACTCTCTTACTATCATTTTTTTAAATTTCAAAAAGGATTTTAACACTTTTCTATAACAAAGTCTTGGTTCCTACAAATATTCTGAAATAGAATCAAGAGGACAACTAATAAGTAGCAACCAATTTAAAAAAATCTTACAAAATTATAAATTTTAAGAGTTTTAAATTGATGGAATCTAAGAAAAATGAGTGGTAAAGAGAAACGAATATGGTTGAAGAATATAAGAGTATAGAGAAGTCTTGTAATATAAATCCACCAAATTTGTGCAAAAATATCCAACATAATTTGAAATAAATTTTCAAAAACTATTTTATTTTTTTGTTTTTTTTGTTTTTTTTTTCAAATGATTCAACCAAGAGAGAGTGCACAATGATTTGATGTTGTATGGATTAAAAATATATCAAATTATAAAAATGAAAAAAATCTAATTACAATTATTATAAAAGGATGGAGAATAAAATTTATGGAATTTATATATGAAAATATCCTTAGAAAAACTTAAAATTTGATTGGAATCTGGTTTAGTGATAGTTATATTTCACAAGAGTGAATCTATAACATAGATTGATTCCATTATATCTCCAAATATACATGTCATATTTCAGTGTTTCCAAATAGAGAATAAATATGATATTATTAACTATAAAAATGACATATCATATGTCAAGAAAATTAAAGAAAGTGGTAGAAATGGTGTAAAGTTGTGGCCAGAATTAATGATGGTAGAAAATGGAAGAAAGAGAAGAAAAATATGGGAGAAATAGAAAAATGAATGAACCTAGTTTCTATTACTGACCTTTTATACCAAATGATATAATACCATATAGGTATGTGGTAATCATTATAAAACATGAGAAAATAAAAGTGATGGAAGTGGGATAAATAAAAATTAAAAGAAGTGTGAAGGAAATTAAAGGGGAAGACAATGATCAATTAGTAACCCAATAAAATTTTATCCTTAAAACCCTAATGATAAAGCGCCACAAAGGTCGATTAATCCTTTGATAATCCTTGATTTAATTAATTCAAAAACATGAGAAACACAAGCATAATAATTCTATAAAACACTCAAATTAGTAACTAACCTCCACAGAATATAAAGAGGTGTATATTTATATCCAAATGAGAGAGATACAAGTCAAACACCTAGATGAAAAAAGTATAAAGCTTAAAAAACGTTTTTTAATTTTTTTACACATGTTAATGGATTTACATGATATGATTTTCCACTAAGAATAATTTTTGGAAACAATCCAAATATTTTAAAGATTCCCACCATGAATTTGGAGACAAGAGGCCCACCACTTTTGAGTTTGGATATTTCCTCCTTGTAAGTAGATTTAAATTCCTAGGATTTCTTGTGTGGGCCAAGTAAGTTCACTTTTGGGCATGAATAAGAGTGATTATGGGCCCATTTGACCCTCCCATTCATACCTATTGGGACCCCTATTCAAATTTGGAAATGAATCCATGTAAATCCTTTTTTATTATCATTATTCCTTTTATCATCAGGGCATAAATTTACATATAATGTGCCTTGTGCATTGATGCACCTTTCTATTTCCATGCCATGTCCATATTAAAATCCCCAATGAATATGTGTTTTTTGATTGTCATCAGGGTGTATGCTTATAATCAATCCTTTTTACCTGAGGATGGTGAGATACCTAGAAAGAAAACCTTCATAATTTGATACCCTACATACACAAGTAAAAATATAAACTTAGCTAATCAAAGAGTGATTGAGTGTTATCGATCATGTCTTTAGTAGGAGTGCAACCAAGATGATATTTTTCCACTTGTATGATGAGAAAAGACATCTAAACCTTGATTGAATTTGAATGAGGAAATTAATAGTAATGTTTAGTTGAGACACATATGATGCATTCTACTACTTAGATGAGGGACATGTGATGTGCTATTCAATTAGATTAATGACATGAGATGTATTAATCGACTTGGAAAGTATATTTCAAATAATAAATGAAATTATAAGATGAAATATACTAGATTGACAATTTTACATATGTAGTGGCCACTTGATGTCATGGAAAAAAGGATTATATAGGTATACATACGATGTATATGATATTAATACTGGTGGATATGTTTGTATAAATATATATGAATATATTTTATAGAGATCACACTGGAACCCTTAATAGTTTGAGTAGCACTGATGCTTTTCTAGTGGTTTCTCTTTGTTTACATCTACAAAATATGGATTTCATATTTGTTTTCAACACTGTTAAGGCCTGTAGGGTCACATTGTTAGGTCCTAGGATTTGGATAAATTTTTTATTTTTTTTCATTCCAATACAGTATGTGATATTGTGTGTGTGTGTGGGGGGGGGGGGGGGGTATTAAAGAGAACATATAAATCAAGTATATGGTGCATGATGATTACATGGATGTGATGAATGTAATGTGTGTATACATTAATCATGCATATGATTCATGTAAACCTGAAATACATGTCTAAAACATAATGCGATGAAAACCATTTGTAACACCATGAGACTTATAATATTTTCATTTCTAAATAAATTTAATTTTGTTGATTGTTTTTTTATGCAACACCATGTTAAGCTTATGCTACACACAATAATGAGTTGGCTTGCATTACATGCAAGACCCAGTTTTACTAAACAAAAACATATTAATAAAATATTATTATTTAATATAATATATAACCTAATTGTTAAATTTGAGGTTATGAATAGTATTAACCATATTTTAAATTTTATTCCATATAATTTTAACATTCAACTTGTAACATCCCACCCCATTTCATTGGCTTAAGCGGGTGGAGGGATGATACTTGGCCTTAAGCGATGTTCCTAAGGTGCTAAAGGCTGGAAATAAATGCCGAGGGCTTTGAGAATAGACTGGGGAACAATTTTCCCTCGATAAAAAACCAACCAACCAAACAATACACTATCAACAAACTACATGATGCATGTCAACAAAACAACCAAACTCATACATTACCAAGAAAGAAACCAACTATTCCATAACAATCCCACATTCAAAATACCACCAAGCCAAAATCAGAGTACCAAGAAGAAGACTAGAACAAGACTCCAAAAAAACTAGGGCACCATCCATAGCTCCACACCAAGCTCTATGATCCAAAAAATAAAACATCACCAAATAATCATATTGAACCTCTAGCAAGGAGAGATTTCTTACTCTTACCTGTGTCCTAGAAAACAACATCTTCAAAAGCACCCAAGTTCTAAATGAGGGAGTGAGTAAAAATACTTAGTAGGTTTTCCCTAAATGAATTCCCTACACATTCCACTAGGATAAAATTTTTAGCACATTTATATAAAATAGTTTATATAAAACATTCAATAGTGCAACAACTTAAAATAACCCAAACACACCCTTACCAAGACACCTTTCCCAAAACCATGCAACCCAATGGAAATCCAAACAACCATGCCACAATCCATTCCACCATTTCACATTAGCACAAAAAATTCTATCTTACAAAGCAACACACAACAAGGAAACCAAAATATTGGAGCTTCTCTCCAACCTGTTCACTACATTTCCAACTATTGGTGCTTCCTGACCACTACCCATAATGGTGGTTCTTCCGACCACTATTCATGACCTTTTATAGTGAGACTTACTACCCACTTTCACAAAACCAACACAATCCATAACACTTAATCAAAAAACAAGAACATAACACCAAGGCCACACAAAAGCGCACCATCATTCCCATCACATTCCAATTCACTTCAATAAATAACCCATTTATTAAAAACAACCTTTAACTAATTTTCCATTCCCAACAACATTTCAATAAAAAACATCTTTATTGAAAAACATATTTCACAAAACATTTTTTATAATCATCCACTAAAAATTTTAAAATCAACATTTTAAAAATCACACAACAAATCCCCCCTTTGCAACAATAACCCATTTTCCCTGAAATTCACCAAATCATCACCAAATGGATTTCCAACAAGATTTTCACATCATTATCAAAATTAATGTCAATTAAAACAATTAATTATAACCAAAACCACTAGTTCTAACCAAGTGGAGTCGAGAGAGAAGCCACCTACCTTTAGGGTTCAGGTAAAATCAACCCATAAGCAACCACACCCTAAACCAGGAAAACGCTCCATTAAAACCACTCTAGATCTCCTTCCCTATCATTAATAAGCCTTAAAATCATCACTTTGGGTTATAAAAATCCTATATTTACATGAAACATATGTAGATCTAGAAAACCAAGAAATATAGAAGAGTAGATCTAGAGAAAAATGAAGAATAAACCAAGAGAAGGGACTTACCAGAGGGAAATCACCTTAAAACCACCTCGAAACCCATTCAAAACGCTTCCAAAAAGAGTGGGAGAGCCCCTAAAACCCTTTAGAACTAAAAATACTAAGTGAGGATCGAGTGGGAGAGTGTTTAGAGTGAAATAAGTCAAGACCGAGTGAACTCAGATTTAAAAATTCCTTCTTTAAGTGAACACATAGTTATCCCGCACGATTTTCCAATCCATGCGCTAACTGTGCATACACCACTACCTCAAGAGTAGGGTTCCCACATGGTTGTATCATATGGTTTGGAAAACCATGAGCAGACCATACTAATCCCACTATCTCCCCCTGCACGGTTACTTGGAGAACCCTCAAGGTTTTCCCTAACTGTGATCAAATCGTGCGCCATTAGAAAAGCCTCCAAACTTATTTAAAACCATTCCAAACTCTCCTAACCACTTCCAAAATCATCCCAAGCACTTTAAACACATAAAAAGGTATAAAAAAGGCTACATACCTCAAATTGGGGGTGCTAAATTCTCTCCAAAATTGGAATTTCTATCCTCAGAAAGCAGGGAACCATATTTTTGTCGAAAGAGCTCAGGCCATTGCCCGACCATGTCTTTCTCCCACTCCCAAGTATCTTATTGAATCTGACCATGATGTAAAAAAACACAAACTAAACCAATTATTTTACCATGCATGACTTTATATTGACTATCCACAATCTGCACTGGCATGTGAACCAAGGAAGCATCCGATTCTAGCTCAACATGATCCCAATGAATCACATGATTATGATCTGGCAGATACTTTTTCAACTGGGAGTTATGAAACACATTGTGAACCAAACTAAACCATGGTGGAAATGCCAACTGGTAATCCACCTCTATAATCTGCTCAAGTATCTAAAAAGGCTCAATATACCTTGGAGATAACTTACCATGCTTCCCAAACCAATGACATCCCAACCTAGGAGAGTTTCTAAAAAACACATGATCACCCATCTCGAATGATAGTGGTTGTTGACGATGGTCCAGATACAATTTATGATGACTTTGAGCCATCTCCATACTCTTCTTAATCAAATTGATATTCTATATAGTATCTTGGATAAGGCTTGGTCCGATCATTGAATTCTCACCCATTTCCACCCAACATAGTGGAGAACGACACAAACGCCCATATAATGACTCAAACAGATCTATATGTATTGAATCCTAATAACTATTATTATACGATAACTCCACAAATGGTAAGTGATCCTACCATAAACCACCAAAATCTATCACACAAGCCCTTAACATATCCTCTAAGGTTTGTATCATCCTCTCAGATTGGCCATCTGTCTGTGGATGATACGCTGTGATCATTATCAACTGTGTTCCGAGGGCTTGCTGTAAGGATTTATAGAAATGAGATGTAAACCTTGGATCTCTATCTACTATAATTGAAACTGGAACACCATGCCTCTTTACCACCTTTCATATATAGATTTTGAAAGATCCTCCACCATATGAGATTCATGAATCGGGATGAAATGGGCTGAATTTGTGAGCTGATCCACAATCACCCATATAAAATCATGCTTCAGGACTATTATTGGGAGACCCATAACTAAATCCATTTCTATTTTCTCCCATTTTCACTTTGGGTTTGGTAAATACTGCAACATGCCTGCTGACCGCTGATGCTCTTCCTTGACTTGCTCACAAGTTAAGCATCTCAAGACAAACCCGACCACATCCCTTTTCATACCAGCCCACCAAAACTGCACTTTAAAAGCCTTGTACATATTCTAAATTTCAGGATGTACATCCCACCTAGAATGATGATAATCCCTGAGAAGTTCCTGCTGATAAGACACTAGTACCACAATACAATTCCGAAAACACAAGATTGAATTCCCATTCAGTTCCCAACCCTCAATGGTCTCCCCACTATTGAGTTTTGACCTCATCACTACACATTTGAAATCATATGACTGTTCCTCTTTAACCAAACTAGTCAAGTCATGAACCAATGATATCGGAAAGAAGACCGATCCTCCACCCTGGTCCTCACATTCCAACTGCATGTTGTCTATGACCGAAATCAACTACCACTGATCTGATGCCTGTTTCACTATATGAGCATATAATTTTATACTTAATGCATCCACCACTGAATTTCCCTTACCCACTGTGTAAATTGAGTCAAAATAAAACATCTAGAGATATTATATATAAATCCTTTGTCTCAAGTTCAAATTTTTCTGTGAGAAAATATGTTTTAAACTCTTATGGTCAATAAACATTGTAAATTTCTCACTGAAGAGATAATGACAACACATTTTTAAAGCATGAACCACTACCACCAACTCCAAATCATGTGTTGGGTAGTTCTTCTCATGAAACCTAAACTACCATGATCCATATGCAGCCACGTGACCCCCCTTCATTAGAACACACCCCAAACCTGATCCTGATGCATCACAATACACCACATAACCTTTCCCTAGTTCTGGAAAAACCAAGATTCGTGTTGATGTAAGGAGACCCTTTAACTCTTCAAATAATTTTTGACACTACTCATCCCATTGAAATGGGACATTCTTCCTTGTTGAAGCTATCATTAGTGAAACCAATCATGATAAATCACGAACAAAATGTCAATAATACCAATCTAGACCAAGGAAGATTTGTATTTTGAAAACATTATTTTGTGGTTTCCATGAGATAAAAATCTCTATATTTTCTAGATCAACTAAAACACCATTATTAGAAATAACATGGCCAATGAAATGAACCTTCTGTATCAAAAAGTCACACTTTGAAAATTTGGAATACAACCGGCGGTCCCTCAAGATCCCCAACATGATCGAAAAGTGCTTCTCATATTCTACCCATGTCCTCGAATACACCAGTATATCATCCAAAAATACCACCATGAAAGAATCTAGATATCTCTGAAATATCTAATTCATCAATGCCATGAACACCGCTGAAGCATTTGTTAGACGAAAGGGAATAACCACATACTCTTAATTTCCATATCTACTTATAAATATTTTTTCAGGATATCCTCCTTCCTTACCCACAATTGGTGATAACCTAACCTCAAGTCAATCTTGAAGAACCACTAAGATCCCATAAACTAGTCAAAAAAATAATCAATTCATGGAATTGGATATCGCTTCTTTATTATAACCTGATTAAGTCTACATTAATAAACACAAACCTATAAGGTTCCATCCACATTTTTAAAAAACAAAATCAGTGCTACCCACAGAGATGTGCTAGGCCAAATGAACCCTTTGTTTTATAACTCTTCTAACTACACCTTTAATTCCTGCAATTCTACTGGTTCCATTAGGTAATATGGAAGTGAGATAGGACTGGTCCCCAAAAGAAGATCAATCATAAACTCCACTTATCTCACAGGTGGTAACCCTTAGAATTATTTAGGAAATACATCCATAAACTGATCCAAAACAGTCAGAAGAACACTATGCTCAACACCTTCCATCGATGCCAATGAAAAAGACTCCAACTGATACAAGATCATTCCAAAAGCTAGTTCCAACAAATCTGTTGCACCCAGCTTTTCATTATTCTCCTCTCTAAAGAGATGTTTAATGCCATACTTCATCGTAAAACCAACCGTTCACACATATCAATTGACATGGGCCACATAAATATCCAACCAATCCATTCCTAGGATTATATCATAAGCATCCATCTCAAGCACTGATAAATACCACATAAATTCAATGCCATCCAAAACTAAGCAACACACTCTATAGAGGATAGCTCGACACTCTCTTTGACCCAGACGAGTTTGTAGTTTCAAAACTGAAGGAATCATTTCCACATGTAAACCCTACAAATAAATGATGAAAGAAGCAATAAAAGAATACAAAGCACATATATCAAAAAAATACTGCATCAATGTTGAATTTAAAAGAACTATACCTCGCACTGTGGATGGTCCCGAATGATCATCCATCACGATCTGTTCATCTTCAAAAAACTGCTTACTTTCCCCACTCTACTCTTTATTACCCTACTGAGGTGTCGTGGTGTTTTTTAGAATCACCATGACCCACTTTAATCTACTGATGAGGAGTATGCTACTTCCCCCATCCCGTCGAGGCATAAGATCCCTGCGACCCCTGAAGAGTTTCACAAACACCCGACCTCAGAGCATTCTGATAATAACGCTTCAAATTCCCCATCTTCTTACAATTATGACGTGCTCAAGGTTGTACCATACAATGCCACTTGATGTGTCTTGTAGAACCATACTAAAATCATCCCTACTTACTTTGTGTATTTGGAGGAAGATTCACTAATCCTACCATTGGATTCTGAGTTGTACTCCCACCCTGGAAATAAGTGTCCCTCTTCCGCTTGAACCCAGCATTCGAGTTCTGACT
Organism: Viscum album; assembly: GCA_963277665.1. Lineage (NCBI taxonomy): Eukaryota > Viridiplantae > Streptophyta > Magnoliopsida > Santalales > Viscaceae > Viscum > Viscum album. The sequence continues at coordinate 408,538,358 of OY728142.1, forward strand.
ATTTCCCATGGGTACCAACATACTTCCCCCACCTATAACCCCCAAAAGGTCTCTCTCATCCACTGTAGATCTATTCATCATTTTTGTGTAATCATCTATACACAACACCACTATCTTGGAATGAATTTCTTAGTTCAACCTAGATTCAAAAATTTGTGCTTTCAATGATATACTAACCGCCACCTCAAGTATAAAAACCACATTAAGTTCATAAAATTAGCCACATATTCTATTACTGACAAGTTCCCTTGCTTCAAACTGAAGAAATCCATTATATGTTGAATTCTGAACGTATGAGGGTAGAATTGTTTATTAAAAATTTCCTCAAAACCCTACCATGTCACACTATGGTCCGTACTAACTTAGAAAGCCAACTACCACAACTTAAGGGAGAGATATTCCAACATATACATGGATAGTTTCACTTTCAACTCTAACGATGTTCCCAAAAAGTCAAATATCCTATTCATTCTATTTATCCATGCTTCATCCCTTTCTAGCTCTGAACCCCCCTAAACATGGGTGGATTCTACCTTTGAAACTGAATTGCATGATCCACATGTTTTGGTTCATCCACTTTATTCCCACTTTATATAGCTTAGAAATCTTGCATTATACTCTAAACTAGATTCTGGTTCACCTAGGGCTCAGGTGCAACCAAATTTTTAGCAGCTTCTCTATGACACCTACCCGGTGCCATTTCTATCAACAAAAAAACAAACATAAGTCCCACTGCATTAACAAGAAAGGGTATAAATTTTTCAAATTCAATTACATAAAAACTATCACAAACAATCTTTCCACAAGTTTACATTTCCCATATTGCACTATTTTAAATAAATCCACAATGTTTTGAAAATCAACCCATTTTCAAAATGCCACTAGTTTCCTTGTTTAAAACCCTTTAATTTTGAAACCTAATACAAATTTTCAAAATCCACACATTCATATCACACCATTTATCATTATACCCTAATGAAATATGCATCCTAGTGGGAAGTCATTTCTACCATGCATGCCATGCTCATCTCATTGTCTAGACCCATGATAATGAGATATCCATTGCTTATAAGTGTCTCCAAACACTTATGTACCCAAATCCCTGGTAAGTTGAAGTTCAACATAAAAGGGTTAGCTATGTCATTTTATGCTATACATTCTAAGTTCTGACAATCCTACTCCTTGCTACCATCCCGACTCAAGGAATAGACCAAGAACGAATGTCAACACCAAGAAAAACAGTAAAAACCAAAGGACTGAACAACTGCTCTCACTTGAAATCCAAGGACCGAACAAACTGATACCACTTGTAACATTCTGCCCCATCTCATTGGATTGAGTAGGCAGAGGGATGATACTTGATCTTAAGTGATGTTCCCAAGGTTCCAAAGGCTGGAAATAAATACTGAGGGCATTGAGAATATATTGGGGATTGATTTTTTTTACTTAAGATAAAACCAACCAACCAAACAATCTACTATCAACAAACTACATGATACATGTAAAAAAAACAACCAAACTCATACATTACCAAGAAGGAAACCAACTATTTCATAACAATCCCAAATTACAAATACAACCAAGCCAAAATTAGAGTACCAAGTGGAATACTACAACAAGAACCCAACAGAACTAGGACACCGTCCATAGCTCCACACCAAGCTCCATGCTCCAAGCACCACAACATCACCAAAGCATCATGCAAAACTGCTAGCAAGATGAGATGCCTTACTCTTACCTGTGCCCTAAAAAACATCTGAAAAATCACCAAGTTCCAAAGTAGGGGTTTATTTAAAATACTCAGTAGGTTTTCCCCAAATGACTTCCCTATACACGCTACTAGGATAAAATCATTAGAAAATTTATATAAAACAGTTTATATAAAATACTCAATAGTGCAACAACTTAAAAAAATATAAACACACCCTTACCAATCCACCTTTCCCCACACCATGAAAACCAAGGTAAAACCCAAAAAAATTCCAAAAGCCATTCCACAATTTCACATTATCACAAAAAATTCCATCTTGCAAAGAAACACACAACAAGGCAACCAAAATGGCAGAGCTTTCGTCCAACCCGTTCACTACATTTCCAACCAGTGGTGCTTCTCAAACACTATCCATAATGGTGGTTCTTCTAACCACTACCCATCACCTTTTATACTGAGACTTCCTGCCCACTTCCACACAAAAAACATAAGCCAAAAAATTTAATCAACCAACAAGCACACAACACCAAGGCCACACAAAAGTACACTATCATTCTCATAACATGCCAATTCACTTCAATAAATCACCCATTTATTGAAAACACCCTTTAACTAATTTTCCATGACCAACCACATTTCAATAAACAACATATTTATTGAAAACCATCTTTCATTTTTTTTCATAATTAGCCACTAATGATTTTAAAATCAACATTTTAAAATCACACAACAAAGCCCCCTTTTGAAACAATAACCCATTTTCCCCAAAATTCCCCAAATAATCACCAAATGGATTTCCAACAAGATTCACACATTATTATAACAATTAATTTCAAGAAAAAAAATTAATTGTAATCAAAACCACTAGTTCTAACCAAGTTGATTTGAGAGACAAACCACCTACACTACTATAAAAACAAGCAAGGAAAGTGCCCCCTTATATCAGTGCTAATCAAAACCGCTGATAAAGGTTACCCTTTATCAGTGATAAAATTTTAGCACTGATAAAACGACCCTTTATTAGATCTAGAAAAGCGCTGATAAAGAATCCTTGTATCAGTGCTAAAATTTTAGCGCTGATACAGGAAGGATTTATCAGCGCTTTTGTAGTGATGATAAAGAGTACCACTATCAGTGCTAAAAAAGCGCTGATAAAAGATACCTTTATCAGCACTAAAATGTTAGCACTGATAAAGTTAGTCTTTATCAGTGCTTTGTTAGTGTTGATAAAACCTTAGTCCATTTTTTTTATAAAGTCGGTCGCACAGTGCCCTCGTTTTATCGCGAACTAAAGTTCTCACAGTACTGGAACCCTACAACTCCCCTCTGCCACTGAGTTCATGTTGCCGGACCTCCACCGCCCTCGCTTCTCGTTTCCGGACCTCTGCCACCCACTGAGTTCATGTTTCCAGACCTCTTCCGCCCTCGAGCTTCGGTTTGCCAGACCTCCACCGCCCGCAATGCCCTCGAGATTTGGTTTGCCGGACCTCCCTTTAAGGAATGTTTTCCAAATCATTTTTTAATATTGTTCTCCTCTCCCATCACACATAACCATATGTTGATTTTTCATGATATATTTAATGGATATTTTAGATTGTGATGGTTTTAGGCTACACGATTCATCCTTTTCTGGAAACCTACGGATGTTTTAGGTTATTTCCATTTAAAATCCCTTATGTTTCCTTCCATGGTTTTCTTATTTGGGTGGGTGTTCGAGACCATTAAGGTGGTTATTATTCCTTATTGTCCCATGATTCAAAACTTCTTAGTTAGAGCTCAATCTTGATGTGTTGGGTGTTCTATCTTTTAAGATATTAGTTTTCCATCTTTGTGAAAAAACCATTTTATATGATCTCTTTATGGTTGGACATAGATAGGCTTTTGGTGTGTACTCAAATGACTAGGATTATGAAGTATCTTGATGGACTAGGAATTGGGAGGTGTTTGTGTATACTTCAATGAGACTGTCGATGGGTGACACTCTATAGTGGGAATTCAAGGTTTCCATCGAGTACTTGATCAAGGAATAAATCCTTTTTAGTTTTTTACTTTCTTGTTGTTGGTTGAATCATTGATGGATATTGATTGTGTTATTTCATTTGGATTCATTGGTACGTTTTGGGTGTACCTTTCCTTAGGTTTCAAATTATGCTCTTAGTGGTTCTTCATGGTTAGTGGTTGTAGTATCTTATTTGGGTGAAGGCATGTGTTCTTAGTATATTTCCATCTTATGTCCCACCATTTTAGTGAAAATTTAAATGGTTGGGTGACCTATGCTAGGTATCTGAACATTATTGTGATTTTCTCTCTTCTTAGTGATGTAGACGTGTCATTTGGATATGTATAATGTTCTTGGAGGATATAAATTAAGGGTTCTTGGGAATATTGGTTATCTATTCATTTTAATTTTTTCGTAGTGGTCCTCTATTTGGTGAATCTTCCTATATTTTGTGAACTGTCCACACAATAATTATTGTGTGGAATTTATTTTTGTCTCATCATTTTCTATCCTTCGTACAAGAATATTTATTCGGATAAAAAGCGGAATGATGGGGAGAATTGTAATATCTCAGTATCTCTTTCATCAAAGAAATGCTCTTTGAGTTTTTTTTTGGGTTTCTTGAGGGGTTATAGGATGTCCCAGACCATCATAGAAGGTGTGGACACGAACATGTAAGTTTAAAAGCTTCATGTGGTCCACAGAATGGCCGGTGAGGGTAATTGGATAGGCAATGGGATTCACAATGGATTCAAAAAAATTCTATAGCCATCAGCTAGCTGGTGGGTTTGTAGTGACTAGCCAGTGGGATAACCTATGGTTATAACATTTATACTATAACCATTGTCTAGCTGGTGAGGGCCACTATCTATCTAGTGGTGTCATTGTATATGAGGAAGCATCGAGGTAGTAGGGTAATTGCACCCCGATACCCCCATTTATTTATTTTATCTTCTCCCTAAAGTTTAACTCAACCCACTCAAGCCTTAAGAACCCCTTTGGATAGTTTTTCTCTTCTATCCTCATCACTTGGTGAATTGAAGTTTCATTCGAAATGGTGATCCTCTTTTGGAATTTATTTCTTTTCTTGAAATTCAATCTCTCTCCATCACTTGATTCTTTGTTACTGGGGGCTATGGAAGCCTTGGTATTTGCTAGAACTATAATTTTTATGGGGAATTATGGTTATAGTATCTCTTTTACCTTTTATTGAGACCCCTTTTATTTGATTCAATGTTATTCATTTGAGTAGACTCATTCAGATTCATTGTGTTTTGATCCCAAATATTCCAAGTGGGTGTTTCTATACTATATCTTCTTTTTGGGATTCATGTGTTTCATGAATTCATATTTTATCCATTTGAAGTTGGTTAGAAATGTTTTGATCATTTTGAAGCCCAAAATAACCCTATCAATGAAAATAATATATGGAATGGATGGTATCTTGTTGTGAATTAACCTTTTTCATTGAAATAAATTAGGTTTACTTCTACCGTTGGTGGATTTGATATTATAAATGAAAATCATGGTTTAAAATAAAGATAAGTTGATTCTTTAAATAAAATTGCAAATGGTTTGGCATGTGTTTGTTTATTGATTTTTTTGGGAATGATTTCCTAAATAAATTAAAATTTCTTGTTTTTAAATGGTTTATGGTATTGGTATTTTAAAAAATTGAGGGGGATTGATTGTCCTTTTTAACAAAATACCTTCGATCCCGGCCACCATCCATTGTTTGTTGGGGGTGAATTTAATGTCATTTCCAACCCAAAGGAAAGGAAAGGTAGAATCCCATTCCAGAGGAAGGCCATCATGGAGTTTGTTCAGTTCATGGCCGGGAAGGGCCTCATTGATCTCAGCTTCTTAGGTGACAGTTTCACCTGGTGCAACAACTGCAGGGGCCATCACCATTTGTGGAGTCTATTGGATAGGTGTCTAGACAACATGAAAGCCACTAGCATATTCTCAAATACCATGTTTTTATATCTTTCTTGAGGTATTTCGATTCACTCCCCCCTCTTGGTTTCCATTTCTTCTTGGCATGATCATCAGGAACGGTTTCACTTCCACCAGTAGTGGGTTAACATCCTAGGGTACCAGGACATGGTTTGTGAAATATGGAATGAACCCTTGTAGGAGTATCAGGACACCTTTAACCTCAGTGACCTGAACTCAAACCCTGATAGGTGCGTTTTCGCCCCTTCCTCCTCAGGAACCTTCACCACCTGGGACTACTATTGCATATGGGATCCTTCAAAGTATTTTGATAGATGGAATAATACCTTTGGTTTATTGGATTATTAATACCAGTTTGAGATTTATGTGTGACTATATACTTATTATATTTTCTTATTATTTCTTACACACCACCACTTGAGTCGAGTAACCTAATTGAAATCCATATTGGTACTTTGGTTCTGATGTGGATATGGGTTTTTATGTGTTTGTGACATGTGTATGTGTAGATATATGGGTATTTAGGCATGATGATATTGAATGTAGGGAAGATACCTAGGAGTGGTAGATGTATCATTCTTGATTATTCTTGTGTTTGGTCTGGGGTGATTTGAGGAAACTTTAATGAATCTAAAGTAATTATATCTAATGAAGATGAATAAATACTAATGGTTAGGATCTATTAATCTCTATTTTTATAAGGAATTGGTTCTCTTCTACTATATTTGGAAGTCTTTTTTTGTGTACTTGAACCATAAATACTAATATTTGAGATTCAAATAGGATGAAGATGAATAAATATTGGATGGATGCTAATCGTTTGACAATAGAGTACGAGAACAGAGTGAAAGAGTTCATCAAGTTTGAAAAGGATCACGCAAATGATCATTCTCAAATCCTTTGTCTATGTTTACGTTGTTGTTATTCTAGACTACTTACTCCAGAGGAGTTGGAAGAACATTTGATATGTCACGGAATAGATCGGAGTTATAAATGTTGGAATAAACACGAAGAAAAAGCAAATGTAGCTACTGGATGGGATAAAACTGCGTTTTATGAATCATTAGATATGAATACAAATATGGATAAAGAAGAAGACCGTATGGAGGATGTTATTACAAATGTCAATGATGATGAAGATCGTATTGAAGAAATGACAAAGACGATTCAAGATGAACTCCGTGATTTCCCAAAATTGTTTGAGAAGTTAAAGAGTTGCGCAAAGACGCCATTATATGCTGCTTTCAATAAGTATACAACATTTTCAGCTATAATAAAGTTGTATAAATTGAAAACAGGCAATAGATGGAGTGATGTTAGTTTTACGGAACTACATTCTCTCTCGAATGACATGCTCCTGGAAGATAATGAGCTCCCAAGCCGGACATATGAAGCTTGACGAATGCTACACACGATGGGTATAATTTCTGAAAGAATAAATGCCTGCTCGAAAGACTGTATATTGTTTCTCAAGGAGAAAAAATCACTTATAGAATTCCCAAAGTGTGGTGCTTCTTGATACAAGAAAGATAAATCTAATCCTACGAAAGTTGTATGGTACTTTCCAATCATTCCAAGGTTTAGGCGTCTATATGGAAGTGAAGAAACTTCAAGACAATTGTCGTGGCATGTAAATAAAAGAAATAAAGATGGTAAATTATGTCATCCAACCGACTCTCCTCAATGGAAGAAAATTAATCATGAGTATCCTGAATTTGGAAAAGATCTGAGAAACCTTCGTCTTGCGTTATCAACAGATGGAGTGAATCCTTTTGGTTTTCAAACCAGCACTCATAGTACATGGCCTGTTATGTTGGTAAATTATAACTTGCCACCCTGGTTATGCATGAATTAGAAATTCATCATGTTATCTATGCTTATATTATGACCAAAACAAATAGGTAATGATATTTATGTTTATCTGGCTCCTTTGATCGATGATTTAAAGTTATTGTGGGATTCAGGTGTAATGTTGTATGATACTTATAAAAGTGAATACTTTACGTTGAGAGAGATGTTGTATGGGACAATAAATGATTTCCCTGCTTATGGAAATTTGTCAGGCTATAGAATTAAAGGAACTCAAGGGTGTCCCATGTGTGAATAAGATACAAAATCAATTAGGTTGAAACATTCATCGAAATATGTGTTTCTAGGACATCATAGATTTCTACCTCATCGTCATAAGTACCGATCTTGGATGACATTATTCAATGGAAGTTCATAACAACACGCAACACCGTCTCCACTAACAGGTGATCAGCTGTTTGAGAAAGTAAAAGATCTGAACACTGTTTTTGGTAAACCATTTTCGAAAAACCTTACAAAAATTGGTTGGAAAAAGAGATCAGTTTTTTTGAATTACCATACTGGATTTGTTTGTACGTCAGACATTTTCTTGATGTGATACATGTGGAAAAAATGTATGTGACAGTGTTATCAGAACGTTGCTAAATTCCCCTAAAAAATATGGGATTAAGGCAAGGTTGGACATGGTTGACATGGGAATACGAGAAGTGTTGGCTCTCGTGAAGGGTGAAAATTAGACGTTTCTTCCTCCAGCTGCTTATACTCTTTCTAGGGAGGAGAGATATCAGTTTTGCAACTTTTTCAATGATGTAAAGGTTCCATAGGGGTACTCATCAAATATCAAGAACATTGTGTCAATGAATGATTTGAAGTTAAAAGGTTTGAAATCACATGATTTCCATGTTTTGATGCAAGATCTAATTCCTATAGCTTTACGTTGAATTTTGCCCAAGAATGTTCGTCATACATTAACCAAACTTTGTTTCTTTTTCAAAGATATATGTTGCAAAGTTTTAGACCCAGTGAAATTGCCAGCTATGGAAAAAGAAAGTGTCATTATATTATGTGAATTAGAAATGTTCTTCCCGCCAACATTCTTTGATATGATGGTTCATTTGATGATTCACTTGGTGAGAGAGATTCGACTTTGTGGTCCTGTGCACTATAGATAGATGTATCTTGTTGAACGGTATATGTATATTTTGAAAGGGTATGTCAAAAATCAAAGTCAGACAGAGGGTTGTATAGTGGAGCGATATATTGTTGAGGAAGCCATTGAATTTTGTATTGAATACCTATCTGATGTGGAAAGCATTGGTCTCCCGAAATCTCATCACACTGGATGCATTAAGGGTGAGGGAATTTCTGGAAGAGAAGTTGTGACAATCTGTATTACAGATCGGGAGCAGGCCCATCTTTATGTTTTCCATAAGACTTGGGAGGTTGCTTCATATATTGACACTCACAAAGAAATTATTAGGAATTTGAATCCATCAAGGGCTGAAAAAATGGTTATCAGATACACATAATCACCAGTTTATAGGATGGTTTTAGGACCATATTTTTAAGCAGTTGGATGAAAATCCAAATTCAATGTCAGAACAACTTCGATGGCTAGCCGCTGGACCAAGTGTGTATGTATTATATTACAGTGGTTATGTAATTAATGGTTATACATTCTATGCATATGAACATGATGAAGATAGTACCATGAAAAATAGTGGAGTTACACTAGTGGCTGAAGCGATTCATTTTTTTGGTAGTAAAGACAGAAATACAATTTATGAAAATATGTCATACTTTGGCATTATCAAACTAATATGGGAGTTGGATTATATGACATTACAATTGCCTATTTTTCAATGAAAATGAGTTAATAAAAAAAGTGGTGTTAAAATAGATGAATGGGGTTTTGTGAAAGTTGATTTTAGTAAAGAAGGGTACAAAAACGAACAGTTTATAATGGAATCACAAGCGGTACAAGTTTTTTATATTCCAGATCCCACAAAACGAAAGTGGTTGATTGTTCTGTTATCATCCAAAACTACTGAGGGTTCCGATGAAAATTCAGTTGAGGATGATCCTTTTAGTGGTTGGTCGCAATCATTTCGGAGCGGTCCCAATGCAGATGATGTTTTGTATGTTAGAGGAGACCATAATGAAGGGATTTGGATAATTGATAGAGGTGTCAAATCCCTTAAACCTTTGAAAAAAAGAAAGATATTTCAATAAACGGGTTATATTTTGTTTGTAATATAGATCTTGTTATCTCATGTTATTATCTTATCATTACTAAATTTATGTAATATAAATTAACTGTTCAAAAAATTTTATAGATAATGACTTCTGCACATTCTGGTGCTCCTAACCTTGAGGCTGAACAAGTATCTCAGGCTGCTGCTTCTATGGCTGCTGCTGCTCCTGCTACCCCTGCAGCTCCTGCTGCTCCTGCTGCTGCTCCTACTGCAACTCCTGTTGCTCCTGTTGCTCCTCCTGCTGCGGCTCCTGCTGCGAATCCTACTGCTCCTGTTGCGGCTGCTGCTGCTCCTGCTGCTACGGCTCCTGTTTACCTTAGTGTTGAGGTCCAACAACCATCAGCACATGCCGTTGATACCATTTCAGATGAACATGTATATGATGTTGATATCGATGAAATGGTCGGCAATGAAGGACCGATGTCGCAGAAAACACAGGTGTGTCATAGTTTGAAGGTGTTAGACAAAATTCTCAAGGTGAAAAGTAAAGGCATCAAATTTGAAGTCAGATGGAATGCATGAGGCCAACATGTGAATCCCAACAAGGCTATGTTTAGCAGCTACATTGGAGTTGTCACTCGGCAACGCATGCCGATTGACATAGATTCATGGCACCATGTTGTGTCTGGGCTGAAGACTGTGATCTGGGAAGAAATTACGGTAACATTATGAATTTATTTCTTTAATTTAATAGCAAATAAAATAATGAAACAATGTCTTACTCTTCTAAATATCTTTCAGAGTACATTTATAGTAGACGATTCACACAAGGATTATGTACTAAGACTTTTAGGAAGGATTCATCGAGGTTTTCGCACTATTTTAACAAGACGTCACCTGAAATATTTCAAAGGTAAAATAAACCTGCACCCACCCATTTTCTACGCTCACTTGATATCCCAAGAAGTATGGGATGCATTTATTGGCTGCCGTGGGGATGAGAAGTTTCAGGTACATTGTGGGTGATAATACGTTGTTTGAGGATACCTGTATTCATCACTTTGATTGTCAATATTTCATTTATGAAACATAAACTCTGTACTAAAAATAAAGAATGTGCATCAAAACCAACATACCCCTATTGTAAAGAAAGGATGGGGTACACTTCATTAGAAAAGAAAATGGTACGTATTTTAAATTTACAGTAATATTGTTAGGTACCAATAAACAAAATAATAATTATATTTCTATGTTTATATATAGATTGATGAGTCTAAAACCAAATTCACTTCCATCCCACGTCATGTGCTATGGAAGAAGGCACGTGTGAACAAAGAAGGGAAGTTAGTAGATGAGAACACACAGAGAGTGTGGGAAATATGTGTAAGTATGACATGATGATAAAAAGATTTGTTTTAAATTGCTATTACATAAAAACAATTAGTTATTTTCCTATATATGAGAGTCACAGGAATCAGCTACTCCTATAGCAGATATAGACCTATTATTGACGACTTTGAAGTAGCCAGAAAAATACGGTCCTGTTAGAGGTGCAGGGTTTGGGGTGACACCCCGAGTATATTCTGAGAAGAAGAAAAAAACGGATGATACAGATGAAAAATTGGAACAAATGAGCGAAAAAATAGCAACCCTTGAAGAATGATTGTAATTGTAAGTAGAGTTGCTAGAAAATTTTATGGGTGGGAAGCAAAGGGAAGACACAACTCAGGAACAACCAGCACGTGAACATCCCGCCCCACCCCCACCAGCTTTGAGGCGATCCATTCACCTCAAAGAACTATCTTAGCCGTGGTAATCAATATTCTAATAATTATTCCCATGAAATGTGAATAAAAAAAAACACTGATAATTTTTCTATACTGATCTTATACAGGGTGATAATGATTGTGATTTATATCTGTCAACACCCACCTATCACCTTGTAGTGAGGGATACAGTGTTCAATATCCCAGATTCCACACTGCATAATAGACCACTTCTGAAAGATCATCTGAAAGTGATGATTACTGTAGCTCATGAGCCTAATGAAGAGATACCTATTCCACTTGATGACGATGATATTAATATGGTCGAAAAGGCTATTGGGACATTCATTGCATGGCCGTCACAACTTGTAAGAGTACATGAAGACAAAGAGGTATTTATTTTCTTCTCTTTTTCAAGCTAAACCCTTAACAATTAATGAAAAAAGGGTCTGAACCAATGATTGTTGTTATAGATGGAGAAAGGGAAAGGGGTGACAAACATCGGCTCAAAACCATGTAAAGGATCGACCAACCGATCCCAAGGAGCTATTGAAAGCACAGTAACACCACCTGTTCTCTATCCACATTTACTAGCATTGAAGACTCATGTGGATACGAAGCTAAAAGATGGTAATAGTCATATAGTGGTTTTTTAAGAGAATATATACGGAGAGGAAAGTCAAGATTTCGTTGCTGCTGAAAATGTAAATGAGATCCTTGAAAACGGTTGGCTAGGAATCACAGTTGTAAATGTATATATGAGGTATGTTTCCATGAATTGATTTTCTAAAAGCTGATCTAATGTGAAAATTATGACTAAATGCATTTTATATTGTTGACAGACGCATTTATGAAAAACAGTTGAAGGAATTTTCCCATGAGCCAAGATTTGGACTCGTTAGTCCTCATATTACATCAACACACCTAACAAAAATAGAGCCATCAAAAAGGGATTCAATAGTGAACGACTTTCTAAAAACATTTGAAAGAAATATTATAGATGAAAAACTTTTCCTAATACCAACCATGCAGGGGTAATAATCTACGATTAAAGCATATCAATTCTATTTTCACTTCTTTTATTAATTATTCCTTTTTGTGTTTTTAGGAAACATTGGTTGCTAATTGCAGTGAACCTGGATACTCCAAAGATTTATTTTCTAGATTCAAAGAAAGGATATCCATCAAACTGACCACACATGATGGAGTTTGTGAATCTGTAAGACACTACATCTTATGTTTTAGGTCTAAACATCAAGTAATATAATTTATATTATATTTTACTGAGGATTCTGTTATGATAGGGTGGTGTATAATTATCGTCTAAAAAAAGGAATGAGGACATGGGATAAGCATAAGGAGGTGAGAAAGTACTACTTCTGGACAAATATTAGGGTATATATAATAAAATTTCACTATCCAAACACATCTCAACACAAGTTACTTATTCTCCTAATGATAAATTTTTTTACAGTGTCCAAAACAAACAAACGATAATGATTGCAGTTATTATGTTTGTAAATTTATGAAAGAGATCGTTTTTCATCAACAAACTAGCATCCCTAAAGAGGTATTTTCAAAAACAACTACTAGTTCGTTTAAGTTATTTATTAATTAATTATTTTTATATTTTTCAGTACTACTCTGACTGCCGAAAAGCCTCATACTCAAAAGATGATATAGATGTGTTCAGAAATGAGTGGGCCGTATACCTGATGGCATATTGTACACAAATACAATGAAGATCTGACTTGGGGACATGTACAATTGGTGGTCATTTTTGAGAGTGGTTAAGGGGATCAAAAGATGAAACATTGTTGTATGTAAATGTTTGTAGGAAAATTTTAATTGTTATTAAATAAACATACTTTCTACAATGATTCATTTTCCCATTTTAACAGATGATATGCCCCAGCAACATGAAAGAATGATGAACCACTCAAAGGGTCTCTATTTTGTTTAAAATGGACACGATTTTAAGTGAAAACAACAACTAACCTACGGAAATATGACCATACACATTCGGATTGCCTTGATCTTTTATGAGAATGATCCAAGGGTCATTGGTGATGTGTATGAGTCATCCCCGCCTCAATCTGAGACACGGTGTGGCCGCTAGTACTCAAAGGGTCTCTCTTTTGTTTAAAATGGACACAATTTTAATTGAAAACAACTGACCTATGAAAATCCGACCAAACGCATTCAGATTGCCTTGATCTTTTATGATAATGATCCAAGGGTCCTTGGTGATGTGTACGAGTCATCCCTACCTCAATCCCATTTAATTATCATATGTTGGATGAGGTGATATTAGGGGATTTTAAATTACAAAAAAAATCCTTTCAACACTCACTACTACAAATATGGCTTATAATAGCGCTAAAAACGGCCTTTAACAACGCTAAAAAAGCACTGTTAATCTCAGAGAAGATAAAGGGGGGTTCCCTTTATCAGCTCTAAGCAAGCGCTGATAAATGTAGTATTTATCAGCGCTATTTTCAGTGCTAATAAATGTATAATATATCAGCGCTATTTTGAGCGCTGATAAAAACTACCTTTATCAGCGCTCAAAATAGCGCTGATATATTATCCATTTATCAAAACTTAACTAGCGCTGATAAAGGCCAAAGATCCTATCCAAAGCCAGAACCAGAACAGAACCTTCCCAGCACCTGCACACATTACAACACTTATACAGAGTCCAAACAAAACCTACACACAACACACACAACACCCACACACAATGCACATAAGAACAAAAATGATACATAAATTTACTTGAAATCATGAATACAAAACAATACACTTCTATATACATTTCAATTTTTTTTTAATTTGGTTACAATTATATTTATCCAACAAACAGTTAAAAACAATGATGTTCCATCCTTTTTGCATCCATCCACTCTAAAAAATTGTCGTCCATGGTGGCGGTTTCCGAACAAAGCATTCGAACTGAGGAAAAAGATTTCACCTACATAATAAAACAAATATTATGTCAGTAATAAAATAATGAAATAAAGAATGGGGTTTCTAAAAGGAATTATACTAGTGAGGCACGAAACATAAAATAACCAATTAACGAAATTGGTGCATGGTTAGGGATAATCATCTATAATAATCAAATGGCCCAATGTTTAGTAGAACATGGGCTATTTAATGATTAGAGGGGGAATAGATAAACCTACAGTTTGGTTCTAAGGTTATGATGGTCTCACATTGATGGTTAATGGTTTGTCAAATAATGTGATGAACTTGTCTAAGGTATGAGTTTTTGGGGAAGTATCTCTATATGGTTGAATAATGGATTGTAAGCCACTCAATGAAACTATATGGATTAGAAGTGTGTGTATATTGATTCCCACATTGTTGGAAAATGATTTATTTTACCCTTAGGCCTAATAATTCCCCTAATTAATGAGTGGAATTAACAAATTTTCACTATCAACCATTAAAGCGGGTTACCCTCATATATCCCTCATTCCACTCAACAAAATCCTTTACACGCACTCTCCTCCTTCTCCCTTCCCCCATGGGATATCTCCCTTACTTTTGAGATAAATCAAATATTATCAATTACATTAAAAGAGTGGTGAAATATCTTCAACCCTATTATCCTCCTCTATTGGATACCAATGATGGGCCTTTTGCAACAACATTAAACCTTGGCTATATACATATATCCACAATTTAATACCATGGCTATATGTCCCCCCATTACATAAAAAAGAAGCACCCCTGCCCCCTTCCCTAGCACACCCCCTACACACTGCCCACCCCGAGCACACCCCCTACCCTTGCACACTCCCTACCCCCTGAACACCCCTGGCCCCTTCCCCAGCACACCCCTGCCCACTGCACTTCCCCCATGCCCATTGCACACCCCCCTGCCCACCCACTACACATTTAAAAAGAACCCATCACACCCCCTACCCCTTCCCCCTACCACTTTTCCCCCTTCCCCCTCCCCTAGAAAACCACCCTTGCCCTCTCACCCTGTCCCCTACACATCATAAAGAAAATACCTTGTATGGAAATTGTGCTCAATTTACATTATACACATCATATATATCAAAACATTCTCATGTACTTTAATTCAATGTAAATAAACATATATATACTCTCTACATATCATAAGAAAACCCTCTTTAAAATTAACAAACACATTAAATCCATTTGAAAACACCCATCACACAACTTTCTCATTTCTTCAAACACATTTAAAGGACTTAAGCATAAACATCCACAAGAAACATGGCATGGGATGGATATGGATTTTGATTTCGATTCATCAATCTGCATATAAACAGAGAAACATGATTATGGTGTTGTTTTATGTCACATACTAGTAGTAGGGTAGATTTAAAAGACGTACCAATTTTTTCTCAAGTTCAGCGTACCCCATCCTTGCTTTACGGTAAGGGCACGCTGGTTCTATTGCGTGTTTTTTATTTTCATCACTCAGTAGCTGCTTCATAAATAAAAAACTGTCAATCAGAGTGGTGAATACAAGAAAATGTCAAACAACGTAGTACCCCACACAATGTACTTGAAATGTATGCTCCCCACAACGGTTTCTAAACGCATCCCACACTCCTTGGGATATCAAGTGTGCGTAAAGAGGAGGTGGGTGCGGCTTGATTTTCCATTCTGAATCTTTAAGATGATATTTCGTTAAAATTGTGCAGAAACCTCTATGAATCCTTCCTGCAACTCTTAATACATATTCCTTGTGTGAGACATCTAGTATAAATGCACTCTACAATGGATGATGAAGAGTAAGTCAATGTTTTGGTATTTTATTTTATTGTAATAAATTTAAAAAATGACATCATAATGTTACCGTAATCTCTTCCCACATTAGTGTCTTCAGCCCAGTGACAACATGGTGCCATGACTGTACATCAATCGGTATGCGTTTCCAAGTGACAATTCCAATGTAGCTACTAAAGATGGCTCTGTTGGGGTTAACATGTTGGCCTCGCTTATTCCATCCCACCTCAAATTTGATGCCTTTTGCTTTTGCCTTAAGGATTTTGGCCAACACTGTCAAACTACAATGCTCTTGTTTTTTTTGTTCTTTCAGGGTTTCATTTCCTACCATTTACTCAGAAGTAGCATCAATATCTTCCCCCAGAGCGCTAGCATCGGCAATGGGGCCAGCAGCAACAGGTTGAGAAACCTGTTGTACCTCAACAAAGGGAATAGCAACAACAGGTTGAGAAACCTGTTGTTGCTCTGCACTAGGACCACCAGCATCTAGTTGAGAAACCTGTTGTTGCTCTGCAGTGGGACCACCAGCTGCTGGTTGAGAGACCTTTTGTGCCTCGGGATTGGGCACATCAGTAGGTACAAAAGTCATTATCTGCATAAGTGGTTTAATATTTAATTTAGATTACATAAAAACAGAAGTGAACAGATAATAACATAATGTAACACAATGTATGTTACAATAAACAAATAACCTGATTATTGTACTCTATTTTTTTTCTTTAAAGGATGAAGTGATTTGACTCCTCTATCGACTATGTAAATTCCTTCATTGTGGTCTCCTCTGACATAAAAAATGATGTCTACATTTGGACCACTACGAAATTATTGTGAAGTCCCTATAAAAGGGTCAACCTCCGTTGAACTTTCATCTAACCCTTCAGTTGTTTTGGTTGATAACAGAACAATTGACCAATTTCGGTTTGCGGGGTCTGGAACATAAAATACTTGTACTGCCTGTGATTCCATTATAAATGGTTTTTCTTTCTCCCCTTACTTACTGAAATCAACTTTCATGAATCCTAATTCATCTATTTTAACAGCACTCCTATTATCAACCCACTTGCATTGAAAAATAGGCACTTTGAATTTCGTATAATCCAACTCCCATATTCGTTTGATGATTCCAAAGTATGACATATTCGCATAAATTGGATTTTTGTCCTTAGCACTGGAAACATGCATAGCCTCAGCCACAAGTGTAACCCCACTATTCTGCATGGTACTGTCTTCATCATGTTCATTAGTATAGAATGTATAACCGTTAACTGCATAAGCATTGTAAGATAATACATACACACTTGCTCCTCCGTCCAGCCATCGAAGTCGTTCTAAAATTGAGTCTGGATTTTCATCTAACTGATTAAAAATATGGTCTTGAAACCATCCTATAAACTGTCGATTATGTGTATCTGATATCAATTTTTTAGTGCTAGAAGGATTAAAACGCCTAAGAATTTCTTTTTGGGTTTGAACATATGGGTCAACGTCGAAACTGTTATGAAAAATGTAAAGGTGGGCCTGCTCCCGATGTGTAATATTGATTGTGAAAACCTCTCTTATAGAAATTCCTTCACCCTCAAGCCACTCAGTGTGACGAGATTTCGGTAGGCCAACGATTTCCACACTAGACAGGTATTCGGTACAAAATTCAACAGCTTCCTCAACAATATATTGCTCCACAATACAACCCTCTAGCCGTCTTTAGTTTTTGACATACCCTTTCAAAATCTTCATATACCGTTCAATGGGGTACATCCATCTATAATGTATAGGACCACATAGTCGAATCTCTCTCACCAAATGAACCATCAAATGAACCATCATATCGAAAAATGTCGGCGAGAAGAACATTTACAATTCACATAATATGACGGTAATTTCTCTTTCCATAGTTGGTAATTTCGTCGGGTCTATAACTTTGCTACATATAGATTTGAATAAGAAACAGAGCTTCGTTAATGTATGGCAGACATTCTGGGGAAAAATTCAATGTAAAGCTATAGGAATTAGATCTTGCATCAAAACATGGTAGTCATGTGATTTCAGACCCTTTAATTTTAAATCTTCCATTGACACGATGTTCTTGATATTTGATGAATACCCCTATGGAACCTTTACATCATTCAAGAATTTGAAAAACTGATATCTCTCCTGCCTGGAAAGAGTGTAAGCAGCAGGAGGAAGAAATGTTCATTTTTCACCCTTCACTGGTGCCAAATCTTCTCATATTCCCATCTCAACCATGTCCAATCTAGCCTTAATTCTATACTTTGTTTTGCTGGGTGCATTTACCAACGTGCTGATGACACTATCACATACATTTTTTTCAACATGCATAACATCAAGAAAATGTCTGACATACAGAAAATTCCAGTATGGTAATTCAAAAAAAAACTGATCGCTTTTTCCAACCAGTTTTCGTAAGGTTTTTTGAAAACAATTTACCAAAAGTAGTGTCCAAATCTTTCACTTTCTCAAACAATTGATCACCTGTTAGTGGAGACAGTGCTGTACATTCCTCTGAACTTCCGTCAAATGATGTCGTCCAAGATCGGTACTTATGTTGTCAGGGTAGAAATCTGCGATGTCCTAGAAACACGGTTTTCGATGAATGTTTCAACCTAATTGATTGTGTACCTTGTTCGCAAACGGGACACCCTTGAGTTCCTTTAATGCTATATCCTGAAAAATTTCCATAAGTAGGAAAGTCATTTATCGTTATGTACAACATGGCTTTCAAAGTGAACCGTTCATTTTTGTAAGCATCATACATCGTAACACCTGAATCCCACAATATTTTCAAATCCTTGATCAATGGGGCCAAATAAACATCAATATCATTACCCGGTTGTTTTGGTCCTGATATAAGAATAGATAACATGATGTATTTTTGTTTCATGCATAACCACGGTGGTAAATTATAATTTACCAACATAACCGGCCATGTACTATGACTGCTGATTTGAAAACCAAAAGGATTCACCCCATCTGTAGATAACGCCAGATGAAGGTTTCTCGGCTTGTTCCCAAATTCAGGATACTCATGATCAATTCTCTTCCACTGAGGAGAGTCTGTAGGGTGACGTAGTTTCCCATCTTTAATTATTGTATCTTCATGCCATGTCAATTGTCCTGTAGTCTCCTCACTTCCATATAGGCGCCTAAACCTAGGAATGATTGGAAAGTACCATACAAATTTCGTAGGACTAGAATCATCTTTCTTGTATCGGGAAGAACCACACTTTGGGAATTCATTAAGTGATTTTTTGTCCTTGAGAAACAATATACAGTCATTCGGGCAATCATGTATTCTTTCAGAGATCATACCCATCGATCGTAGCATTCGTTTGGCATCATATGTTCGGCTTGGGAGTTCATTATCTTCTGGGAGCATGTCATTCAGGAGAGCAAGTAGTTCCGTAAAACTGGCATCACTCCACCCGTTGCCTACTTTTAAATTATACAGCTTCAATACGGCTGACAATGCTATATATTTAGTGCAACCAGCATACAATGGAGTTTTTTCACAACTCTTTAAATTCTCAAACAATTTTGGGCAATCACGAAGTTCATCTTCAACTGTCCTTGTCATTTCCTCAATACGATCTTCATCATCGTTCACATCTGTAATCACACCCTCCATACGATCGTCTTCACTGTTCACACTTCTAATCATATCAGATGATCTATAAAATGTCGTGTTCTCTGAGTCACTACCTACATTGGTTTTTCCCCGTGTTTATTCCAACATGTATAAATTTGATCTATTCCGTGATATATCAGGTGTTCTTCCAACTCCTCCGGACTAATTTGTCTTGAATAACAACAGCGTAAACACGGACAAAGGATTTGAGAAGGGTCACATGCATTATCTTCTGCAAACTTGATAAACTCTTTCATGCCATCTTCATACTCTTTTGTCAACCAATTGGCATTCATCCATTCTTTATTCATATTCATTGTCTTTATGGGTTCGATCTTGAGAACTTTCCTAGTATTTTTTTAATTAATCAGGTAGAATTGTTTGGGTTTTATAAAAACAAATCATGGTACAAATGCCTTTAAACACATGTGAAATCCATATACATGGTGTGTACAGTAGGGTGAACATCGTGTATGTATAAGATACCTGATTTAACCTGACATATATCAAATTTATTCTAAGTTAGTCTTACAAAGACTGAATGATGCCTTAGAAAATACATGACATGCGAACAAGAGGAAACCAATGAGTAACAGGAGAAAATAGTAATAAATATGATGCTATCTCAATGTACTCAAGGTGATGATAAGATGTTGGTCAGGATCAACTATGGGTTTGGAGTACACTAATATTTAATTGAAAAAAACTACTAAAAACTGATCCAGAAAAGGATGAAATATCCTATTCATCAAGTCCCTTAATACAATCAATGCATTAGTTAAACCAAAAATCATCGCTAAAAAATCATACAGGCCATAACTACTCCTAAAAGCAGTCCATGGTAGGTCCATCGATGTCCAACTCATCTAATGGTATCCTAATGTCAAATATATCTTGGAGAAGATCATAGAACCTCATAGATGATCAATGTAACTATCAATGCATGGATGAGGATACATATTCATGACTCTCATCAGGTTCAATCTCCAATAGTCCAACAAGAGAATAAATACCAATCAACAGTCTATTTTAGAGAACTATAAAACCCTATGGTAAAGTACTATGCCATATGAAACCATTATATTCTATATCATCAAATTGTAATTCAAACAACTGATGCTCTTTTGGTGTTATTTTAGAAATTGTGATAGAAACTGAATTTTCTCCCAAAACTAACTAGATTATAAAGTTTATCTCTTTATTAAGAAGTAAATTTTATACCGCATCAGTGAAAACATCCTAAAAATGTACTACCATTGGGGAAAAAGAATCCTACAACATTCTAGAAACATCTACAATATGCCTGACTATTTGAGCCATTAGGGTACAATAAATATATAATTATAACATGCTATTTAAAATGAAATGTGGAAATAGGAAATCATACAGACTCCTGATAAACCCATAATAAAAAACATATCACCTAGTATGTCTATCACATATACAAATAAATAAATTAGAAAAAAATGATAAAAAGCATAAAGGTACCATTAAATAATTACATTGGTCAACTTGTTTTGGAAATTTTTTATCTTCATCCGTGCCTTGTACTTGCACCCATGAATTTGAAGGTGAGTATGCATACACGATAGTTTACCTTCTTAGAGAAGAGTTTATGGAAGAGTTAAAGAGACATGAAGCAATGAAGATCATTAGAGTGTTGGAGAAAATGTGGTTGTATAAATAATGTGGCAATCAGCTTGTGCAACGCGGCCTAAGTTACAACTTGCAGGTATTTTACTTAGGCCGCATTGCACAAGCCGATTTCCACATTGTAACTTAGGCCGCGTTGCACAAGCTGATTGCCACATTGTTTGTAGAAACCACATTTGCTCTAACACTTTAATGATCTTCATTGCTTCATGTCTCTTATACTCTTCCAGAAACTCTTCTCTAAGAAGGTCAACTATCGTGTACGCATACTCACCTTCAAATTCATGGGTGCAAGTACAAGGCACAGATGAAGATAAACAATTTCTAAAACAAGTTGACCAACATGCATCATCCTCAACACTCATCACTAATTATGAATCACATCCCTAGACATAATAATAATCAAATTAAGACCACACTATCTATTATGGAAATCCTTACTGGAATTAGGCTCAAGATATGGTATCATTCCTATCTCACATCTATATTCACTATTTGGTCCTCACACACACAATATATAAATAATATACCAAGGGAATACCATCCATGGAACTCACATCCCACCTTGAGATCATGAGGAGGGCGAGGATGAGGTGGCAATGGTCATGGTAGATAGGGTGGAGGCGGAGGCGGTGGCGGCGGTAGAGGCGGCGACGACGGAAGAGGCGGCGGTGGTCGCGACAGCAAGGGTGGAGGCGGCATAGGCAGTGGCGATCGCGGTAGCGGGAGTGGGGGCGGAGGCGACGGCGAAGAAGGAGGAGGATGAGGAGGATGAGGAGGAGGAAGGAGGAGGAAGGAGGAGGACAAGGAGGACGACGAGGAGGAGGACAAGGTCGCGCGGCGAGGGGCCTGGTTTAGCTTTCGCGAGAGCTTGACCGCGTGCAAGCGAGGATGGCCTGTTAGGGTTATTAAATAAAAACCGATAGAACCTACTCAAATGGAAAATATTAAACACATCTTGGATAACTATCAAACCAGATGGTAACTGAAACCAATAATAAATACTCCCTAGTGACCAAAAATCCCTATGTTTATCCCATTACTCGGTGAAATCAGACATTGATAACCTAGCCACTGATGTCCCAAGTGACGTGAAACTACGAAAAACACCTAATCAATAACCTAAAACACCAGAAGTTGATTCCAATGGTTCGTATTGAATTTATTATAACTCTGTGTAATGATTAAATTCTTCCAGATCAACCGCACCATCCCTTTCATCTCTTGAACAACACTCGAACCAACAATGGACCACTCTCCCAACTCTTCCCAGTACTAGGGATATCTATATGGATTCCAATATAAAGAAATGTAGGGATCCTTCTTTGTCACATCCTGATAACAATTGTTATAGGGGAAATCAACAAAATGAAAATTTATTTCCCAATATCCAATGAAATCTTGTGC